>OW964823.1:85518112-86205112 GCA_943142095.1 Ophonus ardosiacus
TTTTCTGAACACACTGTAGCAGATTTTAAGAAACAAGAAAAATGAATTATGAATTAAATTATTATTTAAGCACAATTTTAAAATATAATATATATATTGTGATTCTACTCCAAGAATAGATCTTTCTGGTAAAAAGTTAAGAAGTATTGTATCTACTTTTCTGGTTAAAATGCTACGTGATCCACTATATAAATTTTTTAAAAAATCCGTACTTGACATACTTGACAAAATTATCAAGTGATTCTTACCGATTCTTCCTCCTCCAAGCTTTCTTTCCCGTTTTCTTTTTCCTCTACTTCTTCCTCCTCTTCCTCTTTTTCTTCTATGTCAGATACATCTTTCTCCTGTGGTTCTGGTTCTGGCTCCTTAGGTTCATCATCTTTACTAACAGCGTCAGTCTTTTTAGCAGTTGCCGCAGCTGCTGCGTCGTACTCATCGCGTTCTGGCTCTTTATCCTAAAAACCAGTGATTTTGTATGTTATTCAATACATTATCTTTTGAATATTATTCCTTGCTTATAATTGGATTTGTAGCCTGTCCTGTCGGGCATTATATATTTAAAATAAAATAACTAAAATGGATGTTTAACCGCATAAGGTAAAAGCGCGCTTCATAGGAGCACTATTATTATGATAGTGTGTTCGTAATAATTTAAGGCAACAATTTATTTGTTTTGTATGTTATTTAAATCGTGCGATAGGTAAGGTTTATAGTTTGGTTTTTTACTGAACAAATATGTAATAATGAACAAAAAATGTTTTTTAATGAACAATAACAATGAACAAATATGAAAAATACCTAAACAAATAATTTTATACTGAACATAAAACACTGAACAAAACCAAATAAAATATTGAGCAAAACTGAATAAAATAATGAACTCTTAATACGTTCCATTATATTTTTTATGTTACTTAATCAAATATTGTAAATAAAATATAATTAATTATATTGTCAGTCTTTCTCAATATCTTGTTAATTCCACATTAGCATGTTTAATTCGTTAAAAACTTGTTAGGAACAGAAAAATTGTGACTGTAGAAGTTTATAGTTGTTTTTATTTTAGTAAATTGTGTTAGTTCTGTTACAAACCTATAAGTGTAAAGACATATTTTCGTACTTCTGGCTATCATCAAAAATGTAAGTAGAATTTTTGAATTTATAATTTATTTAAATATAGTTTCATAATTGATGTACTTAGTAGAAAAGTAGTACAGATGCAACTGCATGTTTTGTAAAATTAATATAAGAAACGAAATCTAACATTAGTTTTTATTTAAAATTTGTTGTAAGGAATCATTTTTTTGAATTCTTTGTTATTTGAATTGATAAAACTGTAATAAGTTATTTAAACTGGTAAAACTAACCTAACTAACGGGTAAAATAATAAAAACTAAATACTAACCTCTTTCTCACTTGTCCTAAAGCAGCAGAAAATAATGCCTAAGAACGGTAAGCCTACCACAACTACATAAACCGCCCAAAGCCAGGGATTTTCTTCCGCGTACATCAGCATACGTTGCAGGAAACTTTCCTGAAATTAATGCAAGCTCTAGCTTTACGCAATATCGCATAGTAAGCAAAATTAAAATTAAATTTTTATGAACTACAAACTGTGGAATGCAGTAATCCGAGCCAATAATTAGCTTTATGCTCGTGAGCTAATATGCAAAAGTTGTAAACGATGCACGAATCATATTTTGTACAATATCTTTGTTGAAGACTTCAAGACAATCCTAATATACATATTTTAAAATATATACAAGCCCTGTATTGGACCAAAGAATTTTGTGCAAAAAAATATTTTTTCAGAGTTAAAATTAGTAAATATAAATTAGTTTCTAGAAAAACAAATAAGTACATTAAATACACTATATAGTTTTAGCAATTAATTAACAATATTTAATATGTATTCTAAAAAAAACATTAAAATAAAGACATTTTAAAAAATAATTATCCTTCCCTTTTTGACCATCTCATTTTTCCGTTTCCTGAATTATTTTTACCTCCCGCTACCCTTGGTAAGGGAGGTATAGGGATCGTCCTAAAAATCACATATCGAGATTTTAGTAACCATGTTTTAAGGTCCCTAGAATCTAATTTTAACATTTTCACGATGATGTGTGTATGTGTGTGTATTTTGTTAACGCTCTAACTCAAATACTATCATTCAAAAAATTCTGAAACCTTGTATTTCTACCATATTATAATATGGAAAGACAGCATTAGATTTTGATGTAAATCGGATAATCGGAAATGCTTATAATGGTTTTTCTTCAAAAAATAACATTAAATGCCATTTTTCGCATTTTTTGTCATTATGGAAATGATAGATTATTGAATTTTCTACAGGAATACATTAATACATTTTCTATATGTTTTACAGATAAATTTAAAAATCATTTTTTACCTCCCGCTACCCTTGATGAGGGAGGTATAGGAATAGTGCTAAAAATCACATATCGAGATTTTAGTAAATGACCACGTTTTAAAGTTCCTAGAATCCATTTTTAACATTTTAACGATGATGTATGTATGTGTGTATATGTATAGACAATTCTGAAACCTTGTATTTCTACCCTATTCTAATACGAAAAGAAGCCATTAAATTTTGGTGTAAATCGGATAAACGAAAATGGCAATTTACTTGCAGCTCATGTTTTTTTTTCAAAAAAAAAAACCATTAAATGCCATTTTTTCGCATTATGTCATTATGAAAATTATAGATTATTAAATTTTGTCCCGGTATACATTAATACTTTTTCTATATATTTTACAGATCAATTTAAAAATCATTTTTCTTTTTTTAATCCCAAAGCCTAAGATAAACACAATGACAGGTAAACGTCATTGTCAAAAAACCAATCACTTCAAATTAATAATAGTGACATATTAAATAATAAAGAAAATCTTAAATAAAGCAATGGGACATAATATAGTTTGAAGCATTACTAAATACGTAGGTATGTATTTAAATTAATAAAAATTAAATAGCGGGAGATTTTGTGTTGACCACATCAGATTTTTTTTAAAAATCCCGAAGCCTAAGATAAACACAATTCCTTTGTTACACTGTTCATATTTCAAATGAATGTAACTACAGGTGAATGTCACTGTCAAAACATTAATCACTTCAAATTAATAATAGTGACATTTTAAAAGGAAAATATTAATAAAGCAATAGTTATATGCAATGGAACAGTTTGCAGCATTAGTAAATACGGAGGTATGTATTTAAATTAATAAAAATTAAATAGCGGGAGGTTTTGTGTTGGCTACATCAGATTTTTTTTTGTCCTGATGAAGAAATAAATGAATTCCGAAACGTTGACAAAACAATAATAAATTAATCTATGATAAGACATAAGTCCTATTTATTTTAATTATTATATTCGGGTTTAATGTTATTATGTTTTTCGTCATTTCTTGAGGAATAAAGTTTTTTGCAATATTTTGCCCAGAAAGCCTAGTTTTATTCACAACAATAATAGAATTTCGCATATTAGGAGGTAAAGGCTTTCCGCGTACTTTTTTAACCACAAAAATTAAAATCTCTAAATTTCTAACAATTTTTTCACTTCGTACTCGAATTTACGATTCCTAAATTTCGCGGATATTATTCATCTTAGAATAATATTATATTAAGAAAAATTAAAATAAATCTTGTTAACGGCATTACTATGGTATATTTACATAACATTTTTCATGATGTAATTGTAGACAAATTATTCGAAAATACAAAAAATTGCGTTTATTTTATTTATCATAAAAACGCAATAAAATAAAAAAAGCCAATGTTCTTTCCGGCATCGTTTACAACTTTTTTGCATATCGGGACGAGCTTTTTATTAAATACCTCACTGGTGACATATTTTTTGATGTAATAAATGTACAGAACGAGAGGAATTGAACAATAGATAAAATAAATGGCCCACCAACCGGGTTTATAATTCATATGGCGCATCATACGGCCCCACAAACTTGCCTTTAATTATAATTTATTAATGACTGTTTTATAATGCTGCGTTTATATGAGAGATTGTATAGCTTAATAGACAGGAAATGTTTATTGTCGGGAGTTAAAAATTTAGAAAAATTTGTACAGTACTGTCCAAAAATATGAGTATGGCTGTATTCACTTTAATTTCTTCGTCATGTACTTCTCACAGCGGACAAGTAATATCTCTTTCCTTTGGGGCCATAATGTCACGAGCTATTTTCAACGATTTTACAAAACAAATCACAAATGTTTTTTCAATTTGTTGGAAAAGAATAAAAATTGAAGAATTTTTTTTATAAAAACTATACCTTTTCAAATTCAATTTCAGAAAAAGTGACTTCAATTTCAAAAAAAGTAATTCAATTTCAGAAAAAGTACTTTCTGAGATAAAATTTACATTTTCCGAGTAATTTTCTTGAAATTAAAGTTACTTTTTTAGAAAATTAAAATCACTTTTAAAGTAACTTTTTTGAAATTTTACTTTTTCTGAAAGTGAATTTACTTTTTCCAAAATTGATGTTTCTTTTTCTAAATTTGAAATCGCTTTTTTAAAAATTAAAGTTACTTTTTCCGGAATTGAATTTACTTTTTTTGAAATTTTACTTTTTCTGAAAGTGAATTTACATTTTCTAAAATTGAAATCACTTTTTTTTAATTAAAGTTACTTTTTCCGATATTGAATTTACTTTTTTTGAAATTTTACTGTTTCTGAAAATGAAGTAACTTTTTCTGAAATTGAATTTACTAATGATCGGTTTCATTTACTAAAATATAAAACCCATTCTTGTACATATATTCAAAAGTAAAATTTGAAAAATAGACTCAAGATGTGAGTAAACGAGTCATTATTTTATTTCATTTGCGCGGAAAATAATTAAAAAATAAAATTTTTGTTTTGTTAAAAAAGTTGTCATAATTGCTTAAATTTAGAATACCTACATTTCGTAATATTCCATATTTTTGTGGACGATTGCAGAAAAAAAAAACTTACAACACTTGCGGAAAATATAATTTTGAAACTCTATACAAGTTCTAAAACTCGTATACTCGATTGGAAACTTGCAAACGTTTCAGAATCACACTTGTTACAAAATAACTATTCCCGGATGTTTTTAATTTATTGGAAGAAAAATAAATAAATAAGAATAAAGAAAAAAAATCTATCTGATATAAACGCAGCCTAGAATGTAAAATTCAACCTTACCGAATCTTTGGCAATCTTCTTACGTTTGAGTTCAAAACTATTTACTGCCCAATGATTAGCGACCGCTATTTCATCAGTTATAATTATATTATCGAACAGAATATCTTTGGACATGGACCACAATTCGAATCCGACTGCACCCTTTAACAAACAAAAAGAAAAAATGTTATAAAAAATGAATAATATGAGCCTAAACTCATAATAATTCGGCCGGTTTACATTTTCAACAAACAAATTATAAAACCTACGCAAATGGTGAGAAATTTGTACAAATTTCTTTTGACAAGTTTAAAATATAGATTTAAACTTACAAAAACTAAATTTATTCAGGTATTCCGCCATTTAATATTGGGTTACATCGCAACTATTTAAGTTTTAAGTTCTATATTTAAAGGAGCTGAAAGAATTTTAATTTTAACTTTAAATTGAAGAAAAATAGTTTAATTTATCGTTCAGTATGATTAAATTATATTTATTTACATTTTTTGTTGTATAAAATCGTTTTAAAGTATATTTTTACAAATTTGCAAAAAAAGCCATGTTGTGACGTCACAGGTTCCGCAGCTAAGTTCAAATTCAATTCAAACAGACATTATACAGTATGTCCACGAATCGAGTTCCAAAGAGGAAAAACTTTTTTATTTTACAAAAAAATGTATTCTTGATAATAGTTTTTGGATGTCCCGAAACAGCCAATTCAGTTTTAACATTTTCAAATTTTCTTTTAGTTTCAGATAAAAATGGAAAATTGGTCGTTTTAGTTGAAAATTATTCCCAAGTCCCAAAATATAAGTTTGCGTTGTCATGGTAATTGCCGTTATTTATTTATTTTCATTAACTGTCAGTTATAAAAATCAACCATAATCGTTGAAAATGTTGTCAAAAGAAGAACGAATTTACCTAATTCAATGCTATGGCAAAGATCCGTCGAGTTGTCAAAGAATTTAACAACGATTATGGTTGATTTTTCAACTAAAAAGACCAATTTTCGATTTTTAGCTGAAACTAAAAGAAAATTTGAAAATGTTAAAACTGAATTGGCTGTTTCGGGACATCCAAAAACTTTTATCAAGAATACATTTTTTTGTAAAATAAAAAATAAAAAAGTTTTTCCTCTTTGGAACTCGATCCGTGGACATACGGTATATGGACAGAATTTTTAAAAGAAAAATATATGACTATAAATTGAGGATTACATATCTAAATATGCTATAATATATTAATATAATATCATTATATTCATTTTTATAAATATAATTTTCATTTGGCGTGAACTTATCTACACGTTACATATCAGCTGTTTCTTTCATTTTGATTTGAGATTAGACGCTAGAAGGTTATAAACGCACGTGAAACATTGAATATATTAGAGAACATCATTTTATTCTTTATTTTGGTTAGTTAATAACATACAATATTTACTGGCAAACTTATTTCATCGACATGTTTACTTTCATAAATCTCAGATTATCTTTAAATGTCACTCTGACGTTTAAAACAGTGTGAAAATCAAAATGGTCGTTGCTCCTAACCTGTGAACCTGTGACGTCAGTGGATAAGAGATGAAGTGGGAGTCTAGTTACCGCGTTCTAATTTCAATTAAAATTTTTTATGATTAAAGATCGATTTGAGGAAAAATAAAAAATACGGGTCTATTATTTTTCAATACTCTATCGATTAAAGTTATAAAAAAAGTCGCGCATGACATCTTTTGTGAAAATGTAAGCCGGCCGAATTATGGGTTTGTAGTTACTTACAATAGTGTTCATCTTGAACGGCTGTTTATCCTCGTAGAATTCAGGGTTCGGAATGCGTCGCGGTCTCCATTTACCTTTGTAGTTAGGATTATCAATCATGGGGGCCCGCCACTTACCCTTGTAAGCTGGGTTGCTGATCGTAGGAGGTTCCCACTTACCGCATCCGACCGCCGTCTGGCATTTGGGGTTATCGATGAGGGGTGCTTCCCATTCTCCGTCCATCTCTGCATCCCAATCTTCGGGTTGGACAGCGTTGGGATCTGCAATCATCGGTTCTTCATCGTCTAACCATCCATCGGGTTTGATAGCATCTGGGTTTATAATTGTCGCCGGGGCGTCTTCGTCCCAATCATCGGGTTTTGTTGCTTCTGGATCGGGGATTTTTTCTCTTTCGTCCCAATCTGTCGGTTTTTTATCGTTGGGGTCGTCTATGTCACTCGGAGGATTTACAGCCGGCGTGAAATCTTCGAGTAGATTTCCAGAGTTTATTAATTTGCGATCTATCCAAATTTCAAAAGTGTTGTCCGGACGAACGATAAGAGTATACAAGTGAGGTAGTTTATCTTTAAAGGGCTCTTCTAGCCTGTCTTTGGGTTTCTTGCAATGTTTTTCCTCATAAGTTCCGGTTAAAGGATTTCGATGACGGAAAATAAAATGAAGTTTATGGTCATTCCCGCACTTGTCTGGCCCGAACATAATAGTGTACGGTGTTTTATCATGAAATTGTTTTAAATCTGAAAGGTAAGACCCTTCTGACAAAAGTTTAATGTACGCACCGCCACACTCTTGCCCCTCCTGAAGATTAACTTCATATTGAATAATAAGAGGTTTCGTATTAAAAACGAACGGTTTATCAAGTTTTGCGGCTATAGCTGCATGTTTTGCTTTAGACTTAAGCACAAGTCCCAAATCGCCTTTGATGCCATCTTTTTGTGGAGCTTCCAACTTCCATTCTCCGTCATATTTCGCGACTTCTTCAGCGACATCATTTTTCATTGTTTTCGACAAAACCCACTTTTTTTGGAATTGTCCATGGTCGTCGAAATGTTCCGCCAAATAAACTGATTTTTTATCGGAAGGAACCGGACTTTCGTATAGGACATCGTTTGCTGTATCATCTACAGTTTCTACACTCACATCGTCCTATTTAACAACAAAAATAAATAAAAACATGCTTTGTTTTTGGTACGAGGGCCCGCGACCAAATGTCTCATAGTTTTACGGCCAAAACCGTATAAAATCTATAGATTAGATGACCCTAGATATTTTCAACTTATTTTAATATCAAATTAAGTAACTGAGTAACGCAGATTTAAATTAAAATATCAATAATAAACTTTTCTTCACAAAAAAGAAAGGTGAAGAAAGGTTTATTATTGTTGATATTTTATTTTAATATGCCCAACAGTTTTCAGACGGAATGCTACGTTACCAATCGGTAAAATTTAACATTTTCAAAATGCTTTCAAAATATAAACAGCTCAGATCTTTTTTCTGAAAATTGATTTTTTAACGCTTGACATTAAAAGCAGGGCATCGACCCGAACCTGAACTGAATCCAAACCGTAACATTTAAGGGAACCCAAACCGAGAACCGAACCTCAAATATATTTTTAATTGAACCTGAGTCGAAACCGAACCGAGTATTAAAATTCAGGTTCGGGGTTTAACTCCGGTTCAGGTTAATTTTTAGTTCGAAAAGTAAATACAGCCGATAATCGACGTCTCAGGCGTCTGCGTTGCTGTCTTTTCGAGAAAATTGTGTTCGTTTCTTGTTGCGTTTTGCGTAAATTCCGGTTCTCATTTTACATTATTTCGAACCTGAACAGCGAACAAAACCACAAATTTTATTAATGCTTGAACCAGAACCGTACCCGAACCCATCTTTTAAAAAACAAATTAACCTGAACCAAAACCGAACCCAGTTTTTGGCGGGTTCGATGCCCTGATTAAAAGTGCGATTTTTGACGGCTAACAGTATGTAAAACATTACTTTTACTGCCTGTTGTTGCTATTTACACAGCAATTGTTCAAAACGCATAGCAACCGTTTAACAAATACATAGCAACATAACTTGATGGCGATAACTGTCAAAAGTATCAAAAATGAATAAATATATCATCACGGCGTATTACCCATTACTGGGTGTGCCAGTATCTACAATAAATGTAAACATCGGTAAAGATGACGATATATTTTTACCGTGTGGACGCTTACCAGGCGTCACCTCACGGGCACTCATAGCTGGTGTGGAGAGTGCACCACAAAGATCGCTTTTATGCGATTCAAAGTCTGAACTGGCCGGGATTGAACCCGGATCACCAGATTAGCAACCAGACACTAAACGCACACGGCCACGCGACCCCATAAAAAAATAATTACTAAATTAATTTTAATTCTAAAATCAGCAAAACAATAATGACGGTTATTATGAACAAGTAACTAAGGGTGAATGGCATTGTTTTATCTCTGTCAAACGTTTATGATTATTTTAGAGAAAAATACTTCAAATAAAAGTTCTAGAAAAATTAATTGCATTCATCTTTTATTTAAAGCACTTTTTTCTAAAATAATCAATCAATGATTGAGAGAGATAAAACAATTCTAATCAAATGCTCGATATTCACCCTTAATCACTTTTTCATACAAACGGACGATGTGTTTAACGGCATGAAAACCAGATTTACAGCTTCTGCTGTAAATCTGGCATTTTAGTGCCTAGTTAAATAAATCACTATTTTCACATCAATTAGTCCAAATTTGTACACATTCATTTGAAGTTTTTTACCTACGATAATTAAATTACACAAATTTATAATGTAACGATAAACGTAACCTGTAAAATTTTTTCAATTGTCTGCTGATGATGGATACAAACGTCCTATAATGTAAATCATCTAATAAAAGGTACATTCGAACCCATGATATTCACTTTAAACATTTCCATAAGTTCCCAACCTCATATATTTTAGTCCAAATTTACTTATAAAAATTATTTTCAGTCAGTATCTCAGGATTATAATTTAATTTATTTTGGAAATGAGACGGAATATTTGCCACGCAGTTTGGTAAAATTTCTGAAATTACTATCTTTGGGGGATAGAATCTATCGATTTTATACGGTTTTGGCCGTAAAACTATGAGAAAAATTTTGGTCGTGGGCTCTCGTACTATTACAATAAATAACTTACAAAATCGTCCCCTTGTACGTCTGCTAATGTGCTTGCGCATAATAGCACGACTAAAATACATATCCTTTGTAGATTCATTTTTGTGTTGAAATCGTGACTCGCTATTCATACAACACACTGAAAAGTACACAAAAAAATTTATCTTTTAAGAAATTACTGATAAGAAAAAAAATTAACACTAATTAAGGTTATAACTTGTTCTTATTTAAAAACGCACAAGTTTAAAAAACAAATATATTAAAATTTACCTAAATATATCAGATAATTCCAAATAATGAATTGCCGACACAAAATCTGATCTACTAACAATTAAATCATTAATGAAGAAATGACTAACGATCTGTCACGGGGAAAACAATGTAAAAATGAATATTCTTGTGAAAAATAAATTATAATAAAGATTACTTACAACTGTACACAGACAGGAAACTCTAGTAATACTTTGTACTTTCGTTACACACTTATTAACACAGTTTTATCATCCCTAATCCAATTTTCCTGTGTCAAATACATTAGCCAAACCCGTATCGTACTCACATGCTAGACTAGACAGATACGTCAACCAATGAAGAGCAAACAGTTGGCACATTCATATAGGCGCTAATTTCAAAATATTTTAAATATTTATTTTTATTCTATTAATAGACTAGTTATACAGTTGTACCTACTGCATTTACTTGCAACAAACAATATTGTGGGGTAATGTTCTTAAATAATAATTTTGTTGTATGAACATCAAACTGTATCAAAATGCTATTTAATTTGAGATATTACTTATTTTGCATTTTGTGGATATATTTTTTGCTTCTTATTCTTTACCATTTATCGCTTGGGCAAACCAAAAACGTAATACATTGTTTATAAAAGTTAACAATTTCATATCATTACCCTCTAATAATAATTGTTACAAATTTTGTAACGGGTACAGCCAGTTATAATTTTATCAACAACCTATAATACGTAATTAACGAAATAAACAATTACTATCAGTAACTGTAATTGCTCTAAAATTACTATTACATTTTTGGGAGCAGAACAACGCAGTTGAGTAAGATTCAGAATCAAGTTTACGTTCTGTTCGAATTTGAAACTAATAAGAATGTTGTCTCAGTCTGAGTTCTTATAATCACAGAAAACATATACTAACGTAATTAGTTGTGATTGATGGAAAAGCTTGATAAAGAAGGGACAGGCAAGTACGGAAGGTAGGTACGTGTTTAAGTACACTTTGAGATTTCCGAAAGTCAGGAAATACTTGGGAAATTTTAAAGTTGTATAACTTTTAAACTGAATTTGTTGTTAGACATTGTTTTGTTCTTATATAATCAATAAATATGTAAAATGAATGAAAACGGACCCGAAACAGATCCTTGTGGAACTCCCGATGTTTGTGGAAATTATTCCGAATTAAAACCGTGCATATACAGACTGCAAATTAAAAAGAGTTTAATATAGGAAATCAGTTTTTCCTTACACAAAAGATCCCAATTATTTTTGTCAAAAATGTTTCAAATAATAGTTGTACAGAATAAATTCTACGCCTTGTTAAACAGATTTTATTTTCTAATGCCCATATTCATAAACACTCGTAAAGTTTCAAAAAAATTTTGACAAATAGAATTAAACTTGACAAATAAAATTTCTATTTTTCTTTTAATATCGACTGTTTTTATTGGATAAAAATTAAAACGAACCGTTTCAAATTTTTACGAGTGTTTATGAATACGGGCATTAGTTTAGAAAACTGTAAAATCGACTATGAAATTTTATAAATATTGCTCACTTGTAGCTTTAGTAATGGAATTAAAACAAAATTACAAATAAATTGCGTATTATTTGAACTCTGAAAAATTCGGTTTTCAAATAAAATTACGGATAAATAAATTCTACTCCTAACGCAGTATTCAAATATTTTACCCTGTATATGTCTTTAAAACAGTAAATATAAAAAAAACGAATATGTATAAAGTGGATAACAGAGAACCCAGAAAAGATCCTTGTGGTAGTTTGTGGAAATTAAAACCTTGCATATTTAATTATATCTGTAAAACAGAAAATATAAAATAAATAAGAAAAAAAAACAAAAAACGAAACGTATAAAATTAATAACAGGGGACCCAAAACAGATCCTTGTGGTACTCCCGAATTATATGAAACTTCTTCCCATTTAAAACCAGGCGTATACAGGTGTCCCATTTAAGGTACGAATGCATTGGTATCTCGAGAACCGTAAGAGCTACGAGGTTGGTTAAATTAGACAATAGTTGCCCCATTAGGAGGCTATTTTAATGGTGTTTTGTAATTTGCGAAAAAATGCATAGGTCACTAGATATAGGTTAAAATGTAAATTTAGCGATTTTCTTTTTTTGCTTATAACTTTGTTATATGAAATAATACGAGATTCTGGTTTGCACTTTCTTGAGGCACTTTTATATGGTGAATTTGCAGAAGTACTCAAAAAAAAATTATATCTAACTAATTTTTCATATGGAGGTCATATTAAGCTGTGGCATTTTTAAATAGAGTTTTTTTTTTAGCTTTACAATGATATAAAACAATAATAATTAATTATTATAATTAACAGAAAAATGAGCAAAAATTGTTATTTATACTAAAATTGAATTGAAAAAAGTAAATCAAAGGCTGCTATGGAAACAACGAACAACAAAAAAGTGCAACAATTGAATTTCTGAATTTTACTTGACAATAGTAGATTATTACGAGTAATAAAAATGAATTTTTCTCGTTGAGAAAAATATGATATGTTGAGTTGTTACATTCGTTGTCAAAGTTCGTTTATTACTCGTAATAATCTACTATTGTCAAGTAAAATTCAGAAATTCAATTGTTGCACTTTTTTGTTGTTCGTTGTTTCCATAGCAGCCTTCGATTTACTTTTTTCAATTCAATTTTAGTATAAATAACAATTTTTGTTCATTTTTCTGTTAATTATAATAATTAATTATTATTGTTTTATATCATTGTAAAGCTAAAAAAAATCTCTATTTAAAAATGCCACAGCTTAATATGACCTCCATATGCAAAATAAAAGTTGCTATCAGTAACTCGTAAATGGTTAGATATAAATTTTTTTTTGAGTACTTCTGCAAATTCATCTTATAAAAGTGCCTTAAGAAAGTGCAAACCAGAATCTCGTATTATTTCATATAACAAAGTTATAAGCAAAAAAAGAAAATCGCTAAATTTACATTTTAACCTATATCTAGTGACCTTTGCATTTTTTCGCAAATAACAAAACACCATTAAAATAGCCTCCTAATGGGGCAACTTTTGTCTAATTTAACCAACATCGTAGCTCTTACGGTTCTCGAGATACCAATGCATTCGTACCTTAAATGGGACACCCTGTATATGTAAAACAGTAAAAATAAAGTAAAAAACGAATATGTATATAATAAATGTTTATTATAGAATACATAAAATTTTACAAATCTACATTAATTTAAACAGAGCTTTGAATATAGTAAATATTATAAATATTCGAAACCCTGTCATCACAGTTTATTTAAATGGTCATACCAAAATTGAGCTTAAATATGAGGGGGTTAAAACAACAAAATAAAATTTAGCAAATGTAACAAAACGGGACGGTACACTGGTACAAGTTTTAAAAAATAGGTACGAAGCCTAATTGTACATTTATTTAAAAATGGAGCAAATGTTTTGAGCAGAAGCACTTACATTATTTTCATTTTTTCTTTCTCATTCATTTCGATTTGTTTTAAACTGACATCCATATTCAATTTTCCCGCAAGAACCGCATTGTACTCAATTTTATTCCACAAAGTGGCCATAATTAACGTAAAACACGATACTCCAGTTACTACAAACCGAAGTATGTGAAATATTTTGGTGAAATTATACGGCGCATCCATGCCGACAGTTACAAACAGCATAAAACATAAAAATGTTGTTAAGAACCAATATAAACGCCTGTGATAATTCAAGCGGCCCATAGCATTATCGCAAATAGTCATACTTGCTTTTAATACATTTTTATAGATGGCACTGTTGTCTTGTGGTTCAGAAGAATTTTCTTTGTACACATGGAAGTTAGCAGCTATTGCTTCATGGTCTGAATAACTGTAATCACAGTCTCCGTTGACTCGACTTGGCAAGGGATTGCAATAAGATCGAAGGCATACTTTTATTCCATTTGCAGTATGAAACATTACATAATCAATTCTTTTTCCTTCGCTTCCAGCGGTACTGTAACTATTAAAAAAAGATTCGTTTGTAGTATGACAATCACCAATTTTGTTTTCGGCTTCTTTGTAGCCATCTCGTAAACCGCACGCCAAAGTTAATATCCTGAAAAAAATAAGAATTTATTCTTTATAATAGTTCATTAAAATAAAAGTTTCATAAGGCATGATTTTAGCGCACCCGTTTCTGTAAGGACAAGTGCGCTAAAATGTCTTATGAAACGTGTATTTTGTACTATTTTTTTCTATTTTGGTTCTGTCAAAAAAAATATTTAAAAATATTCGTTATTTCATTTTCTAATTTGTGAACACTGATTACGAATATTTATATTTTTATTTCAATGTTATTATTTTATTTAAATAGTAGGTCTTCAAAAAATAATATTTACTTTAAAATAATAGGGGATTCCATGAAATAGTTTTGCTCTTTTTGAAAAGTTTATGTGTTATAGTATTTTTAAATAAAGTTTTCCATTTTTTTTTATTTTGCATAATGAGGTCATGCACGACTTTTTTTATATAATTTTAATCGATAGAGTAGTGAAAAATAATAAACCCGTATTTTTTATTTTTCCTCCAATCGATCTTTAATCATGAAAAAATTGTAATTGAAAATGACATTCTTTAAAATGAGGCTGCTAGACCCCCGCTTCGTCCCTTGTCCTATGACGTCACAGAGTGACAGGCACGACCATTTTGATTTTCACATTGTCTTAAACGTCAAAGTGACATTTAAAGATAACCTAAAATTTATGAATGTAAACATATCGATGGAACGTTGTTTCGTGCCAAAATAGAGAATAAAATAATATTCTGCAATATATTCAATGTCTCACATGCGTTTATAACCTTCTATCGTCTAATTCAAAGATTCAAAAGTGAAAGAAACATCTGATGTAACGTAGATAATTTCACGCCAAATGAAAATTATATTTATAAAAATAAATAAAACGATATTATATTAATATGTTATAGCATATTCAGATATGTAATGTAAATATCATAATTTAAAACGATTTTATACAACAAAAAAATATAAATAAAAAATAATTTAATCATACTGATGGATGAAATAGACTATCCTTTTTCGATTTAAACAGAAAAAAGGTATAATTATTTTTTTTGCATGACCTCATTCTTGTTCTTTTTTGCGAACGAGTCTCAACATACAGTTTCTCTGTATGAAAGAGATAGCACAATTTTTCGTTACGTGTCTTGCGGGGCAAGGGGAATTTGTTTACAATCTGTTTTAGACAGCGTTGTTTGGTAGTTGTCAGTTTTGTTTTTCGTATATTTAATAGTCAGTTTGCTTACATACTTCTTTGTTTTTCGTAGGCTTATTTTGGGTCTTTTGGAGTATTTGATCAAAGATTATACATGAAAACAAGGTTATGTTACTTGTTGTGACATTTAATGTTTACTGTTCAAATACAACACCAGCGCTTCAGCGGTTTACGGTTAAAACATGTGACGTCACAGCGGAGAGGTTGATTCAAAGAGTACGGAATTTTAATTAGCATTTTATAAATATATAAACAATAATTGTTGTTTTTTATCGTATAGAAAATCTGATTATTCGTGACTTATTGTATAAAGATATTTATTTTATTAAAATTCGACACACGATAACTACCCTATTATATTTTCCCATATAACTTTGTTATTGACGCAAATTTCTTTTCTATATGTTTTATAACATTTTTAAAAAATGCTAAAATATATTATAAATTCAAAATGCGCGGATTTTCTCCCGGCTTGATGACGCAACCGAACCTGGCCTTTTTTATTGGCCGACACTGTAAGTGGGCGTTCCCATCAACAAACCAGTGACTACTAGACTATTACACTACAGTGTTTCTTTATAGTGGTTATATGCGCTACACGGTTAAAGATCTCTGGTAACAGCAGCTGCTGGGGGGAAACGCTGAATGTCAAATATTTACTATATTTTTTTCCTTAAGAGCCCGAATTTAAAAAAAATAAAAATTAGTAAATTTCTGAATTTAAAAATACCGAAATATATAAAACAACCAAAAAATCGTGGAATCTCCAGAAACAGTAATTAGGTTTGGGTTCTTTAAAGAAGTACCTTATGACATCCAAATGAGTTTCATAAAGTAGAGATATTGAACAACCAAAATAGAAAAAGTAAATTGAATGAAATATTACTCGTAAGGTAAATCGCCTGGTTCAGTGTTTAAATCTCCCGCTAAAATAACTAAATCAGAACCACCGGCTGTTAGTCTGATAAATTGGGCAGTATCGAATGCTTGTAGAACTCGATGAGCAAGGTATTCATCGCAACTTCGATCATATTCAGCGTGTAACTGCAAATAGTATAAAAAATGTTGGAATTAAAATAATGAGCTCCATCATATTTTTTTAAATGAAACTTCATTTAAAATGTAATCGATTTGTCGTTTTAGAAAGTCTTAACTGTAATGGGGTCCTCCACCATAACAAAAAATTATAAAATGTACACTTTCTACTTAAAGTACTGCTCAATAAATAGCGATTAAGACAAAAAAAAACAAATTTTTTTTAATAATGGGGTATTCTGACATTTTTAAAATTTTTTTTTACATTAGTACAGACCAGTAGGACTCTGAATATCTAACTTTGAGTAAGAAAATGTATGCATCACATGAGACATGAATTTTAAAAAATTGCATCGCAATTCAAATTTTCTTATCATGGCGCGCTTATGACGTCAACTCGATGGTGACATCTGCAACGAACTTCAGCGCCTAAATCCACATGTTCATGACAGCCATTTGCTTGTTTACATATGATTTTAGTAGCAGCGTGTATTTCGGTGTTTGTCCTGTGTTTGTTTAGGGTAAAAATATGAGTAATAATTATAAACTGGACGAAATGTCAAACAAGAAATATATCCGCGCGTGTTCACTACTGGCACCATCTGTGTTTTTAAACGAAAATATTTCCCTTGAAATGAGCAACAGATTATCAACTTGACGTCACAAATTTCAAGGACGTTTCTAGGCTGTAAAAATTCCAATTTTGTAACATTAAATTATGAATTAAAACTTTTTATTAAACATGTTTTATTATATTTTCCTACTATATGAAGATGGAAACTATAGAAAAAAGTTATTATTTTGCATTAATTCCATATCACCGGAATACACCATTACTTTACGAGATATTTGAAATTTGCTGTTAGTGTCACTGTGACGTCACACTATTTCTGTCTTTCTCTCGCAACCGGAGCGAAAGAAAGATAGGAGTGCCCCCGGACGTCATGCTGACATTGAAAATCAAATGCAGTTAAACTACTGACAATTAAGAAATTTTAATACTACGAATTGTTTCAAAATTAAACGAACTTTCATTTGAAATAATAAAAACATGAGAGTGGAGGACCTCATTAGTTATGCCGTATTTTTTTTTTTGGATGTAACTCGAGTAAAACGTGTCAAACTTTTCTATTCGTAAAATAAGACTATACTTTTTACTCTTGTTGCATAAATAACTATTACACAATAAAAGCAAGAAAAATAGTTTATTTTTTTAAAACAAGAGAAGAAAAAATGCTGTTTGACTGAGATTTCCAGTTAACACATTATTTATAAAATATTGTTTCAAATAACTTTCGTTATAAATAATTATTAGAAATATGAATGAATAAGCACTTTGATAAAACAATCAATAAAAAACTATGTATATTATAGTCCAAGTTTTAAATGCCAGTGGCACGTTTTTACTTTGTATTAGTGCTGTGAGGATCCGGCAAAACTTGGATCCGAGTACCCGGATCTCAAAATATCCGAGTACCCGGATCTCAAAATATCCGGTTCCTCGGATATCCGATGTACGGATAATGAAGCGGATATCCGAATTTTGATCCGGATCCAGATTTGAGTCCGGATCCCTTTTGGATTCGGATCTGGACTTGGATCTGGATCCGGATTCGATGTTATGTTTACGGATCCGGATCCGAATTTTAAACAAAAATTTATTGTGGATTATTTCATAATCAGATTTATTTGGTTTTGAAGCTCCATGATAATACTTATACATTCAAATATTATCATCGGGTTCAATACTGAGAATATTCGAATCCGAGAACCGATGGGGATTCTGAAATTCCATATCTAATATTCGGATCCGGATCCAAAATCCAATACTCAGATTTGGATCCAAAATCCGATTCTTAGATCCGGATCCAAAATCCGATACTCATATCCGGATTCAAAATCCGATACTCAGATCCGGATAGTTCAACAATCAATTATCCGGATATACGGATATTTTTGGATCCGAAACCGAAACTATCCGGATCCGGATTCCACCATTACTTTGTATCATAAATTCAAACATTATTTAGTTTATTTATGTTGTTTCATTATTTTTTGAATTTATTTACTTGAAATTGAATACCGGATTTGAAAAAGGCAATAATGGAAGGCTTGAAAGTCGTAAGAATTTGGAATAGAGTAGAATGACGTAAATGCAAATGGCATTAAAAACGCGAGTATTTTAAAAACTAACTTTTTTAACTTTATAATCTAGTTTTAATATAAATAAATAATATACCTTTGAAGGAAAAATAAATAAATAATGAGATAAATAAAAGTTTTTTAAAGAATAGTGAACAGGAAATTCCCACTTGTATTTTTCACAAACCGCCACTATTTTTAGATAATCTAAAGTGGTATACCAAAAATGATAAAGCAAAAGGCGTTGATTAAGTTGCCACGTATGTCATATTTCTAATTTTTTGCACTAAACATATTAATATAAGCACACAATACAAAATCATATACTATATTGATTCTCTTGATTTATGAAAACTATTAAA
The DNA here is from genome assembly GCA_943142095.1 of Ophonus ardosiacus. NCBI lineage: Eukaryota > Metazoa > Arthropoda > Insecta > Coleoptera > Carabidae > Ophonus > Ophonus ardosiacus. The sequence goes on from OW964823.1 coordinate 85,537,313, forward strand.
ATAAACATAAAAGCAACAGACAAAAAATTAAGCTTTGTAAAGGAAAAAATCTCACATGTGCTGAATAAACGTTCACATTATAGTTGTTAATTTTCAGTCTACATAAGCCAATTCCTTTACCCCCAAACCAATCTCCGTGTTGAAGCTTATGAACGTATCCATTTACTGGCCACTGATGATAAAATACTTCTTGGAATTGATGTTTAGAAAAAATGCATATACCTGAACCAACTACGCCACTGAAAATAAATAATTTTCATCTAAAAACTATTAATAGACAGGAAATTTATTATACCTATAAAAATAATGACTAAACGGTAAACAGTCTATTACTTTGTTTTTTATCAAATGATAGTCTGTATCAGTCCAAACTTCTTGAAGACAGACGACATCGTATTGAAGTTTACATAATTCTTCTGCTATAGCTTCCATACGAGATCTTCTGTCTTTGGAAACCACTGGAATACCCCTAAAATATTAATATTTATTAATATGTGCCTAAAAAGAATAAATCTGTATTAATTTACCAGCAGTTTAGAGTAAATACTTTTAAATGCAGTTCCATATTGTTGTTAAAATAGGGAAAACTAATTGAAAATAACAATATAAAAGTGTACAAACAAGAATTAGTGCATAATTTCAGAAATTAATTTGTATAAAGTTAAAATTACTTTGTTTTCCATGCTAGACGTCAAACGACTTTTAATTTTGACAGTTGTGCCAAGTTGCGCGAATTCTTAACGTGTTTTGTTTGGTTGGCGACACTGTTAACTGTTGTTTGTTTTGAAAAACAGTTGGACAAGTTTGAATTTTTCGTTGTTTTGATAACTTTGTACCAAGATTCCAAGGTAATTTTAATGTAATATTTATTACTTAATATGCAAATTATAAGCCAACAAAGAAAAATATCAATTATTTTATTATTTGTCAGTAGTTTTCCCTATTTCATTACTTATTTATGGTATTCTTAAATATAACCTAGAAATGGACGAAGAAATATTTAATTTCCAAAATATTAATAATAGTGTGGAGAAATGTGTATCCCATATTATTTGTGCATTTAATGATGAAATAATTAAAATAGATTCAAATGAACAATATATTAAAGATATATTAATAAATAATAAAGTGGAAAACGAAGGTATGTAACCTACTTTTGTTTTTGTTTATTCGCAATAATTTGTAAATATTACTTTTATTGTTTCACAGAATTAAATGAATTATTAAATAAATTAGACAAAGAACGCAAAAATTCAAAATTAACATGTAAAAGTTTGCAAAAAACCTTGAATGAAAAGAAAAATGAACTCAAAAAATATGATGATGAATGGGTAAGTTACAAAAAGAAATTTATCCGTTGGTGATTGATAATAATGTTCAAATAATTATACAGAGTAATTTAGAGAATGAAATTAGAGGACTGCAGAAAGAATACGAAAAAATAGAAGAAGATTTGATACAAATTGACAAGAAAATGAAGTTATCTTCATCTGACCAGAAAACACTTGAATTATCGCGGTAAGTTCAATTTCATTTCTTCATATTAAAACTGTATATTTTTATTAAAACTTTAATTTTTTTTTCTAACGTATTTGGAATAGAACCACAACTTATATTAAATTTTAAAATTGTGCTTAAATAATAATTTAATTTATAAAAAATTGATTTTATTTTTTTTAAATCTGCAATAGAGAAATTAAAATTTAAACACGACGATACAATTTAATTATTAATTAATTCAATTTTCTTGTATAAAAAAATAACTATTATTGTAGCAAAAAATTGGAACTTTATGGTCAAATGACGAATATTAAGTGGGACTATTCCGTCCCCAAATCATCTGCTATTTGTAGGGGCTGTATCCTTATTTATAATTGTTTATTTCTAGTTTTATTCTTATTATTATTCTTAACAATTAAATATAGATATTATAAATGAAGACAAAAACTACATCAAAGCTTTCGAATTGACAAAGAATCAAAATGTTCAAAGTTTTTCCGAAAAATTGTGGGAAAAAATCGAATTAAATTCTGGAGAGGATTGGTCCGACATCGTAACCATGACGAATGTGGAAAAATCTGGTAAATAAATAAGGTAATTAATAATTAATAAGAAGTTTCTTGAATAATTTTTGTAATTAGTATAAAAATAAATGTACAAATTTAGTAAACATTAATGAGTATGTTGTTTCGTTAGTTTTGGTGTTCGTTTTGAAAAATGCAATTGGTACATTCTGCTTAAACCATAATACCAGGCAAATATTGTTCCGCTTGTTAAAGAGAATATTATAGCTACTGAAGTTAAGAAGCCGAAAAACATTATCTTATACAACATCATATCGCCTAAAACATTTATATCATTAAAATAATTAATAATAAATTGAAGAGCTCTTGGCAAAATACCATAGTCCAAATATTGTAAATTTACATGTAGCGACATGTACTTTTTGTACTTTTGCATTGAAAATTTTTGTTTAAACAACGTTCGAAACGTCAATTTCTCAGGTCTCCGCCAAATAATAGGGTATTCTTTCATGATTGCAAATATTAAAAATTTATTTAAAAAAAAAAACATTCAATCAATAAAACGAAAAAATTATTTTAAAAGTTGAATTTATTGCCAAAATCGTAGCTTACTTGAATGTAATAAAACTAAAATAAATTTTATTTTGTTATATTGTTTGCTCAGATTACTTAGATAAAGTAGAAATGAAATATTAACTTTGAATTAATTTTTATCAAATTTTTCGTAATGAAAGGGTATGATATTATTATATCGTTGAATTCAGAACAAAATTCTCTATTTAATGAGTTAATAAAATATATATTTATATATATACCGGGAGTTTATTTTATCGGTAAACATAGGGTATATCATTGCCATAGTTACGGTATGAATGTTTGACAGCAATGTATTGAAGCGTTTATTTTATGAGTAAACATAGGCGTTTAATATGTGAAGCAGTTTTTTGTAAATACAAAGTGTCCGGCTAAATATCTAACCATGCTGTTGAACATGATAATAGTATATTACATCTTGCACATTATTTAATATTAATTACTTTAATAATATTGCAAAAATTGCAATAAATTACAAAAATTGTGAAATAAATAATTATTTCAGTTTTTTATTATGCAATATGAAATAATTTACAAATGTCTCCATGGCGCAGTGGTTATAACACTAGCTTCTGAAATTTTTGGTTCGGGTTCGATTCCTCATTGGGGTAATAATTTTATTTTTAGATTTTGCGTTCATAATGAAGTCATTACGATACGCAATTGCGTATCGTAATGGCCTTCATTTCGATACGCATTTTTTTGTTTTAGAAGGTTGGTACTAGATGACATTTACTTAACCCTAATTCACTTAAATTCACAGAACACTACAAATACTTAAATTTAACCTTCAAATGTTCAAATAAATAATGTGGTCAGTTCAGTGATACCAACTACAACATTTCACTTGCAAATTTCCTTAAATTGACTCTGTTTAATATTAGCAGTTTTTTACAATATTTTAGTATGTAGGAGGTGCAAAATCTAAAAAATAGTATAAAGAACTCATTTTATAAGACTTTTTTTCGCACTTGTCAATTAGAAAACTCGCCAAGGCTCGTTTTCTAAACTTTGACGCGTGCGAAAAAAAACTTGTTCTTTAATATACTATTTTTTTACATAAAAATTGTTGAACTTTGAAAAATCAGTTTATATTTCCATATTACAATTATTTGAAAATAATAATAATATTGTAATAAATAAAGAGAAAATGATTGAGAATAATTGATTACAATAATCAAAATATTGATGTAATAACAATGCATTGTATTTTATTTGATAAATACAGTAAAGACATAATATATGCACAAATTTATTATATTTCAGTTATTTTTATTAATATCAAAGGAAATACAATGCATTGTTATTGCATCAATATTTTGATTATTGTAATCAATTATTCTCAATTATTTTCTCTTTACTTATTACAATGTTATTATTATTTTTAAATGATTGTAATATAAAATATAAACTGATTTTTAAAAGTTCAACAATTTTTATGTAAAAAAATAAAATAATTACCTCAATGGGGAATCGAACCCCAACCAAAAATTTCAGACGCTAGTGTTATGACTACTGCGCCACGGAGACATTTGAAAATTATTTCATATTGCATAATAAAAAAGTGAAACAATTATTTATTTCACAATTTTTGTAATTTATTGCAATTTTTGCAATATTATTAAAGTAATTAATATTAAATAATGTACAAGATGTAATGTACTATTATCATGTTCAATAGCATGGCTTGATTTATTGCCAGGCTTTTGTATTTAGAAAAACTGCTTCCCATGTTAAACGCCTATGTTTACTCATAAAATAAACGCTTCAATACATTGCTGTCAAACATTCATACCGTAACTATGGCAATGATATACCCTATGTTTACTGATAAAATAAACTCCCGGTATATATATATATATAATGCCATTTAAAAAATATAATATGGCCCTATAGTTTGAGTACCACTGGATTTATGATAATAAAGTTTATGCTAAAATGAGTCCCCCTCTATCCCTTACAAAATATCCTAATCACTTTTTTCTATATCTTTTCACATACACGAATAAACGGCACTGTTTCATTATCTTGATACATCCTGTATATAGTCAAAATCTAATATATTTTTACAAATTATATATGAGTTTTTAATATCAAATTTGAGAAGTTTTCGATATTTTTTCAAGAAAATCTGTTAAGAGATTCAAGTAAAGTACCACTTCCGGTTTATCAATTTTAGAAAAAATCTAATATGTCGTTGTCATTAATACAGAAGTCTTAAATACTAAATTCGAAAAATTTTGGATTATATCATAATATATTTTTCACGAACATTTGTTTAGAGCTTTAAGTAAAATATCACTTCCGGTGTATCAATTTTAACTAATATTTAATATGTTATTCATCTTGATATAAAAGTCTTAAATATTAAAAGTGAAAAGTTTTGGTTTATATGTTAATATAGGTTTTCATATAAAGTATCACTTTGGTTGTGCAATTTTACCCAAAATTTAATAAATTTTTTATATTAGTGCAGAAAACAAATACGAAAAATAGAAATTATTGGAAGTTTGATGTAAGAGTTATCATAGACGAAAAAATCGTCACGCGCACACAGACATTATTGTAAAAATAGCAAAAACTTGTTGTGGGGGCTCTAATTCGTGCCTATTCCCTGAAAAGGCACTATCGAATTTGTGGACCGAAAACATTATCTCCCTTACCTTACGGTATGGCGGGAAGTAAAAAGTACAGTTTCTCAAACACTTTTCGCTTAATAATAAGAGAAATGGTGGAATATTGAATGAAATTTAACTTTAATATAATAAATTTAGTGCATTTGCAAATGTAAGTTATAACCATGGTTATAACCAACCAAAAAGTTAAAATAATTGGAATTTAAATTTGTCCATAAAAAATGGACCAAGGTTGTTTTCGCTAAGAGCTCCTCATTTATTGTCTTTTGTGTTACCTGGTATTTCAAGCAATTCTAAATATATTAAAAATAAGGCAACGATTGTGAACATTAGGAATATTATTGCTGGCAGTACTATGATTCCACATAGTATAAGCACAATTATCGCTAGCGGGGGACTTCGAGCTAAGAATTTTAATACACATTGTCTTAAGCAGGCATCAATTATCTGCTGAGCCTGTACTGTAATAGAAAATAAACAATATTATTTGTACAGAAGCATTTATTCCTATAATTCTCATGAAACGTGAAAATATGAAATATGTTTGGGTAAAACAGCCTAATCAACATAAGTAGTATCCCTTAATTCTTGAAGTGTACATTTTTAGTGCCACTGGCCGACATGAAATTTTTAATAAAAAAAATCTGATATGGCCAGCATTCTACACTTCAACAATACCTAACGCACAAAACTCACTCTGGCCGAATTTTGTGCGTTAGGTTAGGTTTTTGTTATATTTAAAAAAGTAGGTACACAAGCTAAGTAGTAAACTTACATTCACCAATATTACAGTGTAAATCATGAAAACCGTGACATGCGTTTAAGAGCATTGCCGGTCGCTCAGCGAAATCAGTTTTGTAGCTAATATGCCACTAGTGCAGACAAACTTCTTACGTTCCCCCACTACTTTTAAGATTGCTAAGTTTATTTCTCTCTATCTGCTTTTTTATGTGTTTGTCCTTGTTTGAAGCACAAGAGGAAAACTCAGCCCGTGTTGTGAAGCAAATTGTTGGAGTGAGAGAGATGTGTGTAGTAGAGGGGGGACATATTCTCCTAACACTTTCTCCTCCATAGTCTATCGTTCCTATTTCTGAAATAAGCTGCAAAAGGGGGTTTAGTAGAAATCAAATCACAGCTAAACTAAAAGAGATAATTTAGATTTTTTTTCACATACTTACTACTAAAGGTGGGCGCTATGGGGGTGACCCAAACATTTTTTGTATAAAGTACAGTTATCGTGTTAAAAATAAATTTTAAAATAGCAATTTTTATGATGTTTTTCGAACTAAATTTAAATGCAATAGAAATTAATAATTATGCAAAATATTTGGTCAGCCCCATGCATTGATCTATCCACTACACAATGGTATCAAGTTTGGAGTTATAACTTAATATTTACGAGTGTAGTTTGATTTCTACTAAAGTGATGTTTAGCGTAGCACCGGCAATCGCCTTAACATAGCATTATATTTCAAGAATAAGCGTTTAAATTAAGAGTATTTAGATACTCTTTGATGCCAAATTAAATAATATCAAAAACTCACACTATTACGGGGCAAATGATATTTAAAAATAATGGTTCCTTTGTTAAACGCCTGTCACGGTTTTCATGGTTTACATCCATATAAAAGTTTCACACTATTAATACGAAACCAATCACTCAACCTACCACCTTCACTCTGATACAACACTCAAATCGTTTCATGATTAGAAAAGAAATGAATAATATGTATTCTTACAATTTTCCATTCAACTTGTCCAATATCTTGCATTTGGAAAAAGGCTTAAAGGAATTTATTGATCTTTACGTTTGTCCTTGTATATTTTCCAGATCACGCACACTGCTGGAATTCATCAAAATTGTTTATATCCTTATGTTTATAAAAAGAATTTGTTGATCTTATTCACTAATGTACATTAATAAATTACATTAATAGATGATTAAACAATAATTTACTATAATGAAATAAATATTGTTAACCTTTCAAAAGTAGTTCTTGATTTTGACAGTTCACAACAATTTATAACAATACTTTAAAACAAATGCATATCGGCTATTTCAGCATCTTCCGAGATTGAAGAAATCTAACTTTGCTTGCCATTATTAAATAATATGTTCAGCTTGTATTACATGTTTCTGTGATTCTAATTAAATTTTAGGGAATTTGATATTGTTAGGTATTGTTATATTGTCACACATATCGTCGGATTTCTGGTAAAAAGACTTAACCGCCAAAAAATGATAAAATGAGTTATGCACATAAACGGATACGTCTCTTCACGACGCATGCTCTAAACACAATATCTGAGCGCCAAAAAATTTATGTTAGAAGGTAATTCATTCTAAAGTTTCGTAAACGCCATCTGACACTATTTGATGCGCACAGAAATTTTATAGAAATGTCTTAAACGCCATTCTGTGTTAATGTAATGGGAGATGTTAACGAGTTGTGTTCCACAAAAGTTAATTTATATTGATATTATTTATTAATCTGGTGTTCACAACTATATAAATATTAAAAATTTAGGTATTAAGCTATATTGAACAAAAAAAAAACATTTTTATTAAATATTTCATGATATATGCTTCAAAATGTTGCGAAAGTATGTTGAAAAATGTATAAAATATTAATCTCATCGATATAACACAATATCTTGTTAAATAAATCAATATTGTAAATAAAAACAAGTTTTTCCTGTTTATCTCAAAACTAGTCAAAAGGCAGTTAAGTCTTTTTACCAGAAATCCGACGATATATAAAAGTAGTCAATACAATGTTTATATTTATTCTCATATTTTGTAATACAATTAAACAGTTACCTATGAATCATTTTCGCCTTGAAAACTGCATCATCTATGAAAATAAATTATGGTATATATAAGAGAAAAATGTATCTATATTATATTTATAAAAACATCTGATGTGGCTAACACAATACCTCCCGTTATTTAATTTTATTAATTTAAATACCCACCTACTCCTACATATTTACTAATGCTGAAAACTATATTAAGTTCTTTTACATATAATTACTACTTTATTTACTATTTTCTTTTTAAAATATCACCATTATTAATTTGAAATTGTAAGTTACTAGGTGACCCGCCCCGGCTTCGCACGGGTAAGCTAAAATAACGATTAGCTACACGTGTACCAGTAATTTTTTACATTTACTTCGGAGACATGCGCTGCTTAGGGAGCCGGCAACCTGCCTCGCATCGTACACGTAACAAGCTCCGCCCGATCCCCGCACCGCACCTAAAAGCGCCTTTTCTAAACATGTCTCGGGTACTTTTACTTATGTACATATGATGCAAGCTATCTCTTCGACAAATATTGAAAATCTGCTAACGATTAAAACTTTACTATAGATAAAAAAATAATTGAAATCATCCCTTATCGTAACGCCTTGATGGATGATTTTTTAAAAACGCTAAAACACTTTATTTCTTACCAAAAGCATAAATAAGAATGATGGGTTCTCCATACAAACTTTCGTCCTCTATTTCACCCCCTTCAAGTTTTATTTTCGCGACAAAATGTAGCCTATGTCCTTCATCCTTCATCAAAATTGGTTCAACGGTTCAGGCGTGAAAACGTAACAGACAGACAGACAGAGTTACTTTCGCATTTATTATATTAGTATGGATTTAATATTAACAATTAAATAAAGAAAAAATCAAAATCACAATTAATTTTTATTTTATTACAACAATCAATATAGTTAACAATGATGATAATAATTTGTGATAGTTATTTTTATTATTGCAATCAGATTTAGTCTACTGTAGGTGAAAATTGTTGTAATCAAATAAAACTACATTGGGTGGAATTCAGTGGGTTGTATTAAGGTCTGTATTAAAGCTTGTATTAAGTATATGGCAACATTGTAATATTTTCCACCTGGATCAATGAGATTCAATTATGATTTAGAAATTTTACCACAGGGAAAAGTAATTCAGATATCCGTTAGTCAAATGAGGAAGTATTATTGTAAATGGAAGCTGTTAAAGGAAACTCATTATTGCAAAATTAGGTTAGAAATATGTCAAATTTTATGTGTCAAATATTTCATACCTGAATGTTAATGAATTTTAAAATATCTCAAACCCCGTTTTGAGCAATTTTGACATTTGTCCTTTTTTCTTAGTTCTGTTAATAATATTTTTTTCTTTATTTGATCCTTTGGTCTCTCACTTTTTTCTGACAGGTATTACAAAGTTGCCATAATATTTTTGACAAAGGACTGTTTTAGCTTAAAACACGCTAATACAACCCACTGAATCGCACCCATTGTTATTAACTGTAAAACTTTTCATTGTTGTAATCAAATTTAATCTTTTGTATTTGAACGTTTATTTGTTCTAATCAAATAAAACTACACTGTAATAAACTGTAAAAGTAATAGATGTGAGATAGAATATGAGAAATACCTGGAAATCAAAATTTTCAATTTTGTTCTTTCCCGGAGAATTTAATTTTGATTCTGGATTCTTTCCATATATGAATCGTGAAAATGTTAAAATTGGATTCTAGGAACCTCGAAACGTGGTCATTTACTAAAATCTGGAGATACGATTTTTAGCACGATCCCTATACCTCGCTTACCAAGGGTAGCAGGAGGTAAAAATTTTAATTTTATTTGGTATTAAATAAAATTAAATTTATTGTAAAATGTACATGCAATCAGGAAAAAGTACAACATTCTGTTCTATTTTGTATTTATTTTTTTCTGAAAATACTTCGTTTGAATTATAAATATTAATACATTTTTTTAAAAATTACTATTATGGGCCGTTTTCGTAATGATTATTAAAATTATTTTAAGACTTTTTAATTTAAAGTAATGCCTAAAATATTGTAAATATTACGAAAATGAGCACATCTATAATTTTAATTTACAGTGTTAAAGTGAAGATAAAGTTTATTACGGAAACGACCCTTATTCAAATTTTAAATGTAACGTATGTAACGTAATCTCCTTGATGGCTTAGCAAGTTAGAGAAATACACTTACAAATGACTGCAATTTTTTAAAAATAAATATTCTAATATACTTTTTATTCAAAATTATAAAAATAATGACAGTTAGTTCTTTGTAGAGTAATTATAGATTAAATGTAAACTCATTACTCATTGCAAAACTATTGATTATATATATAAAAGTAAAGTTTATAAAAGTATAAAAATTCATTAATTATCGTAAAAAATATAAAGAAATCGAATTTATTTCATACTAAGAAACTATTCTTGTAGATTACGTTTTATAATCTTTAATATAAAATTGCCGTAAGATGAAACTTTAGTATAAGCTGTATAACGATAATTATCGCAAATCAAATTGGAATTAAAGTCTGTAGGACCGACACTAACTATACCACGGATATAATATTTTTGCAAATTATTTGAAATCCATTTGAAAACCATTCCGCCGCCACTGTCTCCAGCACACACACTTGATCCTGAAATTTAAAATTATTTTCATTAGATTCTATTTTTATATTTCAACAATATTTCAATTATTACCATTCGTATAACCAGCACAGTATTTATCAGTGGTCACCCAACGTCTAAAATTGGCGGGAACGTTATCTAAGCATTGTTTTCTGCTAATAAAGGGTGCGTTCAATTGTTTTAACTCCGCACTCAATTTTCTTTCATCGTGCGGATCGGTACTTCCCCATCCGACTACCTAAAATTATTTATTTATGAGAAATTTTTATGATTAATAGTTATTTATGAAACAAGATACTAAAGTTCTAATTTTTATTACGAATTTGGAATTTAGTTGCCGAGAAAAATAAACCATATGAGTGACAAAAAGGAACTTCAATGCCTAGATGCATATTAAATTTTATTTGAAATCGAAAATATGTGAAAATGAAAGGAATATTTATTTTTATAGGTTATTTTGACATGTCAGTTGCTGTCAATCAAACAAACGAACTTATGTTCTGTGTTACGAATCTCCGAACATTGGCACATATTTTGTGTCACTTTACGTACAAATTTACCATTTACCCCTATTCTGTAACTCAGTCGATAACTTTTATCGATCGATAATAAATTATAGCCAATAATTATAGTAGACACTGAATAAAAAATTAAACTTACAGATGATACATTTGTTTCTATTTGTCAAAAATTATTATCGATCGATAACTATTATCGATTGAGTTACAGAATAGGGGCGAATATTATTGTATATCGTACATCTTATGTGCAATAATAAGGTTGGCAACACTGCATTTACATGAAATCGTCGATTATTTTAGTGCTGATTTCTGAATTTTTAATAATTATTTTTTGACATTTCTTAAAACCAATGAAATGTTTCATTACTGTCACGTATTAGCGTTTTAACCAATCCTGTCATTATTATAGTAAGAATAAAGCTTTAGAGATTATTCTCGGGAATAATCTCTGTAGCTTTTGTTTTGTCAGATAGTTATCAACACATAAATAAAAAGAACGAAAAACACCGATTTAGAATTTGTTTCTGGTCATGAAATAAATAAAAAAATTATAGAAACCACTTCTGGAAACACCGTAAAAGTTATGTTCTAGTTGTCAAAACAGACTTGCCAACTGCACCATGTAAATGAATGTAGCTAGTTAATTACGACAGTAGATGGCGACACAATAGCAAGACTGGCTTTCCTTTGTTGGAAACAAATTTGTAGATCAAAAAATAATCTAATTAAATATAATTCGAGAGTTCGATAAATTAGAAAATAATTCTCCAGTTTCTTTCTCAAATTTGTTGCTAGGCAACAAGTTTTCGAAAAATTTGTCATTTATTTTCAATTTATTCTCACTCACGAATGACTTTACTTACATTTCCTCGATTATTAGGTACCAGTTGTTGTTCTTCTATTTTACTTTCCCACTCAATACAAACTGGCTGGACAGCAGGCGTCAATTTAAATGATTCTTTTAAGATTATAACTGCTATATCACCAGCGAAATTTGTTTCATAGCCTCTGTATATATCTGGGATGTGATATTCTTTAATCTGAACATAAAATAACGCCATTATTCACAAGCTTTATCGAGAGTATTTTTTTTTTAGCGTGAAACATTGGGTTTGTCATATCCATTGTTTCGACTTGATATTTGATTGAGAGCAATGTATTTGCCTGTCCTGTCCCATTTAAAAGAATACTAAATTTATAACAATTGTAATTAAATATTTTGAATTATTGCCCCAAAAGCCAATAAACCCCATTTTCAGATAAAAACTTCAAAATTTTTAAAAATCTAATTTTCCTGTATATAAATACTTCTTAATGCGCTGATTCCAAATTTTGAAACCGCAGGTCGATATCTCTTTTCGTTCTCGAGATATTTAGCTTTAAAGTTTTGCTCAAAACTGCCCATTTTTGGGTAATAACCCAAAAATGGGTTGAGATATAAATTTGTCGATAACACCATTCGATTCTACGGACAAAAATACATAAGTATACCAATTTTCATAATTTTTGTTCAACCGGTTCATTTTTATTGAATAAAAGTTTGAAAACCCCCAAAAATGGCCAAAATCTGAAAAAATCGTAAGGGGTACCCCTTACGATTTTTGCGATTTTTGGCCATTTTCAGTAATTTTGCTTTAGAGATTGTATGCGGTGTTCAAAAATTCTGAAAATTGGTGTACTTATGTAATTTTGCCCGTAGAATCGAATGGTGTTGTCGCCAAATCCATATCTCGACCCATTTTTGGGTTATTACCCAAAAATGGGCAGTTTTGTGCAAAACTTTGAATTTAAATATCTCGAGAACGAAAAGAGATATCGATTTGCGGTTTCAAAATTTGGAATCAGCGCACGAAGAAGTATCTAGATCCATGGAAATTAGATTTTTGAAAATTTTGAGGTTTTTATCTAAATATGGGGTATATTGACTTTTGGGGCAATAATTCAAAAATGGGTAGAGATATAAACTTGGTAGTAATATTGTTTGATTGTAAAGACAATTTTTAGAGTATTTGAACAACTGAGTGAATTTTTAGAAATATAAGTTTTAAAAGAAAATTGTTTTCGCGTTATTTTTTATCTTGCACTATACATATTGTTGTTATTGTTTATTTGTTTCGATGTATTACACTAAAAGAGTAGGACAAGATTCCTTATAGAATGAAATAATAGATATAATTAGAATTATTTGTGTTTACAACAAATGTTTAATACAATATACTTTGTATTCTGTTTTTTATGTAATTAGATTTTTTTAAACTTAATAAATATCGAGAAATAACACGAACATATTATTTTTTAAATGGGTACATATGTTGAAAATAGTCTTTCCTTATTTTATAAGATTTTCAATGTTGTATAACAATAAGTCTACATTGTTATGTTTTAAACATGAATAAAAGTTGAATTATTATTTTTTTGGGGTTATATTTATAATATATTTCAAGAATTATTAAGTTTTGAAAACATCTAATTAGACCACGTTATTCTATGTAAAAAAAAAACAGTATAAAAATATTTGAATATTTTTTCTTTATTTTTCATAATAAGCCAAAATCAAGTTTTGGTCTGTAGCTCAAAAACAAAAGACGATCGAAAATTTCTGTATGCCTCTTAAAAGTTGTCTCAAAAAGTTGGCCCATAAAGACCTACATCAATTTTCTGTTGCGTGTATAATAAGAAAGTTTTTCATAAAAGGATATCAAATTTGTTCCATCCTGTACATGTTTAAATGGATTATTAATGGGACAACTTTTCCCTAATTTATCCGACTTCATATCTCTTAAAGTAACCGAGATTCCAATGGTGGTCTCGAAAAAACTTACTTGTCGAATTTGAGCTAAGTTGTCTTTGTCTGTACTAATGTCTCGGTAATATTTTCCTGCCCCTGTATAAAATTCTTCAGCCGGATACTGTTCTCCTAATTCATCAGTGAAACAGTGCGCAGCTAAAAAAATAAAATTAGCTATTAACGACGTTAGGCCAGAAGCGAAACACTATGGCCTTGTAAATAAAAAATAAAGCGCTGTAAATTTATAGGCATAATATTAAATAAATGAATGTTTTTATAGTTTTTTAATATTAGAAGATAATGGGGGATTCCACCATTTTTTTTATAATTTCATCTGAAAATATTAGAAAAACTAAGACTATTGATGAAAATCCGGTGAAAAAATTCCTGTTAATAAGCGAGTTATGGTCTCCCAAATTTTGAAAAGATTGACGTGACGTCACGCATATGTGTTTTTATATCAAACTGTTTTCATCATGGGCCTAAATGTTCTTAAAATATATGCTATTTTAAGTTATATTTACATAAAATAAATGAATATTTTATAACGCTGTATAAGTTTACATATTTTATAATGGGGTCCTATACCATTTTTCTTTTATTTTTTTTCCTGTAAGAACAGGATAAAATAAGAACTTCAGTGCAAACGCGACTTAAAAATTTTACGTAATAAGCGAGATATGAATTTTTAAAAGTTTAAGAATTTGTGCGTGACGTAGCAGGTACTAATACGTGATCGACAAACAATGGGACAAACTGTTAGTTATAGAGGGAACAATTTTTTTCATGTTTGCATAGCTGAAATGTTTTTATATAAAAACTTATGCATTATATTCACGAAGAAATTATTATTAAGTATAAATAACATAAATAATAAGCATTTAACAAGGATTTCTTCCTAATAAATTACAGAACATTGAAACAGTTTGACAATATTATTACACAAAGTATGACGACGGATGGCGCTAATGTTTGCTTGTTTTGAAGTTTCAATATTAATTTAATTAATATTACAAATTGATTTAATTATAAATACATGATTATTGTTAATATTATTGTTAAATGTTTTGTTAGGTTATAGAACAACATGACATTTCATATTCTTTCAAAGGTGACCGCTGCAGACGCGCGAATCTTCTTTTTAAAATCAGGCGACCAATCAAATTCTTAGTACCTAACGCGTCATACCCAATTAGTAATCAGCTTCAATCGCTTGTAGTTTGTAACCTAGTTAATATTTAAAGAAATTTTTTTCACTAATACTCATTAATTTATGTATATTTTCGTCTTCTTATTTAAGATAGTTAAAATATGACTATGGTATAGGACCCCATTTCTGATGGAATTCTGCGCATGAATAGTTGTTGAATAAAGAAACTCGCCCAATTTATAGGCATAACATTAAATAAATGAATGTATTTTATAGTTTTTTAATATTTAGATACATCCAAATTCTAACCGCTAAATATTAGTTCAGCATAAAAAATATCGTCTTACCCGAGAGAATAATTGCTGGTGTAATAATAGATCCTCCACATTTATACTCATAATTTTTAGTTTCCATGCGATACAGAGCAACGTGCCAGGGAAATGTGCCCTTTTTAGCTTTATCTGTGTTGACAGAAAATAATTCGCCACCTGGTTCGGCTTCCCCGCATTCTAAAAGCATAAAAAGAAACATTACATGTAGTCCACTACTATTTTTTATTTTTAGATTTTATAAAGTCTTAATGGGGGGTTCCACAATTTTTTTGAAATTCCATCTGAAAGTATATGTACTATTGAACATCCGGGGGATAAATTTTGAAATACCTAATTTAACTGGTTGTAGTGGTTTACAATGAATAAGTGGATTATTCCAAGATCCTTTCGAACATCGTGCGATAGATATTTCGTTGCCAATAGGAATATAAAAATCTTTACATTCAGCTATGCCTACTGTTCCTTCTAATACTGAATTATCACAATTCACTGGTTTATCATCTAGGAGACACTTAACATTCGTGGTTTCTGACCTCCGTGGTGGACACAAATCTAGAAACAGAATAAAATTAAAAATAAAAATGTTACTTGTTTTGTTAAAATATTTTAGGCCCAGTCTTACCATCTCTGGTTAAAATTTTAATTGTCAGTTAAATAAACAATATTAAATCGAGTTATTGACAGTAATTATAAATTTATCTCTTGACAGTTCATTTCGTTTCGGTTTTGTTTATTTAACTGATAGTTAAAATTTTAACCAGAGATGGTAACATTGGCCTTTATTCAATTTTGCCTTATAAAGTCATGTTTATTTTCTTGGATACGGACAATTAAAGTTGTTGTTTTATAAACAATTTTATTTTGCTAGCATTTTTATGGTTATTTATGCAACAAGAGTGAAATAAGACACTTTTTACTCGAGTTGCATACAATTTTTTTTACGTCTGCTATAAAAATGTGAATAAAAAGTGCCGTAACGTTTCATTATTTCATGCCGTTAAAAAAAGTGCACTTTTTTCACTTTTATTATTTTAAAAAAGACAAAACGTAAAAAAAGGATTTTTTATTACACTAGCGGTGTTAAAATAGCAAATGTCAACCAAAATTGTTGGAATAAATTCAAATATTCAACGTATACCCGCCATTTCGCCACAAGAAGAATAAGAATGCTACAATTTTGTAATAACGTATGTCTTTGATTGTTGGAATAAAATATTGTATGTCATATTGAGATGTTAACCTCTAAAAAAATAGTTTCAGAATAATTTATTTCAAAGTATTATAAACAATGGGGTCATGCCACATTTTCTGTTTTATTTTTTCCTGGAAGTCTACCGGTCACAGTATATGTAAATAATATTTTCACGCCATTTGTGTGCATTGTTTTGTAGATATAATTTTTTAAAAATAGGGGTCAATTTCAAACCTCAATGAGGTCACGTGAGCACATACGTCATGTATCTGAACGATTCCAGCTCACCCTGGCGGACAAAATGTAAATTAAGGTTGTTTACAAATAGTCTTTTATTTGGGTTTTTTTAATAAATTGTTTCCACAAGTTGGAACTGCACAGTTCTTCTTCACCATGTTTTATCATTATCATTATAAATATACAATTATTGCACTTTTATGTATTAAATTATATATCAAGCACACAAACCTGCAATTAAAAATAATATTTCTCTAATGAAATAAATAAATCTTTATGAAACAAAAATGATTGAATAGAGCGCACTTTTCCTCTGACAGCTTTATAAATATTTGGTTAGTTTAGTCTGATCTTACGTTTAATTTTGCGTTTGAAGTTTGTGACATTGTGACCTTCATGGACGTGTGACTAGTGTCGTTGTGTGAGTAGCCGATACATGACGTCACAGAAAATCGTAGCGCGAATATCTTTTAAGTAAATTATGAATGAAAAGTATTATGTTTTGAGATGTTCTATGTTGCAATATAGATAAGTGTCATAGATTCTATCAGGGATTCTATTTTTATAAAAATATTAGCAACATTTTTTTTTTTGGCATGACCCCATTCAACCCATGGCAACCACAGATCACTATAGCAACGCATAAAAAAAGTCACACTCAGCGACTAGATAACCATAAGCGATTAGCGACATTTCAATATTCTGATTTCATTTATAAAGAACTTACACTCAAATCGGAGAAGTTTATTAGGCAAAATTGAATAAACAATTGCATTACACTCGCGGGATTAAGACTCATTAAACATTTAATCAGTATGTATAATCAACGAGCTATAAGTAAATATAGAGTGGCGCATCGCATGCTGAACGCGTACTTTACCCGTACACAGTTGAATGCTTAGGTCGGCGGCCATTACTATAACTGAGCGCTCAGCTCAGATGCTATACGTTGTTTTTCTCAGCGCTTATTGCACTATTTATTAAAAATGCCCGCAAAGTGTATTGTTCCTCAGTGTGGAAACAGACAAATTAGAAATAGTTGCAAGTCGTTTCACAGGTAAATTTTATATTCAAAAATTTTAACTCAAAGTTTTAATTAGCGACGGATTTACGATTTTACCGCCTGTAGTCTGATAATAGTTTCTCGCCTAAATCCAACAACGAATATAATCAATTTATTTTTATGTAATTACTGATATTTATTATTACAATCAAATTTTCTTTATTGAAACAAAAATTTCTGTTGCAATTAAAATAAAATAAATACAAGAACAGTTATTATAGGTAATCAATTTTTTGTGTAAATAGTAGGACTGTTTCTACACATATTCAAGGAACTAACATTCGACAATTTTTGTCCAAAACAATCATATTTAAAGGTCAATAAAAACATTATTTTCTATTTCATATATGTAGTGATTATTTTCACAATTTTGTTTATTTTATTTAAAGAATATGTTTTTGTTATTGTATTTTATATGTTATATTTTTTATATACGTTATTATTGTCATAATAAAATATATTATTTAATTTTCACTATTTTCGTTTTTATGTATCTATCTACCTACCTTGCTACTTTTTCAATATATTGTATTAATGCAGTTACATTTTTCATATTAATTGTTATTTATTATCGTAAAATATTATAACAAAATAAGGATTCACAGTAAAAAAAATTAAATTATATTAATTTATCAATAGTTTCACATCATCCATATTATATATCTGTGAAACTAAATATGTATTAATTTATTTATTTATTTATTTCGAAATATGATATATGTCAGAATAAAACTTTTCGCCACAAATTGCATTATTTATATTTATAATTCTAACATAAAAGGTAAATTATTTCGTTAAAAATAATTGAGAAATATTACTGGTAGGCTGCAACCTGCCTGGCAGGTTATAGTAGACATGGCGTCCAATTGTGTACGGCCAGCAGCGCTCATCCGCCACTCTATATTTACTTATAGCTCGTTGATGTATAATAAATAAATATTAGTTTTCCTTACCCACAGTTACTGGATTGGTTGGTCTGCAATTAATAAGTGGTTTATTCCACGCTCCTTGAGAGCATTTTGATACAGAAAATTTAATTCGTGATATTGACGAATCAGGATTTTTACATTTACTAATAGCTACTGCCCCTTCTCCTACTGGTTGACTGCAGTCAACAAATTCTCCGTTTAAAACACATCTAACTTCTGTAGATGATAATTGTTTGTATCTTGGTGGACATTTAACTATAAAAAGAGTTTCAAATAAGTTGTTGAATAGTCTCAAATATTCAATATTCAGTACGTACTTTCTACACTTTGTTGAATTACTTTTTTAATATAATCAGTGTACGAAGCAACTTTTGTATATAAAGTATGAAGAGAATCTTCACATTTGTCACTATTTCCTATTGTATTGCTGGCAATTCCACGTAGGAAATATTTTTGAGTATAATTAACGTTTAATTTGAAAGCTAAGCCGTTGCCGCGGTCTCCTTTGCACATTCCTGAATCTGGAAAGGAACAAATTAAAATCAGTTTTTAAGCCGATTATAAAAAATCTGTTGTGGCCAGCACAAGACCTCTCGCCATTTCCATATTAGGCTATAGCGTGAGTATTTTTACCTCTCGCTAAGAGAGGTATTGGATTCATGCTAAAATTCGCATATCCAGATTTTATTGAATAAGCACGATTTCATGTCCCTAGAATCCGATTATAACATTTTTAAAATGATGTCTGTGTGTGTGTGTGTGTGTGTGTGTGTGTGTGTGGATATGTGTATGTGTGTGTGTGTGTGTGTGGATATGTGTATGTGTGTGTGTGTGTGTGTGTGGATATGTGTATGTGTGTGTGTGTGTGTGTGTGTGTGTATGTATGTCTGGATGTTGTAGTCACGATTCCTCAAAAACTATAAGACTTAAAAAATATTTAACTGCAGTTTCCTCAATCTGACATTCCTGGGAAGAGCTGAAAAGGTTTTGGTAACAATTGAATAACCGGAAGTAGTAGTTTCTTAGAAAAAATCTTCTAAATATAATTTTTTGGGAATTTTTTTTATTAAATATTGAAGAACATAAAATTCTCCATCTAATACACTTAAAAATTTTATTATATCTTGTATAGATTTAGAGATAAAGACTCTATAATTTATAGAGTAAATTAATCGCAGAGGCCAAGGCACTAAGGAAACCAGTTGACAAATTCCAATGTTTATAACATGACACATGTCATTGTCAAATATCAATAGTTTTAGTGACATTCTGATAGCTTTTTCTAGGAAGTATATTTAACTTTTCTTATTGTTTTATTAATTAAATATTTGAAATTATAGGTAAAATTGTGGTAAAATGCATATATCTATCAGAAATACCGCCAATCTGGTTAATGAATTGGAACAATATTTGACATTTAGAAACTTCCTCATACAATGAAAAATAGATATAATTTGACTTATATGTGTGCAGAAGACATGCTTAATATAGTAAGAAACAATATTTGGGTAATGTTCTGTAAGATTTTGTTATAAAACGACGGTTCGAAAGTGAAGTGCAATACAATACTTATATAGCCTAATATGGAAATGGCGAGAGGTCTTGTGCTGGCCACAACAGATTTTTTAACGTGAAACATTGGGTTTGTCATATCCATGGTTACGGCTTGATATTTGATTGACAACAATGTATTTACCCATTCCATTTAAAATGAAACATAGGGAGTGAATTTGACAGAAATTTTATATTTAAATATTGTAAGAAATTTAGCGGAATCAGAAAACCACTCGAGAGCACTAAACATATTTCGGACACAAGGTGCACACAGTATTTTTTTTACATCTAAATTTAATTTTTAGAAAATAATCATTAAACAAAATTAACCTCTAATGACATCTTGTCAATATGACAGATAACCGTTGTCTGTCTCATTTAAAATTACACATATTGTAAGAAATTTAGCCGAGTCAGAAGGTATACTTCATTTCACGTTTTTTTTTTTTAATAGCTTGCGGACATTCATGTGACGAAGCGAATTAGCCAATCAGAACTTGGGGAGAAACTGTCACATCGAAGGTCAGAGAGCTGGGCAGCTTTCCAAATTCATGAGTACCGTAATTTAAGAGTGTAGTGTGTTTTGGAACGAATGGGTTTTGTTGGAGTAAAAAATTGAAATTAAATTTTAAAGAATTAACAAAACTACTTATAATTACAACATTAATGTCAAGCCCCCTCTGAGAGTAAGGTTTTTAGTTTTGGAACGATTTTGAGTAATTTCGTACTCTGTAGTAGAGTTTTGGAACCCAACTCTGAAGTTTGTTTTGGTAGCATGTTAAGAGCTTATGAGTTTTTTTTTCATAGTATGGCAGCTTTCATATTAAAGTTTTTAGTGCGTATTGAGTTATTTTATATTTTTTTGCCAAACTATGAAAAGAAAACGCATAATACGCTATAAACCAAAACAAACTTCAAATCTCCGCTCTTCAATCTGACAGTTTCTCCCCAAGTTCGGATTGGCTAATCACCACCTGCTCCCATTTGTAGTGTTAACATTACATCTTACTGTTTTTTTTTTTTTTTACCTTTTTGAAAATTGGAGCAAATCTTATCTTCTGTTAAAGTACTGTGATATTTTGGAGACACATCCCTAAGACACGATACTTTATCGACTTGGGAAGGTGTATTAGTTTGCCTTACTTCCACATCCACCTTCTCGCCTTTCTCGTTTTTATTACTCCAATCGACTACCTAGCATATTAATAATAATAATACACAAATATATCTGCATTAATATACGAGGGTTAGTTGTACAATATTTATTGTCCCTAACATAGTAGGCGTTGATATATTATCTTCATAACAGCAGCAATTGTTTATTGTTTATCTGTCAAACGAAGTGCCAAATTTGATTATTCTAGTGTTAATCATTTACAAGGTTTCATAAGATATAGTCACCTCCTCAAAAGCTAACAGCCAACAGATATTGTACAACCTCGCAGCATAATTTACTTACATTTCCAAGGGCAGCCGGATTATAATTTTGACTTTCGACTGACCCATCCCAATCGACACACACTGGTCTTACAACATTTGTAAGTTCAAATGGTTTGTTAACAATTACTACAGCTATGTCACCTTCATTTCCATTGTAGTTAGAAGGAGTGTGAATTGATGTAACCTAAAATATTAAACATTATAAAACTGGTCGGACAAGTCTCTACTGGTCGGCCGAGTGCAGCTGTGTAAACAATCGCCGTGATAAGTTTAATTACATACAATATTCTACAGTATTCTAGAGAGAATAGCGAGCGTATATATAGGGTGTTAATTAAAAATCGGGCCATAGGCGTTTAACATGGCAAATCAGTTTTTAATTTAAGACAAAAATGTTTCAAATAAATGTTGTAGAGAATTAAAAACCTAAAACACTAATCAGATTTTATTTTTCATGTTTAGTAACCTGTAAAGTCCCATTTGAAATTTTATAAATATTAATCATTTGAACTGTCAAATTCTATTCACTATTTTGTTTTTTAATCTAAGGGCCCAATTCTCAATTTTCACCATTGTGAAATGATATGAAATGATAAATTTATATCATATCACTTGTCAATGTCAATATTATTTGTCAAATGTTAACAAACACATGCATCAAATTCGCATTTTCTTGTTATAAACAACAATTATTGTCAAAATACGGTAAATACATACATCAGATTTTCTCACTCATTTATATCAGATCACTTTCAAATTGAGAATAGCACCAAGTGATAAAGTGACAAATTTTCACTGTGAAAATTGAGAATTAGGTCCTAAATCACTGCACAGATTTTAATTCTTTTTATTCAATTTTGACGTTTTAAACTGTCATTATTAACTCTATAGCAACAACTATAAGTAACATTTTATTCACAAGTGAATTAATTTTTTTTAAATCACTCTCACATTTTTTTTAGAAATTAGCAGCCATTTTCATTATTTTTCACGGCACAAATTACAGACAATAATGCTTTTGAAATAGATGACTTGATGTCTATCATCGACGATTGTCATGCACATCCTACTAACTAATTAGTCTTTTATTTTGTTAAAATTAAATATTGTAATGGTTTTTATTATTATTTCGTCAAAACTGAATATCGTATAAACCACGTGAGCTATGAATATTTATTTATGAGAAGAAAGTTTAGCTCACAAGCCCGCAAGGGAATATTGTTTAATTATCTTTTTCTTATTTATTTCTTGTTTAATATACCTTTAATTTAATCATTAATATTTCTTTGATATTTATACTTCAACCAAATAAATAAACGTTACAATACTTACTTGTCGGTTTTGTGCAAATCTTTCTGTGGCGTTGTAATCTTTGTAAGTTTTTCCAGCACCAATGAAAAAGTTTTCGGCTGGTATGCTATTATACGGGTACGAAAAACACCTTGCAACTGAAAGTAAGTGAAAATAATATTTGGATAATATATTTGTTAGTTTTTTTATACCTGATAATATTACTGTAGGAGTAATAATCGTACCACTACAATGATAATTGTAATTATCTTTTTCTTTCAGATAAATACCAACAGGCCACGGAAATTGCCCTTTTTTGATGTATACATTATTAATAATGAAAATTATTCCATCAGGTACTTCTTCGCCACATTCTAAACAAGGTTAATATTTTTATTATCAATTTAAAACAACTCAACAATGGGGTCATTTAAAAAAAATGTCGATTTTTGCGCCCGCACGGTACAAATATGTCATCATCATTACCTATATCTGTGATAAAGCAGATTGGTACACCCAGAAATGGGTAATATTCCGTGATGATATACAGGGTCTCTCAATAAGCTTGCTCACTATTGGTAACTTTTTTATTTGAAGAGATACGAGGTTGGTTAAATTAGCAAAATTGTGCCATTTTATATTAGAAAATTGGTCATGTAGACAAAATAAAAATTGTGTCAGCGGTTCCCAAAATTTGGGACAGAATATATATTTTTTAAATGGAACTATATATTTTTTATTATCTTATTAAAAAGAGTATTTTTTTCTCTTTCCAATAAGGTAATGTTGTTTATGTACGATTTTTTCAAATAAACGAGTTATTTACGTTTAAAGATAAAAATTATCTTTTATTAGTTTTGGTCAAGTAAACTATGGAAACAATTGTCTTTTATAAAATTATTATTTTGTTAATTTATTTTACAGTAATAACAAAACAAAGAAAATATTCAAATTGAAAGCCATTATTTCTATCGCACATTTAAATTCTTTTGGAAAGAGAGCCGACCGTTCTACGTAACTGGTGTCTAGATATAACTTTCCATATAGCACGATCATATCTAACTTTTCTTCATTTGTAAAGTTATTAAACATTATAAAACACAGAGAACTTTACGGAAGAAATTATTAAACGTCAAACAAACAGAGAATCAATTGTTTCCATGGCTTACTTGACTAAAAAACTAATAAAATAGTTTACAAAATTTAAATTTCAAACCGCAAATAACTCGTTTACTTGAAAAAATTGTACATAAACAACATTACCTTATTGGAAAGAGAAAAAAATACTCTTTCCAATAAGATAATAAAAAATATATAGTTCCATTTAAAAATATATATTTTGTTCCAAATTTTGGGAACCGCTGACACAATTTTTATTTTGTCTACATGACAAATTTTCTAATATAAAATGGCACAATTTTGCTAATTTAACCAACCTCGTATCTCTTCAAATAAAAAAGTTACCAATAGTGAGCAAGCTTATTGAGACACCCTGTATTTATATCGAGATTTATATTTATTTATTAAAAAAAAAACCTTCATCCACTTATTAATTTTTTAGAATTGCGATTCGTGCTAATTTTTTTTCCGTAGCTTTTCAGTCGTGTCCCTTACTGTACCTGCTTCGCACTGAATGGGCTGACTGTCCCAAAATCCTTCCGTACAAGTAGATATAGATATTTCACTCTGTTGAGCTGATTTGTAATAATTTTTACATTTAGTAATGGCTATAGTTCCTTCTTTTACAGGTTTAGTGCAGTCTACTTGTTGATTATTTAACGTACAGTTCACTTCTATTGAATTAGACTCTATTCGCGGTGGACATAAAACATCATGATCTGAAAAGGAAAATAAACACAATATAAAATATATAAAAAACAACTTTCTTCGACTGAATAAATATTCTTAGCTCACGTGGTTTGTACAATATTTTATTTAATTGTGACGAAATAATAATAAAAACCATTATAATATTTAATTTTGACAAAATAAAAAACTGATCAGTTAGTAGGCTGAGCATGACAATCGTTGCTGATAGATGTCAAGTCATCTATTTAAAATGCTTTACGGTCTGTCATTTATGTCGTAAAAATAATGAAAAGGGCTGATAATGTCTGATAAATAATGTGGTGAGTGTTATTTTCGTTCTTGATGTTATTTTTAAATGTATTTTTTGTTGCAGAGTGAGTTAAAATATTGTGAGTTATTTAAAAAAAATTAATTCACTTGTGAATAAAATGTTACTTGTAGTTGTTGCTATGGAGTTAATAATGACAGTTTAAAACGTCAAAATTGAGTAAAAAATAAAAGTACATGGGTATGGAAAAACAATAATTTCAATAATAGATATTTACACACCAAGTGAGTTAAGGTAATGTTTATTCATGAGAAGAAAGTTTAGCTCACGAGCCCGTAAGGGCGAGTGAGTTAATTTCTTCGAGTGAATAAACATTACCTTAGCTCACGTGGTTTGTACAATATTTTATTCATTTTTGACAAAATAGTAGTAAAAATCATTATAATATTTAATTTTGACAAAACAAAAAACTAATCAGTTAGTAGACTGTGCATGACAATCGTCGATGATAGATGTCAAGTCATCTATTTAAAAAGCTTTATTGTCTGTCATTTGTGCCGTGAAAAATAATGAAAACGGCTGATAATGTCTGATAAATACTATGGTAAGTATTAATTTAGTGCCTGAAGCTATTTTAAATGCATTATTTGTTGCAGAGTGAAATAAAAAAATGTGAGAGTGATTTAAAAAATTTTAATTCACTTGTAAAAAAAGTGTTACTTATAATTGTTGCTATAGAGTTAATAATGACAGTTTAAAACGTCAAAATTGAATAAAAAAAAAAATGTACTCAAATTTAAATTTTCAATTGTTATGTCAACAACTGGAAATAAATGTTTGTATTAGTGTTAAGCAGTTTCAAGTATTTTTTTGTTATTGCCAACTGAATGTTTTATTTATCACTAATATTTATTAATTTTCAATACAGTTTTTTAAACTAACCTCCTATGCAGTCATTAAATAAATTAAACCAAGATCCCGCAGAACAAATTGAAGTAGCAAGTCCTTTAGTAGACGAATTATATTCACATTTAGTTATTGCCATTGCTTCTAAAAGATCTTGATCGCATTTTACAAAGTTATCGTTCATAAAACATTGCGCTTCTCCTCTTGTAACTGTTTTTATAGACGGACATATAGCTAGAAAAAATATTGACTGTTAGTATGAACAACTGATAAATGATCATTGGTGTGAAATTGACTAGCATTATTTTTTCTTTGTCAATCGTTTGTTGATTATTTTATGCTGGATTTATACAGCGTAAGCCGTAACGTAACTTACCGTGCTCTAACGTAACGTAAAAAATAAAACAATGCAAACAAATGCGACAATTTATACAGTCGTAAGCCGTAACGTGACGTATCGTGCTCTAACGTATTAAAATCCCAAAGATCGCCAACTTTTATCTTTCTACGTTACGGCACGTTGCGATACGTTGTGGTATTACGAAAATTATTACTTCCCTATTTTATTGTTTGTTTTTATGTGGCTAATATGTGTTAAAGTTTAGCTTAATATATTATATGGAAATAAATATAAAAAATACTTCATTACGAATAATCTTTTCTTGTGGACTCTGACTGACATGAGTGACATGTGTCATGTGTCAAAGTTTATATTAGTATTTTAAATGATATTAAATGGAAATATATACGAAATATAGTGCATTACGAATAAACTAACCTGTTAAATACAAATTTGTCGTACAATTATATCGACTGAGCATGAGCATACTTTTTACGACATATCATGGTAAAAGGTCTGTATAAAATAGCTTAAAAAATTCACACGTTACGATACGTTACAATATGCCAAGGCACTGTACGTTACGTTACGGCTTACGCTGTATAAATCCAGCATTAGAGAATAAAGCTTCAAATGAAAGATGCGGAAAAATAATTTTTTAATAATTTTTATTTGAAATATTTTTCACTAAAATAATCCCTAAACAGTTGACAAAAAAAAGCAAATGCAAGTCAACTATGAAAAAAATTTCGGCAA
Source organism: Ophonus ardosiacus (assembly GCA_943142095.1). Taxonomy (NCBI): domain Eukaryota; kingdom Metazoa; phylum Arthropoda; class Insecta; order Coleoptera; family Carabidae; genus Ophonus; species Ophonus ardosiacus. Next base: position 85,564,597 of record OW964823.1, read on the forward strand.
GATGAGTACCGCATTTGTTAACTGTAATTAAAAAGGCAAACTGATTATTATTACCTAATAAACAAAAAAACAGAAGAGATCAGGATTCAATATTATACTCCAGAGTGAAAATAATGAAAACACAGTGATATAATCAAGGTTTGTGTATACTTACGCAGACATTGCGGAAGAGCAATACTCCATTTGCCATCATTGCAACCAATTGATGAAAATTTTGGTTGGAGACGATAGTCTTCATCGCACGTAATTTTAATAAAAGCTGAATCTGGAATTGAAGTTCCTGCTACATATTGTTCAGCAAATTTATCTTCAATTTTGTAATTTCCATTTTTTATTACTGGCGGCGCGCATGAAGCTTTCCTAAAAAAAAAAAAAAAAAAAATGAAATTCTACAAATAAAATAGAATTTTAATTGTTACTTGTTCTACGTGCTTCTTGAATTAATAAATTAAATTTTAAATTTCATTTTCACATAGCCACCTAGAATATTTGAATAAAATAATATTTAATATTGTTCAATTTTCTTATTTTTATCGATTTTTTTCATATATTTGATATACAAACTTTTACAAATATAAAGCAATTCTTGCGGTATTTTCTCTACTTTAGCTGTGAGTGCCTGTGAGGTGATGCCTGATAAACCTTCTCGTACAATAATATACATAATATATTTATATTTAACTACTCATATATAAATATAAATAATTTGTAAAATGTTAGGAGGAAGTAACGCCGTACTTGTTGATAGATAAAATGTATTAACGGATTTCTCGGCGGTGATTGTTAGGAAATATATTGTTGTTATTCCATGAAGTAGTTAATTTTATTTAAATTCCAATATTTCGTAACATTTATCGAAGGTAGAACAGTTTTACAATTAATTCGTTTGTTATAAAAAATCTTGTACAATACTTATGCGGAAATACCTTCCGTGCATTCGCCTAAATCAAATACTCGCTCGCGTTGCTCGCTCGTACTTCAAACAAAGGCTCATGCACGGAAGTTCTTGTTTCCGCATTTGTATTGTAAATAACTATTACCGTGTATTCACCGATGGATCATCGCAAAGACTTGGATCTTCATCGGAACCATCACTACAGTCGTTTTGGCCATTGCAAACTAGTTTAAAGTGAATGCATTGATTGAAATGGGTACATAAGAATTGTCCTCTGTAACATAAAAAATACACAAGTAAGAAGAAGAAATCCCGGAAACTGATATGAAAATACTATAATTCGCTTTATTTACAGACTAACGCACGGGCTCGTAGTATGATCACGGTTTTAACTAAAACGCAGTTTTGAGAAATGTTAAATTTCATTATTTAATAACAATAATAAATAATAATAATAATAATCTTCCATATTGTGCTTATTGTATTTATTGTTTATAATTACTATTTCATTCTGTCTGGATACGATAAATTATTTTTTAAAAAATCGTTCTTTAAACATATGTACGGGTGAAATTAAATATTTAAATTTGAATTCGACATTTCTAAAAACAGTGTTTTAGTTAAAACCATGATCATATTATGAGTCAAATGTGTTTACTGAACACTAAAAACCGTGACAAAAACAGTAAGTAGTACAGATGATCAAAAAGAAGTGATGCAGTTGGCAATACAATTCTAGGGATCTTTTTATTCCACAGTTTACACAACATCAGGTGAAAGCGAAAATACTATTTGACATGTCATTTGGAAAACAAATAGGTTATGTCAGAGCAAATAGGATTTTAAGTGATTGAAATGCTTTAGATTATTGCTTATGGATAATGTAAGAAATAAAAGTACGTGGACAAGGGAAACAACAACCATTTTAATAAAAAAAAACTGCAAATATACCCAAATTTAAATTTTCAAATGTCACTGTCAACAACAGGAAATAAATTTTTGGATCAATAATTTTTTCTTATTGCTAACAATCAGTTTTTTTGATCACTGTATTTCATGGTTAAATTTTACGGCCGGTTTAATAATAAATATAAAGTAACATTACTTTCAAAGTTTGAAATAAAAATTTCACTACGAGTTAATGTTGTCAATTTAAAGTTCTTTAAAATAAAGTCATCTGACAGTTCATTTAACTTAAAGTGAAATTATGAAACGCGTTTTACACTTTTAGATAAATTTTAAAAGTAAAGTTACTTTATATTTATTATGAAACCTGTCGTTAGACAATAAAATTCAGAGTTTTATATTATAAGTATCTATTTTTAAAACGTTTATATCACGGTTTCTATTGTTCATTCTGTATATTTATAAAATGCAATTTGTGGCTAGAAAATTATAATTGTAAATTTTGTATTTCGTTGGGAAAATACTAATTATTTCATTACCTGCAATTGTTACCAGTTTGCCTTCGAAGTCTTTGTAAAGTTTTCTCAATATATAAATTACTATTCTCTGCACAATAAACAGAAACTAAAACAAAATTATTATACAATAAATAATATTTAAATTAGAAAATTACTTACATGTATAAGTTAATATAAAGATGAAAACTATATTCCTTCGCATAATCATCTTACTGAATAAATTGTGCAGATATGTTATTGTATCTCATGCGAATGATTAAAAAAAACTATCTTCTTAAACTGGTTTGACGTGTTTTGGTTTTGAGGCAGATAAATCCTTTGGTTTTCCCAAAAATTATAAATAGAAAGTCTTGGAGTTTACCTCATTATGTGATAATGAACTTCATCACAATCAATTATTGAGCAAATAAGGAAATTAAAATTAAATTTTAATGTAATTAACTGATGAAAGGCATTGCAAATATTATTTTGTTAAGGTCATATACGTCATCAGGAACAAAATATAGATATTAAAGATGAATGCAAAACTTTTTTTTTATTATTTAATTACATATAATTATAGCATACTTATATGTATTTTTTTGCTACTGAGTAACGTATTGCGCAATTAAAATAAAAATATGTTTTCCTCTGGCAAAACAATATTTCATATTGAAAATTTTAATTTTATCATTATTGTGAAAAAACTGTAAAAATCAAATTTATTTAAATTTCAAAATGAATTTTTCTCAAAAACTGCTGTTTGTCAATTTGAATCGAACGATCATCTATCATGCCCCGTACGATCGAAATAATACAAAACTAATCTTTTTCTATTTCGGTGTTTTTTAAGCCTATAAAAGCATTGTTAACACGTTAAGAAGATCTATAAGTGCACTGTTTGATACGATGTATTAACGTATAGTCAGACAAAATTCTCAACACACAATAAATAAACTGTCAAAATATGAAATTTCAATGGGAGCAGGCGGTGGTGAAATAGAGTAACTATAGCGCCACCATGGTTATGAACTTTCTAGAATTATGTAATAAAATTTGTGCACTCTAGAATGCGCGTGCTAGCGCAAAGTTTGTATAATTGGAGAATCCGGTATTAGAAGTGACAGTTACGTAAAACTATCTTGTATTTGGATTCTTATTTTAAATAATGCGTTCTTGTTATGTTCTTATAATGTACCAAAGGATAAAAGAAGAAAAGAATAATAAAATTTAAGTCCAAATATAAAACAAAAATTTGTTTTTGCAAATCATTTTGAGAAAAATGAAATGGTAAAAATTATAATAATTAACATTGTTTCATGTAGATTTGACTTCATAATTGTAACTGTCAATGAAGTCATTCAAAATTATCGGCGGCAACAGTTCATAAGTATGATGCTGCCATCTACGTTGAGCTTTGCCCTCCCATTATTAGCGAGAAGCGTTACCAATATCTGTCAAAAACCACCAAGTCATTTTTAAAAAATATTGTAAATTTACTTCAATAGAAAAAATCTGATGTGGCCAACACATGACCTCCCGCCAATTCCATGTTCAAAATAGCAGTGAACTTTAAGTAAAGTATCATTTCCGGTTAATCGTTTGTAAATAAAATCTAATAAATGTTAGATGTACAGGATGATCTGATTTAAATTTGCTATTTTTGCAGCACTATAAATTAATATTAATTTACAACCAGGGCATCGAACCCGAACCTGAACCGAACCAAAACCGGAACCAAACCGTAACATTTTAGCGAACCCAAACCGAGAACCGAACCTCAGATATATTTTTAATTGAACCTGAATCGAAACCGAACCAAGTATTACAATTAGAGATGCATTCGGGCCGGGCCGGACCGAGCTTTGAGGTTTGGATCGACTCGGCCCGAAAATTAAAATTGCCGGCCCGATTCGAAGATCGACTCGACAAAAAATTAGCTGGCCCGGCTCGAAAATTGACTCGAAATCGGGCCGGGCCAAAGCTCGAAAATGGGTGCATCCGACATTCCTAATTTTGATTTTTATGTGAGGCAAAATGTTTAACTGTTTTCGTGCCAAATTTACAAAAAACCTCTACATCCTTATAACTTTCAACATTAGTTAACATAAGTTGTTAAAAAAAGAGACACTTCTAGTGTGAGTTTGTTATAAAAATTACAGACTTACGAGTATTTAACTCTTAGTTTCCCAAAGGCGCTCGAAAATTTAAACTGTTTCACAAATCTTACACAAGGATTTTTTTATCTAACTTTATTTGTACTCAAAAATAAGACAAGAAATCATTATAGTAGAAATAAAAAACACTTTTATTTAAGTATACGAATAGTAGCAATAGTAATAATAACAACATAACAATAGCATTATTATGTTTTAATGAATAAACTTGAATTTTTGAAGTAAAATAACATTTTTATTATTAAGATGTGAAGTATGTTGTTATTAAATCATTTTGACCCTTTTCAACTTTATCTATTTTCATTAAAATATTAAGGAAACTGTGCATTTGATTGAACTATAAGATTTTTAGGGCCGGCCCGAAAAGCTCGAATTTTCGGGTCGGGCCAAAATCAAAAGTCCGACTCGCTTCAACTTTTACAAATGATTAGCCCGATTCGGCCCGATAAAAAATATCTTCGGCCTGGCTCGATGATCGACTCGAAATCGAGGCGGGCTTCGGGCCGGGCCGGGCCAAAGCTCGAGATCGAGTGCATCTCTAATTACAATTCAGGTTCGGAGTTCAACTCCGGTTCAGGTTAATTTTTAGTTCGAAAAGTAAATACAGCCGATAATCGACGTCTTAGGCGTTTGCGTTGCTGTCTGGGCTGACTTTTTGTGAAAATTGTGTTCGTTTCTTGCGTTTTGCGTAAATTCCGGCTCTCATTTTACATTATTTCGAACCTGAACAGCGAACAAAACCGCAAACTTTATTAATGCTTGAACCAGAACCGCACCCGGACCCATCTCTCAAAAAACAAATTAACCTGAACCTAAACCGAACCCAGTTTTTGGCGGGTTCGATGCCCTGTTTACAACTACACATTTACGAAATGGATCATGTACGGCGAAGAATTTACAAAGATTGCGTTTTGCAGCACCTAGAAGATGATGCTGATTTTTATAAGAATGTGTGTGTGTGACGATTTTTCCTTAAAGCCTATTAAAATATGATCCAAAACTTCTTAAATTTGGTATTTAAAACTCATATGTAATTTGAAACAACATATTAGATTTTGACCATATGTTTTTGGATGTAGTACTTAATTTGGAGCTCTAACAGATTTTTGAGGAAAAACAATCCAAAAATCTGTTAGATCTCCAAATTAAGTACTACATCCTATTTATCATATCCACACACACACACACACATATATACCTACAGACATCATTGTAAAAATATTAAAATCGGATTCTGGGGACATCAAAACGTGCTTATTCAATAAAATCTCTATGTGCGATTTTTAGCACGATCGCTATACCTCCCTTACCTAGGGTAGCGGGAGGTAAAAACAATATAAAAAAACATGTTAACGCACTCGTTCTTTGTAAAACTTGGACTTGCACGTTAAAAGATTGCCTTATGATACTTATTTTTAATATACTATATAATAAGTAAATTTCTAAAGGCTATGAAATATTAAAAAAACAAAATTATCAAATATGTATTTATTTTGTTAATTTACAAATAATTTGGATTTTCTGTAAGCAGGACTAAATCTTATTCTTCTTCCTCTTAAAGAAACAGCTTTGGACAATATACTCTCACGAATAAAAATCCCTCTTTTTTCCAGTGTCCATGCTCTTAATTTGCAGTTCTGTTGCCGAATAATACTGACAGATATCCATCCTAAAATAAAAGAAATGTAATAATGTAATAAAAAATTGATAATATTACATACCTGCATTTGATAAAACTATATCTGCGCACGATATTTCTTTGTCTATTCCGGTTAAATTTATTTCGTCGGCCGGTAAAAGTGGAGGCAGTTGTTTTAATCGATTTTCATCTCCCATTGGTACTCTAAATAGATCGGAGCCAATAAGATTTTGATATAAGTTATCAGCATCTTCTGTTTTGCATATTGTAACTGGTAAACATTCCGAAGCAAATACAGTAAATCTGAAAAAACAAATATTCTTCATACAGTTGTTGAAAATGGCAAAAAATATTTGAGATTCAGCATAAAAGTTGCTATTATTAACAGCGAACACAATTAAAATTTGGAATCGCTGAGTCTTTGAACATGTAAAGGATGGAACAAATTCGAGTTCCTTAAATGAAAAACTTTTTTATTATACACTCTAAAGAAAACTGATTCTTTTGTTTTAAACATAAGCAAAACATGGATTATTAATTTTTATATTGAAAAAAATGAAATTTGTTGACACAATTGAAAAATTTGTTTATTTTGATTCTATATCTATTAATTAAATTATTAAATTTCTTTTCAATCAATTATTTTCGAGTTAGTTAATTAATTTTTTATCGGCTTTGTAGTTGACTTTGACACAATTTAAAATATGTAGTACAATATTCTTACTGACGTTTATATACCGTGAGTATTTTTTAACGTGAAACATTGGGTTTGTCATATCCATGGTTACTTGACATTTGATTAACAGCAATGTATTTGCCCATTCCATTTAAAATGAAACATAGGGAACGAATTTGACATTTGATAAGACGTCAATAGAGGTTAATGTTGTTTAAATAATTATACCTTTTTTCTAAATTAAAATTAGTTGTAGTGTGCACCTTGTGCCGGAGTGGTTTTCTGACTCGGCTAAATTTCTTACAATATTTAAAAATAATACTTCTGTCAAATTCATTCCCCATGTGTCATTCAACGGTTAACTGTCATATTGACAAGATGCCATTAGAGGTTAATTTTGTTTAAATAATGGGGCATTCCGGTGATATGTAATTAATGCAAAATAATAACTTTTTTCTATAGTTTCCATCTTCATATAGTAGAAAAATATAATAAAACATGTTTAATAAAAAGTTTTTATTCATAGTTTAATGTTACAAAATTGGAATTTTTACAGCTCTAGAAACGTCCTTGAAATTTGTGACGTCAAGTTGATAATCTGTTGCTCATTTCAAAGTAAATATTTTCGTTTAAAAACACAGATGGAGCCAGTAATTAACACGCGCGGGTATATTTCTTGTTTGACATTTCGTCCACTTTATAATTATTACTCCTATTTTTTACCATAAACAAACACAGGACAAACACCGAAATACACGCTGCTACTAAAATCATATGTAAACAAGCAAATGGCTGTCATGAACATGTGGATTTAGGCGCTGAAGTTCGTTGCAGATGTCACCATCGAGTTGACGTCATTAGCGCGCCATGATAAGAAAATTTGAATTGCGATGAATTTTTTTAAAATTCATATCTCATGTGATGCATACATTTTCTTACTCAAAGTTAGATATTCAGAGTCGTACTAGTCTGTACTAATGTAAAAAAATATTTTTAAAAAATGTCGGAATACCCCATTATACCTGTTTTCTAAAAATTAAATTCAGATGTAGAAAAAATACTGTGTGCACCTTGTGCCCGAAATATGTTTAGTGCTCTCGAGTGGTTTTCTGACTCCGCTAAATTTCTCACATTTAAATATAATACTTCTGTCAGATTCGTTCCCTATGTTTCATTTTAAATGGAACGGGCAAATACATTGCTGTCAATCAAGTCGTAACCATGGATATGACAAACCCAATGTTACACGTTAAAAAATACTCACGGTATTAGAAAAATGAATAGAAATAATAAAAATAACATTAAATATAAACAAATGATGATCTGCAACAGATTTTTTTTCTATTGTTTCTTAATAAATGTAATTTTTTTCAGACCAAAAAATAATAATTCGTGTTTTATTCAAAACAAAAGAATGTAGACTTGTTACACATCATTGAAAAGTTTATAAAATAAGGAACAAGATGAGATTATTTATAACATGTTCCCATTTAAAACATATGTTTGTGTTACATCTCGAGAATTGTTAAGTTTTGAAAATGTCAAATTGCATTTAGCCTGTAGCTCAAAAACAAACGTCAGTCGAAAATTCTTGTGGTGCTAATTAAAGTTGTCTCAAAAAGTTGGCCCATAAAGACCTACATCAATTTTCTGTAGCTTAAAATAAGAAAGTTTGTCTTATAAGGACCTCGAATTTGTTACATCATGTACATTCTTATAGAAACCTTTATTACCTTCCTGATATGGGTCCCTCAATATAATCAAGACGTCCTAATCCTGCTATAAATATCGTAAAACCAGGTTTAACACTGAAAGTTCTGGGAAGGATTAACTGTTTCGGTAGTGTTAACATTATTTCTTCCGCTGTTAATAAATGTAAAATCTATAATAAAATACTTCAGGTATATTAAAATATCCAATAGTCTATTAAAGAACGAGTTTTATTTTCGCAAGAGTCAAAATTTAGAAAACGAAATAGAAAAATTAGGGATATTCTGAATTTAAAATTCTGTAACAGGTAAAAAAATCAAAAAAAATTGGAATCACCTATTCTGATTTATGAAGTTTGAAAATTTAAGTAAACGTCATTTAGAACCATTCTTCTAAAACAAAAAATCGCTTATCGAAAGCTCTTTCGATACACAATAGGGTCCTATACCATAGTCATATTTTATCTATCTTAAATAAGAAAACGAAAATATACATAAATTAATGAGTATTAGTGAAAAAATTTTCTTTAAATATTGACTAGGTCACAAACTATAAGCGATTGAAGATGATTACTAATTGGGTATGACGCGTTAGGTACTAAGAATTTGATTGGTGGCCTGATTTTAAAAAGGAGAATCGCGCGTCTTTAGCGGTCACCTTTAAAAGAATTTGAAATGACATGTTGTTCCATAACCTAACAAAACATTTAACAAGTTTGTGTTTGATGAATTTGTTTAATTATAACATCTAGTAATATTAACAATAATAATATATTTATAATTAAATCAATTTGTAATATTAATTAAATTAATAATAATATTAGTTAAATTAATATTGAAACTTCAAAACAGGCCAACACTGGCGCCATCCGTCGTCATGCTTTGTGTAATAATATTGTCAAACTGTTTCAATGTTCTATAATTTATTAGGAAAAAAAGGATATTATTTACGTTATTTATACTTAATAATAATTTCTTCATGAATATAACGTATAAGTTTTTATTTACAAACATTTCAGCTATGCAAACATGAAAAAAATTGTTCCCTCTATAACTAACAGTTTGTCCCATTGTTTGTCGATCACTTGTTAGTCCCTGCTACGTCACGCACAAATTCTTAAACTTTAAAAATTCATATCTCGCTTATTACGTAAAATTTTTAAGTCGCGTTGGCACTAAAATTCTTATTTTATCCTGTTCTTACAGAAAAAAAAAAATAAAAGAAAAATGGTATAGGACCCCATTGGATGTCGTAATGACTTCATTATGAATGCAAAATACAAAAAATAGTTTTTTTATCCTTCTATTTTACCTGGTCAGGTTGAACTACGCCTGGAGTATCATAGCACCATTTACTTAATTTATAAGAAGGGTCATTTTCGTTTATCCCCATACGTACTCTACCCGATGCATTATCTTTACCCTGAATAGCAAATATGTCCTTAGTATCATCATCTAATGGTTTTTCAGCGGTAAATGTTCGTTCGATATTTCCTTTAAGACGACAAAAATTATTTTCATATTAATAATTATATCATTAAATACAGACCCATAAGTGTAGCGTATTTTGGATTTTGCGATTTTAGAAGCTGAATTTTTCGTAATCGATTTTCTTGACTTTTGATTTTATTCAGTGACATCAAACGTTTTGTTCTTACGTAGAGTCTCCACCCTGTATAATTCATAAAATAAATGCAAGAACAACTATTGTCATTAGAGGTCATTTAGTTTAAATAAATTAGTCGCAAAGTATTCAAGTTTTTATACCATTAACATCTATTCTATTCTAAATGAGGTCATGCACGACTTTTTTTTATAACTTTAATCGATAGAGTAGTGAAAAATAATAGACCCGTATTTTTTATTTTTCATCAAATCGATCTTTAATCATGAAAAAATTGTAATTGAAAATGACATTCTTTAAAATGGAGGCTTCTAGATACCCCCTTCGTCCCTGGCCAAGTGACGTCACAGGTTCGGAGTAACGCCATTTTGATTTTCACACTGTTTTAAAAGTCAAAGTGACATTTAAAGATAACCTAAAATTTATGAAAGTAAACATATCGATAAAATAAGTTTGCCAGTAAATATTGTATGTTATTAACTAACAAAATAAAGAATAAAATAATAATCTCCAATATATTCAATGTCTCACGTGTGTTTATAACCTTCTAACGTCTAATCCCAAATCCAAAGTAAAACAGCTGATATGTAATGTGTAGATAATTAGTTCACACCAAATGAAAATTATATTTATAAAAATGAATAGAACGATGTTATATTAATATATTATAGCATATTTAGATAAGTAATCTTCAATTTAGTCTATATATATATACCGTGAGTATTTTTTAACGTCGAACATTGGGTTTGTCATATCCATGGTTACGATTCGACATTTGATTGACAGCAATGTATTTGCGTGTCCCATTTAAAATGAAACATAGGGAACGAATTTGACATTTGATAAGACGTCAGTAGAGGTTAATTTTGTTTAAATAATTATACCTGCTTTCTAGTGTACCTTGTGCTCGAGTGATTTTCTAACTTGGCCAAATTTCTTACAATATTTAAATATAATACTCTGTCAAATTCATTCCCTATGTTTTCAATGAGACAGGCAAATATATTACTGTCAATCAGATGTCAAGTCGTAACGTCGTAACTTATAGGAAAATTCTACGGTTATGTCATATTGACAAGACGTCATTAGAGGTTAATTTTTTTAAATAATTATACTTGTTTTCGAAAAATTAAATTTACTTGCAAAAAAAATATTGTGTGCCCGAAATATGTTTAGTGCTCTTGAGTGGTTTTCTGACTTAGCTAAATTTCTTGCATAATATAATACATCTGTCAAATTCGTTCCCTATGTTTAATTTTAAATGGGACACGCAAATACATTGCTGTCAATCAAATGTCAAATCGTAACCATGGACATGACAAACCCAATGTTTCACGTTAAAAAATACTCACGGTATCAAGATAATGGAACAGTGCATTTTATTCGTTTATATGAAAAGATACAGAAAAAAGTGATTACGATATTTTGTAAGGCATAGAGGGGGACACATTTTAGCATAAATTTTATTATCTTAAATCGAGTGGTACTCAAACTATAGGGCAATATTATATTTTTTTAAATGGCATTATATATATTTTATTATCTCATTAAATAGAGAATTTGGTTCTGAATTCAACGATATAATAATATCATACCCTTACATTGCGAAAAATTTGATAAAAATTCATTCAAAGTTAATATTTCATTTCTACTTATCTATGTAAGTAATCTGGGCAAACATTCAATCAATAAAACAAAATAAAATTTATTTTAGTTTTATTACATGCAAGTAAGCTACGGTTTTGGCAAAAAATTCTACTTTTAAAATAATTTTTTTGTTTTATTGCTTGAATGTTTGCTCAGATTACTTAGATACAGTAGAAATGAAATACTAACTTTGAATTAATTTTTATCAAATTTTTCGCAATGTAAGGGTATGATATTATTATATCGTTAAATTCAGAACAAAATCCTCTATTTAATGAGTTAATAAAATATATATAATGCCATTTAAAAAAATATAATATTGCCCTATAGTTTGAGTACCACTGGATTTATGATAATAAAGTTTATGTTAAAATGTGTCCCCCTCTATCCCTTACAAAATATCCTAATCACTTTTTTCTGTATCTTTTCATATACATGAATAAACGGCACTGTTCCATTATCTTGATACACCCTGTATATATAATATTTCTTTTAGAAATTCTGTGTCCATATAATATGTCTGTTTCAACTTTGAAATGAATCTGATCTTAGGTTCGGAACCTGTGACGTCACAACATGGCTGGATTTTGCATCTTTTAAAAATATATTTTAAAACGATTTTATACAACAAAAAATGTAAATAAAAATAATTTAATCAAACTGAACGATAAATTAGACTATCCTTCGATTTAAACAGAAAAATGTGCAATTATTTTTTGCATAACCTCATTTTTACTGTTTTTCAAAATGAATATACAAAAATAACGAAACATTGTAAGAAAACCAAATAATATTTGTATGAATGGGGTTCTATATCAATATGTTTTTCTAAAAGAATAAGATGAACTAAGAATTTTACAAACGCGATGAAATTTCTTAAAAAAATAATGGAAGACCTCATTGGATTTAAAAATAATAATAAAATATACCTGAAGGTCGAAGAATAGGAAACTTCAATAAATTTAATGTTGTTCCCGGCCATGGACTGGTAGTTGCCCTTTGGATTAAATCAACAGCTTTAATTTTACAATAATCCGATTGAAGAAGAACATTGAATAAAGTCGATTTTCCTACATTCGTACATCCGACTAAATATACGTCTCCGTTATATTTCCACGAGTTGTGCAATTTTGTGATTAATTCTTCAACTCCATACCCAGTTTTTGCAGATATTAAAGAAATATGAAGAATATTAGCATGATTTAGACTAGAATTATGAATGCTATCGGCTAAAACCTTTTTAATTCTGTCTAAATATCCCCTACTATCTTGAGGCAATAAATCTATTTTATTTCCAACAACAATAACAGGTCTTTTAGTGCCTATTATGCTCATAATATTTGGCCAGATTGAACATGGAAAATCTAACAAATCAACCATTAGTATAACTAGGGCATTTTTGTTTTCTTTTATTTTTTCTAGTATTTTTGGGTAGTCATCTGGCGATACACGAACTTGAAGGGCCGTGTCGTAATATTTTAAAAAGTGGCATCTTTGACAAAGTAGCGATTTTAAATGCTGACCCTCTCGGTATTGATGATTTTTGAAAATTTCTGAAGGTAGATAGCCAGGAATTGAAGTATCCTGAAAGTAATAATAATAAAAATATATAATCACGACTTATTATCCATTATTGCGTTTATCTTAAGAGATGTCTGTTAAATTAGAACAAACTTGCCCAATAGACACTTAAAATTGCAATTTGCACGAGCGCCTCTAACGGCAAAGCATAGAACTCAAGGTTGCTATGGTTACCACGTCCAAACAAAGACCTGTCATCAGCCGTAGACTCTGCACTCTAGCTATCGTTTTAGTTGAATAATCGAATGATCTTCAATATTATCAAACAAAAAAGTTGCTCCAGACACATCTTCTGGTTTTAAACTCATTTTTATTAAACACAACGTACAAATCACAATAAAGAATTAGGTTTAACACGGAATAACACAATGACAAGCTCAAAGTAGTTTTTCTTCAAAAAACAATTTTAATTGTCAATTTTTCTAGGCATGTTATTATAAAAATTAAAGATTATTAAATTTTCTACTGGTATGCATTAATACATTTTCTATGTATTTTGTAGATAAATTTGTAAAACAATCTATTTTATAAATCCCGGAGTCTATGTTAAAAAGATTAACACATTTATTTAGTTCCACAGTTCAGATTACAAATAAGTGTCACTGTTAAAAAACTAAACATTTCAAAATAATAGTGCTAATGTTTTAAAAAGAAAATAGTAAATAAAATAATAGTTAAACGTATGCAAAGGCAGTTTCCAGCATCAATAAATATTAAATGGCGAGAGGTATTGTGCTGGTCACATCAGATTTTTTTTTAGCTTTCCAACTTATCTATGTTTACTTGTTTCAAATAGCAAAATGCAACAAATATTAAATTTATACGGAAAAACAATTATTGGGGCAATGAAACAAATGAAAACAGGGCAAATTATTAGTTTATTTTGATTTCTAAATTCCTCATTTTATGTGGACAACATAGTAGGCAATGATAATTATTCTGATGTTCATTTTTTGTAACACGTACTTGATCTACTTTTAACTCGTTTTTAAATTAAGTTTAGTCGATTAACAAAGGCATAAAATCAAAAATTTAGGCACCAAAAAATTAAGAATTTTATTAATAATAATAATAAATAATATATCATCACGCCATATTACCCATTTCTGGGTGTGCCAGTATCTACAACACATGTAGACATCGGTAATGATGACGATATATTTTACCGTGTGGGCGCTTACCAGGCGTCACCTCACGGGCACTCATAGCTGGCGTGGAGAGTGCACCACAGGGGTCACTTTTGTGCCATTTAAAATTGGAAATATTTGGCGCCGGTCGGGATCGAACCCGGTTCCCCCAGGTTCGCGACCAGACACTCAGGCACGCGGCCACGGGACCGGGAATTTTATTAATTAAAATTTAATATATAAAGCGCCCCATAAAGTTTTATAGTATAGATATTTGAGAAAAAACCTTATTATTAATTGTGTACGTACCTTACAATGTAAAAAGGCTCCACAACCCCCACAAGGTACATTAGAAACTCTACTATTCGGATCAGGAGTTCCGTAATTCAGTTTCCAACTCATATTATTTTCAGTTGTAATATTTTTATCGTCATAATTTTCATAATCCGTCATCCAGTTTACAGATTCGTTATAATGCTCATTTCTTTGTAAAACTTCATTCTGTGCTGAATTTGTTTCTTCGTTTGTTACATGAGAGCTAGTATCATTAAAAGAAATTTTATCAGGACTTTCAAAAGGAAATTGCAGAGCAGGTTTTTGTTCCTCTTCTGTTAATTCTTCTATTTCTACATGATCATTGTTTTTTTCTCTGTCAACAAAATATTTCAGAGATACTGGTAAGGGTTCCTTAGCCCATTTGTTAAACAAATGAGTTTGATATTCTTTCATTTGTTTTTGCTCGAAAGCTTTGTTTCTTCGGTAGCCTAATTTTATCTTTTGTTTTTCAATTTCACAGTTGTAAACAATTTGATGTTCGTGCTTTTTGATAAGAGATTCAATATTGTCTCCTTCATTTTCTTTTTTAAGAACATTAATTGTTGATGAATGGATAAATTTGTTTAATAGACCAATCCGATTGTTTTCGGTATAAAAGTACGAATATATTCTTAATTTTGGAGCACGCAAAGAATATCTATAACAATTCATTGTAATTTTATAGTTTGTTGCGTTAATATTTGAAAAATATTTTGTACGAAACGCATGTGTTTTGTCACATTTTTAGGTTACGAAAACTTAACCTTTTTAGAACTTAAAAGTCGCATCCTCGATTTCAATATTAATTTTGAAATGTTCAAATATTACCTGTCCTAATTATTTTTGAGCAAAACAGTTAAATAGTTTTTTGTAGAGCAATTTCTGCGTTCAATGATATCCTAATTCATAATTTTGAGTAATCCAAAACAGGAAAATTCTAAGAAATTTAATTAATATTAAACAAATCACTGATGCTATGGAATACAATAAATACAAATGTGCTCAGTAATAGCTACTATTTTTACCTCCCGCCATTCTACATGCATAGGTAAGGGAGGTAACGTTTTCGGTCAAAAAATTTGATTTTTGCGTCTGTTCGTGTGTGACGTCAAACTTCTAAAAATTTCTATTTTTCGTATTTAAAAAAAATCTGCATTCATATAAAAAGTTGATTAAATTTTGGGTAAAATTGAACAACCGGAAATAGTACTTTACTTGAAGCCCATAACAGTTTGTAATGAAAAACTATATTAAAATATAAACCAAAACTTTTCAAATTTAGTATTTAAGACGTTTATATTAATGAGAACGACATATTAGATTTTTGCTAAAATTGATAAACCAGAAGTGATACTTAAAGTGCTCAACAGATTTTCGTGAAAACTTCTCAAATTTTGTATTAAAACTCGTATATAAGTGGAAACAATATATTATTTTGATTAAAAATGATAAACCGGATGTAGTATTAAACAAATTTTCGAGGAAAAACAATAAAATATCTTAAATTTGTTATTAGATTTTTCTATTTATTGGAACAATTAGATTTTGTTTACAAACGATCAACCGGAAGTGATACTTAAAGCTCATTGCTAATTTAAACAAGTAATTGGCGAGAGGTCATGTGCTAGCCACATCAAATTTTTTAAAATGTAAAAAGTTTTTTTAAATACCGGCACAACAAAATATAAAACCTCCTTACAGTTTTAAATTTATATTTATTATAATATATAACCACAAAAATATATGTATTATTTGAAATATCAAATACAAATTATTTTGATTAAAAATGATAAACCGGATGTGATATTTAACTTGGAGCTCCTAAATTTGTTATTAGATCTTGTTTACAAACGATCAACCGGATGTGATACATAAAGCTTATTGCTATTTTTAGACAAGTAATTCGCGGGAGGTCATGTGCTGACCACAGCAATTTTTTTTAAATGTAAAAAGTTTCTTTAAGTGCCAACACAACAAAATATAAAAATCCCTTATAGTTAAAAAAATTATATGTATTATAATTTGAAACCACAAAAATATACAGATTTGGAATATTAAATACAAATTATTTTTTTCCTTTCGCTTTCATTTTCATTCTCCTATTTTTACCGACCCTTGTATTTGGTTTTCCAGGTTTTGTATTTGATTTTCGGGTGTTTGAATTTGGTTTTCCCTTATTTTTTCCCATTCGTCCAGATCTCTCCCCTTGATAATCACCAACATCAGCTGAACTGTCTTTCGTATTCCTCTTCATTCCTTTTTTCTTTCCACCAAACCCGTATTTCTTGTTTTTAAATTTTAATTTTTCTGCAGCCTTCTTCGATAATAATTGCTTCTTATTGTTATTATTTTTATTTCCTCCATCCAGGAAGTCCAGATTGTTTGTTAACCCTTTTCGAACTTTTTTAACTTGATCCAACATTTCTTTTTTATCTGATTGTCGTTGTAATTTAGCTTGGACTTGCATAGCTTTACCTTCTTTTCTTTGAATTCTCAATTGCCTTACTCGTTCTCTTTGTTGAGTTTCTGCTTGGCGTTTCATTAATGCTTGTCGCACTTTTTGCATGTGTTCGTCTGTTTTCGCCATTTCGGCGAAAAAATCGTCCGGGCGTTTTGTTGCTAATCCTAGTTCTTTTAGTCGTGGGATTGCTTCCATAACGGCAGCTTGAGCTTGTCTGTGAAACATCATTTCTCTTTTGAAATCATTTAAAACTGGGTCGTTACTCGGCGCATATTGTGGAAGTTTTGCGTTATTTTTTAATTCATTTGCTCGTCGGGTTTCTTGTTCGTGCATTTGTGCCGCTAGTTCAGGGGCTAAGGGTGCTTCTTTATTAATTAAATCTAAAGTTTCAATCCATGGTAAATCTAGTTTTAAAACATTTATTATTCTTTTCATTTCGGGAACATTGTTGGGGTAAACTCGTTCTGTTTTTTCAATAACTTTGTTTAAACCGGGTTTAAGTTTACCGGAGGCAAATGCTTCTTGTAGCTGTAAAAAATAACCTCTAAATAAATTTTTAAAATGAATATAAATTTAATTAGGTACCTCTGTTTCGCTATCACTATAATCTGACTCTGATTCAGACATATCTTTAAACTTTGTTTTCGTCATTTTGTAGTATTTACTAAATTTGCCAGATACACGTGGTTAACTTCAAATCAGCAAATAAAATTGTGGTTACGGTCAACAAAATTTCCAGCTATCAAACAAATAGCGGGTACACCAATAGATGTCACTACTTACCAGTGGTAGTATTTTGTTTTCAGCGATAGTTTTTTGTTTTGTGATTGTCGATTGTTTTCATTCTACGTATTAGATTAGTTCATTAGTTGTCTTTGCATTGTAATATGATCTCACGAGTAAATGATATCATATTTGTTGGTATTCTTTTTTATCTCTTGTTATTAAGTTAAACTGACACATCATATCTCGTAATTTATAGGAACAGCCTAATGTACTTTATCGAAAATTATGAAATATTTTGTTAAATAATTTTAATTTTCTATATTCTTTTCGAATAATTTAACTTAAATTGAATAATAGTAATACATAAAAACTTACAATTTGATAGTTATTGCTTTGTAACGAAATATTTTAAAGTATAAAATGACATAAAACTATTTTGTAAGCATACTACAAAAATACGCAAAAGTTTTAAAAAATGTGAGTATGAAAAATGGGAAGTAATAAACTTAAAATGAAACTTAAGTGCCTGGGACGCAGACTACATGACGAAAAACGAAAATTTAAAATCGTAAAATACTTACTGATTAATAAGTAATAAAGTTAAATAATTTTAGAATACATTCTTCGTTATAACGAATTAAACACAGATTATCCATTTTCCATTCCCACGGGGGAAAAATACCGTGAATATTTTTTAACGTGAAACATTGGGTTTGTCATACCCATGGTTACGACTTGATATTTGATTGACAGCAATGTATTTGCCCGTTCAATTTAAAATGAAACATAGGGAACCAATCTGACAGAAGTATTATATTTAAATATTGTAAGAAATTTAGCGGAATCAAAAAACCACTCGAGAGCACTGAACATATTTCGGGCACAAAGGTGCACGCAGTATTTTTTCTACATCTAAATTTAATTTTTAGAAAATAGGTATAATTATTTAAACAAAATTAACCTCTAATGACATCTTGTCAATATGACAGATAACCGTTGAATTTTCCTATGAGTTATAATTTGACATTTGATTGACAGCAATGCATTTGTCTGCCTCATCTATGCCCGTATTCATAAACACTCGTAAAAATTTTAAACGGTTCATTATAATATTTATCCAATAAAAACAGTCGACAATGAAAGAAAAAACAAAATTTTATTTGTCAACTTTGATTCTATTTGTCAAAAATTATAACGAGCCGTTTTGAAACTTTACGATTGTTTATGAATATGGGCATTAAAATGACACATGGGGAATGAAATTGACAGAAGTATTATATTTAAATATTGTAAGAAATTTAGTCGAGTCAGAAAACCACTCGGGCACTATAATTTTTCTACAACTAATTTTAATTTAGAATGCAGGTATAATTATTTAAACAAAATTAACCTCTATTGACGTCTTATCAAATGTTAAATTCGTTCCCTATGTTTCATTTGAAATGGAACGGGCAAATACATTGCTGTCAATCAAATGTCAAGTCGCAACCATGGATATGACAAACCCAATGTTTCACGTTAAAAAATACTCACGGTATGACGGAAGACCGAAGAAAATTTTTTGTTTAAATGTCATCGGTGACATCACAAACTCATGGCAAAACTTTAAAAAATCTTATCGACGGGTTTTCATTAATCGTCATATTTTTGTACAAAGTTTCATAAAAAATATGAAAGGTGTTTTATGGTCCCAATATGTACCTTGATTTTGTTTGTAATAATTAAACTGTCGTTCCTGTCTTTGAAAGTGAGAAAGTGAATCGTCCTCCAGCGCCTCTACCGAGAACAAAAGTGCGCTAAGGCTCCCATTGGTGCAAAACCAATCTCGTACACAAAAAAAAACAGTAGTCGACAAAACGGTTGTTTGGGTCTTCCACAACCTTTCGAACAGTACTGTATTTAAAAAAACAAAGTTGAATTAATGAACCATCCGCCATACAGCCCCGACTTGGCACCCAACCTCTGGACGGAAAGGAAAAATCTCGCAACCCTAAATAAGAAGTGTTGAAATAAAATGACAAATTATGTGATAAAAAATTTAATGAAAGAATAATTGTTAATATACAAAAAATAAGAGTAATAAAACAGATTTAAATTTATGATAAGACTGTATTGTTCATATTATCAGATCAACTGTAGATAATTTCCTTATTTAAGTGCAAACGTTCCTTAATTATATAATATTTATAATATAGCAAATAATAACTGACTTATATAAATAAAATCACTTTTAAAAATATTTGTATGAGCTACAGCTGAATTTTTTAAATCTACCATAATCTACATAAAATATTTCACAGAACCAGAAATGATTGCACTTCAAGCATCTTCTCTTGGTTACACTGTGTAATAACAAACTATTTATTTATTACAAGTGATCTACAAAATTACACAAAACTTATAACACGTTAAGCTGCATTTCATCTTTGGTGTTTATAAATGTCACATAATAATTTCAAAAAATTCACAATCGAGAAGTAAATTCAACATTTCCAATCTATTCTATACAGTCTCTTCAACATTTATATTTGTCCAAATAGTTAATATAAACATATTTCATTGTACAAATAAAATCTTGAACATAATAAGCAAATATTAATATCACATTTCATGATTTGAGAAAAACTTCGTTAAGAGAAACATCTTGACTAGTATTAAATATTTCCTCGTAATTCGTTTGAAATAAATTCTGAATTCGTGTAACTTTTGGCACAATAATAGGAAATGTTATTCAGGTAATCCTATATCACCAAAAGTTAAATTAAACTATTATTATTTCCAACATTCATAAACACCAAATAAAATATAAATCACACAAATTTATTGTAAAGCGTAACAAAAATATGACTAATAAAATTTCGTAGAATATACTGTTTTAGATATTTTTATAATAAAATGATAGTAGTTAAACCATTTTGTACTCATACAAAAAATTATAATATTTCTTAATCCAATACATCTACTTGCGTGTTTTATTTGTTTAGATCCAAATATAGTAGAGTGTTTGTTGTTTACGTATATTATTAACGAATTCCAGATTTGGAATGCGCAATAAGCCACTGTAACGTAATATCTATGTTGTCCTTTTCTTTACACGAAATCGAATAACAGCAGATTTCTCTGTCTTGGATTGCTGATAAATTCCTGAAATAAACAATATACAGGTATATACTATGTATACTTTATTACTTTATCAACTACAATGGCGGATTCCAGCTCAATCGAATTAAAGGAAAATAGTAAAAAAATACGAATGTATATGCTGAATAACGAATATTAATAAAAAAATGTAATGGTATAATTGAGATATTTCGGAAATAAGGGGTTTTTTGTTATAGCGATTTGACACGTATATGAAATCTATATATAATATTTTGATTGGCGACCGAAAGACCGCCTATACATGCATAACAAATAGCGTGTGAGGAGGTGGGGGTTACTACCAATGGAAGTTAAGAAATTCAAATTCGAAAGGAGGGGCATTCCTGTACGGCAGTTTTCAAACAGTTTTTATTTTAACATATATTTCTTGCATTAAACTTAATAATTTAAATACACCTGTTTATAAAGTATGTAGACTTATACAGTGTTATAATATTCATTTATTTTATGTAAATATAACTTAAAATAGCATATATTTCAAGAACATTTAGGTCCATGATGAAAACAGTTTGATATAAAAATACATATGCGTGACGTCACGTCAATCTTTTCAAAATACGGGAAACCATAACTCGCTTATTAATAGGAATTTTTTCACCGGATTTTCATCAATAGTCTTAGTTTTCCTAATATTTTCAGATGAAATTATAAAAAAAATGGTGGAATCCCCCATTTCAGGTTCCATTTTTTTAACAAAAATAAACTAAAGAATTAATGTCATGTCTAATATTTAAGTTTGACTGTCAGTAATTTGTTAAACAAAAAACATGCTGAAATAGAATTTGCTTTTTTACCTCTAGCTTAGAGAGGTATTGGATTCATCGCATTTCCAAATTTTAGTGAATAAGCACGTTAAAGGTCCCTACAATCTGATTTTAACATTTTTACGATGTGTGTGTATTTGGATGCAAAGACCAATTTAACTAAACATTCCTTAATCTGACATTAATGGGAAGAGATGAAAAGGTTTTGGTAACAATTGGATAACCGGAAGTAGTAGTTTCTTAAAAAATCTTCTAAATATTATTTTTTGGAAATTTATGTTATCACAAATATTAATGAAAATAAAATTCTTTATCCGATACATTGAACATTCTTATTATATCTTCTATAGATTTAGATATAGAAAATTATAAATATATAAAATAATCCGTTGTAATGAATGTCACAGCCCAAATAAAAATTAAAATGTTTGTAATTAACAGAAAAATGTCAGTGCCAAAAAACCAGAGACATTATTGAAGGCTTTTTCTGGGAAATACATTTAATATTTCCTATTTTATTATTAATTAAATATTTAAAATTATAGATACATATATTATATATACGCATCAGAAATTTCGCCAATCTCGTCAATGAATTTGAAGAATCTCGAACATTTAGAAATGTAGGAGGCAACTTATTTATATATTTTGTGTGGCGAGAGATCTTATGCTGGTCACAAGAGATTTTCTGAAATTATTTTTTCTAAAATTGAATTTATATTTTCTAAAAATGAATTTACTTTTTCTATAGGTATAGGTGCTCAGCCTATATAAATTTAGTAACTCAGGTAGTAGGTGTCTCAAAAGAGACACCCGGAAATTTGGAATGCCAAAATAAATTGAAATTTAAAAGTGGAAAATTTGAAGGTTGTCCGTCATTATCATGTTATTGATAGAAAACAAATACCAACATTTAAACTTTATTAAAAACAAAAAGTATTAGAAAACAAAATATTTTTCACTTCTATTATCATAAAATGTGTCAAATAGACTGAATGGAAAATATGCTATAGAATATTCTTGCGTCCA
The DNA here is from genome assembly GCA_943142095.1 of Ophonus ardosiacus. Classification (NCBI taxonomy): domain Eukaryota; kingdom Metazoa; phylum Arthropoda; class Insecta; order Coleoptera; family Carabidae; genus Ophonus; species Ophonus ardosiacus. The sequence goes on from OW964823.1 coordinate 85,587,532, forward strand.
TGAAATTATGCGAATGTTTGCCCTTAAATAAAAGGCAAAATATTTACATATTTTGTGAAATCTTGTTTTCTAATAGTTTAACAGTTAATATTTGTTTTTCATCAATAATTTGATAACGGGAACAATCAAAAAATTTCCATTCTTAATTTTTTATTTGGTTTACCCCCTGAATTAAACTCAAAAGAATGGGCGTAAATAAATTTTACTAAATACGAGTATATTATTTTTTACTCTATTATTGGATGGATAATATAAATGATCACATATATCATTGGGGACATTAATAATATTTAATTAATTTTACTGTGTATTTTTCAAATAATTTACTTATTTTTTCTACGACCATTAAAAGCAGTTTACTTTTTCATTAAAATGTGCTCTTAAAGTGTGTATTATTTTGGCATAACATTTTTTTTAACGCAAACTAGTGAAAAATATAACCTTATGGTACTTTTCTCCCCGCAATTTTATTGTATACCCCATGCATTTTATTTAGAACAAAATATTGAAAAACTACGATGCCATTTGTGTAACTTACATGCGTTCGATTAATCCATTTTCATCTAAAGCTTTTGGTAGGTCCCTTTTGTTTCCAAGAACTAAAACAGGTATTCCTGTAAGTTGTGGTTTGTCTAACAAATTATGAAGTTCATTTCGTGATGCTTCAATTTTATCAGGATCAGCTGCATCCACCATATACCTAAAAAAATACGTTGAAATCGAAGAAAAAATCGTATATACACACCGGGAGAGAAGTACACTTCTCTCCCTTGGTGCATAATATGCTATTCATAGTTCACTTACACAATAGCGTTAACACCTCTGCAATATCTTTCCCACATTGAGCGAAATCTCGGTTGGCCCCCAATATCCCAAACTTTGATAGTAACATTGCCTTTTGTTATTTTTCTCATGTTAAAACCAACTGTTGGTATCATATCTTCACTGAATTGTCCAGACTACAATTAGAATAGTTTTGTTTATTTTTTGCGGTAAAATATTGACCTTTGAGATAATAGTCATCATTTTCTTTTTTCAACAAAAGAAAATGGTTTTAACAAATGATAAAAAACAATAGGATACACGTATTTTTGTAACTGTAGATAATTTATGATTACAATTAAAATTGGTTTTTAAGTTTTGATTTTTTCTTTTATCAAAAAATCAATGTCATTTTTCATACAAGTAACTAGTAAAATTAAATGTTAAATGACATATAAGTGACTTTATAATCGTAAAACGCATTTAAATATAAAAATAACATACCGCAATGACATTTACAAACGTAGTTTTTCCTGAATATTGTAGACCAACTAATGTTAATTCCATTTCTTCCTTCCAAAATAAACTTCGAAACCAGTCCAATATACGATTCATTAAAGCCAACATCGTGTACACTGAAATTTTTTTACAAAGCGAATATATTCATGAAAAATTCACTAATAATAAAACTTGAACATTTACAACACCCTTGTCAAAATCTGTCAGTATGACAGAGTACGAAACTCTACCGCTAATGTCGGTATTCTGTGGGACTACTTAAGTTTGTTTCACACTATACAAGCAAAATATTTTATGAAAAACATATTTTCTTTTGAGCAATGTATATTTAATTTATGAGTAATGCGTGTAAGATAAAATTGTATATTTAGTAAGTGTTGTTGTTGTTTTATCTGTACGTACTTGTAATTATTTTAAAATGAAATAAACATTACAAGATAATTTTGTGGGTGTAAAATTGTTCTCAGCTGATAAAACAGTGAAGTATAATAAATTTGACATGTATGTTTCTTTTAACAAAATTTTCTAAACATAAGTTTTTTGTAAGTAGCATGCCAAAAAGAATTAAAAAGTCAAATATACGAGTAAAATTTAATCATAATAAAGTCGACGCAACTAATCCGGCAAAAAAAATAAAATTGAATATAGTTTCTAACCTCAATCTACATCATTTTCAACATAAAATGCATCCTATTGAAAATATTGAAGTATTAGATAATCCAGTAAAAAGTCCAAATGATAAAAAAGAATACAAGTAATTGTTTATTTATTTTCTGTAAACCACTAGTCTATAAAATATACATTGCAGAGTAATTCGATTAAAAAATGGTCTGACCGCTTGCCTTATATCTGATCCATCCAATATTGAAACATCTTTAAATAACGTTTTATCTGCAAGTGAAAGCGAATCGGAAGACGAGCAAAATGAAACGAGTGAAGGAGAGACTGAAGAATCTGAGGTATCTGGATCAGAAAGTGAACCTCAGGAGGAAATATCTGATAACGAGAGGAATTGTACGCTTAAAAAAATGCCTGATGTGGAGGAAAAATTAGCCGCTGCAAGTTTATGCATTGGGGTAGGCAGTTTTAGTGATCCCGAAAAAATCCCGGGTATGGCTCATTTTTTGGAGCATATGGTTTTTATGGGAAGCGAAAAATATCCTCAGGAAAATGATTTCGATGCATTTTTAAAGGTAGTTTTAATTATTTTTTGGTCTATTTATATGTTATTTTCATTGAATGAATTTAGAAACGTGGTGGATCAGATAACGCTTCAACCGATTGCGAAACCACTACATTTTATTTTGAATGTTTAGAAAAACATTTAGCTAAAGCTCTCGATAAATTTGCTCAATTTTTTATTTCTCCGTTAATGAAGAGGGAAGCTATGACGAGAGAACGAGAAGCAATTGAATCAGGTATTTAATTAGGATACGTTTATCTCTTTTTATTAATAACCACCTGTTGCAAGCTTAGTGTTACTTTCAAAATATCAAAATTCTAAATTATGTTGGGGTTTTTACCTGGGAGTTAAAAAAAGTATAATATTTTGAGGGTATATAGTACTGATCAAAATTAGTAAAAAGCTTAATTGACATAGGTCTAATCTTCAATTGTTTCCGAAAAAGGGGCCATTTTGTTGTAAAAGCGAAGAAAAACTGACATAGATAGTGATCGAACAAAATTTTGTATATGTCAGTAAATAAACTATAAAAAAATCTGTTATGGCCAGCACAAGACCTCTCGCCATTTCCATGTTAGGCTACATATTTTTATATTTTTTAATTCATTCTATGAAAAAGTTTCCTCTTATTCTTCTAATGTTCGAGATTATTCCAACTCATTGATGAGATTGGCAGTATTTCTGAACGGTATATGTAATATATGTATCTATAATTATAAATATATAATTAATAATAAAATAAGAAATATTAAATGTCCTTCCAGAAAGTCTTTAGTAAAGTCTCCGGTGTTTTGACATTGACATTTATCTGTTAATTACAGACATTTAAATTTTTCCACTTGTTTTCCATGGACTGCGAGATTCATTACAACATATTATTTTATATATTTTTATTTCTCTATTTAACTCTATAGAAGATAATATAATAAAAAACTTAAATGTATTGAATAGAGATTTTTATATTCTTAATATTTGTAATAACATAAATTTTCAAAAAATAATATTTAGATTTTTTTTAAGAAACAAGTACTTCCGGTTGTACAATTGTTATCAAAATCTAATCAGCTCTTCTCAGTAATGTCAGATTGAGGAAACTGTAATTAAATATGTCGTAAGTCTTACAGTATTTGAGAAACCGTGGTTCCAACACACACACACACACATATTATAATCGAATTATAGGGTCCGTAAAACATGCGTATCCACTAAAATCTGGATATGCGATTTTTTGTATGATTCCAATACTTCTCTTAGCGAGAGGTAAAAAACTATAAAATTTTATGTGAAACAATTTTCTCAATTTCTAATAGTTAGTTAAATATTGGCCAAGATCGCTATAACATTTAACTTAGTACAATTATTTGATTTATTTAAATCTAGGAAACTATTGAAGATCAGACCTGGTTCGTTAACCTTTTTACCTCCCGCTACCCTTGGTAAGGGAGGTATAGGGATCGTGCTAAAAATCACGTATCGAGATTTTAGTAAATGACCACGTTTTAAGGTCTCTAGTATCCAATTTTAACATTTTCACGATGATGTCTGTATGTGTGTATGTGTGTGTGTATGTATGTATGTATGTATGTATGTATGTATGTGTGTGTGTGTATGTGTAGGGATTTTGTCTTCGCTCTAACTCAAATACTATCATTCAGAAAATTCTGAAACCTTGTATTTCTATCCTATTCTAATATGAAAAGAAGCCATTAGATTTTGGTGTAAATCGGATAACCGGAAATGGCACTTTACCTGAAGCTCATAATGGTTTTTCTTCAAAAAAATATCATTAAATGCCATTTTTTCGCATTTTATGTCTTATGAAACTTAAAGATTATTGAATTTTCTACAGGAATACATTAATACTTTTTCTATATATTTTGCAGATAAATTTAAAAATATTTTTTTTTATTAGTCCCGAAACCTAAGATATCAATGAATGTAACTGACATTAAATGTCACTGTCAAAAAACTAATCACTTCAAATTAATAATAGTGACATTTTAAAAAGAATATAGTAAATAAATCAATAGTTTTATGCAATGGTACAGTTTGCAGCGTTAGTAAATACGTAAGTATGTATTTAAATTAATAAAAATGGATAGGAAAGTGTGGCGAAGGAAGATTGTTGCGTAACTATTATTGTGGTCCGGATGGGGTTATTCGCTACCGAAAATCGGTTACTTTAATATGTTCTTATGTATGAATGCTATGATGATTGTGGACAAGGCGAAAGAAGAATGTTGTTAAAGAGTGAAGTGAGTCAGCTGAGCTCTTACTCTTATTCCTTTTCTTGTTGTTACTATTGTTTCCGGGTATTTGCTAGCCCCCTAAGTGGGAATCGCGTGATTTTATGTACGTATGTATGTATGTAAAAATTAAATAGCGGGAGGTTTTGTGTTGGCCACATCAGATTTTTTTTGTACTCATTTTGGTCAGTACTATATTCTTCAATTTTTTTTAAATTGCTATAGAAAAATATAATTTTATACATGACGATAAAATTTATCGGTTCAGGAAAAATAAATTCTTCACCATCGCTCGTTGATAAAATATAATTTTATCATGTTGTATAAAAAATAAATTTATGAATACGTGTTGAGGAAATTTTTTGATTTATAAAAAAAATATATTCATTGAATAAAAAAAAAAATAGGGGTAATAATAACTTTGCAGAATTCCAAATGGCTCTTCCTTCTGATGCATACCGGAAGGAGCAATTATTAGCTAGTTTTGCTGGGAAAAACACTCCTGTAAATAAGTTTGTTTGGGGTAATCTCATAACATTGCGAGATAACGTCTCTGATGATGTTTTGTATGAAACTGTGCATGAATTTAGAAAACGACATTATTCTGCCCATAGAATGACCTTAGCTATTCAGGTATGTTTTTAAAATGAATATAGTTTGGTTTACGAAAGATGACTATTCAAGGTTATTTATAAGCAATATTATTTGCAAATAACTTCACTTCACAGCATTTTGTACCCTTAAGGCCTATTTATAATGAAGTAACGCAAGCGGTAACGCAGTTGCAGTAAGGTAACGCAAAAGATAAATGTACGGTACAGCATATACGGTTTTATAATGAAACGCAACGCAGAGCCGCAGAAGTAACATAACGCAACGCAACGCCAAAGCTGACCAACTTTCATTTTTCTACCTTACTTTTGTACCGCTAGCCAATCAGAATTCAGTGTTTCAGTTTTACTATAAAAATTTGTATTATCGACATGTTCGTGAACTGTCAAAATTACATAATAAATTCTACATTTTGTAGTTAGACCGGTTAGATTTTCAAATCGATACGAAGAATAATTATGGATGATAGAAAATTAATCGAATTAATCGAGAATTACTGAGTCAGAAACAACGTTGCCGCTGCTATATTGTCGTCACTGTCCATTTCTATTCAAATTATTTTATACCCTTATTTATGTCATGTGTCATAAAGACTATAAATAAAAGCGAGTTCAATTTCAAAGATATAGTCAGAATTTTTTTGATTGGTTAGAAGTGCTATCTTCGGCGTTATTATAAATCACATATTTTGTGTTTGCGTTACTGATTACGTTGCGTTGTTGCGTTGCGCTTTACGTTACTTCATTATAAATAGGCCTTTAGGCGTACAAACATGAAATATTCGTGAAAAAATAAATGTAATTTATTTGAAAATGTTGTTTCTTTACAAATAATACTTTTCTCAAAATTTTATATTCTTCAGCCATGTTTTTTTTTTATATGAAACAATAGTTATTTATATAACAAGGCACTGAAGTTCTATTTTTTTTTTTTTTTTATCACGAATGTGGAATTTATTTGCCGAGGCCCTCAGGGAGTGATAAAAAGGAACATGGTGGTGCATATTAAATTTTATTTGAAATCCAAAAATTGTGAAATGAAAGAAATATTTATTTTTATTGGTTATGTTTAAATATAATCTGTCAATCTGACCCTGAATCAGACATTTAATGTTGCTAACCTCGGACAATGAAGTTATTGTAAAGAACACTCAAAATTATGTTTTTTATCTTAAACTTATTAATCGGAATGAGGTCAAGCAGCACTTTTTTGTAACTTTAGTTGATAGACTAGTGAAAAATAATAGACGCGTATTTTTTATTTTGCCTCAAATCGATCTTAAATCATAAAAAAAATATAATTGAAAATGACATTCTTTAAAACACGGCTGGTAGACCCCCCGCTTCGTCCCTTGCTCTGTGACGTCACAGGTTCGGAGCAACAACCATTTTGATTTTCACACTGTTTTAAACGTCAAAGTGACATTTGAAGATAACCTGAAATTTATGAAAGTAAACATGTCGATGAAATAAGTTTTCCAGTAAATATTGCATGTTATTAACTTACCAAAATAAAAAATAAAATAATATTCTGCAATATATTCAACGTCTCACGTGCGTTTATAACCTTCTAGCGCCAAATCTCAAATCAAAAGTGAAAGAAACTGCTGATATGTAACGTGTGGATAAGTTCACGCCATATGAAAATTATATTTATAAAAATGAATGGAACGATGTTATATTAACATATTAAAGCATATTTAAATATATAATCCTCAATTTATAGTCTATTTATATAGTATAGTTCTTTTAGAAATTCTGTGTCCATATAAAATGTGTGTTTGAAATGAGTCTGAACTTAGGTTCGGAACTTGTGACGTCACAACATGGCTGGTTTTTGCAACTTTTTAAAAATATTCTTTAAAACGATTTTATACAACAAAAAATGTAAATAAAAAATAATTTAATCATACTGAACGATAAATTAGACTATATTTCTTCGATTTAAACAGAAAAATTCGAACATGTGTCTTTGAATAGTAATCTTTCGTGAATCAAACTATTTTTTTTTTATATATTAACTTTTAAATTTGTAAATTTAGGCTAGGTTGCCTTTAGATGTTTTGGAATCATACGTAGTTGATTGTTTTTCATCGGTAGTTAATAATCAACTACAAGGAGATGATTTTACAAATCATGCCGATAATATATTCAATAATTCAATGTTCAAACGAATATATTATATTAAACCAGTAAAAAATGTTTGTCAAATAGACTTAACATGGGCTTTACCTTCGCTGTTACGTATGTACAAGAGCAAACCACATCAGTATGTGTCTTGGCTTTTAGGCCATGAAGGAAAAGGTAGTCTGCTGTCTTATTTACGAGAAAAGTATGTATTACTTATTAGAATCTTATTAGATTTTAACTTTAATCCATTCTTGTTAGGTTATGGGCCCTTGCTATATATACCGGTAACGCAGAAACAGGTCTAGAACACAATTCAATGTATGCCCTTTTCACAATCACTTTAGTGTTAACTCCAGAAGGTTTGAATCATATTCCCGAGGTAATAAGAAGAACACTATTTTCGATGCTGTTGGTAACGTAATGGTTTTAGATAATAGAGGCTGTGTTTTCATACATAAATTTATTAAAAGAGGTAGGGCCTCAAGAACGTATTTTTAATGAAATAAAGACAATAGAAGATACGTCGTTTAGATTCCAAGAAGAAGAAACTGCGGTAGATTTTGTAGAAGATTTAGCAGAATCTATGCATTATTATCCTCCGGAAGATTATCTTACAGGAAGCAGTTTGTACTTCGAATATAATCCAGAGGTAATATTTTTACTATTTATTACTTAGAATTCATTATATATTCAAATATAAATCAGACTTTTCAAAAACTCTTTATTCAGGTCAAATATTTCTATAGGAGAAAAAATGAAATGCAAATAGTAGGTCGGAGACGATAAATAACCTCATTTGGCCGCCATTTTGTCGCCATCTTTACTAATAAAATAGTGGTATCATTTGTTTGATTTAGTGCAACATATCATTTATATTCAAAATACACTCCTAGACAAAATTAACCTCAAATTCGGACAAATATCAACCTTAATTAATTAATTTTCCCAATTCAATTTAATGTTAATTTCGTAGTAAAACACAAAAACATGAAGTTAAATTTAAATTAAACGTAAAAACACTTTTAAACTTTTCCACACTTTTTCCTTGTCAACACAGGAAACAATAAAATACTCATATAAACAAGAATTGATTTTTAATTGTTATTAATTTTATATGTCTAGAACCCTATATTATCAACTGCACCCTAAGAAATATTCATATATTATTCTGTTTTAAAATAAATCGCGAAAATATAAGTGATGCGTTAATTTTGTCCAGGAGTTTATATACGTGAGTATTTTTTAACATGAAACATTGGGTTTGTGAAATCCATGGTTTCGACTTGACATTTGATTGACAGCAATGTATTTGTTTGTCCCATTTAAAATGAAACATAGGGAATGAATTTGACATTTGACAAGACGTCAATAGAGGTTAATTTTGTTTAAATAATTGTACCTACTTTCTAAATTTAATTTAGTTATAGAAAAAATATTGTGTGCACCTTGTGCCCTAGTGATTTTCTGACTTGGCTAAATTTCTTACATTATTTAAATATAATACTTCTGTCAAATTCATTCCCTATGATTTATTTTAAATGAGATAGACAAATACATTGCTGTCAATCAAATGTCACATTGACAAGATGTTATTCGAGGTTAATTTTGTTTAAATAATTATACATGTTTTCTAAAAATTAAATGTAGTTGTAGAAAAAATATTGTGCACCTTGTGCCTGACCCGAAATATGTTTAGTGCTCTTGAGTGGTTTTCTGACTCAATTAAATTTCTTACAATATTTAAATATAATACTTCTGTCAAATTCGTTCCCTATGTTTCATTTTAAATGGGACACGCAAATATATTACTGTCAATCAAATGTCGTAACCATGGATATGACACACCCAATGTTTCACGTTAAAAAATACTCACGGTATTTATTTAATAATACAAAATAATGTTTTCCCCATTTGCTTTATTCACATATCTCTCACCAGATGTCAGCTACTTTGACAGTGGCCCGTATCAATTTTTTTTATACCTGGGATGAACTCTCAAAGAGTTATGTTACAAAGTACTTAACCAGAATTACAATTTATGAATTTATTCGCCTTGGTATCGAAAGAAATAAATTATTGATGATTTTAAATAATTTTTGTCAACGTTTTCCTACAAATTCACCCACCACTCAGACCTGGTTAAAGATACGATAACGCGGTTTGAAAATTTGAATTCAGCATGAAATTCTCCTTATCGTATTACACGATTTTTGCCGATAAGCGATTCGCGAGTTAATAACAATTTAAACTTACATGAAATTTCTAAACTTTTACAGCCCGATTCAAAAAAAGGTTTAAGCTAATCCTCATTTTTGGATTAGCGAATTCTACTCTAATTTTTACAGTTTATATCTTAATATATAGTCTTAATCTATTCCTAGTACCTACCTTTATTGATAATATCATGAAAATTAAACTTTAAATACCGGAATAGAATAGAATTCACTAATCCAAAAATAAGGATTAGCTTAAACTTTTTTGTGAATCGGGCTGTTAAACTTCTGCAAATCGGCTTAGATTTCATTTTTTCATCTAAAATTTAGACACGATTAAAGATAAACAAAATTTCGTATTTTATACGTGTCGAAATTTCAGATGAATTGAGTACCGAAGTTTGCCGAATACATTTGTTGGACCAATCGACAAACTTCGGCTCTTAGCGCTGGGACGTGCTGAACGTGACCAATGAGTCTAATTTTAATATAAATTACCCATTTTCTAATTTGTTAGTATGATGGAAGACCTCATTCTGAATTTAGTATTAATTTTAGGGCATTTCCATGGTTTTAAATAAATTAAGTCCAGATAATATAAATATTATGGTACTATCTTCTACAGTTCCTGATCATATTGAATACAATAAAATTGAACCATGGTTTTCTACGTCGTATGCAGATAGAGGTATGTAATTTTCATTTCAAAAATAAATCTTTTTTATTTTACATTTACATGATTTTCTTTATTGCTATTAAATCATAATTTTTGCATGTCGCAGTTTTTCTTATTTATTTTAAGCAATTGTAGAGTAATTTGAAAATATATAATTTATTCCAGAAATTCCTACAGAATGGCTAAAAAAATGGAGCGAAGTAAAACCTTTAAGTTGTTTCTCTCTGCCCGCAGATAATAATTTCCTTGCTACGGATTTCAGTTTATTAAATTTATCTCAAGAAGCGGTACCAAGTTATCCAGAAAAAATTATAAATTCAGATTTGGTGGAGTTGTGGTATAAACCAGATAATAAATTTAAGTTACCTCATGCATTTATGCATTATTATTTCATGAATGAAATGGCCCAACAATCAGTTGAAAAGTAAAATAACATTTATTTTAATTATATTTTTCTATAGCACATTTTAAAGTGATAAAATAATACTTTAACATCAAGAGTAGATAAATAATTTAATTTTTATTTAAATTAAACTAAATACATGATAAACTTTGACGGTTTACGTTAATAACAACTTCAATAGGGGATTCCAGCTCAATCAAATTAAAGGAAAATAGAAAAAAAAAAAATACGAATGTATAAGCTGAATAACGAATATTAATAAAAAAATAAAATGGTATAATTGAAATATTTCGGAAATAAGAGGTTTTTTGTTATAGCACTTCGACACGAATATGAATTCAATATATAATATTTTGATTGGCGACCAAAAGACCGCCTATACATGCATAACAAATAGCGTGTTAGGAGGTGGGGGTTACTACCAATGGAAGTTAAGAAATTCAAATTCGAAAGGAGGGGCTAACATTCCTGTATTGCAGTTTCCAAACAGTTTTTATTTTAACATAAATTTCTTGCATTAAACTTAATAATTTAAATACACCTGTAATTATAAAGTATGTAGACTTATACAGTGTTATAATATTCCTTTATTTTATGTAAATATAACTTAAAATAGCATATATTTCAAGAACATTTAGGTCCATGATGAAAACAGTTTGATATAAAAACACATATGCGTGACGTCACGTCAATCTTTTCAAAATTCGGGAGACTATAACTCGCTTATTAATAGGAATTTTCTCACCGGATTTTCATCAGTAGTCTTAGTTTTCCTAATATTTTCAGATGAAATTAAAAAAAAAAAATTGGTGGAATCCCCCATTAAAGTTATCAGAAAGATCTATTTTTAGAATAGTATCGCAACTATATTATACATTTTAAAATTGTTATAGAAAAAATAGAATTTTGTGTGAGACGATAAAATTTAATTGTCGACTCGCGAAAAATAATTGACTCTTTCCGCTTGTCAATAAAATATAATTTTATCGTCTTGTATAAAAAGAACCATTTTTATTCTGCGTTATTTTATAGTTCATGTATGTTGGATTTATTTATAAATATTCTATCAATTCAACTAACGGAAGAAGCGTATCCGGCTCATGTTGCAGATTTAGAATACCATGTATCTGCTAGTGATTATGGTTTAATTGTAAAAGTCGAGGGCTACAATGAAAAATTAGCGGTATGGTATTTATATCGATATTTAAAATGTGTACTAATAAATTTTCTTTCAGCTTTTGTTGAAAGTTATAATACGGTATATGAAAAGTTTGCCGGATAAAATAAATGAAGATTTATTTAAAGCAGTAAAAGATAAACAAACGAAAGGTTATTATAATAGTTTTTTGAAACCATTAAAACTGTCCAGGTAAATTTAAAATTCAATTTTAAAACATGTTTTTTATATTTTTCTATTTTGGTTGTTTAATATTTCATAAAGTATATATACTTTATGAAACTCATTTGGATGTCATAAAGTACTTCTTTAAAGAACTCAAACCTAATTTCTGTACGGTGGGTAACTAAGAAACCTACTATTGAAATGAAGTAATAATATAAGTAAATAGCAATTACTGTTACCAACAATCAAATAAAAAATTAAATATTCCTTATCATTGTTCATGAATTATACTTCATTTCACGTAAGAAAATGGCAGATGGCGCTTGAGAGCCGACCGTTTTTACATGCTGTATTAGTAAATAAAATTTGATTAAATATTAATTAGGTTACAAACTACAAGCGATTGAAGTTGATTACTAATTGGATATGACGCGTTAGCTACCAAGAATTTGATTGGTCACCTGATTTTAAAAAGGAGATTCGCGCGTCTGCTGCGTTGACCTTTAAAACATTATGAAATGCCACGTTATTCAATTATAACATCTATGCCCATATTCATAAACACTCGTAAAAAATTTAAACGGTTCTTTATAATATTTATCCAATAAAAACAGTCGACATTGAAAGAAAAATCAAAATTTTATGTGTCAAGTTTGATTCTATTTGTCAAAAATTATAACGTGCCGTTTTGAAACTTTACGAGTGTTTATGAATATGGGCACTAGTAATATTAACAATAATAAGGTATTTATAATTAAATCAAGTTGTAATATTAATTAAATTGATATTGAAACTTCAAAACAGACAAACACTAGCGCCATCCGTCGTCACACTTTGTGTCATAATATTGTCAAACTGTTTCATGCCCATATTCATAAACACTCGTAAAGTTTCAAAACGGTTTGTTATAATTTTTGACAAATAAAATTTCGATTTTTCTTTCAATGTCGACTGTTTTTTCAAATTCTTAAACTTTAAAAATTCATATCTCGCTTATTACGTAAAATTTTTAAGTTGCGTTTGCACTAAAATTCTTATTTCATCCAGAATTTTTTTTAAAAAAAAATGTCATAGGACTATTATTAAATATAATTTAATTTTGTCAATTTGTTTCATAACTGACAGTTAAGGGGTGATATTTTTTCGCTTTTGTGAACTTTGTATGTATTTTGACCAATCATATGGCAGAATTTCTACTTTCCTTCGTGAAATGATGTATAGAAAATAAAATAACGAATATTTTTAAATATTTTTGACAAAAGAACCAAAATAGAAAATATAATATAAAATACATATTACATAAGACATTTTAGCACACTTATCTCTTAGAAAACACGTGCGCTTACAATAATGTCTTATGAAATGTAATACAGAGTGATCAAAAAGAAATAATGCAGTTGTTAATACAATTCTGTGGATCTTTTTATTCCATAGTTTACACAGCACTAGGTGAAAGCGGAAATACTATTTGACATGTTATAGACCATTCCAGAATGACGTCACCTGCCCTCCACAGGAGTGATTTTAACCTCAGTTTTGAATATTTCTACAAATTATTTAATTATATATTTTATGATAAATATCGAGAAATTTTGATTTTGATACAATTTATTCATAAAATTAAACCATAAATTTTTCCATGGCTCCATCATTGAATAAATTATGTCAATTAAGTCAATAAACCCCATATTCGGATAAAAACTTTAAAATTTTCAAAAATCTAATTTTTATGTATCTAGATACTTCTCAATGCGCTGATTCCAAATTTTGAAACCGCAGGTCGATATCTCTTTTCGTTCTCGAGATATTTAGGTTCAAAGTTTTGCTCAAAACTGCCCATTTTTGGGTAATAACCCAAAAATGGGCCTAGATACGATTTTGGCGATATCACCATTCGATTCTACGGATAAAAATATATAAGTATACCAATTTTCATAATTTTTGACTAACCGGTACATTTTTTATGAATAAAAGTTTGAAAACCCCTGAAAACGGCCAAAATCTGAAAAAATCGTAAGGGGTACACCTTAGATTTTTGCGATTTTTAGCCATTTTCAGTTATATTACTTTAGAGATTGTATGCGGTGTTCAAAAATTATGAAAATTGCTATACTTATGTAGTTTTGTCCGTAGAATCGAATGGTGTTGTCGCCAAATTCATATCTTGACCCATTTTTGGGTTATTACCCAAAAATGGGCAGTTTTGAGCAAAACTTTGAATCTAAATATCTCGAGAACGGAAAGAGATATCGACCTGCGGTTTCAAAATTTGGAATCAGCGCGTTGAGAAGTATCTAGATACATGAAAATTAGATTTTTGAAAATTTTGAAGTTTTTATCTGAATATGGGGTATATTGACTTTTGGGACATTAATTCAAAAATGGATAGAGATTTAAACTTGCTGGTAATATTATTTGATTGTAAAGACAATGTTACGTAAGTGTACGCATATTTAGAGCATTTGAACAACTGAGTGAATTTTTAAAAATTAAAGTCTTAATAGAAAATTGTTATCTTGTTAGTCTGGTATGAGTATTAATGAAAAAAAAAAATTTTTTAAATATTAATTAGTTCGAAAATTACAAGCAATTGAAAGTTTGTGTGACATGTCAGGTAACTTTAAAAATTCACTGTCAATAAAATGAAATAAATTTTTGTTATTGCCAACTGAATCAGTTTTTTTTTTTTTTTTGATCACTCTGTATATTGTTTTTGTTGTATACATAATTATTATTTTCAGAGGTGTGAGATTGTCAATTTTAATGCAAACTTGTTGGACACCAGTGGAGAAACATCGTACTATTTTAAACATAAATTATGAACAATTCAAAGAGTTTTGTATTAAATTTTTAAGTAAATTTCATGTTCAGGGTTTAATTCAAGGCAATGTCTCTCAGGATGTTGCTCTGGCAACTAACAATGATGTGTTTTCAGTACTACAGTTTGAACCGTTACCTCTGGATTTGATCCCGAAAGTACGTATATTGAGTTCATCTTTTGTTTATTTCTAATATTATTTGCTTCAGTTTTACTCATATTTTCAATTTATTTACTTTCAAAGCACATTAAACCAATTTTTCGACTTGTGTCAAAGCCTCCTGTGACGTTGATAAATAATAATTTAACTAATCCGAAAATAATTGGATTAGAATAATTTTGAGGACGTAATTAATAGATATGGAATCAAAATAAACAAATGATGAACTATAATAGTTGTTTTTTCCACTTATTTCTTAATAATTTTTAATTCTTTCAACCCAAAAAAATAATAATTCCTCTTTTATTCATGTCGTTAAAAAACAAAACAAAATTGAACTTTTATGCACGGACGTGTCATAATTTGACAATTATACACGAATTTCTTTGACATAAACGCCATTTTATAGCCCGCGGGCCTCATTATAGCCCACCGGGCTATAATGAAACGTCTAACCAAATTATAACCTACAATATAAACAATTTAAACAGGCAACATGAAAAGTTTTTATTACAAATCGAAAAATTTTATATTCTTTAATGAAAAATGAAAATTAATTTTGTGATATTTATATGGAAAGCACAGAGATACACAAAATAAAACTCAAATGACATAACTAATAAACAAACAATAAACTGTTGTTGTCCGCTTTCATAGCAACACTAGACGAGGACAAATTCTTTTCGATACAATTTTTCCTACACTCATAATTTCAAAATTTTCGTCCGTGCATAAAGTTTTGTATGTACCACGAGCGTAACTTGCTTTTATGGCCTTTGACGTGTTTTTATCCCTCGGCTTACGCCTCGAGCTCAAAATCCCGCCGCAGGCCATAATAGCCTCCTTACGCTCTTAATACATAAATAACTATTTTGAAAATTCCAATTTTTAGATAAGAGTTACACAGTTGCCTAAAGGAAAGCATTGTTGCAAAGTAATGTCTTTTAACGAAGATGATTCCAATTCGATCACTACTAATTATTATCAAATAGGCCCGGGAAATTTAAAAACTTTACTGAATGTAGAAATTGTTATGGTAAGAAATGCACCGCTTAAATCATTCCTACATATAATATCTTTTACATTTAATAGTTATTAATTGAAGAACCACTATTTGACGTCTTAAGAACTAAAGAACAACTTGGATATCACGTAGACTGTACATCTTGCGATACTTACGGTATCGTCGGATATTCTATCACAGTAAATTCCCAGGCGAAGAAATGCACGACAGAACATGTCGATGGTCGCATCGATGCGTTTGTTAAAAAGATGTCGAATAATATTAAACGCATGAACGATAAGAAATTGAATCAAGTTAAGCAAGATTTAATCAAAGTGAAACAGCTGGTTGATGTACATTTAAAGGACGAAGTTTCCAGAAATTGGTCGGAAATTGTCCAGCAAGATTTTATGTTTGATAGAGTGCCGTTGGAAATAGCTGCTATTGAAGAAGTTAAAATTGGGGATATTAAGAAATGGTTGGAGAATGTTAGTTTGGGAGAAAATTCTAGAAAATTGAGTATACAGGTAAAAAATGAAATTTCATTTATATTAAAAGCGAGCTTTGTACCGAGACATGCTATAAAAATAAATCTGTTGTGGCCAACACATATTATATTATATTTAACATTTCTGGTACAAACAAAAAATTCTAATAGGCTATTCCACGAAATTTTTTTCTTGAAGTACATAAAAATATAAGAACACATGTGAAAGTCCGAGTTAAAAATTCCTCCAAATAAGCGAGATATTAAGGTCCGAATTTTAAATTAGCTATGTGACGTAGGTAATGTGGATACACCAGAAGTAAAGAAACAGTGGTTCACAAGCCACGAAAAAATGTTAAACAAATTACAAAATAATGTATATTTAAATTGTAATATTATAATTCATTATTAGAGACATAAAATAAATTATTATATTTAATTTATTTCACTTTTTTCTCATTTTATAAAAACAAAGAAATTAGAACGTCACCCGAACATCAACCGAACAGATCCGACACACCCGAAGAAGTATATTCTTAGTTAGGGCGGGGCTTCTTAAAATCGGAGGTCATACTTGGATCCTATTTGCTCAAACACGCGTGCACATGTCCTGCATCATCAAAAGCAAAACTCCCCGTGTTTTCTGGAAGGAATAATATATAATAAAAGAAATATGGTTTTCCTTATCCTTTAACTATTTTCGTTCATATTTTCAATAAACTTTTACTATTTTTGATTACTGTGGAATAGCCTATTATACTTTATTTTTCAATTCATTCTATAAACAAGTTTCCTCCTACTTTTCTAAATATTCATTGATGAGATTGGCGGTATTTCTGAAGGGTATATGATTAAATTATATGTATTGCAAGCGCGTGTTTAGTTGACACTGATACTATACATACTTTGGCTTATAAATGAATCCCCTTTTTATACCAATTTTAGATGTTGACGGAGTCTTTTCCTCGTTATAACAGTAGCATATTATAATTCGACTTGTTCATGTACGAATTTTAAGTTTTCCGCATTCAATAACAGTGTCAATTTAACATACGGCAGCTATATCTATAATATTAAAAATTTATTTAATGATAAAACAAGAAATATTAAATGTATTTCCCAGAAAAAGCCTTTAGTAATGTCTCTGGATTTTTGACGCTGACATTTATGTCAATAGGGTAGTTGCGAAAAAAATAAATGTTATTTTTCCCTATTAATTATGAAATATAAACTAATTCTAAACATATTAAAGTAAAAATTATTAGAAAATATAAAACTTTCGACCAAGTCTGTATGACTCATACAAGCTTGTTAGAATACCACGACAAAGCGAAGATGTTGAATTATATTTAATTGTATCATACAAATATTTACGGTATAATTCTAAAAGAAATATAACAGATACAAAAGTATTATTTAATAGTACGTATATTTTATAGTTATTTACTTGAACGCCAGATATTTTCAAGATATTTAATTCTTATATAGACAACTTCATAATTTTGCCACCAGGTGGCTGCACACTCCAGTGAATGTACATGTCATTTTTAGTGACATAACCTATGTTTTACGTGTTAAAATCGTATTTTATTACAAACATTTTAATTTTTCTACTGTTTGATTCATTATACAATGGATTATTTTATATATTTATGATTCTCAATCTCTAAATCTATAGAAGATATAATAAAAATGTACAATATATTGGACAGAGAATTTTATATTATTATATATTTGTAATAACATAAATTTCCAAAAAATAATATTTAAAAGATTTTTTTAAGAAACTACTATTTCCGGTTGTCCAATTGATACCAAAACCTAATCAACTCTCTCTTAATGTCAGATTAAGGAATACGTAGTTAAATTGGTCTACATCATCCACACACACACACTCACATACACACATTGTAAAATTGTTAAAATCGGATTCTAGTGACCTTAAAACGTGCTTATTCACTAAAATATGGATATGCGATTTTTAGCATGATTCCAATACCTCTGAGCGATAGGTAATTAAGTATCATTAACGGTTAGTTATAATATGCACATGTGAAGTTGAGACATAGTGGAACGCTTATTTTTATTATTATAAAAAACTCGAATATTTTAAAAACTAACTTTTTTAAACTTTAATAGTCTATCATACAGTTTTAAGGACTAATTTTAAATATATTTTAGGTTGTGGGTTACAATAAAGACATTATTGAAAGTCCTAATTCAATTTATGGAAAAGGTATTATATTTTTTTAAGAGAAATATTAAAGCATAATTAATATATTACATTTCAGATAATAATTCTTCAGAAAACTACAAAATACAATACGTATGTAATGAAGATCAGAAAACATCGGATTATACATTCGTGACAGACACTGAAAAATTTAAAAAAGAATTATTTTTATTTCCTGTACATAAAATTAAAGGTTAATATTTATTATTAATGAATAAAGAATTAGAATACAGGTGTAAAATGTTGTATTTTTTTTGCATAATCGATGGGGTTCTTAAATTTATTTATTTTTTAGTTAACTGGAAGAACAAGATGAACTAAGAATTTTAGCATAAACGCTTAAAAGTGCAGTTTTTTCACACTTTTCTTGTGTTAAAAAAAGACACTTTATAAATCCATATTAATGAAAAAAGTGTACATTTTTTAACAGACATAAAAAGATAAAACATTTAAACACATACCTAAATTCATGAGTATTAGTGATTTTTTTTTATTAAATATTAATTACTTTACAAACAACAAGCGATTGAAGTCTATTAATAATGGATGCATTGCACAAAGTGAGAGAGATAGTAAAAAAATGAGATGTTTTCAAAGTGCAGTTGTTATTCTGCGCATAGAGATGATAAAATGAAATAGTTGTCAGTTTTAAATTCAAAAAGCTTGGTATGAAATCAGATTCTTTAAAATGTTTACAACAGACAAATGCGAATTACTTTACTTCTGTATTAATTTTTAATGAAATTAACAACTTTTTTCTCATTTCTGCCTTTCTGGGTTCTTTGGAAATCTATGATACGATAATAATTGGGATGACGCATTACAAGAAGCTACGGAACAATATTATCGAAATAATTTGTGTTTCTTAACATATTTTATTTCTATTTGTTCCATAGTTTTGAGATATTTTTTGAACTTATAACATTTCAACAACGCTTCACAAACTAAGCACAAGCACATTCATTACATGACAGATAATCCATTGTTGCCAGTTGCAATTCTTATTAAATTTTACTATTGTTTAAAACTTAATTTTGACACAAAATTAATTTTTCTTTATTGGATATATCATATTTAAATTCAAAATTGCAATAATTTATTTGTTTTGGCATTATTAGAATAATTTTTAATTAATACAATCTTATTTAATTATATATCAATTATGTGGCAAAAGAGAATCATCTCTACAAAGCTTTACAAAAATATCGCTAGATGACAGACTTATAGCCGAGACAGACGATAAAAATTAATGATCATTAACGGTTAGTTATAGTATGCGTACCTTAAGGTGATACTGTTGACAGATGTCAAAATTACGTTTATTAACAAACTAAAAAATATTGAATGTAGTAAGCACGTTCCAATTATTGTATTGTACTCGTAAAGTACAAAACAGTAAGTAGCACGTGCTTACTACAGTCAATATTTTCTGATTTATTAATAGACGCAATTTTGACATCTGTCAACAGTATCACCTTAAGGTACGCATACTATAACTAACTGTTAATGATCATTAATTTTTGTCGTCTGTCTCGGCTATTAATATGACGTCAAAGGGCGATTACTGTGCAATGCATCCATTGGTCTGACGTAACATGTCTTTTATTATTTAAACATAACCTATAAAATAAATATTTCTTTCATATTCACAATTACAATTTTTTGATTTCAAATAAAATTTGATGTGCACCTCGGCACTAAAGTTTGTTTTTTATCACGAATGTGGAATTTATTGCCGAGACTCTTAGGACAGAAGAAAATAAACCATATGAAACCAAATTGAACTTCAGTGCCTTATTATATAAATAACTATTCTTATTCAATGGCCGATTTTATAAACGACAGATTAAATTTACTTCTAAAATAATAAAATTTATTCCTTTAATGCCCGGTTTTATAAACGTCAGATAAATTTACTTCCAAAGTAAATGAAATTTATTTCTTCAAATGACAGTCAATTTTTTTATAAAACTGGGAGTTAATGTCTTTCAAATTTTTGACAGTAATGTTTTAAATACCATTTAAATCGAATTTGTTAGTTTGAATAAATTTACTATGGAAGTAAATTTATTTTGCTTTTTATAAAACCGGGGGTGATAGTTAAAATTTGTCTATGGTTTAGTACCCCAGATAAAAATATTGATCCAATAAGTTGTTTACAGCATTACATAGCAACCTGTTTTTGTTCGATACGCATGGTATGTCAAAGTCAAAATTTTATGACAAAAATGTAGATTGTCGATTTTAAATTTTTAGGTTTTACCAACATCTTTTATCTCAGATCTTCAAATAGATTTTTTTTAACATGAGGTGTAAAGCGTTTGATGTTACATTGGAACTTGAGGTTCAAGCTGTAAGTATGCACACAAAAAATGTATTATTATAATTATCTTTTTAAAATAATTTAGGTAACATGTCCGGGTGTCTGGCTGTGTCCAAGTGGAAAAGTTACAGTTCAAATTTACATGTTGGGATTATGCACTCAAACAAGCACTTTAGACCCAGTTTTTCCAATTATATACAATGAAAAATTCTCATTTAGGAAAAATTTTGCTAATGTACAAAATCTCCATGATTTAGACCATAAATTAAGTAGGTACAGGCCGTCCATAAATGTGGGTACATCTGATAATTGTTCTGACATCATTTAATGAAACTTTGCTTGATATTTTTACACGAATATTATGAAAAATTTCTTGGAGAAGAAAATTTAATAATTTTGACAATATAATTAAAAGTTTTATGATCGTCATATGTGTCAATTTGATATTATTGGCCAGAAATATTAAATCTGAGAATCCCGCCTATAATTCCACTGCGCCCCGCCCACAAACTATCCATTTTCTATTGTGTAAAGATGTCTGCCACCGATTACGTCAGAAAAATTATTTTTTTCTTAATATACGTAATTAGTCCAGTCAATAGAGAACAAAAAAGACCTTTGCCTTACAGAAAGTGGGGAAAAAATTATTTTAACATATGTTAAATTCAAATTTGTGAGCTTGGGGAGGCTCGGCGTGAGCCGCCATCTTGGATTAAAGGTTCAAAAAATGAGTAAAAAATGAAAACTAAGCTAATTTGCACATATTTCATATAAGTTGTTAATAATTCGTTAACCGCTCATCGGAACAAAAATCGTTTAAAATGACATGAAGGACAATTCCAAACTGAATTAAAATTTTTAAACCACGGTACCGTATCTTTAACCGGGTCAGAGTGGTTGATGTATTAGTGAAAAAGCGCTGACAAAAATTATTTAAAAATCATCGATAATTTACTTCTTTTGATGCCACGACAAATGTGAACTGTTACAAATAACAAAATTTATTAGACTAATGCCCGTATTCATAAACTCTCATAAAAATTTTAAACGATTCGTTATAATTTTTATCCAATAAAAACAGTCGACATTGAAAGAAAAATCGAAATTTTATTTGTCAAGTTTGATTCTATTTGTCAAAAATTATAACGAATCGTTTTGAAACTTTACGATTGTTTATGAATATGGGCATAAGTATTAAAAAATTAATATTGTGTATATTTTGAGTGATTAAATCTTCTTTCATAAATTGTTGTTCTGGTTACCTATTTTTGAACATAACTCTTTGAGAGTTTATCCTAGGTAAAAAATGCAAGAACCCTTTCTGTACAAAAAGTAACGAGCTTTAAATTTGTATTCTTGTAAAATTTTGATACGGGCCACTGTTTTCGAGATAATATCGAAAAACTCATTTTTTGCACCTTTGATCCAAGATGGCGGCTCGCGCCGAGTCTCCCCAAGGTCACAAATTTGAATTTTTCATCCCCGTCTCGACCCAAACAACATATATTAAAATCATTTTTTCCCCACCTTTTGTAGGGAAAAACCTCTATTGAGTGGACTAAATGTTCATGTCGGGTTTTTATTAATGGTTATATCTTTGTACAAAGTTTCATAAAAAAATCTGATGTGGCCAACACAATACCTCCCGCTATTTAATTTTTATTATTTTAAATACATACCTACATATTTACTAATGCTACAAAATATGTTAGGTTCTTCTGCATATAACTATTGCTTTATTTACTATTTTCTTTTTAAAATGTCACCATTATTAATTTGAAATGATTTGAAATATAAACTGGATAACAAAAGAATACATAGGACTTTAGGCTTTAGATTATTTTATAAATTTATATAGAAAATGTATGAATGCATATTTGTAGAAAATTTAATTTTTATAATATAAATTGCGGAAAAATGACATTTAAATGTATTTTTCGAAGAAAAACCATTTCGAGCTTTTAGTGAAGTGCCATTCCCGGCTACCTGATTTACACCAAAATCTAATGGCTTCGTGAAAATGTTAAAATTGGATTCTAAGAATCTTAAAACGTGGTATGTATTAAAATCTCGATATGCGATTTTTAGCACGATTCCTATAATTCGCTTACCAAGACAGCGGGAGGTAATAGTTATTTACTTGTCAAAGCAAGGAAAATTCGTCTTCATGACGAAAAGAGCTTCAATGACGAGATAAGTATTAATTTGTTTCTAATATCGTATAAGAATTCAAAATTACTGAATGGTACATATACGTAACCTATTTTCATTTAACAAGTAAATCACAATGAAAACTTACGGAACTCTATTTATAATTGTACAAGAATTTAAAACAAATGTATACTGGACATCATTTATTTAATTTTTTTAATTGTATTTCATATTAAAACGTAAAATGTGACTGTCAAAATAAATATGGCAACATTGCATTTTACTTCCATGCTAAGACAGGGAAATTCAATTTCTTTGCCGAATTTACGAAAGAGAAATTGTAGGTTATTATATGATGATTTCAAGAAAAAATTGTTTTTGGGCCTATTGGTTTAGGGTCCAACTGCATTCAGAATGTCTAAAATAATTTGTCCAACTATAAGAGATATGAAGTTTGTTAAATGATTTCAAAAGTTGCGCTATTTGCCTATTGGGCGGCCATTTTATGATGCTTTAATATTTGAGAAAAGCATGAACATTTGAATACATTGATTTTTACAAATCTGCAGGTGTACCCATATTTATAGACGTATTATTTTTTTTTTCTTTTAAATATGGTTTATTAAAAGTTAATTTGTGATATATAAATAGACAGAGAAATTGTGTACATGGAATTAATACAATGGGAAAATTGTGACAATGGTAATGTTTTGGCCACGTTTAAAACAAATTTAATGGAACTTCTGTACCCCTTTCCAAGACGAAAAGGCTTACTGGCAGGAGTTGACGTAGATTTATTAATGGAAGCTACTTCAAAATTTCCAGTAAGTTAAAAGACAAATGCTGACTTGCATGATTTATGTATCCAATAATTAAAATTACTAGGGTATCATAGCCCCCAAAATAGAAATATCTACAAAAATAAGTATAAACGAAGTCCTCTGTAAGTTGAAACCAGGAAAGCAAAGCGATGTAGTTGTTATAAATCCAAAATTAATCAGCGATAAATGTGTTCCAAAACGGAATATTCCAATGAGGCAAAAAAGAGTTTGTCATACGCCTAAAAGTCACAAGTAAGTTTTATTTTAAATGTAGGTAGTGTATTGGCTGCCGACGCCAGCTAAATAAAAAAAAAGAACAAACGACTTGAATCACTTTATTTCCCTAGGGAGTGCTTTATTTCCCTCAATAAATAATGAAGCACTAAGTTATGATATGATTTTGATAAGAATAAAGTTAAAATTATTTGCTATATATATATATTTCATATAATGGGGGATTCCAGTTCAATCGAATATTAATAAAAAATTAAATGGTATAATTTAGATATTTCGGAAATAAGGGGTTTTTTGTTATAGCGCTTCGACACTAATATGAAATCTATATATAACATTTTGATTGGCGACCGAAAGACAGCCTATACATGCATTACAAATAGCGTGTTAGGAGGTGGGGATTACTACCAATGGAAGTTAAGAAATTCAAATTCGGAAGGAGGGGCTAACATTCCTGTACTGCAGTTTCCAAACAGTTTTTATTTTAACATAAATTTCTTGCATTAAACTTAATAATTTAAATACACCTGTAATTATAAAGTATGTAGACTTATACAGTGTTATAATATTCATTTATTTTTATGTAAATATAACTTAAAATAGCATATCTCAAGAACATTTAGGTCTATGATGAAAACAGTTTGATATAAAAACACATATGCGTGACGTCACATCAATCTTTTCAAAATTCGGGAGACCATAATTCGCTTATTAATAGAAATTTTTTCACCGGATTTTCATCAATAGTCTTAGTTTTCCTAATATTTTCAGATGAAATTATAAAAAAAAAACTGTTGGAATCCCCCATTGTAAATTTAATTAAAATGTACTTTTCTTATAGTATGCAAAATATAGTATTTATTTTCTTCGTTTCTCTAAACATAAGGTATCACTCGATCATTATTACAGTTTTTTTTCTTTTCAATTTGTAATGTTTTTTGGCGTAACTACTCTGCATAATTTTTTTTTACTCTAGTGAAGGCCTATTGAATGCCGGCTGTTGGGCGAATCGGTAAACATCGGGGCAATTCGTGAGTTGACGAATATTACTTGGTCTAGTTCGGGGAGCGTTTAGTAGATACGCCGCAAGTTTTAAATAAAATGTTTTTTTTTCAAGCCAATCGGCTTCGAGCAGTCAATATATTTCCTTAAATATATTATGGTAATAATAATAAGACACTAATAAAATTTCAGAGTTAGAAATAAACCAACTAGTGCTACAGAATTCACTTTTTCTCCATCCATGAGTCCAAGAGACCACAATCTCCAAAGAATATGTGAACACCAGTAAGGTACATTATTGTAAGTTGAATAACCTAATAATTTAATTAATTTCATTGTAGCAGAGAGAAAAATCATTCAAATAGAAGTAAAATTAAGCCAGTATCACCAAAAGAGGGTTATATGAAGGAGAAAATATATAATTTAAGAAAGTCAAGTTCTCTAGGTAAATTTGCATTCAGGAATTTAACTTTAATTTTTAGAATTTTTTAACTTAAGTACTCGATAAACGCTGGGGTCCTTTTTTATGTAACTTAACAATGGGTTATTTCGAATTAACGGACATTATATTCGTCGTCAAATCAATATGGACTATGTTCAATTTTTTTTCCATGTTTCGTGAATGATTTCATAAGATAACATGATGTCAATATTCTTAAAATAAAAATATAAATCATAAAATTAAAACTAATTTCAATTTGTGAATGGGTCATAAACTGTCAATTTTCACAAAATTATGTAAACAATTGTGCTGCCACCTGCAAAAGTTTGACTTGAACGCTTCCATTAAATAAAAAAGAAAATGCTGGAATTTCCCATTTAAAACTCTCCGTTACGCGTCGAGCATTTTCTGGTACTATAATAATTTTATTATGCTCTTAATGCGTAATAGTTATTTATGTATTAAGAGCGTAAGGAGGCTTTTATGGCCTGGGGCGGGATTTTGAGCCCGAGGCGTAAGCCGAGGGATAAAAACACGTCAAAGGCCATAAAAGCAAGTTACGCTCGTGGTACATACAAAACTTTATGCACGGACGAAAATTTTCAAATTATGAGTGTTAGAAAAATTGTATCGAAAAAAATTTGTCCTCGTACATCCAGTATCTAGTGTTGCTATGAAAGCAGGGAACAACAGTTTATTAGTTATGTCACTTGAGTTTTATTTAGTGTATCTCCGTGCTTTCTATATAAATATCATAAAATTAATTTTCATTTTTCATTAAAGAATATAAAAATTTTCGATTTGTAATAAAAACTTTTCATGTTGCCTGTTTAAATTGTTTATATTGTAGGTTATAATTTGGTTTGACGTTTCATTATAGCCCGGCGGGCTATAATGAGGCCCGCGGGCTATAAAATGACGTTTATGTTAAAGAAATTTGTGTATAATTGTCAAATTATGATACGTCCGTGCATAAATAACTATTATACGGAGTTATTTTTTGTGATAAATCTGTAGGTCTTTGTTGTATATTTTGTTTTAGATTTGTCACGTGGTTGTCATCAGGGTAAAGGAGTCAAATGCCCTTTGTGCACAAAATACAGATGCTACTTTCCTAATACTTTTTGCACATGTCCCGATGAATGCGTAAGAATGAATACTACCTATCTACAGTCAGAAAAATTGTCTGTTGGGTCCAGCAATAAAACTACAAATATCGTAATTATGACAAAGCGGCACATCGCTTACTGTTTGCTTTATAATATTGAATACCATTAGGCCATTATTTGTGCCGATCTTTTGCAATGAAGACAAGCATAAATGCTATTTTTGTTTGAAATAATTTTTGGAACTACAGTTTTCATGCTCATAAGAAATTATTTCAAACAAAAATAGCATTTATATTAAAGAAACAGTAAGATTATTTTACTATACAGAACATTTCTTCATTTTAGCAGAATGTTTGAAATGAGTCTGAACTTCGGTTCGGAACGTGTGACGTCACAACATGGCTGGTTTTTGCAACTTTTTAAAAATATACTTTAAAACGATTTTATACAACAAAAAATGTAAATAAAAAATAATTTAATCATACTGAACGATAAATTAGACTATCCTTAGTCAATTTAAACAAAAAATCTGATGTGGCCAACACATGACCTCCCGCCAATTCCATGTTTAAAATAGCAGTGAGCTTTAAGTAAAGTATCATTTCCGGTTAATCGTTTGTAAATAAAATCTAATTTGTTGTCCAATAAATAGAAAAGTCTGTAATACGAAATTTTGGATTGTTTTATTGTTTTTCCTCAAAAATCTGTTAGAGCTCCAAATTAAGTACTACATCCGATTTATCATATATGGTTAAAATCTAATATGTTGTTTCAAATTATATATTCTTAAAAAATCAGCATCATCTTTTAGGTGCTCTAAAACGCAATCTTTGTAAATTCTTCGCCGTGCATGATCCATTTCGTAAATGTGTAGTTGTAAATTAATATTAATTTATAGTGCTGCAAAAATAGCAATTAGCAAATTTAAATCAGATCATCCTGTACATCTAACATTTTTGTATGATGGAAAATATATTATTTTTACAAACCTTAATTAAATATTTTACTATTATATTCTCCTTAACACGGTTTCATTATTAATTTTAATATAATTGCTTCCTGTCAGTGACATTTGTTTAAATATGTCAAAACTGTCATTAAAATTATGTTTTTGTTTGGCGCATAGGCTAGGTGATACATGAAAATAAATTATATTATATATTCATATTTAAAATTATTTAGAGATATTTACTAAATGTTATTATCGTAGAATTGAAGATTGTACCATTAATCAATTTTAATTAGTAAAAGTTGCTAAAAAATAATATTCAATGATTTTTTTACAAGAAAAACTTTTAAAAGCTTGTATAAATGATACTTCCGGTTATCCGATATATACTAAAAACTAATGAGCACTTCCCATATTAGTATAGAATGGGTATACAAAATTTCAAATTTTTCTGATTGATGGTATTTGAGTAATCGTGTCCACAAGATCCACACAAACGGACACTCACACACAGACACACATACACACATACATACCTACAGACATCATTGTAAAAATGTTAAAATCGAATTCTGGGGACATCAAAACGTGCTTATTCAATAAAATCTCTATATGCGATTTTTAGCACGATCCCTATACCTCCCTTACCTAGGGTAGCGGGAGGTAAAAAGGTATAATTTTTTTTTTGCATGACTACGATATTTTATAGTTTTATTGCTAGACCCGACAGAGTAATTTTTTTTTGACTATATCTCAGTAGACATAATATAAAACTTATTTTTAGACGGAAGGGAATACACTTAATGACATTGTACAAATACGTGATGAACAGGTAAGAACATGCATTTACATTATTATAAACTTACATAAAATTTATGAATGCAGGACAGCATAAAGAAGGAAAGTTTTATATCTGAAGAACATGAAACGGTCTCACAGACCGAAATCCACAACAATTTTCTCCCAAAGGCTCGTCTTGAACAAATTCAAGAGCGACTACGGAAAACATATTCCCCATTAAATTCTCCAACTCATTTGTCTATGAGGGGAGACAATTTGTATATATGTATTTATATTTATTAATGCACAAGTTAATTAACAATTATAATTTTAGGAGTGACGAAGAAACTACTGATAATAAATTCTATAAAAACTTAGAACAATTTTACAAGCACTTGTACATGCAAGCACATTATAAACTAAAAAATGAGAAAGGTAAACCCCATAAATAATGCAGAAATATATTAAAACTGAGATTTGAGATGTACAATAAATTTAGTACGTGTTACTGTTCTTAATAAAAATTATATCGTGTAATATTATTATGTACCTACTTTAAATGTTACTATATAAGGAATATATACAATATATTACATCATGTTAGGTCAATGTTAATAAAATTTTATGTGAAGTATTTATATTGTTTTTATACTCCTACATTTTATCCAATATACTATATACCAGATGTTTTGTAAGTAAGTGTATTTTCATTTAACAAGTAAATTAATTACATTGAAAACTTAAGGAATTATATTTAAAATTGTACAAGAATTTAAGATAAATGTATACTGGACATCATTTATTTTAATTTTATAATTGTATTTCATATTAAAATGTAAAATGTGTTTGTGAAAATAAATATGGCAACGTTGCATCTTACTTCCCTGCCTAGGCAAGGAACGGAATTTCCTTGCCGATTTTACAACAGGGAAGTAGCAGATTATATGACAATTTCAGGAAAAATCGTTTGCACAGAAAAGTTTAATAGTCACCACAAGATTTTTCGATTTTCTTTTGTTTCGAGCTACAGACAAAAGCTCGTTTTTCGTTGATTACGAAAATATCTCATAACTTATTTATCTTGGTATTTAGAGAAAAATTGTTTTTTAGGTAAAATAAAATGCCTTAATTAGATTTTTTGAAAACTTAATAGGGAGTTATTGCAACTTCCAAGATGAAAGAACGTAAACGTTAACCTTATGTAGAAAACACTTTATTTTAGAAATAAAGGACTTTCAATTTCAATGTTTACCGCATTTAATTAGTGTATTCACGCTAACGTTAACGTTAAAGCAACACAAACGAAGTTACATCCACACTTTTCACCGAAACATAACCTCAAAAAATACAGAACGTGTGACGTTAAACGCTCGCTATTCTATTGCACATAACGTGTCTCCTTATTCATTTAACGTGAACCTTATTAGTACGCAAGCGCACTTGTGCTGTCACGTGACTACAGTGCACCTTATTTTTGCATTGAAGCTGCAATAACTCTAATAATTCTCGAAATATAACACTATTTATGATTTTTTTAAATGGAAACCTACGTTGAAAATAGTCTCATCTTTTTGCTTATATTATAAGCTCTTCAATGATATGTAACAAATCTACATTCTTTTGTTTTAAACATAAATAAAACATAAATTATGAATTTATTGAGGTTCAAAAATTGGAAATTGTTAAGAAACAAATGAAAAAAGTATTGCAGATCACCTTTTGTTTATTTTAATTCCATATCTATTAATTACGTTCTCAAAATTATTCGTAATCAACTATTTTCGGGTTAGTGAAATTATTTTTTATCGACGTATAATTGAACAAATGTGATAAACTAACGAAAAAAATCTGATGTGGCCAACACAAAACCTCCCGCTATTTAATTTTTATTAATTTAAATACATACCTACCTACGTATTTACTAACGCAGCAAACTGTTCCATTGCAGAAAACTATTGCTTTATTTACTATTTTCTTTTTAAAATGTCATTATTATTAATTTGAAGTGATAAGTTTTCTGACAGTGACATTTACTGTTACTGTTACATTCATCTGAAAAATGAACTGTGTAACAAAGGAATAGTTTTTATCTTAGGCTTCGCGACTAATAAAAAAAATTATTTTTAAATTTATCTGTAAAATATATAGAAAAAGTATTAATGTATTCCTGTACAAAATTCAATAATCTTTAATTTTCATAAGACATAAAATTCGAAAAAATGGCATTTAATGGTATTTTTTGAAGAAAAACCATTATGAGCTTCAATTAAAGTACCATTTCCGTTTATCCGATTTACACCAAAATCTATTTGCTTCTATTCCTATTAGAATAGGGTATAAATACAAGGTTTCAGAATTTTCTGAATGATAGTATTTGAGTTAGAGTGCAAACAAAATTCGTACACATACACACACACACACACACACACACACACACACACACACACACACACACACACACACACACACACACACACACACACACATACAGACATCATCGTGAAAATGTTAAAAATGGATTCTAGGGACCTTAAAACGTGGTCATTTACTAAAATCTCGATATTAGATTTTTAGCACGATCCCTATACCTCCCTTACCAAGGGTAGCGGGATGTAATAATACAAAAAATAAACAAAAGGTGATGTGTAATGTTTAAAACAAAAGAATGTAGACTTGTTACATATCAATGAAAAACTTATAAAATAAGCAAATAAGCAAAACGATAAAACTATTTTTAATATACGTTTCTTTTTAAAAAAATCTTATTATCTATAATGTTATATTACAAGAGTTATTAAATTTTCAAAAAATCTAATTACGTCATATTATTCTACGCAAAAAGCGGTACAAAATTTGTCTAAACAATTTTTTTCAGTCTGTCATAATAAATAAGATATGAGATATTTACGACTTTGGATTTTTCATAGTTGATCGCACCATTGGAATTTAAATTTTAAGCCTATATTGAAATTGAATCGAAATGAAATATCAAATTGTGTAGCACAGTTAAAATTTAGTAGTAGGCATTTTTACTTCCTGTTACCCTAGCTAATGGAGGTATAGGGATCGTGCTAAAAATCGCATATAGAGAATTTAGTTAATGATCACGTTTTAAGGTCCCTAGAATCCAATTTCAACATTTTCACAATAAAAATTCTGAAACCTTTTAGTTCGACCCTATTCTAATATGAAAAGAAACCATTAGATTTTGGTGTAAATCGGAAACCGAAAACTTGAAGTTCATAATGGTTTTTTCTTCAAAAGATACCATTACTTTATTTACTATATATTTTACAGATAAACTTAAAAAATAACCTATTTTATAAATCCCAGAGCTTATGTTTTAAAGATAAACTCAATTCCTTTGTTGCACAGTTCATATTTTAAATGTATGTACCTGAGAGAGTCATTGTCAAAAAGCTAATTATTTGAAATTAATAATGGTGACATTTTTAAAAAGAAAATAGTAAGTAAAACAATAGTTGTATGCAAAGGAACTTAATATAGTTTGCAACGTTAGTAAATATGTAGATATGTATTAAATTAATAAAAATTAAATAACGGGAGGTTTTGTGTTCGCCACATCAGATTTTTTGTTTAAAGGTCGCTTAAAATTAACTGGTCATTATAGTTTTGTATATGACTGATAAAATCACTAAATATGTAACATAAACATTCAATAACAAAAAGGCACTTAATTTTGATCAAGAAATAGTGTAATTTGTACGAAGATAATATGTTTTTTTAGTTTCTAATTCACGATTTTTAATATTTCTCCTGCAGTATACACTTGTATTATCACATATTGTACTGTAGGCAATATATCATTAAGATAAATAAGGAAATAAAGTCGTTTTACTAATTTTTATTTGCATTTGTACGAATATCAGACGCGTGGTACATTGCGCATAGAGAGAGAACAAAGTATATCTTTGTCTCACTCCTTGATATGCAACGCCCTCTGTTATAAACTTATTTCATCAACAGCCATCATTGTGAGTAGAGTACTGGTAGTGATTGAATGTGTCCGTGCCATTAGTATCCTGTAAATATGTTTTTATGAATAAGAACATTAAAAAATCTATTTTAAATAAAATGAAGCGGTAATCACGAGAAATAAACTAATAGTATCTAATTTAGTGCGAGTGTTAACCTAAATTATTGTAAAAATGCCAACTACAGCTGATTGCGATTGTGAATTTGTATCCAAAGAATGGTTATTGGCCAAATTGCGGAGTTGTGTAGGAAAATTAGTTATATTAGACTGCAGAAGTTCGAATGAGTACGGAGAATCTCATATTCGAGATGCTGTGAATTTTTCAATTCCGAGTATTATGCTAAGACGTTTGGCTGCGGGAAAGATAGATTTGTTATCAACCATCAAATGTCGTGAATTGAAAAATAAGATATCGAATGCATACAAGGAGAATTTGTTCGTATTGTACAACGATTTGACGGAGGTTCAACTAAACCAGAATGATTCGACGATCGGTGTTCTTCTCAGAAGACTCACACAAGATGGATGCCGAGTTGTTTGTTTAGAAGGTTAGTGTTTTTGTATGTTTATATCCCTTGCACTTATTTATATATGCGTCGATTGTCATTTTGTGGGAACGTCTATTGTTTTTCTTTTATTGAATGAAATAATAGCAACGATTAGTGTTTGTTTCCTGGTAAAAATTACTATGTTTATGTCTTATTTATGTTTCCCGCACAACTATTCTATGCTAATCCACAGGTAATGTTGACCAATTATTTATTGTATAAGGTTCTCTTGTTTACTGTCATTTCTATCGCAGGTCAGTTATTTTAAAGTACCTATTGAATGGTGTTTACTAAATATAGTAATTCATGAATATTTAATTCTTTAGATTTTAATAAAAATTACATTCTACATTCGTAACTTGTGTATTGAACGACGTAAAATTTAATAAACTATTCTATTATTAGAGATTCCATGCCATGCTGCTGTTTTCATTGTTTACATTACAATATATGCTATTACATCATACAATGGTTACTATACTGTTAACAGGAAATTTATAGTGTATTTTTTTCATGGTAAATACACTTTTGGTATTAGCGGTAATATATGATTTCCTGTATAGTTTAACATGTCATTTCAAAGTGACTTATGCATTTCTTAAAAGGCCTATAGTACTAGAAATAATATTTTTATCGGCGATTCATTTAAGTCATAGTTTAATCGAAATGTGGTCATTTCTAAAAATAAATGATTATGAATATAGTTGGATTCATTCATTGATAGTACGTAGCCCGGTCTAAAAACATCAAACTTTACGTCAGCAAGACGCCTACCTATTCCAAGGTTTACTCAGTCATTTATCTTTAAATGAAGAAAAATACGGATAAATACTTTATATCGGTTTCCGCCTATTGTTATCAAAATATAAGTACTTTGTTATTGACACTTTTTTTTGGTGTTATATAAAAAAACATATTTTTTTCTCATTCATAAATACATTTATGTTGAATGTTTACTATTGTATTTCTTTTTGACATTAACACCTTCATTCTCGAAAAATTTAAAGTAATCTTCATTTTTTGATTAGAGAATTCTACTGTAATTTTGACAGTTTATATCTTAAAATATAGTTTAATCTACTATTCCTAGTATCTACCTTTTATAGAATAGAATTCACTAATCCAAAAATGAGGATTAGCTTAAATTTTTTGAGAATCGGGTTGCAATCTTTCTCTACTTGAATTTTGTCAATTTACGCTCTAATATTGATGCGATATTTTCATTCCGTCTGACAGTTAACTGACACTTTATCCAGAGATTTTGTTTATTTAACTAGCAGTTAAAATTATAACCGGAGATTGTAAGATTGGGCCTAAGGGCTGATTTAAGAGGAACATAATTTACGAATTTACAATTTAAATTTTAAAATATATGTCATCTCGGCATATTACCCATTTCTGGGTGTGCCATTATCTACACATATGTAGACATCGGTAATGATGATATATTTTACCGTGTGGGCGCTTACCAGGCGTCACTTCACGGGTACTCATAGCTGGTGTGTAGAGTGCACCACAGGGGTCACTTTTGTGCCATTTAAAATTGGAAATATTTGGTATACGATGATTTATGAACGATTTACAAATTTAGATTTGGAATATAACTATATTTTATATTTCCAAATGTAAATTTCAAATTCGACCAATCACAAGAGAGTACTTTTAAAGATGGCGATAAGGTATAATTTTGGTTCATCCGTCAGCTGTCTTTTCTGTTTGTGAGTTGACATTTTGAAGATTGATTCACAGGAACAAATTTGTTTTTTGTTAATAAGCAGTATTCATGGACATGGTAATTTGTATAACACAAATGAATTGTGCAAAAATAAAAACGTTTGCAAAATTTCAACGCAACGATGGATATAGCAAGGAATTAAATACATGCACACTCATACGAGTATATTTGAAGAATTGTTCATGATCTTGTTATTTCACTTTCAGAAACAGACTATGATACTGCCCGTTGACAAATCTATATTTTTTAAGTTTGTGTTTGTTTTATATCTTTATTATACAAACTAACAATCGTGAAAAACATTCCCGATATTATTACAAATCTTGTTCATTAGTTTCCAACAAAGTCATGGCTATGAAAATAAAATTGTAACTTTAAATCTGAACTGATAATGGGTGAAACGTCAAACGACAAGCAGCGTCAAGTCACGTGATAGATACTGATCGGTCAAAGCGATAATTTTAAAATAGAACATAACCAAAAAGAAAATTGTAAATTTTAATCAAAATTTCTAAATGGAAATTTATATATTAAATTCTTTATAAACCAGCCCTAGTGCTATTATAAAACGTGGTATTACGTTATATTTTTATGGAGAGTAATCGTCACTTTTAACAAAAACGCTTTATAAAAGTGGGTTTGTTATGCAGGCCAGTACTTGCGTGGTACTGAAAATCTGTTTTCTGTCACTATATACGTAATGTTATATTGAAAACATATATAAAAATATAAATTTTATTATAAAATAATTATTTGTTTTTTACTAAATTAAAAAAGAAAATTTTCTGTGATGTCTTTATATTGAACTGGAGAGGGGAAGCATGTTTAAGAATGTTATCAATAGATGGCATGGCGTGCGAGAAAATTTTAATTTGAATTTGACATTAGTTCATATTTCTCTCTCTCTCTGGTCTCTCAAATACATTAATTACTTTATAAATAAACACATAGGTAGTTATTTGTAATTTAAAATATCGATACCAAAAAGATAAACTAAAATACTAACCTCCAAACAATTGTTGAAACGTCAAACAGGTGAGCTACATTACCCGCACAAAGTACCATTACTATGGGACGGCACCACGCTGTGGCTTTACGACCATTCATTGGTGCGGCGTAATTCTACGTCATACATGGCGGGAATTCAAATAATCAAATTTCATTATTTTTTTTCTGGCTAATCAATAAGAATTTTGTCAAAAGAAAAAATATGGGTAGCAAGTTTTTACCTTCTCTTCAAAAATATTAAATAAAGAAAAGGTACGCAAGTAGCCCATTGTTTATAGATATATTTTGCTGCAAATAGTAGTATTATACAACGACGCTATAATGGATGCTCCTCTACAGGGTGTTAAAAATAAGTGTCCCAAATTATGAGGGCATATAGTACTGACCAAATTGAGTAAAAAAGGCTTAATCAACATGGGTCCGATTTTCAATAGTTTCCGAGATATAAGGCAATGAAAAATGAGATTTTTCAATGTTTACCTCTGCTATCTCGAAAACTGTAAGAGTTAAGACTTTGATTAAATGAGACATTTTGTTTACCTTTCAGAGGTCATTTTACACGTGTATTTGTTTTTCAAAAAAAAATCAAATAATTGTACTAAGAAAAATGTTGTAGCGACCTTTGCCAATATTTAGTTTCCAAATAACTTCGTAACTATTAGAAATTTAAAAAAATGTTTCATATAAAATGTTATTGTTTTTTTATAGCCTATTTACTGGCATAGACAAAATTTTGTTCGACCACTATCTTAGTCAGTTTTTCTTCAATTCTAAAACAAAATGACCCCTTTCTCAAAAACAGTTGAAGATCGGACCCATGTTGATTAGACTTTTTTTTTTTTCATTTTGGTCAGTACTATATGCCATCATAATTTGGGACGCTTATTTTTTAACACCCTGTATATGTTTATTTTTTCTACATAAGCAAATTGATTTTCTTATATAGCATGCTTTCAATTTAGCATTTAATTAATTCTCTTTATATTTCCCTACTAAAACATTTTTTTTTTTTTTTGTAATATTTCGAAATAAGATTTCTTTGAAAATTAGTTATGACCTAATTTAAGTTTAATTAAAGATTTGTAATTAGAAAAATAGAGAAATGTTTTCTTTGATGTTGATAGTTTATAAGAAATTCTTGGAAATGTTAAACGGATGTCGTGTAGACGAAGAAAACGTTTTTGAATTTACTGATGAACTTAGACTTTACAATGAATGAATAAACTGATAATATTGTAAATTGTTTTCGTATTTATTTATCTATTAATAGCCACACTATTCTTTATTCTTACAAATATCTTTTATTTTTCACAGATGATATAAAAAAAAATCTGATGTGGCCAACACAAAACCTCCCGCTATTTAATTTTTATTAATTTAAATACATACCTACGTATTTATTAATGCTGCAAACTATATTATGTTCCATTGCATATAACTATTGCTTTATTTACGATTTTCTTTATTATTTAATATGTCACTATTATTAATTTGAAGTGATTAGGCTTCGGGATTAAAAAAAAGATTTTTAAATTTATCTCTAAAATATATAGAAAAAGTATTAATGTATACCTGTAGAAAATTCTGTCTATCAAAAAGGCCTGTTTTACAATCTCTGGTTAAAATTTTAACTGACAGTTAAATAAACAATATTACATCGGATTATTGACATTGAATGATAAATTTGTCATTTGACAGTTAATTTCGTAACTGACAGTTAAAATTTTAACCAGAGATTGTAAAACTAGCTCTAACTCAAAAACTATTATTCAGAAAATTCTGAAACCCATTATTACGACCCTATTCTGAGTTGGACAGAAACCATTAGGTCAGATAACCGGAAATGGCACTTTACTTGAAGCTCATAATGGTTTTTCTGCAAAACATACCATTATATGTCATTTTTTCGCATTTTATGTCATTATAAAAAGTAAAGATTTTCTACATTAATACTTTTTCTAGATAAATTTAAAAAATAATCTTTTTTATAAATCAAAAAACAATTCCTTTGTTACACAGTTTATATTTCAGATGTATGTAACTGACAGATAAATGTCACTGTCAAAAACTAAGTACTAGAAATTAATAATGGTGACATTTTTAAAAGAAAATACTAAATAAAGCAATAGTTATATGCAAAGAAACATTATATAGTTTGCAGCATTAGTAAATACGTAGATATGTATTTAAATTAATAAAATTTTTCTAAATATTATTAACAAATTTTAATATAATAATAATAATGAACATATTTGAAATAATATTTCGAATTATATAATTGAAAATGTCACATGTTGTATGAAAATAAGCAAGCTATGATGCAATATGTAATTTTGTTTGTAATGTACAAAACGGGTTATCTAAAATTATCGTTTTACTGTTTCTAAAATAAATATGTATATGGATATAAAAAAATTTATGAATGAAGTTAAAGTTATGTAAGAAACATAACATAAATAAATAAAAAACTAACCGGATGTTTTTTATTTTACATATTGTAACAAGTTTATTTTTCAAATGTAAATACGTTCTTACTTTGATTTTCTTAGATTTTCGTTGTTTATAATATCCAGAGTGTATTGTATTTACTTTTATAATTGAATGGGCTACTTGCGTACCTTTTTTTATTTAATATTTTTGAAGAGAAGACAAAAACTTGCTACCCATATTTTTTCTTTTGACAAAATTTTTATTAATTAGCCAGAAAAAAAGTAATGAAATTTGATTATTTGAATTACCGCCATGTATGACGTAGAATTACGCCGCACCAATGAGTGGTCGTAAAGCCATAGCGTTTGTTTGTACGAGTAATGTATATCTCCTGTTTGACGTTTCAACAATAGTTTGGAGGTTGGTATTTTAGTTTATCTTTTTGGTATAGAGAGAGAAAAATGTCAAATTCAAATTAAAGTTTTCTCGCACACCATGCCATCTATACGTTACATTTTTAAATATGGTTTCCTTCTCACAACTGTAATTTAATTTAAATTGAAGATAAAAATTATTATGGAAACGACCCTAAGTGCTTTTTAATTTTTTTTAGTATGTTAATGTTTATGGGGTCCTGTGGCCGCGTGCCTGAGTGTCTGGTCGCGAACCCGGGGGTTCGATCCCGACGGACGCCAAATATTTCCAATTTTAAATGGTACAAAAGTGACTCATGTGGTCCACTCTCCACACCAGCTATGAGTGCCCGTGAGTTGACGCCTGGTAAGCGCCCATACGGTAAAATATATCTTCATTATTACCGATGTCTACATGTGTTGTAGATACTGGCACACCCAGAAATGGGTAATGTGCCGTGATGATTTCCTCTTGTTTTTACATGCATCGTGCATAGATTGTGTAGTAATTTGATGTCAGCAGCATATGTTAACCTTTCCTTTTGGATTATCTATATTTTAACTTTGTGCAAAGAAAATTAATTAATTTTGAAAGAAATTTCTTCTTGTTGTTTCGGAATCACTGGGTCAACTCTAACTCTATTGGAATCTGCGTGTGTGTGTAAGGCAGCTTGTGTTCCTTATATAAGGTAGAAACATTTGCGTGCGGTATTAATTCAACGCCTACTAACAACTTTGTAAGTGTCCGTGTGAACGAAGGTTTCCAACAACTACAGCCTTATGTTGCTCAAACGTGTTCTACTGACGTAACGCGCTAATATTACATCAAACTATTTACTTTACAATATTTACAATATGTAAAATTATACAGTGTGTTCAGAAAAAAACCTAATTCGGAATAGGCTATGAACACAGAAATGTATGTCTGGTCATTATTCAATTCAAAAGTTAAATTGTCAATTGACAAATTATATCCAATGAATTTTTTTCATGAAAAACTGTTAAAAGCTTGTAATCCCGGTTATCCGATATACACTAAAAACTAATGAGCTCTTCCCACATTAGTATAGAATGGTTATACAAAATTTTATAATTTTCTGAATGATAGTGTCCACACAGACACACACACACACACGCGCGCACGCACACACACATACACACACACACACACACACACACACACACACAGAGAGAGAGAGAGAGACACACACAGACACACACACATACCTACAGACATCATTGTAAAAATGTTGAAATCAGATTCCTAGGAGATCAAAACGTGCTTGTGCTTATTAACTAAAATCTCTATATGCGATTTTTGGCACGATCCCTATACCTCCCTTATCTAGGGTACCCAGTGGGAAGTAAAAAACGTTTTTCATATTTTTTTTTTTATGTTATAGAATATGTTTTATTTTTGCGATAATATACAGGTTGATTTTTCACTGTCCGGCTTATATCTTCTGAAACATTAAAGATACAAGAAAAAGTTGTATAGAAAAGTTATTTGATACAATCTGGTCTATAATTTAGCATAAACAATTTTTTTCCGGGGCCTACCAATTTTCCAGAAAGATATTTTAACTTTGATTTTTTAAATGGAATACCCTGTATATTTTCTCTTTTCAATGAAGGATTTAGCTTTAAATTATGTCTAATAAAGCAAATAGAAATACGGTAAAAGTAGGCTGTGATGTTACTAATATAAATATTAGTAACATCTGTCACAAATTTAATAATACTGATTATAATAGTGAGAAAGGTGTTAAGATTCTTATTTAACTAAGAAAAATGAACGTCGGTTATAGTAATAGCGAAAAAGTTGATATGCTTTGCTGTTTCCACAGATCAAATAATAATAAACGTCGGGCTGCTATCCTGTATCAAAATTTATAATAATATTATGTTGTATTAAATTTTGCTACTTGATTTTTAAATAAAAGTATTAATAATTTTGTAAATCATCAATGCTAGTAATTCTATTACTTGCTTTATTAGACATAATTTTATTCAAAGGAAAACCCCTACAATAGAATATCATAGCCTACTTTTATCATATTTCTATTTGATTTATAGGAAAACAAGGTAAATCCTTACTTGTTACACATCATTGTAAAGAGAAATTTATAAGAATCTTATTCTGTCAAAATATACAGGTGTTTCGTTTAAAAAATTAAAGTTAAATATTTTTCCAAAAAAATGGTAGGCCTTGGAAAAAAATGTTTATGCTAAAAACAACTTTTGTATTTAACTTTTTTTTGTATCTTTAATATTTCAGAAGATATAAGCTGGAAAATGAAAAATCAACCACCCTGTATAAGTATAACAATAATTATTCTTTTTTTCTTGAAACTTATGTACAATTATATTTGTGTATATAAAACGTTTCAAACAATTTCATTTTTTGGGTTGTTAAAGAGGGGCGGTGGGGGGGGGGGGGGGGGGGTTGCATAATAAAATTTTGCACAGGGGTGCTAAAATGCCACGAGCCGGCTCTGACAGGAGTGTGTGGCGAAAGATGATTTGTAACTATTATTGTGGTCCGGATACGGTTATTCGCTACCGAAAATCGGTCACTTTAATATGTTCTTAAGTAGGAATGCTATGATGGTTGTGGATAAGGCGAAAGAAGAATGTTGTTAAAGAGTGAAGTGAGTCAGCTGAGCTCTTACTCTTATCCCTTTTTCTATTGTTAATATTGTTTTCGGGGTTTTTGCTAATCCACTAAGTGGGATTCGCATGATTTTATGTATGTATGTATATCAATATTTTAAATAAGTTTATGGTTTTATTAGTCATTGTTTTCCTTTCTTTTTGTTTTCCTCTTCCATGAATAATATTGAAAGAATTTACTACTAATAGTATATAATCTATTTACTTATTCATAAGTGTCAATACATATTTAAAGAGTGATTTGATTGGTAGTGGGAATAAGCTGTCGCTGACACAGTTTCGGTTCATTCATAAACCATAAGTGCAGCAGCAATCGACTTCAATTTCATCGGCTTCTTTCTATTTCTCCACAGCAACTGCGATGAGTGCGATGGTTGCTGTCTTATTACTGCGCATGCGTATTAGTCTCTCTGATGTGAATGTTGTGCCACTACCAACACTGTTGAAATATCTCATGCGTGGATTTAAATGCATTATTTCTACCCCATTCACAAAATTTATCTTCAATGAGTAACTCCTGGAAATATAGACAGAATAATTCTATACAGGAGAAAACAGTTTCTCTCCAATATTACCTGTCCCGTAAAACATTATGTACTTAATGCGTTATATAGTGAAAATGAATAGGCAGAAGACTTACGTCATCGACATGAAGAAAACCTTAAAAATAAAATATAACTTATAGAACTATTTATTTTTAAATGAAGAAGAAGAAACTAAGAAAGAAGAAAGTTAAGAAACTTAAAGTTAATGGAATGTAGAAGTCCAGCTCAATCGAATTAAAGGAAAATAGTAAAAAAATACGAATGTATATGCTGAATAATGAATATTAATAAAAAAAATTGTTGTGGCCAGCACAAGACCTCTCGCCATTTCCATATTAGGCTATATAAGTATTGTATTGCACTTCCCTTTCAAACCGTCGTTTTATAACAAAAAAATACAGAACTTTACCCAAATACTGCTTTTTATGTCTTCTGCACACATATAATTCTAATTATATCTATTTTTCATTGTATGAGGAAGTTTCTAAATGTCAGAAATTCTTCCAATTCATTAACCAGATTGGCGGTATTTCTGATGGACATATGCATTTTACCTATAATTTCAAATATTTAATTAATAAAACAATAAGAAAGATTAAATATACTTCCCAGAAAAAGCTGTCAGAATGTTACTAAAACTGTTGATTTTTGACACTGACATGTGTTACTTAAAAACTATGTTATAAACATTGGAATTTTTCAACTGGTTTCCTTAGTGCCTTGGCCTCTGCGATTAAATTACTCTATATATTATAGTGTCTTTATTTCTAAATGTATACAAGATATAATAAAAAAATTTAAGTGTATTAGATGGAGAATTTTATGTTCTTCAATATTTAATAACAAAAATTTCCAAAAAATTATATTTAGAAAATTTTTTCTCAGAAACTACTACTTCCGGTTGTTCAATTGTTACCAAACCTTTTCAATTCTTTCCAGGAATGTCAGATTGAGGAATCCATAGTTAAACAATTTTTAAGTCTTATGGTTTTTGAGGAATCGTATCTACAACATCCAGACATACACACATCCACACACACACAGACATCATTTTAAAATGTTATAATCGGATTCTAGGGACCTTAAATCGTACTTATTCAATAAAATCTGGATATGCGAATTTTAGCATGAATCCAATACCTCTCTTTGCGAGAGGTAAAAATGAAATGGTATAATTGAAATATTTCGGAAATAAGGGTTTTTTTTTATAGCGCTTCGACACGAATATGAATTCAATATATAATATTTTGATTGGCGAACGAAAGACCGCCTATACATGCATAACAAATAGCGTGTTAGGAGGAGGGGGTTACTACCAATGAAAGTTAAGAAATTCAAATTCGAAAGGAGGGGCTAACATTCCTGTACTGCAGTTTTCAAACAGTTTTTATTTTAACATAAATTTCTTGCATTAAACTTGATAATTTAAATGCACTTGTAATTATAAAGTATGTAGACTTATACTGTGTTTATTTTATGTAAATATAACTTAAAATAAGCATATATATCAAGAACATTTAGGTCCTAGATGAAAACAGTTTGATAGAAAAACTCATAAATGTGACGTCACGTCAATCTTTTCAAAATTCGGGAGACCATAACTCGCTTATTAATAGGAATTTTTTCACCGGATTTTCATCAATAGTCTTCGTTGTCCTAATATTTTCAGATGAAATTATAAAAAAAAATGGTGGAATCCCCCATTGCTTTATCCTACAAAAAATTAGGTGATATAAAACAGAATATATCCCTGTTTTTATATCTGTATTTTTCAGGTTTATCCCTTTGCATTTTTTTTTATCTAAAGTCGTCATACGTTATACGTAATATTTAAAATAATTATTTAATAAAAGGTTTACAAAACAGGTTTGTTATTTTTCCATTAATTTTTTACATTATACGATATTTTTTATCCCATATTTTTCCAATAGCTATGCAAATTTAAATACCTACTGCTCATATAAAATGGTGTCAGTAATTTCACTTTCCGTTTAATAATACCCCTTACGAATGTCCGGTAAATTTTTGACCTAAATCTATATTTCATCAGTGGTCTAGAATTCTAGAATCGATTGATTTCCCTTGGTAAAACTATTATTGAAAATAGTTCTCAAATACCGAACATTTTTAAAATTTCTCTTAAATTTTTAAATCTACGCTAATATAGGTATACAGGGTGCCCCAAATTATATGACACCATTGGTATCTCGGAATAATTTCCTTTCGAAATAGTTGTTTACATTATACGTGCAGTAGGTGTTATTTCGCCACGCGAGGTTTTTTACAAAATAAAGTAAAATAATATAGGAAAACATTTAATACGTATCTGTCCTTTCTCTGCAATAAATCAAGCTTAAATCCCGAACAGTAGACCTGCTGACAGGGCCATAACGATTTCTGTACAAACTATATATATGAAGACTTTATATGAAATAATGGGCTACTTGCGTGCTACTGAAAATCCGATTTCTGTCACTATATACATAATGTTATATTGAAAACATATATAAAAATATAAATTTTATTTTAAAATAATTATTTGTTTTTTACTAAATTAAGAAAGAAAATTTTCTGTGACGTCTTTATATTGAACTGGGGAGGGGAAGCATGTTTAAGAATGTTATCAATAGATGGCATGGCGTGCGAGATAGTTTTAATTTGAATTTGACATTAGTTCATTTTTCTTTCTCTCTGGTCTCTCAAATATATTAATTACTTTATAAAGAAACACATAGGTAGTTACTTGTAATTTAAAATATCAATACCAAAAAGATAAACTAAAATACTAACCTCCAAACTACTATTGAAACGTCGAACAGGTGATCTACATTACCCGCACAAACATATCATTACTATGGGACGGCACCACGCTGTGGCTTTACGACTATTCATTGGTGGGCTTAATTCTACGTCATACATGGCGGGAATTCAAATAATTAAATTTCATTATTTTTTTTCTGGCTAATTAATAAAAATTTTGTCAAAAGAAAAAATATGGGTAGCAAGTTTTTACCTTCTCTTC
Source organism: Ophonus ardosiacus (assembly GCA_943142095.1). Lineage (NCBI taxonomy): Eukaryota > Metazoa > Arthropoda > Insecta > Coleoptera > Carabidae > Ophonus > Ophonus ardosiacus. The sequence continues at coordinate 85,632,500 of OW964823.1, forward strand.
AAAAATATTAAATAAAAAAATGGTACGTAAGTAGCCCATTGTTATTGAAACAAATGGTTTTTATTGACCAAAATATAATTATATTCAATTTAGTGAAACTGTAAATAGATGTGTTGATAATTTTATATTTATTTACTCGCAATAACATGTTTTTGTTTGAATATTAATTGAAATTGTTTTCCCATTTTAATTTGTGTTTGGAAGTTTTGTATATATCTATTTATATTTTTTTAATCCCTGTCCCAGTGGTGGCTCGTGAAAAATACATGTGAGTGTTGTACTGTTCACAAATCCTGAAAAAATTGTATTATACATTTCTGCCTTTGAACGATTGCTTTGAGAATCAATAATGTTTATTTATCTTGGTTTAAAATTAGGTTTTTTCTTGAAAATTTTCAGTAGTTTACTGTTTTTCAGCACTACTGCACGAACCGCCACTTTCTTTAACTTATTTGTTTTACTGAAAATGTAAATTGATCCATAGATACATGTTGAATTACCAGAATAAAAATCTGTTGTGGCCAACACAATACCTCTCGCCATTTCCATATTAGGCTGTATAAGTATTTAACATTTCTGGTACACACACAAAAATTGTAATTATTTTTAATATATTTTTATATTTTTTAATTCAATCTATAAATAAGTTTCCTCCTACTCTTCTAAATGTTCGAGATTTTTCAAATTCATTGACGATATTGGCGGTATTTCTGATGCGTATATGTAATATACGTAACTATAATTTTGAATATTTAATTAATAATAAAATAAATATTAAATGTACTTCCCAGAAAAAGCCTTCAATAATGTAAATGGATTTTTGACACTGACAACTCGCATTTTTCTGTCAATTACAAACATTTTAATTTTTCAATTGGTTTCCATTGAATTATTTGGGCTGTTAGATACATTACAACGAAATATTTTATATATTTATGATTCTCTAAATGTATAGAAGATATAATAAAATAGTTTAATATATCGGGTAGAGAATTTTATATTCTTTAATATTTGTAATAACATAAATTTCTAAAAAATAAATTTTAGAAGATTTTTTTTAAAGAAACTACTACTTGCGGTTGTCTAATTATTACCAAAACCTTTTCAGCTCTTCCCATTAATGCCAGATTAAGGAATACGTAGTTATATGGTTTCTAGTTTTATAAAATTTGAGAAATTGTCCCTCCAACATCTACACATACACACACATAGTCACATCCCCACACATGCACACACACATCATTGTAAAAATAAAATCGGATTCTAGTGACCTTAACACGTGTTTATTCACTAAAATCTGGATATGCGATTTTTAGCATGAATCCAATACCTCTTAGCGATATGTAAAAATTAATAAATATATAATATTTACATTGACTGTGAAAGCATATAGTGAATAGGTAATAACCTAGGAAAACTAAGACTATTGATGAAAATCCGGTGAAAAAATTTCTATTTATAAGCGAGTTATGGTTATTTTGAAAATATTGACGCGACGTCACGCATGTGTCTTTATATCAAACTGTTTTCATCATGGACCTAAATGTTCTTGAAATATATGCTACTTTAAGTTATATTTACATAAAATAAATGTATATTATAACACTGTATGAGTCTACATACTTTATAATTACAAGTGTATTTAAATTATTAAGTTTAATGTAAGAAATTTATGTTGAAATAAAAACTGTTTGAAAACTACAGTACAGGAATGTTAGCCCCTCCTTTCGAATTTGAATTTCTTAACTTCCATTGGTAGTAACCCCCACCTCCTAACACGCTATTTGTTATGTATGTATAGGCGGTCTTCCGGTCGCTAATCAAAATATTATATATTGAATTCATATTCGTGTCGAAGCGCTGTAACAAAAAATTTCTTATTTCCGAAATATTTCAAAATTATACCATTTAATTATTTTTATTAATATTCGTTATTCAGCATATACATTCGTATTTTTTTTACTATTAATTCGATTGAGCTGGAATCCCTTATTGAATTAATTTTTTCAATTTTGCCTTTTATATTGAGTGCTATACAATATGTGGTTTATAGAGACATTTTATTTAAAATTTATCAATATTTAAATAAATATCGTGGCAAAATGTTCTATTTATAAACATAAATATTTATTTTGTTTATATACTTGTACATAGGGGGATTAACTATAAGCTTGTTGGTTTAGTTTGCAAACGGAATTATAAATTCTGACACGTGTAGTTCGAGAATAATAATATACAGATATCTAACAATAAAACTAAATTTTTTTCTTTGGTAAAATATTCTATCCCGGGTTTTCAATCCCGTAAAATTTTATGAGGTACTTTGTAGTTTGTACTTATAATTTTACAGGTAAAAAACATTTTTATTTTTTTATTCCAAAGATTTTAAAATTTACGTTTTGGTAACAGAGTCTTAATTAAAGTTACTGTAAATATAAATCTGGGATGCGATTAGTTTAAAAAATCTGATGTGGCCAGCACATTACCTTCCGTCAATTTTATGTATTTTGTACAAATCCCGAAACCAAAAGTTTTTTGGAAAAAAATTTATAAGTTTATCAAGGAAAATTATAACACGGATGTATACTATTTTGTACAAATTCCATACTGAAAGTTCATTGGAAAAGATTCTATACACCCAATAAAATTATAACACGAACATACACTATGCAAATTATACTTGACACTGACATCTGTCAATTAGAATTATTTAAATATAGCAGCAGTTTTAATGATTATAGCCTAGCTAGTTGATTTATGAAACTTAATCTTTTTTTAATTCTTTAACTCTAATCTATAATATATAAAGAAAAATGTATAATTTAATAGTATAGACAATGCAATGTTCTTTCATATTGATAATCACATAAAATGTCAAAAAATGATATTTAACTGCGTTTTTTCAAGAAAAAGGGTACTTCCGGTTGACCAATTATAACCAAAATCTAATCAGCTCTTCTTATGGATATAGAGAAGAGGAATACGTAGGAATTATAATTTTTAGAATTGTAGTTAAAATTAAATTAAGGAAACCGTTGTAATAAATGCATTTACAAATAGTATTCTTTAGAAATTAATCGTTATTTTCATTAGCATATTAAAATAGTACGAGTACACGAATTTGAAGTTTGCGATACGATTCATGGCGAGTATCGTAATTCATACGAGTATACGAATATATATTAATAGTCATTATACATGAGTTACATTCTCTATTTATCTATGACTATTCATAATAATTAAAAAAATAAACTAAACCGATCAATTACGATAACGAAAATCTGTATCATAATGATAATCTGTATTAAAATGTCAAGAATATGCGAATCACAATTCATGATAATATGTATCGAAATAAAAATCTGTATCATAATGAGTGACGTTCAAATACAGGTGTCTTATTAATAAATAAATAAATATATCATCACGGCATATTACCCAATGGGGTATACCACTCAATTTTTTTTATTATTTTAAATAAAACTTCATTCAGTTTTGAAGCAATTCATAGTATTAAAAATTCTTAATTGTTCCTAGTTTCAGAGTATTTTATTTTCGAAAAATCAGTGTAACGTCACATTTCCTCTATACTTGTCTTTCTCACACACACTGCACTGAGTACGCTGCGAGAGAAGGATAACAATTGTATGACGTCAATTTTCCCTTTTAGCAAATGTGAAATATCTCGTAAAGTAATTATTTAAAAAATGTTTTCATTGTTTTAATTATTATTTATTGAGCCATACTTTATGTTAAATTGAAATTTTCTTAATTTTGTTGTTATGGTGGAATACCCCACGCAGATATCGGTAATGATGATGACAAATTTGTACCGTGTGGGTGCTTACCAGGTGTCACCTCACGGGCACTCATTGCTGGCGTGGAGAGTGCGCCACAAGGGTCACTTTTGTGCCTTTTAAAATTCGAAATATTTGGCGTCAGTCGGGATCAAACCCGGTTCCCCATGGTTCGCGACCAGACACTCTGGTATATTTCTCGCGCAGCCTAGTACAGAAACTGGTGTGAGAAAGATAGCTATAGGTTTCTTTAAAAATCATATGCAGCTATACAAAAAACAATTTTGACTTTGACACCACGAATTGCTTTAAAGTTAAGTGAATTTTCATTTAAAAATATTTTTAAAAATCTGATGTGGCGTACCTACCTACGTATTTACTAAGGCTGCAAACTGTTGCAGAAAACTATTGCTTTATTTACTATTTTCTTTTTAAAATGTCACTATTATTAATTTGAAGTGATAAGTTTTCTGACAGTGACATTTATTGTCAGTTACATTCATTTGAAAAATGAACTGTGTAATAAAGGAATAGTTTTTATCTTAGGCTTCGCGACTAATAAAAAAAATTATTTTTAAATTTATCTGTAAAATATATAGAAAAATTATTAATGTATTCCTGTAGAAAATTCAATAATCTTTAATTTTCATAAGACATAAAATTCGAAAAAATGGCATTTAATGGTATTTTTTTAAAGAAAAACCATTATGAGCTTCAGGTAAAGTGCCATTTCCGGTTATCCGATTTACACCAAAATCTAATGGCTTCTTTTTATATTAGAATAGGGTATAAATACAAGGTTTCAGAATTTTCTGAATGATAGTATTTGAGTTAGAGCGAAGACAAAATCCCTACACATACATACATACATACACACACACACACACACACACACACACACACACACACAATACACACACACATACATAAACACACAAACACACATACAGACATCATCGTAAAAATGTTAAAATTGGATTCTAGGGACCTTAAAACGTTGTCATTTGCTAAAATCTCGATATGTGATTTTCAGCACGATCCCTACACCTTCCTTACCAAGGGTAGCGGGAGGTAAAAATTGGTTTATGGGCCCATTGTAGCCGACTAGGCCGTTATTTCTATCTTTTCATTTTTGTTTTTAGTCCTGTTATGTTATAATAACAGTATGGTATTACGAAAAATCCATTTCTGTTGGAATTTTTATAACCAGTTGTTTACAGTTTACGGAATTGGCCGTGTATGAATCAATTCATTTATAGTTTGAGTGTAACAATATGTTTAATAAATGATTTCATTTTTTCAGCAAAGTTTACATTTTTTAAACGTCATCTCACGGGCTCTCAAAGTTGTTGTTGTTGTTGTTGTTGTTTATATTGCAGAAATGTAACATTCTATTGTACTTTGATCTGTATAATGTTCTGTACAGTCATTTGTCCATTTCTTGTTGCAAATGTTTTTTTTTTATACTTTATAAATTATTTATTTTCCTGCGGTACAATGGCATGTATTTAACATTTTTTGTTCATTTTCAGAAGCCTAACAGTGTTTGAGAAATCGTTCTGACTACATTTACTTGCTTTATAAATATATTTTTATATTCATTCAGAGTTTTTTTTTGTCTCGAAATTACAAATTGAGTTCTTTTACACACAAGTGGACATTGGCCTTCAGTGATTTCATTGAATTCAATACAAGCTTATTCATAAATGACGTAAATTCTCTTTGAGATTTTTGCTTACATATTTCTCGTAGTAGGTAGTGGAAGTTATTCATTCGTTTATGTCTTTTAAAACGGTTCTATTACACAACACAAATATTTAAGTTTAAGTTTGTAGATAGTTAGTGGGCATTTTATATAAATTTTAGGTGGCATCATTATAATATACCGATTTCTTACCTTTTGGAGGTTAGGAAATTCGTCATTCCTAACTTTAATGACAATCTCTTCGGTTGGAAATATCAAATTTCACTTCCACCTCTTTGGATTAGAATTACTAATGTTTATGTGGAGGTAATAAAGTAAGCTAATAGTTATTTACATTCGTGTGCGTGTAAGTTGTATTTTACAACGCGACAGCTTTGTTTAAGGCACGAACCCTTAAGGCGAGTGCCTTATTAGCTGGAGCGCTGTAAAATACTTCACGCACGAGAATTGTATCAAATTTTTTGGCCAACGATAATGAAAATCCGAGTGAAAATCACTTTTTTTAATGAGATAGGTTGTACTTCTGAAAAGGGTTAGTTTAAAATACTGGGGTTAAGTCAATTTCCAAATTTGATTTTACTTACCTTTATTAGAGTACTTCTTCTAGCGAAAATTTATTTGTAATAATAGACGTTGTTTATGACTGATAATATATTTATTTGCTCATGTTTTCTTCGTAATAAATAATAGGTAGGTGTCGATATTTGACATTTCAGCAATGTTCGCATCGCGTATTTGACAGGTATATCGGTCGGTGACAATGTCGGTAACGGGGGTTTTTTTTGGTTTATATAAATTAATTTTAAATATAGGATATGTTAAAGTAAAAAAATAAGTAGGTAGTACTTTTTTACATGAACTTTATTATAATAAAGATGATTTCTTTTCTAAATGCCCATAAACGTCCAGTATATTTTGATTATTTTACCGCATAGTTAGACAAGTTACAACACAGTAAGCGTAAAATGTAGGTTACACTTGCTGTGTATACAATTGTAAACTTCCCATTACACTTCAGGAGGGCAAAAACAAGTTTTAAGAGAGCTGTCAAAAATATGAATAAAATTAAAAGTTATAACTGATTGATTTATTTTGAAAATTTAAAATGAGGATGATTGTGAATTTCTGGGGATCTTTTTAATCTACAATTTACACAACACTAGGTGAAAGTGGGAATATTATGTGACATGTCACTTTGACAATAAATACAAATAGGTTAATTCAGAGCAGGGACCTGACAGCTAATAGGATTTTGAGTGATTGAAATGAATTTTGTCTTCGCTCTAACTCAAATATTATCATTCAGAAAATTCTGAAACCTTGTATTTTTACCCTATTATAATACGAAAAGAAGCCATTAGATTTTGGTGTAAATCGGATAAACGGAAATGGCACTTTGCTTGAAGCTCATAATGATTTTTCTTCAAAAAATACCATTAAATGCCATTTCTTCGCATTATGTTATTATGAAAATTATAGATTATTGAATTTTGTACAGGTATACATTAATAATTTTTCTATATATTTTACAGATAAATTTAAAAATCATTTTTTTTTTAATCCCGAAGCCTAAGATAAACTCAATTCCTTTGTTACACAGTTTATTTTTCAAATGAATGTAACTGACAGGTAAACGTCATTGTCAAAAAACTAATCACTTCAAATTAATAATAGTAACATATTAAATAATAAAGAAAATCGTAAATAAAGCAATAGTTATATGCAATGGAACATAATATAGTTTGAAGTATTAGTAAATACGTAGGTATGTATTTAAATGAATAAAAATTAAATAGCGGGAGGTTCCCTCGACTTTTAGTGACGAGAACTATATCAGCCATTCTGTTTCAGATCAAGCGTTTTTTTTTTAAATATTACACAAATTTCAATAATTAATGGGTCATGCACGACTTTTTTTTATAATTTTAATCGATAGAGTAGTGAAAAATAATAGTCCCGTATTTTTTATTTTTCCTCAAATCGATCTTTAATCATGAAAAAATTGTAATTGAAAATAACATTCTTTAAATTGAGGCTGCTAGACCCCCGCTTCGTCTCTTGTCAATGACGTCACAGAGTGACAGGCACGACCATTTTGATTTTCACATTGTCTTAAACGTCAAAGTGACATTTAAAGATAACCTAAAATTTATGAATGTAAACATGTCGATGGAACGTTGTTTCGTGCCAAAATAAAGAATAAAATAATATTCTGCAATATATTCAATGTCTCACATGCGTTTATAATCTTCTACCGTCTAATTCAAAGATTCAAGAGTGAAAGAAACACCTGATGTAACGTAGATAATTTCACGCCAAATGAAAATTATATTTATAAAAATAAATAGAACGATATTATATTAAAATATTAGAGCATATTCAGATATGTAATCCTCAATTTATAGTTTATATATATTTTTCTTTTAGAAATTATGTGTCCATATAAAATGTCTGTTTGAAATGAGTCTGAACTTGGTACGTAACGTTGTGACGACAAAACATGGCTGGTTTTTGAACTTTTTAAAAATATCATACTTTAAAACGATTTTATACAACAAAAAATATAAATAAAAAATAATTTAATCATACTGATCGATGAATTAGACTATCCTTTTTCGATTTAAACAGAAAAAAGTACAATTATTTTTTTTTGCATGACCTCATTGTAAGATATCTAATGGATATTTCGCGATTTTTTTTTTAAATTTGAGGCTATTTAAAGAACAATATATTTTTTTTTTAAATTTAGTACAAGGCGAGGTACAAGGCATATAAAAATTCTTGCTGCAAGTTGAATATATCGCATCGTATTATGCAAAAATACTTTTATTAGTTAAGCATACTTTCTAATCAGCTCTGTAGATAAACTGTCAGTGTAGTTATTTATTCATGTGATAAACCCAGTGTTGTATCGAATGAATTGGCGAAATAGGTGAATAAGCAAGGCTTATTGAGCGAGTCTCGTGCGACAGCGGTAGGCATTTGTTCGTGAATAGTACCGCGCTAGGCGTGGGCGTTCTCTCTTTCATTGACTGTCGGCCCCCCTTGCTCCCCATGGCCCCCCACCCGTACCCGTATCGACCTGCGTGGGCGGCTAGAGCGTGGGCGCAGAAAAAAGTTTTGGCATAATTACGTTCCCCAACAATTGTCTTCTACAACAGATTTTTGAGGATTTGTTATGGTATGACGTCAAACAGAAATAAATTAATGGATAAACGAATGAAAAGAGCTTTTAATACTCAACGTAGAAATCATTTTTTCGAAAACTGTCATGAAAAATAAACATTTACATAACTATGAACAAGCAAAATGATAGTTTTTTGTTTATAGAACGTAATAGTTATTTACATTCGAGTGCGTGTAAGTTATATTTTACAGCGCGACAGCTTTATTTAAGGCACGAGCCCTTAAGGCGAGTGCCTTATTAGCTGGAGCGCTGTAAAATACTTCACGCACGAGAATTGTATCAAACTTTTTGGCCGACGATAATGAAAATCACTTTTTTTAATGAAATAGGTTGTACTTCTGAAAAGGGTTAGTTTAAAATACTGGGGTTAAGTAAATTTCTAAATATGATTTTACTTACCTTGTTTAGATTTCTTCTTCTAGCGAAAATTTATTTGTAATAATAGACGTTGTTTATGACTGATAATATATTTATTTGCTCATGTTTTCTTCTTCATAAATAATAAGTAGGTATCGATATTTGACATGTCGCTACCATGATTTTGGTTTCTATAAATTATTTTTAAATATAGGAAATGCTAAAGTAAAAATATAACTTACGTAGGTAGTACTTTTTTACATGAACTTTATTATAGTAAAGATGATTTCTTTTCTAAATGCCCATAAACGTCCAGTGTATTTTGATTATTTTACCACATAGTTAGACAAGTTACAACACAGTAAGCGTAAAAAGTAGGTTACACTTGCTGTGTACACAATTGTAAAGTTCCCATTACACTTCAGGAGAACAAAAAAGACATTTACATTCAGGATGTAAAAATCTTTTATCCAATTCCGTTTTAAAAAGTTGAATTTTACCTAACCTTTTGACGTTATCCTACTTTTCATGCTTTCTGTTTTGTAACTTGTCTAACTATGCGGTAAAATAATCAAAAAACACTGGACGTTTATGGGTATTTAAAAAAAAATCTTTACCATAATAAAGTTCATGTAAAAAAGTACTGCCTACCTACATAAGTTATTTTTTTACTTTAACATTTCCTATATTTAAAACACACGGTGAAATATATCGTCATTATTACCGACGTCTACATGTGTTGTAGATACTGGCACACCCAGAAATGGGTAATATGCCGTGATTTATTTATTTAAATAAATATATCATTACGGCATATGACCCATTTCTGAGTGTGCCACAATCTGCTTTATCGCAGATATCGGTAATGATGATCACATATTTGTACCGTGCGGGAGCTTACCAGGCGTCACCTCACGGGCACTCATTGCTGGCGTGGAGAGTGCACCACAGGGGTCACTTTTGTGCCATTTAAAATTTGAAATATTTGGCGTCGGTAGGGGATCGAACCCGGTTCTCCAGGTTCGTGACCAGACACTCTGGGCAAAATTACGGCAGCGACATCTGTTTTTTTGTTTGATAATATTGAAGATCACTATTATGGGAAATAGCAAATGATATATTTTTTTCTATCATTAAATATTATAGAAATTAATTAAAATGGGCCTTATCTATAATTTCGTGGTTGTAGGGTTATTGTGAGAAAAAAATTAACATCATTTTATATAATGTATCCGGTAATTACACATATTACTGATTAAAACATAATTATGTATAATTTTATCTAATGTCTAATTTACCATGACAGCATAAATTATATTGATTTCCTTTTAACACATAATTGAAATTGATTAGAAAAACTATCTGATGATTGGTCATTTGTCAAAGTGAATCCATAATGTGAATTATAACAAATATCATACAATATTATTCACATATTTAATTCAGTATGTGTAGCTCTCTCTATTATGTTAATATCAAAGCATACATGTGTTGTTCAATGCAGGAGTAATATATCTTTCAGTTTCATACAAACGCACGTAGATCTTTTTTCATAAATGATATTTATTTGAAATCGTCTAATTTTCTCATTTCCCGTGGCCGCGTGCCTGAGTGTCTGGTGGCGAACCTGGGGAACCGGATTCGATCCCGACCGACGCCAAATATTTCGAATTTTAAATGGCACAAAAGTGACCCCTGTGGTGCACTCTCCACGCAAAAAATGAGTGTTCGTGAGGTGACGCCTAGTAAGCGACCGCACGGTATAAATGTGTCATCATCATTACCGATATCTGCGATAAAGCAGATTGGCACACCCAGAAATGGGTAAATTACACAGAGAATGTATCTTTCTGAAAAAAAAAATAATTTCACGTTATCGGCATGACCATTAAAAAGTTACGATCTAATTAATGTCGGGACACCCAAGTTTCATACACTAGTGGTTCACTAATAATAACAAGTATCATCTTAAAAGATAACTTATAACCATATGAACTGTCATACCAAATTTCATTCAAATCGAAGAGTTCTGTTATTATAAGCAAAATTTTTTTTTTTTCGAAGAACTTTGAAGCAGAATATTGGGTAGAATGGTACACTTTCCGGTAGAAGCAAGTTTAGTTAAATCGTTTTATTTTAGCCTCAGGAATCTGTCGTTACGCCATATCCCCTATTTTAGAGACACGCTGTATAATGTACGTTGAAAAGAAACTATATTTGCGTGAACACGAAAATTTTACAGTAGAAACGGATTCAAAAGTCATTAGTTCAAATGATTGCTGGACGAGCTATATACAGTGTGTTAATTAAAAACTTGGCCATATAGGCGTTTAACATGAGAAAACAGTTTTTCTTTGCGCAAAAGTCCCCAATTAATTTTAGACAAAAATGATTCAAATAACGCTGTATAGATAATTATATTCTACGCCAAAATCACTAAACAGATTTAATTTTGCACGTTTGGTAACTTCTAAAATCTAATTTGAAATTGTACAAATATTGGTCATTTGTAGCGATACCCATGAAATTGAAACAAAATTACAAAGAAATTCATATCGTTTGAACTGTCGGAAATTTAATTTTATAGGTTACAAAATGTGAAAATAATAATAATAATAATAATAATAATAATAATAATAATAAAAGTTATTTAAGTGTTAGATTTTAAAAATAATACCTGTGTTGTGATTTAAGTGCAGAATTGAATTATCTGCAACTTTTAATTGAAAACCAAATTTCTGATAGTTCAAACGATACGCTTTTCTTTGTAACTTTGTTTCAATTCCATGGGTATTGCTAGAAATGAGCAACTTTTGTACAATTTCAAATTAGATTTTACAATTACTAAATGTGCAAAATTAACTGTTTACTGACTGACTGAAAATAATGGGGTCATACCAAAAAAAATATATATATTGATTTTTTTTATATAATTTAAAAAAATACATAATTTTATACATATATACATGAAAAATATTTAATATTCTTATACTTTTCATTCATAATTTTGTTTCTAAACATTTTGAGTCTTATTTTGTGACGTCATGGTTTTGTACACACATACAATGATAGTCACGCTCACATGTACTCGTGCACGTACTGTACATGAATGTAGCGCAGAGTTGTCACATTTTTCGAACATAACCAACATTTTCATAGTAAATAGATTTGCAACAAGTTGTTTTTGTTTAAATGTAAGTACAAATAACGAAATGTTCTAATAAATATAAATAAATACAAATTATGTGTGATTTAGATATTATCATGGTTGTATAATATAATTCTGTGCCGTCTTGCGAGAACATCTCGTTGAGAAGCAAAAATAAAGTTTTTGTTCGTATTCCTAAACCTCGAGATATAAGGGAAAGATGGTGTAATGCAATAAATACTCCAAAAATTTTAAAGGGTAGTCTTGCTTATGTTTGTGAAGATCATTTCAACGCAAGTAGAACTTAATAAAAAAACAATTTTCGTTGATATACATTTGTTTATTTTATTCAATAGCTTGAAGAAGATGCCGAAAATTAATTTTCTGCAAATTATTTGAATTCGCTTCTTCAAAATTAATTTCCATAATCAAATTATTTAATATACAATAAAAACAAAAGCACGAGTACAAAATAACTTGCTGTCACGTTTGCTTTCAAGTCAAATAACATAAACGTCAAACGTAGTTCCATTTTTATTCGATAGGAGGGCTACGGTCACGGTCGCAAAACCTTGACGTCATTTGAAATTTAATATAAACTTTAAAAAATTATTTCTGTAAAACTAGAAACTTATGTGACATAAAATATATATTTTTATAAGTACATAGTTTTAAGTATATTTTCATAAAAAAAATAAATTGCAAAATGTGGTATGACCCCATTACGTACAACATTTATTTGAAACATTTTTGTCTAAAATGAATTGGGTATTTTTGCGCAAAGAAAAACTGTTTTCCCATGTTAAACGCCTATGGCCAGTTTTTTAATAAACACACTGTATACGAGTGCATCTTGAAAACGTCCATCGCCGTGCAAGTTTTATTTTGGAAACTCTGAGCGTCAATTGTGAGTCGAAGGCGAAGGCGCCCCGTCATTTCCTGCTTTGTAAATAAATATTTAAACGCCAAACGGAAAATCAGGCTATTCCTGGCCGTAACTACAGCAGACTACTCTGATAAGCAAGCTACCGATTCACAACGTAGGAGTGAATCAGGATATCACCAACTAATAACAATGAGAATATCGCGTAACTTTACGGCTGTTTATAAATAAGTTTATTTATAGTGTTATACAATTTTGTATGTTGCATTATTTATAAATGGGAATTATTTAAATGAGCCCCAAAGTTATTTTTGAGCAGATTAAAATAAAATTATATTTCATTTCATGTAAGACACAGATGGAGCTTGAAGAATGAGTGAAAGAGAAGAGTAAGAAACAGTGGCCCCTAATTAAATTGGAGCAGGAATTGTTAAGTGCAATTTACATAGTGTATGTTCATGTTATAATTTTATTGGATTTATAGAACCTTTTCAAAGAAATTTTTGGTATGGAATTTGTAAAAAAATAGTATGTATTCGTGTTGAAATTTTATTGGATATATGGAACTTTTTTATAGCATTTATCCATTTTTATTTCAATACTTTTATTTCTAAAAATTCATACAGTTGTTCAAATAATCTAAAAATGCGTATACTTACGGAACATTCTCTTTACAATCAAATAATATTACTACCAAGTTTATATATCTACCTATTTTTGAATTATTGCCCCAAAAGTCAATATACCCCACATTTAGGATAAAAACTTCAAAATTTTCAAAAATCTAATTTTTATGTACCTAGATACTTCTCAAAGCGCTGATTCCAAATTTTTCAACCGCAGGTCTATATCTCGTTTCGTTCTCGAGATATTTAGATTTAAAGTTTTGCTCAAAACTGCCCATTTTTGGGTATTAACCCAAAAATGGGCCGAGATATGAATTTGGCGACACGACCAATCGATTCTACGCGCAAAATTACATAAGTGTACCAATTTTCATTATTATTGTCCAACCGGTTCATCTTTTATGAATAAAAGCTTGAAAACCCCTGAAAATGGCCAAAATCTGAAAAAATCGTAAGGGGTACACCTTAGATTTTTGCGATTTTTGGGCATTTTCAGTTATTTTTGCTTTAGAGATTGTATGCGGTGTTCAAAAATTATGAAAATTGGTTGTACTTATGTAATTTTGCCCGTAGAATCGAATGGTGTTGTCGCCAAATTCATATCTCGACCCATTTTTGGGTTATTACCCAAAAATGGGCAGTTTTGAGCAAAACTTTGAATCTAAATATCTCAAGAACGAAAAGAGATATCGACCTGCGGTTTCAAAATTTGGAATCAGCGCATTGAGAAGTATCTAGATACATAAAAATTAGATTTTTGAAAATTTTGAAGTTTTTAACTAAATGTGGGGTATATTGACTTTTGGGGCAATAATTTAAAAATGGGTTTGGTTGTAATATTATTTGATTGTAAAGAAAATGTTACGTAAGTGTACGGCATTTTTAGAGTATTTATATATGAGTATACATAATGTATATTCATGTGATAATTTTATTGGATTTATGGAATATTTTCCAAAGAACTTTCTGTATGAAATTTGTAAAAAATTGTATTATGTTCGTGTTACAATTTTACTGGATATATAGAATCTTTTCCAATGAACTTTTGGTATGGGATTTGTACAATTTTGTGCTGGCCACAACAGATTTTTTTTTAAATAATGTGAACTTTACTAGTAAAAAAGTTGTATCAAATCTAAATTTTTCTTATAATGTATTTTATAGGGGCGTTTCTATGAGACAGAGTATACACATTTTTCTTCGTAGGGTTGAGATCGTGTGACTGAACATTTTTGTATAATGACATCACAGTTAAGAGCAACTGTACTGTAACACTGTCGTCTTTCTATAGCTGGGTTGAAAATTTACCGGAAACGAACCGGTTATTCACTTTTCAAACGCCTCATACGCTCAGATTCTTCAGATAACTCTGTGTCTACGGATCTATGAATTTTAATGAACCGCCAACAACACTGCATTCATATGAAAATATACATTCTTAATGCGTCTGTTCAAAACGAAGTTTAAGATCAATCCTTATTTTTGGATTAGTGAATTCTATTCTATTCCGGTATTTAAAATTTAATCTTCATAATATTATCAAAAAATCTGTTCTGGCCACAAGACCTCTCGCCATTTCCATATTAGGCTATATATGTAGGTATTGAATTGCACTTCCCTTTCAAACCGTCGCTTTATAACAAAAAAATACAGAACTTTACCCAAATACTGTTTTTTTATTGTATTTAACATGTCTTCTGCACACATATAATTCTAATTATATCTATTTTTCATTGTATGACGAAGTTTCTAAATGTCAGAGATTCTTCCAATTCATCAACCAGATTGGCTGTATTTCTGATGGATATAAGCATTTTACCTATAATTTTAAATATTTAATTAATAAAACAATAAGAAAGATTAAATATACTTCCCAGAAAAATCTGTCAGAATGCCACTAAAACTGTTGATTTTTGACACTGACATGTGTCATTTAAAAACTGTTATAAACATTGGAATTTGTCAACTGGTTTCCTTAGTGCCTTGGCCTCTGCGATTAAATTACTCTATATATTATAGTGTCTTTATCTTTAAATCTATACAAGTCTTATGGTTTTTGAGGAATCGTGTTTACAACATCCAGACATACACGCATCCACACACACACACACACACACACACACACACACACACACACACACACACACACACACACACACACACACAGACATCATTTTAAAAATGTTATAATCGGATGATAGGAGCCTTAAATCGTGCTTATTCACTGAAATTTGGATATGCAAATTTTAGCATGAGTCCAATACCTCTCCTAGCGAGAGGTAAAAAGGTAGATACTAGGAATAGATTAGACTATATTTTACGAAATAAACTGTTAAAATTAGAGTCGCTAATACAAAAATAAGGATTAGCTTAAACTTTTTTTTTAATCGGGCTGTATATTAGTATTTAATAATTATATTATTATTTAATAATTATTTTTATAAATAGATGACTTCAAAAATGAATTTCAATATTAAATTTCCAATGAGGTCATGCACGACTTTTTTTTTATAATTTTAATCGATAGAGTAGTGAAAAATAATACACCCGTATTTTTTATTTTTCCTCAAATCGATCTTTAATCATGAAAAAATTGTAATTGAAAATGACATTCTTTAAAATGAGGCTACTAGACCCCCGCTTCGTCCCTTATCCAATGACGTCACAGAGTGACAGGCACCACCATTTTGATTTTCACATTGTCTTAAACGTCAAAGTGACATTTAAAGATAACCTAAAATTTATGAATATAAACATGTCGATGGAACGTTGTTTCGTGCCAAAATAGAGAATAAAATAATATTCTGCAATATATTCAATGTCTCACATGCGTTTATAACCTTCTACCGTCTGATTCAGAGATTCAAAAGTTAAAAAAACATCTGATGTAACGTAGATAATTTCACGCCAAATGAAAATTATATTTATAAAAATAAATAGAACGATATTATATTAATATTTTATAGCATATTCAGATATGTAATCCTCAATTTATAGTTTATATGTATTTTTCTTTTAGAAATTATGTGTCCATATAAAATGTCTGTTTGAAATGAGTCTGAACTTGGTTCGTAACGTTGTGACGACAAAACATGGCTGGTTTTTGCAACTTTTTAAAAATATCATACTTTAAAACGATTTTATACATCAAAAAAATATAAGTAAAAAATAATTAAATCGAGGCGGGCTTCGGGCGGGGCCGGGCCGGGCCAAAGCTCAAAAACGAATGCATCTCTAATAATGACAAATATAAGTGTAATAATAATAATGAAACAAATGAAAATTGTATGCGACTACCCATCTAAGTATTAACTGCGCTTTCTGTTGCTTGACTGTAAATCCCTCCTCTACGAATTGAATAACATGACGTTGGCGATGATGTCACTACAAAAGCTTTTTATTGATTTTATATTTTTAAAAAATATTTTACCATTTTTGTATTATACTACATAATCCACGAATATAATCCCATTATGAAAATTTATACTTTTCTTTGATTTTCTGTCAAATGAAAATTTTGTAAACTTGAACAGACGTTGATAGCTAAATGAGAAAGTCATCATTGTTAGTCTGTTACAAAAATAACAAAGTAACATTTATTGTAGATAAGATAAAATACTGGTAGGTAGGTGTATTTATATTTACCTGTCTGTCAAAGATTTCACTTTTGAGCATATACTGACTAGAGAAGTAATTCCCTATACCAATGCATAGGATGTTGTGATCGGAAGATATGTAGGCGGGGGGCTGGAAGTCATGGTGTACTATGGGCAGTGTTTTGTTGTGTTATATGTCACTACTTGTCATTTTGCTGTAACTTAACGTTATTTTTTGGGTGTAGTTTGTGAGTATATCTCGGAGTAGGCTAGGTATGCAAAGTCCTAATCTTCATTCATCAACATGTTCAATTCTCACTTCGTTCAGTTTTTTACTGTTCTTGCTCTTTATTAATGACATTGTTAATTCAGTTCAACACTCTCACGTTTTGTTATATGCTGATGACTTAAAGATTTTTAAAACTATTAATTCTATTGAAGATGCTAAGCTCCTACAAGCAGATATTAATAACATTTCAGCTTGGTCTGTAACCTCTAACCTTTTTTTAAACTACAGTAAATGTAAAATAATGAGCTATTTCGTCAAAAAAACTATTTACAAATATGATTACAAAATAGACTCTCATACTCTTGAAAGGGTCATACAATTTAAAGATCTTGGTGTTTTATTTGATGAAAAGCTCAATTTCATTAAACACATATTACAAACTGTTAAATCTGCCTACAAAAATTTAGGTTTTATTATTAGAAATACACAATACTTCGTTCATATTTCAACTCTTAAGAAACTATATTTCTCGTTCGTAAGAACAAAACTGGAATATTGTCAGCAAGTTTGGTTTTATATAATAAATACAGCCATGTTATTGAATCTATTCAACGCAAATTTATTAAATTTTACTTCTTCAAGCTTCACAGATATTATCCTAGTTTTGATACTGATTACAAAAATTTGTTGTGTGAATTTAGTATTGTGTCTCTTGATACTCGAAGAAAAATACAATCATCATTGTTCCTTTATAAAGTTTTGCATTGTATTATAAATGATCCCGTAATCCTAGGTAAAATTCCTTTCTTAGTTCCTAGGCATAATTCCCGATTTAAATATACATTCTACTGTAACACTCCTCGAACGTACTATGAAGTAAAGTCACCTATTCGTATGATTTGTTTTAATTTTAACAATTTACCTGAATATTTCGACATTTTCGTCGGCTCGATTGTAAAGTTTAAAAATGCTTTATGCAATTATTATATTCATTAACTACTACTATTCATTACGATACATTATCTTAAACAGCTATATGTATTATTAAGTTCTGGGTTTTTTACCTCCCGCTACCCTTGGTAAGGGAGGTATAGGGATCGTGCTAAAAATCTAATATTGAGATTTTAGTAAATGACCACGTTTTAAGGTCCCTAGAATCCATTTTTAATATTTTCACGATGATGTCTGTATGTGTGTATGTGTGTATATGTGTGTGTGTGTGTGTATGTGTATGTGTGTGTGTGTGTATGTATGTATGTATGTGTGTATGTGTACGAATTTTGTTTGCACTCTAACTCAAATACTATCATTCAGAAAATTCTGAAACCTTGTATTTCTACCCTATTCTAATATAGAAAGATCCCATTAGATTTTGGTGTAATTCGGATAACCGGAAATGACACTTTACCTGAAGTTCATAATGGTTTTTCTTCAAAAAATACCATTAAATCCCATTTTTTCGCATTTTGTCATTATGAAAATTAAAGATTATTAAATTTTCTATAGGAATACATTAATACTTTTTCTATATAATTTACAGATAAATTTAAAAATCATTTTTTTATACATCCCGATGCCTACGATAAACATAATTTCTTTGTTACACAGTTCATATTTCAAATGAATGTAACTGACAGGTGAATGTCACTGTCAAAAAACTAATCACTTCAAATTAATAATAGTGACATTTTAAAAAGAAAATAGTAAATAAAGCAATAGTTATATGCAATGAAACAGTTTGCTGCATTAGTTAATACGTAGGTATGTATTTAAATTAAGAAAAATTAAATAGCGGGAGGTTTTGTGTTGGCCACATCAGATTTTTTTTTGTGTCATTCTATTTGTTAACTACTTGTGTCATTAAACATGTTAAATTTATGTTTTATTATAGTCAACCTGTAATTGGGGTCTTGAACCCTGTTGGCCAGACTAACAATAAATAAATAAATAAATAAATAAAAAACGTTCAAATCTACAAAACGTTCATCTTTGAAGTTGGCGCGTATCAAAACGTTTATTTCTCGCGCACTCACCTACTCGAGATCGCAATGGTGGCGGTGGCCACTTATAAATGAACACCCTGTATTACTTTTACAGGTATTCATTCGTATAAATATGTAATGTTGACCTATAGGAATCAGACAAGTATGAAGATGAGGCCTGAAGCTGTCAGGTGTGGTATTTACGTAAAACTTCAAAACAAAAACAGTATCTAATAGGATTCTTGCATTGAATCTCGTGCTGCTCTGGTATTGACAGTCATTGAAATCTGTTTACAACATACATATCTTCCTGTCCACGTATTGATATAATTGTCTTCCGTAACAGGAAAATGTAATAAATACGAGTATGCTTTTGAAATGCTGACGGGAATAAAAATAGAAATGAAAATAAAATTGTACGAAAGGGGTCTTCTACCAGAGTAGTAAATTAGGGCTTGGATTATTTTTTAGCTTCCGTAACCTTTAGGTAAGAAAGGTATTCTTTGGTCAAAAATTCAGTGGTGAGTCTTTAATGAATAAGCACGTTTTAGGGTCCCGAGAATATGATTGTACTAGTTTTACGATGATGTCTATATGTGTGTGTCCGTATGTGTGTGACAAATTTTTCTCCGACGATAACTTCAAAACTACACTTCTAAAAATTATAATTTTTTCGTATTCCTCTTCTTTCCATCCATAATAAGAGCTGCTTACTTTTTTGGTTATAATTGATAAACCGGAAGTTCCCTTATTTGAAGTTGTTAACAGTTTTTATTGAAAAAAAACCCAGTTAATATCATTTTTTGTGATTATCTCATTGCCTATACGGTTAGATTATACTCTTTCGTTCATATCCAGTAGATATAGGTAGAGTTAAAGAATTACCTATAAAGAAATTAACTTTCATAAATCAGTCAGCTTTGCTATAATAATGGCAACAGCAAAATTATATCTATTCAAATGATTTTAATTGACAGATGTCAGTGCCAAATGCAATTTACATAGTATTTATCTTCGTGTTATAATTTTCTTGGATTTATAGATTCTTTTTCAAGGAACTTTCGCTATGGAATTTGTGGAAAATAGTATATGTTCGTGTTATAATTTTGCTGGATATATAGAATCTTTTCCAAGGAACTTTTGGTATGGGATTGGTAAAAAAAAGATAATGTGCCGGCCACATCAGATTTTTTTAATATTACAGTTCATTTTTCAGTAGTTTATTTATTATTATTCACAATTTTAGCTAATATTTTTAGCTATATATATAAATTTTAAAGCAAATTTCGATAATAATAAGGTACGAGATCTTATTTCATAATAAATATATTAATTTCCTGCAGTAGTTCATATATTTATCACTATGTATGCACGAATGCTCTCAATGTCATTTCTGATGTCATTTATATAAGTATATGACATTTCAGAAAAAAGTTCAGTACTTAGTATTATAGTACGGAGATAATAATTATGTAAAATTGTTAAAGATTATAAGTATTGTTTATAATAAATCATTATAGAAAAAATATTTGAGTAAAATTTAATATTTTATTTGCAAAAACTATAAATACTGATTGATGTAAAATTACTGAAGACAATAGGCTCTCTTCAACTACATTAAAATTTAGCATGTTTGGTACTAATTTTCAATAATACGCTTAAAAACAATGTCGAAAAATATAACACTTTATTTAAAAAATATGTATTACACCTGTAATTAATTATTAAAAGTAATTTTTTTTACCTCCAATTCGACTGTTACGTCATACTGACTTGTGACAGAGAGAGATTGCGCGCGCATAATATTGGCGTTTGCATTTAGTCATCTGTTCTGTCACTATTTCTTAATATTATTTTAGAATATTTAAATACAATTTTACACATGGTTGAAGAGCCTATAACCATTAAATTATTATTTAAAGCGATTAATAATCAAGGTGTTTTTCATTCTTATTAATCGTAGATTATTAACACATGTCTTACAATATTTTTCATTGATCATATTTCATTAAATTGGAGTAAATCTAAATTTAATCGATGACACACACACACATACAGACATCATCGTAAAATTAGTAAAATCGTGGGACCCTAAAACGTGCGTATTCATCAAAAACACCATCGAATTTTTTGACCAAAGACAATACCTTCCTTACCTAAAGGTGACGGAACGTAAAAATATTTTTAAAAAATTGTCGATTTATAAAACAAATATAATTTAAATAAAACCAGACTAATTATTTATTATATTGTAGCTTTTTTGTTTTAAGTTGTCAAGGATAATCTGCAAAGAATGTAAGGGATTAACCTAGAAAATTTCTGCAAAGAACATGTCTGGTATCAAATTGTACACGTAGTTACTGGCAAAACATGGAAAAGGTTTCTCTGCTCTGAAAATGTAGGAATGAGAAATACGAGTATATGAAATAAATTGCACTTGTATGTAGTTAAAGTATACGTAGAAAAAACAGACGCGTCTAGCCAAAAATACATAATGTTGCCCTTGCATTAATCCCCAAAAATATTACAGGAATATGTATACAGTGTGTCCCATTTAGAGGTGCCACCATTGGGATCTCGAGAACTACAAGAGATACGATGACGGTTAAATGGAACTTTTTGTGCGCTTTTGGGAGGCCATCTCAGATGTGCTTTTGTTTTTCCAAAAATTCACATAGGGCACTAGATAATGACGAAAAACTGAATATTGTTGATTTTTTCTTTTTCAAATAACTTCTAAACTATTAGTAATTGAGAAAAACGTTTCAAATATAAAAGATAGATATTTTTATTAACTAACCAGTGGCGTACGAAATAAATTTTTATATCCGTAAAATTTCGAGATATAACACAAACTTATATTTTTTTAAATGGAACCCATATCCGATTTCAGTCTCAAAAAAAATCATTATTTTTTTCTCTTTTCAATGATGTAAGGGTTATTATGTTTTTTATTTGTTTTGCCTTCAAAATTATTACTTTTTCCTTATTTTGTATTAAATTTATAATTATTTTGAAAATATTGGTAGATTTCTATTTAGAAATACTCCTTGTATTTAAATAATTTATTTCGTTAGAAAATTTTCTTCAAAGCTCGTATCAAACTAATTTTTATAATATTTTGTATCTGGTCGCCTTTGGCATATTATAGTGTAATTTGTAATTATGAGTCTAGAATAAAAATATTAAGTAATATAGGCATAAAACAAATTATTTCGATCAAATACAATATAATTAATAAAAATAATAATGTTTTTTTTGGGAAATAATAAGAAAGTTCAGGAAAATAAAGAGAAAAAGTAAATTTTAGGAGTAAAACAAATATAAAACAAATAACCCTTACATCATTGAAAAGAGAAAAAAATAATGATTTTTTTGAGACTGAAATCAAATATGCGTTCCATTTAAAAAAATATAAGTTTGTGTTATATCTCAAAAATTTACGGACATAAAAATTTATTTCGTACGGCACTGGTTAGTTAATAAAAATATCTATCTTTTATATTTGAAACGTTTTTCTCAATTACTAATAGTTTGGAAGTTATTTGAAAAAGAAAATATCAACAATATTCAGTTTTTCGTCATTATCTAGTGCCCTATGAGAATTTTTGGAAAAATAAAAGCACATCTGAGATGGCCTCCCAAAGGCGCACAAAAAGTTCCATTTAACAGACATCGTATCTCTTATAGTTCTCGAGATCCCAATGATGACATCTCTAAACAGGGTTGAAAAAACCCAGCCCACCTGGTTTTTTTTAATAAAACCCGGGTTTTATTAAAAAAAAACCCGGGTTTTATTGAATAAAAGCGGGTTTTATTGACAAACATCGAAATATAGTATGTATCATTCTTAACTTTAGTTTTATAAAGTATCTTAATACACATACACAAGTCGGCGTAATAGATAATAGATATTAATATTATTAATATTTTTTTTAAGACTGTAATGTGATAAACAGTAAATTATCTAGAGAGTGTACATGCGTACAAGTTACGAATTAATATTAATAGTTGCAAGTCTGTACAATGCAAGTGTGTACAAGAATAAGATCCAAGTGTCACAACTAATAGTATGTTTAATACACAACTTAAAAAAATAATTAAAATGCTGACACCAGGATTGAAGTTGTTCAAATATAAAAGAAACACTGTGCAAAGCACAGCAATGAAAAATATATTAAAAATGATCAAACACGAAGTACACAAAATGAAATTGACTGTAAAATGTTGCCGGTGACGAAAATTTATGTATATATGTGTGTACCATATACCATGTTTAATTAATAAAATATGATTTCATAAAAGTGGGTTTTTTGGGTTTTTTTAGATGGGTTTTTTTTAAAAAAACCCGGGTGGGTTTTTTTGGGTCGGGCAAAATTACAACAACCCTGTCTCTAAATGGGACAGACGTTCGTATACATACTTCTTTCCGGTTATTTGCCAATATCTCGTATGCATGTTGATTCCAATGCGTTCCGTAAGGATTTAATGATTTCTCACGGCATCATAACCGTTTTGTCATCATTTATCGAGCAGGGTTGTGAGTTTGTCAGCTGTGACGTCAGCAGCGACCTCATGGTTAGGGGGTGAAGGGTGCCGCTGAATTCGCGATCTGAACCACGTGGCTCGCGTGGGCGTCTATGACGTCATCGCGACCAGATCATATCGGGCTAGCGATTACCGACGCAAAGGTCACGATGCCGACAGGCCACGGTCACACCATTCAAGCAGCCAATGCACGTCATTAATAAAAATTGAATTTTATTAACTAGATGTGTGACGTCATGTACTGGTACGTTTGCAGAGGTTTTAGAATCTTTATTAAAAGATTGCAATCTATATTATCGACATGGTCATGAACTGTCACATCTACAAAATAAATACTATATTTTCGTCACTGTCCATTTCTATTTAAATTATTTTATAATACTAACCTTATTTATACTTATGTATGCCATATAAAGGCAATAAATAAAAATGAGCCGAATTTCAAAGAAATATACCGAATTCTTGTGATTGATTATAAGTGCTATCTTTGGTAGATGCACAGATTTTGTGTTTGCGTTAACGGTCACGTTGCGTCGTTGCGTTGCGTTTAACATTACTTTATTATAAATAGTCCTTTACAACGCACAAAAATGTTTCAAACACGATACAAATATTTTTCAAATAATAACTTTGACAGTATGAACATACAAATTATCAATGTTGCCAACTATAGCAACAATTAAACGAATAATATGACGTTGATGTATATTATTTATATATTATTCATGTCATATACAATAAATAATGAACTCTACTATTCATCTTAATAATAATTATATAAGGCTATACACTTTTTGACGGTTAAAAATGATTAAAATTTTATTTCATTTTTCACTATTAGTGATTTTAATGCATTAAGGTTTTTACACTAAGTGATGACGTGCATTGGCTGCTTGAATGCTTTGGGTATACCTCTCGCTAAGAGAGGTATTGGATTCATGCTAATCACATATACAGATTTTAGTGACTAAGCACGGTTTAAGGTCCTTATAAAACGATTTTAACATTTTTACGATAATGTGTGTGTGTGTGTGTTTAGGTATGTGTGTATGTATGGATGTTGAAGGGACGATTACTCAAAAACTATAAGACATAAGACCAGTTTAACTATGAATTCCTTAATCTGACATTCATGGGAAGAGCTGAAAAGGTTTTGGTAACAATGAGGTCATGCACGACTTTTTTTATAATTTTAATCGATAGAGTAGTGAAAAATAATAGACCCGTATTTTTTATTTTTCCTCAAATCGATCTTTAATCATGAAAAAATTGTAATTGAAAATGACATTCTTTAAAATGAGGCTGCTAGACCCCGCTTCGCCCCTTGTCCTATGACGTCACAAAGTGACAGACACGACCATTTTGATTTTCACATTGTCTTAAACGTCAAAGTGACATTTAAAGATAACCTAAAATTTATGAAAGTAAACATGTCGATGGAACGTCGTTTCGTGCCAAAATAAAGAATAAAATAATATTCTGCAATATATTCAATGTCTCGCATGCGTTTATAACCTTCTACCGTCTAATTCAAAGATTCAAAAGTGAAAGAAACATCTGATGTAACGTAGATAATTTCACGCCAAATGAAAATTATATTTATAATAATAAATAGAACGATATTATATTAATATATTAGAGCATATTCAGATATGTAATCCTCAATTTATAGTTTATATATATTTTTCTTTTAAAAATTATGTGTCTATATAAAAATGTCTGTTTGAAATGAGTCTGAACTTGGTACGTAACGTTGTGACGACAAAACATGGCTGGTTTTTGCAACTTTTTAAAAATATCATACTTTAAAACGATTTTATACAACAAAAAATATAAATGAAAAATAATTTAATAACACTGGTCGATGAATTGGACTATCCTTTTTCGATTTAAACAGAAAAAAAGTACAATTATTTTTTTTTTGCATGACCTTATTGGACAACCGGAAGTAGTAGTTTCTTAAAAAAATCTTCTAAATATTATTTTTTGAAAATTTGTTATTACAAATATTAAAGAATATAAAATTCTCTGTCTAGTATATTGAACATTTTTATTATATCTTCTATAGATTTAGAGATAGAGAGTTATAAATATATAAAATATTCCTTTGTATCCATCAAATAGCCCATGGAAACCAGTTATTTAATGAATTATAATAATTTATATTAAAGTTATTGGATTGTAATTGTTCTGCGCTTGTCTTGTTGGTGTGTATTTAGAGAAATTATTTTCAAAAATGTCCAAACATTCATATTACAGCTCTTCTTGTTGGTGTGTATTTAGAGAAATTATTTTCAAAAATATCCAAATATTCATATTACAATGTGGCCATTATAAAAGATCTAACCAAATTGTAAAACATTACTAAGCCCTTACTTATGGTAGCGGAAGGTAAAAAGGAATTGTATGTTATTGATCCAGTTACTGTAATTTAAAAATGCATTTTGAGTTCATTTCAGAATTTGTTGCAACGCAACGCAACAACAAAATGTACTTTGAAGCTATGTTACTAACTTTGTAGTAGTTGCACAAAAGAAACTTTTTCTTTTGTATCCTATTTGCCTCGTATACAAATAATGATTTTTTCTCATACATAAGTATACAGGCTGTCCGTTTTTCAAGGCTCACAAAATATTTACCTTTGATTTACAAATTTAGGATGTTTAAAAATTTCAATCACTCGTTGCTTGTTACTAAACAACCGTTTTACAAACTTAAAACTAACAACTAAACATCAATTTTACGCACTATTGTAGATAAATTACATTTACATACGTTTCAAAATAAATAGAAATAAAATATATTAAATTCTGATAGCTTTGAGGTTCGGAATTTTGCAAATAATTCACGTTTCGCATCCCATGGGCAAATTATCTGCTTCTGCATCAAAGAGCTTTTAGTATTTGGCATGACAAATATACAGTATTAGCAGTAAATATCACGGCCAATTTTGCATCCAGATATTGCAAACTTTTCAGTGGTTTATCATGGGAACGTAATAAGTTATCATTAATGT
Source organism: Ophonus ardosiacus (assembly GCA_943142095.1). Classification (NCBI taxonomy): domain Eukaryota; kingdom Metazoa; phylum Arthropoda; class Insecta; order Coleoptera; family Carabidae; genus Ophonus; species Ophonus ardosiacus. The sequence continues at coordinate 85,659,574 of OW964823.1, forward strand.
GTCTGCAACTTCTGCTTCAATGAGCAGATTTATTCTAATTACAATGTCAAGTTACGTATTGAATTTTTCGCATGTTCATTGTCACTAGCAATAGCAAGGTCGTTGTTTTTAGCAAATAATGCTGTTTATTATGAAAAGTTCGTGTTGGGGGCATTTACTATAAATGAATTTAGTGTTTATATTAATAAAATTCATTAGTTCACATTTAAATAATGATAGAAAATACTAAATTCCATTCAAATAAATTTCTTAATATACAGGGTGTCTCTTAAATAGGGGGACATGGCTTAACCACAGATTCCTGAGGTTAAAATAAGACGATTTAACTAAACTTGCTTTTACCGGAAAGTGTACCATTTAGCCAGAATTCTGCTTCAAAGTACTTCGAAAAAAAAAAAAAAAATTTTGCTTATAATAATCGGACGCTTTATTCGATTTGGATGAAATTTGGTATGACAGTTTATATGGTTATAAGTCATCTTTTAAGGTGATACTTGTTATTATTAGTGAACCACTAGTGTATGAAACTTAGGTGTCGCAACATTAATTAGACCGTAACTTTTTAATGGCAACGCCGAAAACGTGAAATTATTTTTCTTCAGAAAGATACATTCAATAGTAAACTTTTCTCTCTCTGTGTAATTTGTGATATCTGTTACGGTTCACACAGAAAAAAATAAAATCTGAGTGTCTGCACTGCTAAATTTTTAAAATAATTTTAATCTAGCAGTCTATCCAAATGTCAAACAAGTAATTTTTAATAACAATAATAATAGTAACAATTGTTTTACGGGTTGTCAAAAATTTTCTTCGCAATATTCTAAAACTAGTAACATCCGTTTGTTCGGTCTAATAATATTTTACTACCATTATTATAAATAAGACGATTACATATCTCAGCTTACTCCTAAACAAGTTGTGAAGATTGACAACTCGTTACTGTCATTAAAAATTACTTGTTTGACATTTGGATAGACTGCTAGATTAAATTTATTTTAAAAATTTAGTAGTGCAGACACTCAGATTTTTTTTTTTTTTTTGTGTGAACCGTAATAGATAACACAAATTACACATAGAGAAAAGTTTACTATTGAATGTATCTTTCTGAAAAAAAAATAATTTCACGTTTTCGGCATTGCCACTAAAATTGAAAAGTTTTGCGTTACATTTTAATATAGTTTTTGATTAAAAACTGTTATGAATTCAAATAAAGTACCACTTCCGGTTATCCAGTTTTACACAAAATCTAATCAACTTTTTATATTAGTGTAGAAAGCTTAAATACGGAAAATGGAAATTATTGGAAGTTTGATATAAGAGTTATCGTGGACAAAAAAATCGTCACACACACACAAACACACCATCCGTGCTTATTCACTGAAAACTCACTATCGAATTTTTGAACTGAGAAAAAAAGTGTCTCTGTAAATTGTACTGACGTACCTATACATTAATTAGTTTACAGTTTTAAATATTGTGTAGTTAACAAAATACATTTGACATTTTCATTATGTATCAGTTTTGTTAAACAATTGATGACGTCACCGTGGCGTCATTTAAATAGTACACAACATTAGCATTAAAATAAAAACATGTCATTAGCATAAAAATAAAATACCGTACTACATAAATAAATATAATATTTAAAAAAGTAATCCCCAAATATTCATTTCTTTATTATTCATCGTAATGATAGCCGGTTGACCATTATTTAAATTTAATGTCAAATATAAAAACAAGTTCAAGAAAGCCCAACACCATTTTGATTGGTGTCAACAAGCTCAAATAGTCCACGTCACAATCTCTTTAACTGAGCGGAAAGACATTGAACTGATGAATGGGAATCGTAATTGTTCAAAGTCTACTACACAAATTTGTAGCTATTCTCGAAATTATGTAACGAATTAATATGATAATATTGCCATTTTCACTTTCACACATTCGTTATATCGTTAATATTAGATACGAATATATGGGTAAATTTAATTAGTTTACTTGTTTTATGCTACAAACATAATATATTCATTAGAAATGATGTAGTATGCAAAATCGTGTTTAGTATTACAAATTGTTAAAATGTACTTACCAAATAATTTATGTGCTCAATTGCTGTAAATAACATTTTTATTAGGGCTTCATCACCACAAACATAAAGAAGATTATTTGATTACAACGAAAACAGTGCTTAATTACTTATAAAAATTGATTATAGTAATTGAAGAAGTTTTGGTAAATACAACTTTAGTCCATTTTTTACCTTCCGTCACCTTTAGGTAAGGAAGGTATTTTCTTAGGTAAAAAATTCGATGGTGATTTTTTAATGAATAACCAAGTTTTTACTAATTTTACGATGATGTTTTAAAGAGTACGACTGCGGTATTTCGCTACCGATAAAGCGTCTCTGAGTAATACAGATTACTTCTCTGCCAGTTGTTGGGACGGTTTTTCCTCTGGCAAAAGGAGAGTTTTCCTGAGAAGAGTCATGTTCGCCGTCCAAGTTATTGCCGGGCATGCATATATTGTCTAGAAATTGTATACGTAAAAAAAGGTAACATTGACGTACTTTTCATGTTACCTTGGTTACTTGTTGTTTTTGTTTTTTCACATTTTTATGTCAATTTCCCTTGAAGAAGGCACCAGTTTATGGTGCCGAAACGTTGGGTTTTATTAATAAAAAAATCTGTTGTGGCCAGCACAACACCTCTCGCCATTTCCATATTACGCTATATAAGTATTGTATTGCACTTCGCTATCGAACCGTCGTTTTATAACAAAATATCACAGAACTTTACCCAAATATTATTTTTGATTATATTTAATATGTCTTCTGCACACATATAATTCTAATTATATCTATTTTTCATTGAATTTCAGAGATTCTTCCAATTCATTAATCAGATTGGCGGTATTTCTGATGGATATATGCATTTTACCTATAATTCAAATATTTAATTATTAAAACAATAAGAAAGATTAAATATACTTCCCAGAAAAAACTATCAGAATGTCACTAAAACTGTTGATTTTTGACACTGACATATGTCATTTACAAACTATGTTATAAACATTTGAATTTGTCAAGTGGTTTCCTTAGTGCCTTAGCCTCTGTGATTAGAATATTCTATATAATATAGTGTCTTTACCTCTAAATCTATACAAGATATAATAAAAATTTTAAGTGTATCAGATGGAAAATTTTGTTCTTCAATACTTCCGGTTGTCCAATTGTTACCAAAACCTTTTCAGCTCTTCCCAGGAACGTCAGATTGAGGAAACTGCAGTTAAATATTTTTTAAGTCTTATAGTTTTTGAGGAATCGTCCCTCCAACATACAGACCCACATACACACATCCACACACACACACACCCACAGACATCATTTTAAAAATGTTATAATCGGATTCTAGGAACCTTAAATCGTGCTTATTCAATAAAATCTGGATATACGAATTTTAGCATGAATCCAATACCTCTCTTAGCGAGAGGTAAAAATACAGATCTTAAACTAAAGAGGTAGTATTATTCCAGTTAGAAAAACAAGGTTTCAGAATTTTCTGAATGATATCATTTGAGTTAGAGCGAAGACAAAATTCATACATACACACAGACATCATCGTGAAAATGTTAAAATTGGATTCTAGGGACCTTAAAACGTGGTCATTTCCTAAAATCTCGATACGTGATTTTTAGCACGATCCGTATATCTCCCTTACCAAGGATAGCGGGAGTTAAAAAGTTAGTAATTAATGCCGTATTACTGACCAATTGTGAATAATATTCTATTACAGGAAAAACATAATGTCAATATTATGATGACTGAAATTTTCGAAGAAGGAGATTGCCTAATTTATAAACACTCCTACTATTTCCGTTATCGGCAGTCGTAAATGAATTCTCCGTAAAAAGTTCATGAATAAACTTCATGACTGTGCTTCTTTTCTTAGAATTCCAGTTCCTTAATTACAAAACATTTTATTTCTTGTGTAGGACGATTTGTTTATTTTACTACTCTTTTTATATCTCGTTTTATATACATATTTCATATTGTTTCATTCGTGTAGACTTATTCATTTCGTTATTAATATAGCTTTATACGATCGTGAGAATTTATGCTTTAGGCCGTTAGGTGAGATTCGTAGAGCCAGGCTTCGATTCCAAACTTGTACTAACACCGCGAGAAATCACATAACAGTTATAAGTTAGCAATACTGGTTTATACTTATAATCGGTTACATGTAAAACAAAAAAATCTGTTGTGGCCAGCACAAGACCTTCCGTCAATTCGCTATATTTTGTACAAATCCCATACCAAAAGATCCTTGAAACAGATATATAATATCATGTAAAATCGAACACGAACACATACTATTTTTTACAAATTCCATACCAAAAGTTCATTTTATTAGGGGTCGCTGTTTCATCTTCTCTTCCACTCATTCCTGTTCAATGGATCTTCTTCACACATTCCTTTCTTTCTCAAGTCTTCTGCAATACAGTCTTTCCATCTTCTCTTTGGCCTTTCTCTGGATGTCACTTGTGAGGAACGCTATGACATTCCAATTTTAGATCCTTTACTTTCTATATTTGGTTTTGCACTTGCAACTGACATCTGTCAATTAAAATTTTATGAATATACCTATCAGTTGTTTAGATGATAAATAACAAAGCTGACTAATTTTTGAAAATTAATTTCTTTATAACACTTTAAATCTACATCTATTGAATATGAAGGAAAATGTATAATTAAACCGTATAGAGAAGAGTATTATCTTTAATATGTATAATAACAAAAAGTCAAAAAATAATATTTAACTGCGTTTTTTTAAGAAAAACTGTTAAAAACTTCAAATTTGGGTACTTCCGGTGGATCAATTATAACCAAAATCTAATCAACTCTTCATATGGTCGTACAGAAGAGGAATACGAAAGAATTATAATTTTTACAATTGTAGTATTGGAGTTATCGTCGGAGAAAAATTTGTCACACACGGACACACACACACACGGACACACACACGCACACACGGACACACACACGGACACACACACACACACACACACGGACACACACACACACATACAGACATCATCTTAAAAATGGTATATTCGTATTGTAGGGACCCTAAAACGTGCTTATTCATTAAAAACTCACCACCGAATTTTTTGACCAAAGACAATACCTTCCTTACCTAAAGGTGACGGAAGGTAAAAAAATCTGCTTGTTCCTAGTGTATCAACAAGTATCAAGAAATTTCTTGAATTTTGAATTTCTTGTCTTGAAAACAAGAAGGTAAGTTTTTATTTAAAGACAAGGCACGAACATTAGTGGCAAGACCAAGCTTTCTTGGCAAGAATATTATACGAGGGTCACGCCAAAATTATTGAGATACAGAAATATTATTTGAAGGAGAAGCATGTAGTTTTACTGGTGTTCAAAGCAGTCCCCCCCCTGCTTCAATACACTTTTGTAATAGAATTTTCCAGAGATGGAAAGCTTTGAGCCATTCATTTTCTGGAATCGTATTAAAATACTCCATTATGGTGTTGTTAATCTCCTCTTCTGACGTAAAATGACGACCACGTAAATGTTTTTTCAAATTAAAAATAGCTAGAAGTCACACATTGCAAGATCAGGAGAATACGGTGGATGCTCAATGACTTTAATAACATTTTCTTTCAAAAAATTAACAGTTGTCGCAGCGGTATGGGAGGACGCATTATCATGGTGAAGCATTAAACCCTTAATTTTCACACTGCGAAGAACTTCAGGTAGACATTTTTGTGTGTACCAATTGGCAGTAACAGTCTTCTGTCCCTCTAACCTAATTGCTTTCACAAGACCTGTACTTCTGAAAAATACAGCCTACATAACTTTTTTAAGTGCACGTTGTTTTTTCACGGTAACTGGTGTTGGGTCATCTTCAAACATCCATACCCTACTTTCTTGACGCGTTGGAACATCATAAAAGGGTATGTAAGTTTCATCGCTAGTTACAATTTTAGAAAGAATACGATGACCGCCATTTAACAATTTTAAAGTGGCGCGACTAATTGTACCACGCTTGGCTTTTTGTTCTTCCGTTAAGTTGTGTGGCACCCAACGAGAACCAATTTTTCTAAGACGAAGTTCTTCATGCAAAATTTTTGCTATTGCTGCGGATCCAATGCCAAGGGCATCTTCCATCGTTTGATAGGTGACACGATTGTCATCCTTTATCATTTGTCTGATGGCAGCTACATTTTCTGGCACTACCGCTGTACAAGGTCTCCCTGAGTGTTTCTAATCACGCAAGAAATTACGGCCTCTTTTGAATTCTGAAAACCAGCTAGTTGCTCGAGATGGAGCTTCATCTCCAAATGCCAATCGTAGACGTTCCTCGCACTGTTCTTCACGTAATCCAATTTTAAAGTCGTAGCAAATCATAGCGCGATAATGCTCTCTTCCTAACTTCATGTTGCAGTTTATTTCCACTTCGAATTCCACCACAATAAATCACTTCAACCAGATGGTATTATTGGACAGATATTTTAAATAAATTGTAGTTTGACATTTGTGCACTAAAAATTTTCCAAAGCCAACTGTTTCCCAGCATCTCAATAATTTTGGAGTGACGAAAAATTTAAAGAAAAGGTAACTTTTTTAAATAAATATAAATTTATCATCTTATAGGTACTTTATTTAGCACGTTTTTCATGGATTCCATGGTTACGACAAGACCTGCGTTTTCTGTTTCTGTAAAGTCGATATTGGCCCGGTTTTTCCATCTCTAGATAAAGTGTCAGTTAATTTAACTGCCAGATAAAATGAAAATATCGCATCAATATTAGGGCGTAAATCGACAAAATTATAGATACACATGTCAATTATACGATGCGATATTTTTCTTTTATCTGGCGGTTAACTGACATTTTATCTAGAGATGGAAAAACCGAGTCTTACAATAAAAAAATAAAGTACGGAAATATAATTAATTGCATAGTGTATTGGGAATTTAATTACACGAAATACACTAAAACAATATTGAAATTCAATTAATAGTTAATGCATACAGAAATGTGGTTTATATACGTTTTAATTGCATATCAAATTGGTAACAAACATCATATATAAGCAAGAAGTATTACATATTACAATTGAAGAAATTTTAACAAAAACAACTCTTTAATTAACTCTTTAATATTCAATTAATCCATTTATTAACCTTTTAAAATAATGTAATGAAAATTTCATTCTTAATTTTTAAACAATAGTTATTTTAAATATCAATTCCAATTCTGGGAAATTTATTTAATTTAATACAGTCATTTAAAAGTTTTTCTATCGGCATAATTGAATAAAAACAATGCATTTGTTTATTTTTTCTCATCAATACATGGCTGCCTAGATTAAAAGCTTATAAAAACTGTAAATTTATAATTAATTTTTACGTTTATATGAAGAGCTAATATAATCGGTTCACATGATTTACATGCAGAATTTAAATCTCTATAACTTTTACTTGAAACATTTCAAATTACATAAAATATATAGGTTACGTTTGCGCAAAGAAAAGTTGAATGGGGGATTCCAGCTCAATCGAATTAAAGGAAAATAGTAAAAAAATATAAATGTATATGCTGAGTAACGAATATTAATAAAAAAATGAAATGGTATAATTGAGATATTACGGAAATAAAGGGTTTTTTGTTATAACGCTTCGACACTAATATGAAAATATTTTGATTGGCGACCGAGAAACCGCCTATACATGCATTACAAATAGCGTGTTAGGAGGTGGGATTACTACCAATGGAAGTTAAGAAATTCAAATTCGAAAGGAGGGGCTAACATTCCTGTACTACAGTTTCCAAACAATTTTTATTTTAACATAAATTTCTTGCATTAAACTTAATAATTTAAATACACCTGTAATTATAAAGTATGTAGACTTATACAGTGTTATAATATTCATTTATGTTTATGTAAATATAACTTAAAATAGCATATATTTCAAGAACATTTAGGTCCATGATGAAAACAGTTTGATATAAAAACACATAAATGTGACGTCACGTCAATCTTTTCAAAATTCGGGAGACCATAACTCGCTTATTAATAGGAAGTTTTTCACCGGATTTTCATCAATAGTCTTAGTTTTCCTAATATTTTCAGATGAAATTATAAAAAAAAAATGGTGTAATCCCCCATTCTCATATTAAACGCCTATGTCTTACTTTTCGATTTACACCCTGTACATTAGTATAATTTGACACAATTATTTATTTTAAAATTTAAGGTTATTCCGGGAGGGATGACACAAAGCCAGTTTTCCTTAAACTAATAATTGTTAAATTTTTCTTTTGAAATTTTGTCGATATAGTTTCTCGTGGTATCGTAATTTATTTTATTTGTATGATGCCAAAGTTTTTTGGGTATGTCATATCTTTGGTTGTAACTTTAGTTTTTATAACAAATAAATAAATATATCACGGCATATTACCTATTTCTAGGTGTGCCAATTTGCTTTGTCGCAGATATCGGTAATGATGATGACATTTGTACCGTGCGGGCGCTTACCAGGCACTCATTGCTGGCGTGGAGAGTGCGCCACAGGGGTCACTTTTGTGCCATTTAAAATTCGAAATATTTGGCGTCGGTCGGGATCGAACCCGGTACCCCCAGGTTCGCGACCAGATACTCAGGCACGAGGCCACGGGACCCCATTAGTTTTCATAACAATATTCTTATTTTGTTATATGAATAAGTGTGACATTTGTGGATTATCAACTGTTTTTGCACTTTGCTTGCAACGCTGCGAAATTTGCAACAAGACAACAGTGATGAAATCAAAGAAAAAATAACGAATAACGTAAACAAATGTTATCATACACAAAGATAAAAACTAATGAAAGGACACCAAATGCATTAAAACATTGTTCGACTTTCAAATAATTGTAAATTTAATTATAATATACTTTTATTATAGTATGCAAAATATAGTAATTATTTTCTTCGTTTTTTTAAAACATGAACATCACTTGATCATTATTACAGTTTTTTTTCCATATTTTAGTGTTTTTATGATGTAACTCCTCTGCATGAAAAGTGCAAGTAATTTCTAATCAAAATTATTCAACATTTGTGACCCATAATGTCAAATGTATAAATTTTCAATAATGATATGTCAATTTTAATAATTATAATATCAGATTTGGAGAAATATTATATATGTACAACGCTCAACGCATTACGCATTAATAGTTATTTATATACCAAGGACGAAAAAGTGCTTATTACACTACAGCCGAATTTGGTCTAAAGAGTGGCAAAAATAAAATTAAATGTTGTTTTATTCAACTTTGGTTTTGCACTTAACACTGATATCTGTCAATTAGAATTATTTGAATAGGTATATCAACTGTTTCCATGATTATAGAAAAGCTGGCTGATTTATGAAAGTTAATCTTTAAAATTCTTTAACTCTGTATCTATTGAATATGACGGAAAATGTTTTAATCAAATCGTATAGACAATAAGATATTCTTTCATATTAATAATCACAGTGGCTCGTACCACGATCACGGTTCTAAGACCGGTAATAGTTAAAACCTTGACGACGACTTGACACATACTTCAGGGTTATCAACAAAAATCAGTGTTGCCACTATACTGATTAAACCGAAAATGTACTGACAGGCATATTCAATACATTTGGCTTCAATATTCTAAATAATTTATCTTAAAAACAAGTCCAGAGGCAAATCATATTAAACAATTTAAAATAATGAAGCCAAATGTATTAAATATGCCTTTCGGTACATTTTCGGTTTAATTAGTATAGTGGCATCACTGATTTTCTTTATACCCCTGAAGCATGTGTCAAATAGTTAGCACGGTTCTAGCTAACACCAATGTTAGAACCGTGATCGTGGTACGAGCCAGTAGGTGTTAAAAAATGCTATTTAACTGTGATTTTTCAAGAAAAACTGTTAAGAACTTCAAATAAGGGCACTTCCGGTTGACCATTTATAACCAGAATCTAATCATCTCCATATGGACATAAATAATAGGAATACGAAAGAATTATAATTTTTAGAATTGTAGTTTTGGAAAAACTTGTCACACATAAAAATATGTATATATATTAAAAATACAGTCGACTCTCTATAAATCGAATTCGCAAGGGGAATTTGAATTTGTTCGAATTTAGAAAGAGTTCGAACTAGAGAGAGTAAAAGAAAATTAAATGAATATTTGTATAAATTACAAAGAGTATGTATGTATATGGAATGGAAAACAACGTTTATTCAGTTAATATAACAAAAAAATTACATATTTATTTTTTAGAAATATGAGTTGTACCTACATACCTAGTAAATATTTAAATTGAAACTTTATACCGAGTGTTCCAAACAAACCTGTTTTAGTCTAAATCTAAATTCGATTTATAGAGAGGCGAGTTTCATTGAAATTGATGGCAAATGCCGAAAATTTAATTCGATTAAAGGAAAGGTCGAATTAAAAAATTCTATTTAAATATTTTTTTCATATAGAAGTATGCACTCTTGAACAAGTCAAAATAATAATTCGATTTAGAGAAAAATTCAAATAAGAGAGAGTATGATTACAGGCCTATTCTACTAAAAAAATGTATAACGATGTCGTTACTGAACGACTGTCGCTAAGCATTTGGATAAACGACTTTAATAACGACAAATGCCAAAAACCTATTCTACTAATCATATCGTTATAAATTATCGTTATCAGGATTATAACGATAATATCTAACTTCATGTATATTTTGACAGAATAAATTTTTATATGTTTTTCAATTTAAATTTGACATATCGATTCATTGTATGTTTATTTAATTGAATTTGACAATGGATATAAAGAAAAGGGCTTTGAGAACAACTCAAAGACAGTATGAAATATATGTTGAAGAACTGGAAAATAACAGTTCATTAAGAATTAATAAATTGTCCACTGAAGAATTGGAAGAAATATGAAGACTTCCAAGTCATTTAAATTCTGTGGGACCGGGTAAAAGGATCTGATGTATCACGCAGTGTACGATTATATACTCTGACATCCCTATACAAATATATAATTTTTAAATACATAGATAGTGCATCTATATTCTATATTATATTATATATCAATATATTAGATAATATTATCTAAGGGTAGAAAAAAGAAAAAGTTTTTTCGTTGCAGAATATATTTGAAAATTATTTATTTATTATTTACATTCTGCAACAAAAAAACCTTGGATTTTTCTTTTTTCTACCCTTATCAACATGCAAAACAGCCTGGAGTCCTTCGTCCACTAAATATTATCTAAATCTAAATTTTTAAATATATTTCTGAAATATAAATAAAATGTCTAATACTAAAAAGTATAATTAGTGTACAGAAGTGAATAAATACTCATCTTTGCAGAATCTCTTTCTCAGCTACAATTAACAAAATATCTTCTTTAGCCATTTTTACTTTTGTTCTCAAAATATGTCTAACTTTACGACTTCAACGATGCATGTGAACTTGTCGTTATTAAACGATGTGAAATAACGATATGTAACGATTCCTAACGATAAATAAATTAACAGAATAAGGTTTTGGCAAAAATCGTTATCATAACGACTTATCGCCTAGTAACGAGTCATAACGATACATATTTTTTTAGTAGAATAGGCCTGTAAGAGAGGTATTGGATTCATGCTAAAATTCGCATATCCAGATTTTATTGGATAAGCACGATTTAAGGTCCCCAGAATCCGATTATAACATTTTTAAAATGATGTCTGTGTGTGTGTGTGTGTGTGTGTGTGTGTGTGTGTGTGTGTGGATGTGTGTATGTGTGTATGTCTGGATGTTGTAGACACGATTCCTCAAAAACTATTAGACTTAAAAAATATTTAACTGCAGTTTCCTCAATCTGACGTTCCTGGGAAAAGCTGAAAAGGTTTTGGTAACAATTGAACAACCGGAAGTAGTATTTCTTAGAAAAATTCTTCTAAATATAATTTTTTGGGAGTTTTTTTTTATTAAATATTGAAGAACATAAAATTCTCCATCTAATATACTTAAAAATTTTATTATATCTTGTATAGATTTAGAGATAAAGACACTATAATTTATAGAGTAAAATAATCGCAGAGGCCAAGGCACTAAGGAAACCAGTTGACAAATTCCAATGTTTATAACATGACACATGTCATTGTCAAATATCAACAGTTTTAGTGACATTCTGATAGCTTTTTCTGGGAAGTATATTTAACTTTTCTTATTGTTTTATTAATTAAATATTTGAAATTATAGGTAAAATTGTGGTAAAGTGCATATATCCATCAGAAATATCGCCAATCTGATTAATGAATTGGAAGAATCTGTGACATTTAGAAACTTCCTCATACAATGAAAAATAGATATAATTAGAATTATATGTGTGCATAAGACATGTTAAATACAATAAAAAACAGCAATTGGGTAAAGTTCTGTATTTTTTTTTTTGTTATAAACCGACGGTTCGAAAGGGAAGTGCAATACAATACTTATATAGCCTAATATGGAAACGGCGAGAGGTCTTGTGCTGGCCACAACAGATTTTTTTTAGTAGAATAGGCCTGTTAGAGAGAGTCGACTGTAGATGTAAATAGAATTTTTGTGTATCAGAAATGTTCCGGTTGTCCAATTGTTACCAAATCATCAGATGTACCCGCATATATTCCTGTACAATACTGTATGCAAAGCTTTCGAGCTTTAGAAATGAAACAGCAACATTATTGTATGTCCATTGCTATTCTGGTAATCGATGTATAGATGTGATATTCAGCGCTGTTGATTATGTAGGAACAAATGTATGTAATGCTTGTATTAGCACCGGATATCCTCTCGTTTGAAAACTAGAAACTGAATGAGCTATTCACAACAGAGCTTGCGAATCGGCCGGAATGGGCGGCGTTGCAATACGAGTGTGTGTGTGTGTGAGTGCGAGAACGGAAGTCGGGATGAGAGTTTCCTCTTACCAAACCAACGCCTTCAGGGTTAGGGGGCATACAACTAACCGTTATACAGGCTGTTTCAATGAAACCGTAAAAAAATTAAGGACATATAGTACTGTCAAAAATGAGTAAAAAAAAGCTTGATCAACATAGGTCTGATCTTCAACTGTTTCCAAGATAAATGAAAAATAGAAGAAAAACTGACAATTATAGCGATCGAACAAAATTTTGTCTGTCAGTAAAAATGACTATATATATAAAACACACACATCGTAAAAAAGTTATAATGATATTATAGGGACCTTAAAACGTGCTTATCCACTAAAATCTGGATATGCGAATTTTAGCATGATTCCAATACCTCTCTTAGCAAGAGGTAAAAATCCCTGGTTGTCCAATTTTACCCAAAATCTAATTAACTCTTTATATGAACGTGGAAGCTTAAATACTGAAAATAGAAGTATTTACAGTAAAATTTTTGAAAGAAGTCCGATCAAGGCCATGTACGAATTGCATTTATGAATTAAGATTTTATGCTATCAAATTTAGTAGTGTCGTTTACATAATTTTTATGAGGTACACAAGATATTTTGTACCCTCATAAAAACTAAGTAAAAGACACTACTAAATTTGACAGCACAAAATCTTAATTCATAGATACAATTCGTAGATGGCCTTGATCGGACTTCTTTCAAAAATTTTACTGTAGAATTTTTATAGAAGAGTTATCAAGTAGAAAAAAAATCGTCGCACACATACACACAGACAGACATCACTGTAAAAATAATAAAATAAAAACATGTTATGCTTTGTCAATGAAAACTCACTATCTATCACTATTTTTGGTCCGAAAACATTACCTCCCTTACCTACACGGAAGCGGGAGAAGGGAAAGAAGAAAATTTGGAAGTTAAGTATCAAAAATGAAATTGATGAAATTACTTTTTTTCATTAAAAAAAGTTACTTTTTTAACGCTACAGAGTGAAATAATGAAACGTTACGGCACTTTTTTTACCTCTCGCTAAGAGAGGTATTGGATTCATGCTAAAATTCGCATATTCAAATTTTATTGAATAAGCACGATTTAAGGTTCCTAGAATCCGATTATAACATTTTAAAAATGATGTGTGTGTGTGTGTGTGTGTCTGGATGTTGGTGGGACAAAAACTATTAGACTTAAAAAGTATTTAACTGCAGTTTCCTCAATCTGATATTCCTGGGAAGAGCTGAAAAGGTTTTGGTAACAATTGGACAACTGGAAGTAGTAGTTTCTTAGAAATTTTTTTCTAAATATAATTTTTTGGAAATTTTTGTTATTACAAATATTGAAGAACAAAATTCTCCATCTAATACACTAAAAAATTTTATTATATCTTGTATAGATTTAGAGATAAAGACACTATAATATATAGAATATTCTAATCGCAGAGGCTAAGGCACTAAGGAAACCACTTGCCAAATTCAAATGTTTATAATATAGTTTGTAAATGACATATGTCAGTGTCAAAAATCAACAGTTTTAGTGACATTCTGATAGTTTTTACTGGAAAGTATATTTAATCTTTCTTATTATTTTATTAATGAAATATTTTAAATTATAGGTAAAATGCATATATCTATCAGAAATACCGCCAATCTGGTTAATGAATTGGAAGAATCTCTGACAAATAGGAACTTCCTCATGCACACTTATTGCAGACGTAAAAAAAAAATTGTATGCAACTCTAATAAAAAGTGTCTTATTTCACTCTTAGGATTTGACGAACTCGCCTACGGCTCGTTCGGTCAAACTTTCCTATTCGTGAAATAAGACTATACTTTTTACACTTGTTGCAAAATAACTATTACAATATGAACTACTCTAGACAAAAAGTTAGCACAAACGGTAGACAAGTAAAATGTAACTTCCGTTCTCGTAATCTTTTACATTGATTCTTAGAACTTGGCGCCTTTTGTAAAATGAGAACATGATTAACAAGACTTTAAATCATTAAATTACAACAAAATTTCAAAGAATGAAAATAGTTGTTTGTTCTAGGAAACTGATGGGAAATTGTTGATCCGATAATATAATAATGAGTTTGAGATAAAATCCTATTTCAAGTGCATCGTATTTATAATTTAATAAAGCCAATTATTTTTCGCAAAAAATAAACTGAAGTATTTAATTTACTTTTTTTGTTGTATTTTATGCATTCATTTACTGGTAAATGGATTCCGGATTACAAAACGGCGATAGTAGAAAAGACTTGAAAATACACAGAAAAAAAAATTGGGTATATTGTTCTAAATTGTAGTAAAATTAACTAAATAAATTCCTTATTTTTCAGTCTACTAAATAATAATAATAATAATAATAATAATGTTAAAATGAGGTTAAAGTTTTGGATCCTTAATTTGTAAGAATGATGAAGGAATTTCGGCCTTCGGAATCCTTTTAAAAATTTTATTTTTAAATTAAAATTTCATTTATTTTAGGACGTTTCGGAGCTAACACTTATGCATCTTCAGCAATAAGTATAAGAGTAGGTTGACATTATAATTAATACATAAAAAAATGTTGTCCCATGACTGCGTGCTTGAGTGTTTGGTCGCGAACCCGGGGGAACCGGGTTCGATCCCTACAGACGCCAAATATTTCCAATTTTAAATGGTACAAAAGTGCACTCTCCACACCAGCTATGAGTGTCCGTGAGGTGACGCCTGGTAAACGCCCACATGGTAAAATATATCGTCATCATTATCGATGTCTACATGTGTTGTAGTTATTGAGTTATTGGCACACCCAGAAATGGGTAATATGCCGTGATGATATATATATATATATATATATATAAAAATTTATGTATTGATTTGGTCAAAAATTCGATGGTGTTTTTAATGAATAAGCACGTT
Source organism: Ophonus ardosiacus (assembly GCA_943142095.1). Classification (NCBI taxonomy): domain Eukaryota; kingdom Metazoa; phylum Arthropoda; class Insecta; order Coleoptera; family Carabidae; genus Ophonus; species Ophonus ardosiacus. Next base: position 85,675,454 of record OW964823.1, read on the forward strand.
TTGGGGTCCCTAGAATATATTTTTACTATTTTTGTGATAATGTCTCTCTCTCTCTCTCTCTCTCTCTCTCTCTCTGTGTGTGTGTGTGTGTGTGTGTGTGTGTGTGTGTGTGTGTGTGTGTGTGTGTGTGTGTGTGTGTGTGTGTGTGTGTGTGTGAAATGTATATATCCATCAAAAATACCGCGCCAATCTTGTTAATGAACTGGAAGTATCTTTGACATTTAGGAACTTCCTCATACAATGAAAACTAGATATAATTAGAATTGTATGTATGCAGAAGACATGCTAAATATAATAAAAACAATATTTGGATAAAGTTCTATAATTTTTTTGTTATATAACGACATATAGCGAAGTGCAACACAATACTTATATAACATAAAATGGAAATAGCGAGAGGTATTGTGCTGGAAGCAGCAGATTTTTAAACTTTTAGGCTGGGTACACACATGTACAAAATATCGTAACAGAACTCCATCGCGTAGCTTAATCGCGTAACAGTGTGGACAGTACATCGTAATAGCGTAACACAGTAACATCGTAACAGAACAGCGTTCCATTCCTTGTCGGTTTTCTAGCGTCGCATCAAAGAAATGTTACGCGTTTATGTTACAACCCTTGTTTGCGAGTGTGGACAAATCAGAAATAAATTATTGTCATGGAACGGAGAAATGTTCGGGCATCTGATACGTGGCGAGGTTACGTTACAGTTAGACACTAAAAAATAAAGTGACGTCGTAGCATAGCAGAAAATTGTTACGAGACGGTGTTCTGTACGATAATTTGTACATGTGTGTACCCAGCCTTATAGTTTTTGTCATACAGTTTTAATATAAATTTTTCATATTCTAATTTGTTAGTATGGTGGATAATCCCAATGTTTCTATTTTAACAAATCTTCCGTAAATATTTCATATTGCTGATATAACATAGAATACGTTGTGCAAACTCCCATAATTAAAACTTGTATGATGAAGTTAGCGTTAAATGGCGGCAATTAAGAAGACTTTAAAACAATTCCGAGTGGAATCGCCATCACCAAGGCATGATCATGATGCGAAATGAGAGTAATTTGTGTGATTATAAGCATAAGGTGCATGAAGGACATGATGTATGCGTCAGCTACTGCAGCTCAAATCAGCTAAACTAATGTGCAATTGCAATGTGCAAAGCACACACCCTAATACTATCGCCCTCTAACGAGTTTATCAGTAAAACTTCAAAGATATAGTAAAAAAAAAATCTGTAGTGGCCAGCACAATACCTCTCGCCATTTCCATTTTATGTTATAAAAGTATTGTGTTGCACTTCGCTATCGAACCGTCGTTTTATAACAAAAACAATACAAAACTTTGTCCAAATATTGTTTTTATTGTATTTGTCTTCTGCGCACACATGCAATTCTAATTATATATATTTTTCATTATATGAGGAAGTTTCTAAATGTCAGAGATTCTACCAATGGGGTATGTGACTAAATTTTGATTTTTACATATATGATACTAGACCAAAAAATAAAATATCCGTATTTTTTTTAATTGATTAATTATTCGTAGTTTACGAGAAAATAATTATTAACACTTTGGAGAAGAGATCTGTGACGTCAGTAGGGTAGAATGATAGAAGAAGACTGTTAGACTGATATAGATATATTGTGGTAGGTCTATCCTACTGACGTCACAGATCCCCTCTCTAAAACATTAAATTGCTGATAACAATATTATTATAAACTAATGTTTAGTTTTTATTATAATAATGAGAAGCTATAGAGGTTTGTTTTTATATATTATGACATATATTGAAATTCGATTATGGTCACATACCCCATACCCCATTCATTAGCAAGACTGGATAAATGCATTTTACCTATAATTTCAAATATTTAATTAATAAAACAATAAGAAAGATTAAATGTAAAAAAGTTATCAGAATGTCACTAAAATTGTTGATTTTTGCTACTGACATCTGCGATTTATTAACTATGTTATAAACATTTGAATTTGTCAAGTGGTTTCCTTAGTGTCTTTATCTCTAAATCTATACAAGATATAATAAAAATTTTTAATGGCCAATTTTATATTCTTCAATATTTGTAATAGCAAAAATATTCAAAAAATTATATTTAGAAGAACACACACACGTATATATATATATACAAACACACACACATTGGCACAACCGAAAATAGATATGTTTCATTAGTTTTATTTCGTTATTTCAATTAAAATTAATTTTATTTTGATACGGGTTGTTAACGTTGACTAATAATTTTCTTTTAATATTGGTACAACCTGCCATCAGGCTTTTAAAAGAGTAATTATCAACCTTAATTTTAGTTGGCTATGACCTATCACTTCAGTTATTATTTTGCTTATTTTAACTTGTATTGTTTGGCTTGTGGCTTGTTGAAATCGTGCGGAAACCAACATCTACAATCCATGCACTAATTTGGGATGTTCAACGACAATACCGCACATTGTTCAACAGACGACAGACGACCACTAATTGTTATCCATTCTACACGTGTCCAAGGAGAGAATTCCACACAAATGTTTACCTACCATCATGTGCATGCTAATTATCTATAGCCAGAAAAAAATTAGAGCTGTAGTTTTCGTTCCCATATGAAATTATTTCAAACAAAAATAGCATTTATATAATATACCGATTCCTTACATTTTGGAGGTTGTGAAATACGTCATTTCTAACTTTAATGACAATCTCTTGGGTTGGAAATAACAGATTTCACTTCCATCTCTTGGGTTGGAAATGTTTATGTAGGTGTTACCTAGCAACATTTCCATATATCCCTATAATTAAGTAGGCTAAACAAATTTTAAATTTCACTGTTCCTTTAATATAAATGCGAGGCATTCAAGCACAGTTTCAACTTAACGTGCGGCAGCTATCTATATAATTTTAAATATTTAATTAATGATAAAATAAGAAATATTAAATGTACTTCCCAAAAAATCTTCAGTAATGTCTCTGGATTTTTAACACTGACATTTATATCAATTACAAACATTTTAATTTTTCAACTGGTTTCATGGGCTGTTTGATTCATTATACAATAGATTATTTTATATATTTATAATTCTCTATCTAAATCTATAGAAGATATAATAAAAATCCGTTGTGGCCAGCACAAGACCTTCCGTCAATTCGATGTATTTTGTACAAATCCCATACCAAAAGGTCCTTGGAACAGATTCTATATAATATCATGTAAAATCGAACACGAACACATACTATTTTTTACAAATTCCATACTAAAAGTTCATTTGAAAAGGTTCTTTAAATCTAATAAAATTATAACATAAACTACACGTAATGTCCTTCCATCTTGTCTTTGGCTTTTTTCTGCATGTCACTTGCGAGTAACAATATGACATACCAATTTTGTGATCCTACACTTTCCATATTTGGTTTTGCACTTGCAACTGACATCTGCCAATTAGAATTTTTTAATATATCAGCATCAATGTATAATTAAACCGTATAGAGAAGAGTATTTTCTTTAATATATATAATAACAAAATGTCAAAAAATAATATTTAACTGCGTTTTTTTAAGAAAAACTGTTAAAAACTTCAAAAAACGGGTACTTCCGGTGGATCGATTATAACCAAAATCTAATCAACTCTTCGTATGGATGTACAGAAGAAGAATACGAAAGAATTATAGTATTGGAGTTATCGTCGGAGAAAAATTTGTCACACACGGACACACATACACACACACACACGGACACACACACATACATACAGATATCATCTTAAAAATAGTAAATTTGTATTGTAGGGACTCTAAAACGTGCTTATTCATTAAAAACTCACCACCGAATTTTTTGACCAAAGACAATACCTTCCTTACCTAAAGGTGACGGAAGGTAAAAATGTATTGAATAGAGAATTTTATATTCTTTAATATTTGTAATAATATAAAAATCCAAAAAATTATATTTAAAAGATTTTTTTTTAAGAAACTATTACTTTCGGTTGTTCAATTGTTACCAAAACTTTTTCAGCTCTTCCCATTAATGTCAGATTAAGGAATAAGAATTATTATTAGTCTTTAGTCTTATAAAATTTGAGAAACCGTCCCTCCAACATGTAGCCACACGCTCATATACACACACACACACACACACACACACACACACACACATATATATATATATATATATATATATATATATATATATAAACACGCGCACGCGCACACACACACACACACACACAAAGAGAGAGAGATAGAGAGAGAACAATGTTATAATCGGATTCTCGTGACCTTAAATCGTGCTTATTCACTAAAATCTGGATATGCGATTTTTTGCATAATTCCAATACCTCTCTTAGCGAGAGGTAAAAATGGAGTAGAATACTCTATTTCGTGACCATCTAATTACATATTTTGATTTTACTCGGACAAGTAGCGGGTGTACGTAGGTAATTAATTTAACGTTGTATTGTTTGTTAACTGAACGGATGTAAGAAGTTGGCTTGTCTGGTTCCGGTGCCGATGGAGGTGAGACCGGAAGCAGCGTAAGGCAGCATAACATCCTCGGCTGAAGCGGAAGCAACTAGCGCCAAGACGATTAGATGAGCGAAGAGTCAAGCCGAACGACCATGGCCTTCCCGGATGTCGCGGTGAATGACAATTGCTACAAACGACACACACTCAATGCTTTTATGATTATCAAGACTTCTTCGTCTGAGGCAAATGAAAAATATTTTCTGTTCTACAACAATAAAGCACACACATTCTTTTTAACAGCTAAAGAAATATTAATATCGTATGTCCCGTAAGTTTTGGCACAATTTTAAACAATTTTTTTGGTAAAAGCATTTGCTTAATGTTTTGTAATATTTAATAATTAAATGTTTCATATGCAACAAAATTATGAACTTAATTAAATAAAAAGTTTTTAACACTTGTTCAAAAAATCTGATGTGGCCAGCACATGTTCTCCCGCCAATTTCATGTTTAAAATATCAATGAACTTTAAGTATCGCTTCAGGTTGATCGTTTGTAAATGAAATCTAATTTGTTGTCCAATAAATCGAAAAATCTGTAATACGAAATTTTGGATTATGTTTTATTGTTTTTCGTCAAAAATCTAATATGTTGTTTCAAATTATATATGAGTTTTTAATACCAAATTTCAGAAGTTTTGGTTCATATTTTAATAGACTTTAAGGAAAAATCGTCACACACGCATTCTTATAAAAACCAGCATCAAGTTCTTGGTGCTCTAAAACGCAATCTTTGTAAATTCTTCGCCGTACATGATCCATTTCGTAAATGTGTAGTTGTAAATTAATATTAATTTATAGTGCTACAAAAATAGAAAAAAAAAATCAGATTATCCTGTACATCTAATATTTATGTATGATGGAAAATATATTATTTTTACAAACCTTAATTTCATTAGAATTAAATATTTTACTATTTTATTCCCCTTAATACGGTTTCATTATTAAATTTAATGTAATGGGGGATTACAGCTCAATCGAATTAAAGGAAAAAAGGAAAAAAATACGAATGTATATGCTGAGTAACGAATATTAATAAAAAAATGAAATGATATAATTGAGATATTTCGGAAATAAAGGGTTTTTTTTTATAACGCTTCGACACTAATATGAAAATATTTTGATTGGCGACCGAGAAACCGCCTATACATACATTACAAATAGCGTGTTAGGAGGTGGGATTACTACCAATGGAAGTTAAGAAATTCAAATTCGAAAGGAGGGGCTAACATTCCTGTACTACAGTTTCCAAACAGTTTTTATTTTAACATAAATTTCTTGCATTAAACTTAATAATTTAAATACACCTGTAATTATAAAGTATGTATACTTATACAGTGTTATAATATTCATTTATTTTTATGTAAATATAACTTAAAATAGCATATATTTCAAGAACATTTAGGTCCATGATGAAAACAGTTTGATATAAAAACACATAAATGTGACGTCACGTCAATCTTTTCAAAATTCGGCAGACCATAACTCGCTTATTAATAGGAATTTTTTCACCGGATTTTCATCAATAGTCTTAGTTTTCCTAATATTTTCAGATGAAATTATAAAAAAAAAAATGGTGTAATCCCCCATTGCTTCCTGACAGTAACATTTGTTTAAATATGTCAAAATTGTTATTAAAATTATATTCTATATTCATATTTAAAGTTATTTAGAGTTATTTACTAAATGTTATAATCTTAGAATTGAAGATTGTACAATTATATTCAATTTTAATTAGTAAAAGTTGCAAAAAAATTATATTCAATGAATTTTTTACTAAAAAAAAAAAACTGTTAAAAGCTTGTATAAATGATACTTCCGGTTATCCAATATACACTAAAAACTAATGCGCTCTTCGCACATTAGTATAGAATGGATATACAAAATTTCAAATTTTTCTGATTGATAGTATTTGAGTAATCGTGTCGACAAGGTCAGACACACACACACACACACACGCACACACACACACCTATTGACATCATTGTAAAAATGTTAAAATCGGATTCTGGGGACATCAAAACGTGCTCTTTCACTAAAATCTCTATATCCGATTTTTAGCACAATCCCTATACCTCCCTTACCTAGGGTAGCGGGAGGTAAATATTTGAAATATTAATATTGAAACTATAATTTAGAAGAGTTTATAATAAAGTTATTTTGTTTGTTATTGTTCAGCCTTACCTTGTCACAATTTGTGCCAAAACTTTATGGGGCATACCTACGTTTCATGATTTATGTATAAAGCCCAAGACTTTACTTCTTATCTATAGAAGTTATTAGATCTCTCTAAAGTAAACCTACTCCCTTATTGCATCTTGTAGATTGATATTTTCAAGACAGACTTATGCAGCAAATAATAAGAAGTGTCTATATCTACGAAATTATTGAATTTCCGTAGGAAATGGAAATGCACGTTTCAATTTGTAAGGTAAATCCGTTTTCACTATTGTGGTTATTTGCTTAGAGATTGAACATCAAAATCATATTTTCTTTCCTGCTAGAATAAACTGAAAATGTAATGCACTTTAAATTAAAATAAACAAAAATTGAATTGATTTAGAAAAAGCAAATTTACACGATGTACCGTCAATCGGAGTGACTCGAGATATGGGGGTTGCCTATGGGCCTAATGAGGTCATGCACGACTTTTTTATAATTTTAATCGATAGAGTAGTGAAAAATAATAGACCCGTATTTTTTATTTTTCCTCAAATCGATCTTTAATCATGAAAAAATTGTAATTGAAAATGACATTCTTTATAATGAGGCTGCTAGACCCCCGCTTCGTCCCTTGGCCAATGACGTCACAGAGTGACAAGCACGACCATTTTGATTTTCACATTGTCTTAAACGTCAAAGTGACATTTAAAGATAACCTAAAATTTTTGAAAGTAAACATGTCGATGAAACGCTATTTCGTGCCAAAATAAAGAATAAAATAATATTCTACAATATATTCAATGTCTCACATGCGTTTATAACCTTCTACCGTCTAATTGAAAGATTCAAAAGTGAAAGAAACATCTGATGTAACGTAAATAATTTCACGCCAAATGAAAATTATATTTATAAAAATAAGTAGAACGATATTATATTAATATGTTAGAGCATATTCAGATATGTAATCCTTTAATTTACAGTTTATATATATTTTTCTTTTAGAAATTATGTGTCCATAAAAAATGTCTGTTTGAAATGAGTCTGAACTTGGTATGTAACGTTGTGACGACAAAACATGGCTGGTTTTTGCACCTTTTTAAAAATATCATACTTTAAAACGATTTTATACAACAAAAAATATAAATAAAAAATATTTTAATCATGCTGATTGATGAATTAGACTATCCTTTTTCAATTTCAAACAGAAAAAAGGTACAATTTTGACCTCATTCTCAATTTTCACTGAAGTGATCTGCAGTGAAAAATTTTCACTTTATCATTTGGAGCTATTCTCAATTCCAAAGTGATTTGATATAAATGAGTGAGAAAGTGATATATTGTATGTGTTTACCGTATGTTGATAATATTAGTTGCGCATAACAAGAAACTACGAATTTGGTGCATGTGTTTCTTCACGTTTGACACATATTATCATGAATGACAAGTGATATGATATAAATTTATCATTTCATATCATATCACATCTGTAAAAATTGAGAATGGGCTACTTGCGTGTACTGAAAATCTGATTTCTATCACTATATACGTAATGTTATGTTGAAAACATATATAAAAATCTGATGTGGCCAACACAAAACCTCCCGCTATTTAATTTTTATTAATTTAAATACATACTTACGGATTTACTAACACTGCAAACGGTTCCATTGCATAAAACTATTGCTTTATTTACTATTTTCTTTTTAAAATGTCACTATTATAAATTTGAAATGATTAGTTTTTTGACAGTGACATTTAATGTCAGTTACATTCATTTAAAATATGAACTGTGGAACAAAGAAATTGTGTTTTTCTTAGGCTTCGGGACTTGTAAAAAAAAATATTTTTTAATTTATCTGTAAAATATATAGAAAAAGTATTAATGTATTCCTGTAGAAAATTCAATAATCTTTAATTTTCATAACGACAAAATGTGAAAAAATGGCATTTAATGGTATTTTTTGAAGAAAAACCATTATGAGCTTCAGGTAAAGTGTCATTTCCGGTTATCCGATTTACACCAAAATCTAATGGCTTCTTTTCTTATTAGAATAGGATAGAAATACAAGATTTCAGAATTTTCTGAATGATAGTATTTGAGTTAGAGTGAAGACAAAATCCCTACACATACACACACACATACATACACACACACATACACACACACATACACACATACAGACATCATCGTGAAAATGTTAAATTTGGATTCTAGGGACCTTAAAACGTGGTCATTTACTAAAATCTCGATAAGTGATTTTTAGCACGATCCCTATACCTCCCTTACCAAGGGTAGCGGGAGGTAAAAATATAAATTTTATTTTTAAAAAAATATTTGTTTTTTAGTAAATTAAGAAAAAAAATTTTCTGTGGCGTCATTATATTGAACTGGAACTGTTTAAAAATGTAACGTATAGATGGCATTGTGTGCAAGAAACTTTTAATTTGAATTTGACATTAGTTCATTTTTCTCTCTCTCGGGTCGGGACTCTCAAATATATTAATTACTTCACAAATAAACACATAGGTAGTTACATGCAATTTAAAATATCGATACCAAAAAGACAAGCTAAAATATTAACCTCCAAACTATTTTTGAAATGTCAAACATGAGATCTACATTACCCGTACAAACAAACTCTATGGCTTTACGACCATTCATTGGTGCGGCGTAATTATACGTCATACATGGCGGTAATTCAAATAATCAAATTTCGTAACTTTTTTTTCTGGCTAACTAATAAAAATTTTGCCAAAAGAAAAAATATGGGTAGCAAGTTTTTACCTGCTCTTCAAAAATATTAAATAAAAAAAAGGTACGCAAGTAGCCCATTGGACCCTTTATCAAATTTTTGTTATACAGGGTGTCTCACAACTCGCGTCCCAGACGAAACTGACACTTGCCGACGACAATAGGTTGCCAACAAATAGAAGAAAATAATTTGCGGCTGCTTGCATAACGGAGTTACAAGACTTTTTAATCCACCAATCCCGGAAGGATATCTTGAGGTGTGATGATATTACAAAATAAAACTGATTGCTAGGTTTTAAAAATACTACTAGTGAGTTACAAAATTTGTTTGACTTACTGTAATTTTGACACTTTAGAGTTGACTTTTCACTGTCAACAAATTTAGGTTAGCGAAGGTGTCATTCGAGATCATCATTTATATCGTACAGTGCAACGTATTGTAGCAGCTGTGTAAAATGTGTCAAACGAAAATATTATTGTCCACATTCTCCGAAAATTATAATCATTTATAAGGAATACATGGTAAGAATTTACCTTTTTTTATTCACCTTGTCAAAGTTAATTTGACGCTGACATTTTTCGAAAACTACAGTCGCCCACACATTTATAGAAGATTTAATTTGTATAAAACCATAGTAACGTAAAATTGCGGCAAACACACGTTAAAGGTGTAGGTCTCTGATTGGTCAATTTTAAGACGTCTTTTCTCTAATATCTTTTAAACTAGATTTTTTTTCTTCGAAATTACACATCCGAGTGCAGTCTCGTGTTTTCTCATTCGCTCTGGGGCGCGAGTTGTGAAACATCCTGTATACGTATATCACTTACTAGCAATGGATAATATTCCGATTACAATTCTAAAAATCCGATTAATATATAATTATAATTAATATAAATGATAAATTACAATGATATTGTTTCACAGTATTTCACACTATTTAAATAGTAGTTTGTTGAATATTTTTGCTGAAATAATTTTTATCATCCAATTAACAATTATTAAGAACGTTTATTTTTAACATCATACATTCTGTGAACTCCTACGCAATGAAATGTTTCGGTCGTAAACTATTAGACTTGCAATAGCTAAGTGATTCATATCCGGTATTTATCATTTCAGATTAACTTGAGAAATAGTTCAAAAATGTTTATCTTACTGAAAAACAAATATGTTTATTGAATTATTAAATAAACCGCGTACTGGAAATGACACCGCTATTTTTTAAGGAAAATCCCATGAATTTATATTAATTATGGTTTAATTTATTACTTCCTATGAGACACCATTCTTTAATTCCCAGTTGTACCAGCAATGTTTAAATTTTAAGGTAGGCTTTAAAAAAAATATGTTGTGGCCAGCACAATACCTCTCGCCATTCCATTTTATGTTATATAAGCATAGTATTGCACTTCGCTATCGAACAGTCGTTTTATAACAAAATTTTTGTTGTATTTAACCTGTCTTCTGCACACATACAATTCTAATTATATCTATTTTTCATTGTATGAGGAAGTTCCTAAATGTCAGAGATTCTTCCAATTCATTAACAAGATTGGCAGTATTTCTAAGAGATATATGCATGTTACCTACAATTTTAAATATAAAAGCTTTCAGAATGTAACTAAAACTTTTGATTTTTGACACTGGCATCTGTCATTTACAAATTATCTTACAAACATTTGAATTTGTCAGTTTTAGCCTACTCGACTTATTACATCCCGTTATTCTATATATTATAGCGTCTTTATCTCTAAATTTATAGAAGATATAATAAAAAATTTAAATGTATCAGACGTTGAACTTTATGTTCTTCAATATTAGTAATATCAAAAATTTTCAAAAAATAATATGTAGAAGAATTTTTTTTAGAAATTGCTACTTCCGGTTGTCCAATTATTACCAAAACCTTTTCAGCTCTTCCCAGGAATGTCAGATTGAGGTATCCATAGTTAAACTAGTCTTAAGTCTTATAGTTTTTGAGGAATCGTACTTCCAACACACAAAATAGAAACATTGGGATTATCCACCATACTAACAAATTAGAATATGAATAATTTATATTAAAACTGTATGACAGAAACTATAAAAGTTTAAAAATCTGTACACACACAAATCCTCTCGCCATTTCCATTTTATGTTATATAAGTATTGTATTGTAGTTCTCTATCGAACCGTCGATTTATAACAAAAAATTACAGAACTTTACCCAAATATTGTTTTTTATTATATTTAACATGTCTTCCGCACACACATAATTCTAATTATATCTATATTTCATTGTATGAGGGAGTTCCTATTTGTCCAAAATTCTTCCAATTCATTCCACCGAGAGGGTACCGCTAGGGCAAGAAAGACTATGCGATTGGGAAAATATGAAATAAGATTTTTTTTTTTAATTATATTTTGAAAAATATACAGTAGTCAGACGTAAATCATGTATTAAAGTGAATAACTTGCACAATTCTTTCAGAAAAAAAAAACCTGTTGTGGCCAGCACAATACCTCTCGCCATTTCCAATTTGTGTTAAGTATTGTATTGCACTTCGCTATTGAACCGTCGTTTTATAACAAAAAAATTACAGAACTTTACCCAAATATTGTTTTTTATTGTATTTAACATGTCTTCTGCACACATACAATTCTAATTATATCTATTTTTCATTGTATGAGGAAGTTCCTAAATGTCACAGATTCTTCCAATTCATTAGCAAGATTGGCGGTATTTCTTATGGATATATGCTTCCAGAATGTCACTAAAACTGTTGATATTTGACACTGACGTCTGTTATTTACAAACTATGTTATAAACATTTGAATTTGTCAAGTGTTATCCTTAGTGCCTTTGCCTCTGCGATTAGAATATTCTATATATTAGAGTGTCTTTATCTCTAAATCTATACATTATATAATAAAAATTTTGTGTATTAGATGGCGAATTTTATGTTCTTCAATATTTAATAACCAAAATTTCCATTTAGAAAAAAATTTCTAAGAAACTACTACTTCCGGTTGTCCAATTGTTACCAAAACCATTTCAGCTCTTCCCAGGAATATCAGATTGAGGAAACTGCAGTTAAATATATTTTAAGACTAATAGTTTTTGAGGAATCGTCCCTCTAACATCCAGACACACATACACATATCCATACACACACATTAACACACACACACATCCATACACACACATTAATACACACACACCCACACATAATTTTAAAAATGTTATAATCGGATTCTAGGGACCTTAAATCGTGCTTATTCAATAAAATCTGGATATGTGAATTTTAGCATGAATCCTTAGTGCCTTAGCCTCTGCGATTAGAATATTCTACATATTATAATGTCTCTATCTCTAAATCTATACAATATATAATAAAAATTTTAAGTGCATTAGATGGAGAATTTTGTTCTTCAATATTTGTAATAACAAAAATTTTCAAAAAATTATATTTAGAAAAAAATTTCTAAGAAACTACTACTTCCGGTTGTCCAATTGTTACTAAAACCTTTTTGATTGAGGAAACTGCAGTTAAATATTTTTTAAGTCTAATAGTTTTTGAGGAATCGTCCCTCCAACATCCAGACACACATACGTACATTCACACACACACACACACACACACACACACACATACACACACAGACACACACATACATCATTTTAAAAATGTTATAATTTTAGGGATCTTAAATCGTGCTTATTCAATAAAATCTGGATATGCGAATTTTAACATGAATCCAATACCTCTTAGCGAGAGTAAAAAATCTGTTGTGGCCAGCACAAGACCTTCCGTCAATTCCATGTATTTTGTACAAATCCCATACCAAAAGGTCCTTGGATCAGATTCTATATACTATCATGTAAAATCGAACACGAACACATACTATTTTTTACAAATTCCATACCAAAAGTTCATTTGAAAAGGTTCTATAAATCCAATAAAATTATAACATAAACTACACTAAGTAATGTCCTTCCATCTTCTCTTTGGCCTTTCTCTGCGTGTCACTTGCGAGCAACACTATGACATACCAATTTTAGATCCTATACTTTTTTCCATATTTGGTTTTGCACTTGCAACTGACATCTGTCAATTAAATTTTTTTGAATAATTATGTCAGCTGTTTCCATGATAAATAACAAAGCTGACTAATTTTTGAAAATTAATTTCTTTGTAATGCTTTAACTATACATCTATTGAATATGAAGGAAAATGAATAATCAAACCATATAGAGAAGAGTATTTTCTTTAATAAATATAATAAGAAAATGTCAAAAAATAATATTTAACTGCATTTTTTTAAGAAAAACTGTTAAAAACTTCAAATAAGGGTACTTCCGGTTGACCAATTATAACCAAAATCTAATCAGCTCTTCATATGGTTGTAAAGAAGAGGAATATGAAAGAATCATAATTTTTAGAATTGTAGTTTTGGAGATATCGTCGGAGAAAAATTTGTCACACACACACACACAGACACACACACATACACACATACAGACATCATCTTAAAAATAGTACATTCGTATTGTAGGGACCCTAAAACGTGCTTATACATTAAAAACTCACCACCGAATTTTTTGACCAAAAACAATACCTTCCTTTTGACGGAAGGTAAAAAGTGAGAGAATATTAACAATTACTCTAATATTAAATACGAAGTATTTATTTGTTGTGGGAAACCTCTCATTAGCTGTACCTATCTAGAAAAGTTACAGAGTGGGAAACCTTATAGGTGTACCGTGGACCTCATAGAACGCACCCCGGCGTCGCGTTGCAAGTTGCATGCAAACGAGGTTACGGTTGGGTGGTGGCGGCGGTGGTGTTTGTAAAAGCAGCGCAACAGGGTCGAGAACCGAGCTGGGGCTCTGCCACAGAGACCTAGTTTCGGGTGGGCCCGTGCCGAGACCCGTTGCCTGGCAACCGCGCATGCCAACACCTCACCTGCACCGCACGAACACGAGGTTTCGTCCCAGGTTCCGACGATCATACACAACATATCTCTATGACCTACACACATTGAGTGGTAGCGTGAATGGTGATTAGGAGATGATTAAGGAGGACGGGGCCATTTCACATTTTCTGATTTATTTTTTTCTTAAAAAAATATATCAAATTAAACATGTATGTGTATGTTTTACATCTTACAAGTCTTTAGAATCAGAGATATGAATTTTTAAAAGTTGCGTTTAATTTCAAATATTTCAACGGCTGACGACACATATTCACGGATACGACAGTCGAGCTCTACCGGTTTAATTTAGAACTATGATTTTTACCTTCCGTCACCTTTAGGTAAGGAAGGTATTGTCTTTGGTCAAAAAATTCGGTGGTGAGTTTTTAATGAATAAGCACGTTTTAGGGTCCCTACAATACGAATTTACTATTTTTAAGAAGATGTTAATGTATGTATGTGTATGTGTGTGTGTGTGTGTGTGTGTGTGTGTGTGTGTGTGTGTGACAAATTTTTCTCCGACGATAACTCCAATACTACAATTTTAAAAATTATAATTCTTTCTTATTCCTCTTCTCTACATCCATATGAAGAGTTGATTAGATTTTGGTTATAATTGATCCACCGGAAGTACCCTTATTTGAAGTTTTTAACAGTTTTTCTTAAAAAAACGCAGTTAAATATTATTTTTCGACATTTTGTGATTAACAATATGAAATAATATCTTATTCTCTATACGGTTTGATTATACAGTTTCGTTCATATTCAATAGATATAGAGTTATAGAGACATTAAGAGAGATTAACTTTCAAAAATTAGTCAGCTTTGTTAAAATTATGGAAACAACAGATATATTCAGAAAAATTTAATTGACAGATGTCAGTGTCAAATGCAAACCCAAAGTTGAAAGTATAAGGTCAGAAAGTTATGTGTGAATGTGATAGAGTGTCCCTCCAAAGAGAAGAAGATGGAAGGACTGTGTAGCAGAAGATTTGAGAGAGGAAGAATTGTGTGAAGAAGATGCGTTGGACAGGAATGATTAAAAGAGAAGAGTAAGAAACAGCGACCCCTAATAAAATAGGGAAAGGAACTTTCGGTATAGAATTTGTAAAAAATAGTGTGTTCGTGTTACAATTTTATAGGATATACAAAATCTTTTTCAAGGAACTTTTGGTATGGAATATGTACAAAATACATCGAATTGACGGAAGGTTTTGTGCTGGCCACAACAGATTTTTTAGTTTGGTATTTATTTAAATAAACGGTTTATTTACATACTTTATACTGCACCAGTACTTTTAAAGAAATAGAAAGTAATAATAATCTTCTCTCTTGTATATTTTGCTGACAGCTGTCACACTTTTAGGTTAGGTTACTGTTTCATGTTGTGAAGCGTGTGTGTGTGAGAGAGAATTGTCTAAGTGTGAGTATGAATTTGTGCCGTCACAAATTTAGTCCATATTTAAAAGCGCGAAAGTTTATTATCAAATTTATGAATGAAAAGTCCATATTTCAATTTATTTTCTATTACTATATTTATTAAATGAGATGGATATCATGATTTTATAAAAAAAATGAGCTGGAATCCCCCATTATTACAACAAATTTTTTCATTAATAATAAAACAAAATCATAACAAACATTCAATGGCTACTTTAGAATTTAAAATAGTACGAAAATATAAAAATGAAAGAAGTTTAAAAATGTTTCATGTTCTTTGAGAAAAATTGAAAACATTTTTTGCAATAACACGTGCTGTTTTGTTATATTTTTCCGAGAATTTTTCTCAGTATTTTCATTGCATTTTTTTTTTATTCACTGTCAATAGTAACATTTTTGATCCTTTGTTACAAGGAACTACATCCTACAACTATCATATTTCTCAGAATTTCATTCAGTATTTTCATTCTTGCTTTTGATCTTTCACATTAGATGAAAGTTGAAAAAAATACATAAAATAGCTCACATGGCGTTTTAAAATACGTAGTGTAATTTTTTATGCTCCCTGGATATTTATCATATTCTATTTTATATTTATAGAGGAAGAACCATTATTATTTGAAATGTTACTTATTCCTATGAGGAATGATTACAAATTACTACATCCTTTTCATCACTATAAGGCGCGTTAAATAATGACCCGTCTTTCATATATGTAATGCTGGTTGCAGAACAGTATTTTAATACTTTTTTTGCTCAAGTTGCAGAATTGAAGAATTTTTAACTAAGTTTAGTTGTTCAACTTTTCCGGGTCATACGGTTCTTATGAGTCTTATAAGACCCTTATGGGTGAAGAATTGACCCCGCCCCTTATCCATTTGTTCCGGGTGGGTGGGTGTTTCCCTTTTAACTAAATACATACACTCCGATTTTTCACATTTGACCGTTACGTCATAGTTTGATGTTCGTATATTAGATATACGTATCGGAGACTGAATGTAGGACGCCCTAAGTAAGACAGAGATAAACATACGATACGTATATCTAATATACGAACATAAAATTATGACGTAACGGTCAAGTGTGAAAAATCGGTGTGTAGTTCTAATTTCTAACCTTATATGGCGCCAATCAAAAAAGTAAACTTTTAAATTGTTAAATATATAATAAAATTTGAAAAAAATCATACAAGAACGTACTTATTCCAATTTCAGAAGAAAAAATCTGCTGTGGCCAGCACAAGACCTCTCGCCATTTTCATATTAGGCTATATAAGTATTGTATATTGTATTTAACATTCTGGTACACGCAAAAAGCGAATTACATCTATTCTTTATTTTTCAATTAGTTCTGTGAACAAGTTTCCTCGTACTATTTTAAATGTTCGAGATTCTTCCAATTCATTGACAAGATTGGCGGTATTTCTGAAGGGTATATGATGAAATATATGTATAGCAAGCGCGTGTTTAGTTGACACAGACACTGTACCAAATTTAGATATTGACGGAATCTTTTCCTCGTTATAACAGTAGCATATTATAATTACTATTACGTCTCGCTATGTCCAAGTAGGAATTTTAGGTTTCCCGCATTGAAGGACAGTGTCAATTTAACGTGCGGCAGCTATATCTGTAATTTTAAATATTTAATTAATGATAAAATAAGAAATATAAAATGTAATTCTCAGAAAAAAACCTTCAGTAATATCTTTGGATTTTCGTCAATAAATTCCATACCGAAAGTTCCTTTCCCTATTTTATTAGGGGTCGCTGTTTTCTAACTCTTCTCTTTTACTCATTCCTGTCCAATGCATCTTCTTCACACAATTCTTCCTCTCTCAGATCTTTTGCTACACAGTTCTTCCATCTTCTCTTTGGCCTTTCTCGTACTTCTGGCATTGAAAATTCCAATCTTGAGGCAAGGTTGCAACTGCAAGTCACTTGCAATGGACACTCTATCACATTCACATATAACTTTCTGACCCTATACTTTCAACTTTGGTTTTGCATTTCACACTGACATCTGTCAATTTTTTTACCTCCCGCTACCCTTGGTAAGGGAGGTATAGGGATCGTGCTAAAAATCACTTATCGAGATTTTAGTAAATGACCACGTTTTAAGGTCCCTAGAATCCAAATTTAACATTTTCACGATGATGTCTGTATGTGTGTATGTGTGTGTGTATGTATGTATGTATGTATGTATGTATGTATGTGTGTGTGTGTGTGTGTATGTGTAGGGATTTTGTCTTCACTCTAACTCAAATACTATCATTCAGAAAATTCTGAAATCTTGTATTTCTATCCTATTCTAATAAGAAAAGAAGCCATTAGATTTTGGTGTAAATCGGATAACCGGAAATGGCACTTTACCTGAAGCTCATAATGGTTTTTCTTCAAAAAATACCATTAAATGCCATTTTTTTCGCATTTTGTCGTTATGAAAATGAAAGATTATTGAATTTTCTACAGGAATACATCAATACTTTTTCTATATATTTTACAGATAAATTTAAAAATAATTTTTTTTTACAAGTCCCGAAGCCTAAGAAAAACACAATTCCTTTGTTCCACAGTTCATATTTCAAATGAATGTAACTGACATTAAATGTCACTGTCAAAAAACTAATCACTTCAAATTAATAATAATAACATTCGAAAAGAAAATAGTAAATAAAGCAATAGTTTTATGCAATGGAACCGTTTGCAGCGTCAGTAAATCCGTAAGTATGTATTTAAATTAATAAAAATTAAATAGCGGGAGGTTTTGTGTTGGCCACATCAGATTTTTTTAATATATCTAATTTTTGAAAGTTAATCTCTTAATATCTCTATAACTCTATACCTATTGAATATGAAAGAAAATGTATAATCAAACTGTATAGAGAATAAGATATTCTTTCATATTGATAATCACAAAATGTCGAAAAATGATATTTAACTGCGTTTTTTCAAGAAAAACTGTTAAAAAGTTCAAATAAGGGTACTTCCGGTGGATCAATTACAACCAAAATATAATCAGCTCTTCATATTGATGTAAAGAAGAGGAATACGAAAGAATTATAATTTTTAAAATTGTAGTATTGGAGTTATCGTCGGAGAAAAATTTGTCACACACACACACACACACACACACACACACACACACACACACACACACACACACACACACACACACACACACACAAAATACAGACATCATCTTAAAAATAGTAAATTCGTATTCTAGGACCCTAAAACGTGCTTATTCATTAAAAACTCACCAACGAATTTTTTGACCAAAAAAACTACTACTTCTGGTTGTATATTTGTTACTAAAACCTTTTCAGCTCTTTTCATTAATATCAGGTTGAGCAACACACATATACACACACCATCTTAAAAATCTTATAATCGGATTCTAGAGACAGAGACCTTAAACTTGCTTATTCACTAAAATCTAAATATGCGAATTTTAATTTATTTTGCAATATTCTCATTGCAAAGGTCATTACCATGAGATATTTATTACCAGCAAAGTAGTTGTCAATGTTCTAGGAACAGATCCGTTGTTGAGACAAGGGCTGTGACAAGAGAAATGGAGCTCTCCATACATTAGCTTTCAATACAATACGTCATTGTTATCGTGTTACGCCCTCGGCTGCCGATGTTTACCCGGCTATTTTTAGCCGCTGCGAGGGCGCTATCTCGTGGGCGATAGCAAATTAAACAATATACAGCCCAAATATGCTTTTTTGCCTCTGTTAATTCACAACGCGTGGGAAGTTTCCCTTGCGCATAACTAAAATACACCAGCACGAATATAATTAGATATTATAATTATCTAAAGCGAAACATCTATAGTCACGTAATGTTTATTAAATATCATTACCGTTTCCATTTCAAATAACTATATATTATTATCATTATAATGAACAAATTTAGATATAATTTCTATTTATAGACACATCCCTTGCAGATATCGTGCTTTGTATTTTTACGAGTAGAAATAATTCAGGGTGGTCAACTGTTTCAAAGATTTAAATTCCCTGATGTTTTCAGGACGTTTCCTGACGAAATTTTTTTTTACTTCTCGCTAAGAGAGGTATTGGATTCAAGCTAAAATTCGCATATCCAGATTTTATTGAATAAGCACGATTTAAGGTTCCTAGAATCCGATTATAACATTTTTAAAATGATGTCTGTGTGTGTGTGTATGTATGGATGTTGGAGGGACGATTCCTTAAAGACTTAAGAACTGTTTAACTATGGATTCCTCAATCTGACATTCCTGGGAAGAGCTGAAAAGGTTTTAGTAACAATTGAAAACCGGAAGTAGCAGTTTCTTAGAAATTTTTTTCTAAATATAATTTTTTGGAAATTTTTGTTATTAAATATTGAAGAACATAAAATTCTCCATCTAATGCACTTAAATGTTTTATTATATCTTGTATAGATTTAGAGATAAAGGCACTGTAATATATAGAGTTATCTACTCACAGAGGCTGAGGTACTAAGGAAACCAGTTGACAAATTCCAATGTTCATAACATATTTTGTAAATGACACATGACAGTGTCAAAAATCAACAGTTTTAGTGACATTCTGATAGCTTTTTCTGGGAAGTATATTTAATCTTACTTATTGTTTTATTAATTAAATATTTGAAATTATAGGTAAAATTGTGGTAAAATGCATATATCCATCAGAAATACCGCCAATCTGATTAATGAATTGGAAGAATCTCTCACATTTAGGAACTTCCTCATAGAATGAAAAATAGATAGAATTATATGTGTGCAGAAGACATGTTAAATACAATAAAAAACAATATTTGGGTAAAGTTCTGTAATATTTTGTTATAAAACGACGGTTCGAAAGCGAAGTGCAATACAATACTTATATAGCCTAATATGGATATGGCGAGAGGTCTTGTGCTGGCCACAACAGATTTTTTTATACTAGCGTTTTATAACAACTTTATGATTGTCATTTTCGTTGCTAAGTGAAATATTTGCACTAGTGCACTAATGCTTAAAAATGACAGTTTAATGGGTATTTTTTTTAATTTCGCAACTATTTTTATTATTCGCTTAAAAAAAATCGAAATACATATTTTTACGTCTGTTAAAAAAGTTCACTTTTTTCATTAAAATGATTTTATAAAATATGTCTATGTAACACAATAAAAGTGTGAAAAAAGTGTACTTATTTTTTAACGCAAACGCGTGAAATAATGAAACGTTACGGTCCATTTTTCACACTTTTATTGCCGACGTATAAATTTATGCAACAAGTGTAAAAAGTATGGTCTTATTTCACAAATAGGAAAATTTGACCAAACGAGCCGTAGGCGAGTTCCTCAAATCCTATGAGTGAAATAAGATAATTTTTACAATTTTTTTTACGTCTGCAATAAAAGTGTGTTTCATTATTTCACTCGTTTGCGTTAAATAATAGTATTTCTTCACCTTTTTATTGTTTTAAAAATGAAGACATACTTTATAAAACCCATTTTCTGAAAAAAGTGTATGTAAAAAAATTGTATTCGTCTCGAAGAAAAAGCATCTAATTTCACTCAGGATTTCATGAACTAGCCTACGGCTCGTTTGCTCAAACTTTCCTATTCGTGAAATAAGACTATACTTTTTACTCTTGTTGCATAAATAACTATTTTAGCCCAATAATTAATATTGAATTCCAAACTTCCTTTTTCATTAGGTTCTGATTCCCTGTAATTTACGGAGTTTGAACAAATTCTTTTTTTTTTAAATAACTTACTATTGTTTTACGGCGTTAGCGCAAATGTATATACGAGTACAAATATCTACTCAGAAATTCTAAAATTAGATTCCAGGAAATTTAACACGGTAAATCGGATTAATATAACTGTTGTAATATCGCCCACACAAGATATCGATATGTAATTCAGTTTTACTCATTTTACATTGAATTTTTCAAATATATAAAATTCCTGCAATTCATGAATAAAATTTATAATTACTTTAAAAATTAAACATTTTTTTGTAATTTCAAATAATTTTATATTCCATAAAAGGAATAGTGATTGACTTAGAAATACTTGTCATTTCATCAGTATACAGTATGTCCCATTTAGAGGTGCCACCATTGGGATCTCGAGAACTATAAGAGATACGATGTCGGTTAAATGGAACTTTTTGTGCGCCTTTGGGAGGATATCTCACATGTGCTTTTGTTTTTCCAAAAATTCTCATAGGGCACTAGATAATGACGTAAAATTGAATATTGTTGATTTCTTCTTTTTCAAATAACTTCTAAACTGTTGGTAATTGAGAAAAAAGTTTCAAATATAAAAGATAGATATTTTTATTAACTAACCAGTGGCGTACGAAATAAATTTTTATATCCGTCAATTTTTGAGATATAACACAAACTTATATTTTTTTAAATGGAACCCATATCTGATTTTAGTCTCAAAAATATCAATATTTTTTTCTATTTTCAATTATGTAAGGGTTATTATGTTTTATCTTTGTTTTGCTCCTAAAATTTAATTTTTCTCTTTATTTTCCTGAATTTTCTTATTATCTCCCAAAAAAACAATATTAATTTTATTAATTATATTGTATTTGATAAAAATAATTTGTTCTATGCCTTTATTACTTAATATTTTCATTCTATACTCATAATTACAAATTACACTATAATGTGCCAAGGGCGACCTGATACAAAATAATATAAAAATTAATTTGATACGAGTTTTGAGCAAATTTTTTTAACGAAATAAATTATTTAATTACAATGAGTATTTCCAAATAGAAATCTACCAATATTTTCAAAATAATTCTGAATTTAATACAAAATAACGAAAAAATAATAATTTTGAAGGCAAAACAAATATAAAACATAATAACCCTTACATCGCTGAAAAGAGAAAAAAATATTAATTTTTTTGAGGCTAAAATCAGATATGGGTTCCATTTAAAAAAACAATAGTTTGTGTTATATCTCAAAAATTTACGGATATAAAAATTTATTTCGTACGCCACTGGTTAGCTAATAAAAATATCTATCTTTTATATTTGAAACTTTTTTCTCAATTATTAATAGTTTAGAATTTATTTTAAAAAGGAAAAATCAACAATATTCAGTTTTTCGTCATTATCTAGTACCCTATGAAATCCCAATGGTGGCATCTCTAAATGGGACACACTGTATACGTTTCTTAATTCTAGTATTTTTTTTTCTTCTGTATTTAAAAATAAATAATTTCTACAAGTTATATTTCATTTTATGTTTTTTACTTCCTTGTACGAAGTAAAGGAAGTATTGTAATCGCGAAAAAATTCGGTTTCCAGATTTCAACGGAAATATCCATTTTGAGCATCCCTGAATCCATTTTGACTAATTTCGTCGTGACGTCTGTACGTACGTACGTATCTCGCATAACTGAAAAACGGGAAGCCGTAGAAAGTTAAAATTTTGTATTTAGGACTGTTATAACATCTAGTTGTGCACCTCCCTTTTTGGTCATTGCATAACTTTCGGAAGTGGTACTTTACTTGAAGCCCATAATAGATTTTAATGGAAAACTATATTAAAATATAATCCAAAACTTTTCAAATTTGGTATATAAGACTTTTATATCAATGGGAATAACATAATAGATTTTAGTAAAAATGGTCTACCCGGAAGTGGTACTTTACTTGAAGCCTATAGTAGATTTTAATGAAAAACTACATTAAAATATAATCCAAAACTTTTCAAATTTGGTATATAATACTTTTATATCAATGGGAATAACATAATAGATTTTAGTAAAAATGGTCTACCCGGAAGTGGTACTTTACTTGAAGCCTATAGTAGATTTTAATGAAAAACTACATTAAAATATAATCCAAAACTTTTCAAATTTGGTATATGATACTTTTATATCAATGGGAATAACATAATAGATTTTAGTTAAAATGGTATACTAGGAAGTGGTACTTTACTTGAAACCTATAATAGATTTTAATGGAAAACTATATTAAAATATAATCCAAAACTTTTCAAATATGGTATATTATACTTTCATATCAATGGAAATAACATAATAGACTTTGGTTAAAGTAGTCTAACCGGAAGTGATACTTTACTTGAAGCTATTATCAGTTTTTCTTGAAAAAAATTGTGTTATTTTGAATTTATCAATAAATGCTTCAAATAAAAGTATTAGAGAATTGAATTTTGCGTCGAAAACTTCAAGTATGATTAAATTAGTTCTTTGTATAAGCAAGATATGTAAATTTAAACATTATGTACTCTTTGGTTTCTGTAATTAAGTTTGTTATTTATTAGGACAAGAAATAACAAAAAAATAAAGAATTTAATGTCAATGTCAAATACGTGCAATTTTATGATTGGGTCTGTTATTATACATATTTTAATTATTAACAAAATATGTATAGTGTAACAGGCGACAGACGTACAAGGAAGTCATGTGGTGTCCACATCAGATATTTTTTTTTGAGGTTGATGACCAGTCTTCATTTTCACCATAGTATATGTATGAATTTTATATTAATTTTTCTTTTGCAGATGGTTTCTCCCGGTTTCGCGCCACGTACCCGGAGTGGTGCGACAGCTGTTCGGAGCTTTTGGAGCCGGCGCCCATCCCGGAGCAACTCCCGCTGATGGGGCTCCGTTCGCTCCGCATCTCCGCCGGCCAGCCGCACGGCCTCCGCCACCTTCACTACGACAGCCTCTCTTCTGCCGCCAATAGTTCCACAGACTCGTCGGACACCGACGACCGATGCGATAGCTCACTAGGTACTAGACATCTTACCCTAACCATATATACCATGTTTTCTAAAATATAAATAAATAGGCGACTATAAGAAGGTTACTTGTGCCCAATCGGGTCATTAAAAAAATTCTGTTGTGGCCAGCACAAGACCTTCCGTTAATTTGATGTATTTTGTACAAATCCCATACCAAAAGTTCATTGGAAAAGATTCTATATATCAAGTAAAATTATCACATGAATATACATTATGTATACTCATATACAGTGTGTTAATTAAGAACCTGGCCATAGGCGTTTAACATGGGAAAACAGTTTTTCTTTGCGCAAAAATCCCCAATTCATTTTAGACAAAAATGTTTCAAATAAATGTTATAGATATTAATATTCTACGCCTAAATTACTAA
Source organism: Ophonus ardosiacus (assembly GCA_943142095.1). Taxonomy (NCBI): domain Eukaryota; kingdom Metazoa; phylum Arthropoda; class Insecta; order Coleoptera; family Carabidae; genus Ophonus; species Ophonus ardosiacus. Next base: position 85,700,455 of record OW964823.1, read on the forward strand.
ACAGATTTAATTTTTCACCTTTAGTAACTTTAGTAACTAAAATCTAATTTAAAATTGTTTAAATATTGTTCACTTGTAGCGATACCCATGAAATTGAAACAAAATTAGAAAGAAATTCATTTCGTTTGAACTGTTAGAAATTTAATTTTATAGATAGAAAATAAAAAAATAATAATAATAAAAGTTATTTAAGTGTTAGATTTTAAAAATAACACCTGTGTAGTGATTTAGATGCAGAATTGAATTATCTGTAACTTTTAAAACTGAATTTCTGACAGTTCAAACGATATGCATTTCTCTGTAATTTTGTTTCAATTCCATGGGTATCGCTAGAAATGAGCAATATTTTTATACAATTTCAAATTAAATTTTACAAGTTATCAAACGTGCAAAATTAAAACTGTTTACTGATTTAGGCGTAGAATATAATTAATTGGGGACTTTTGCGCAAAGAAAAACTGTTTTCCCATGTTAAACGCCTATGGCCAGTTTTTTAATTAACACACTGTATAAATACTCTAAAAATGCGTACACTTACGTAACATTCTCTTTACAATCAAATAATTTTACTACCAAGTTTATACCTCTACCTATTTTTGAATTATTGCCCCAAAAGTCAATATACCCCACATTTAGATAAAAACTTCAAAATTTTCAAATATCTAATTTGTATGTATCTAGATACATCTCAATGCGCTGATTCCAAATTTTGAAACCGCAGGTCGATATCTCGTTTCGTTCTCGAGATATTTAGATTCAAAGTTTTGCTCAAAACTGCCCATTTTTGGGTGATAACCCAAAAATGGGTCGAAATATGAATTTGGCGACAACACCATTCGATTCTACGGGTAAAATTACATAAGTACACCAATTTTCAGAATTTTTGAACTCCGCCTACAATCTCTGAAGCAAAATAACTGAAAATGGCCAAAAATCGCAAAAATCTAAGGTGTACCCCTTAGGATTTTTTCAGATTTTGGCCGTTTTCAGGGGTTTTCAAACTTTTATTCATAAAAGATGAACCGGTTGGACAAAAATTATGAAAATTGGTACACTTATGTAATTTTTCTCGTAGAATCGAATGATCTTGTCGCCAAATACATATCTCGACCCATTTTTGAGTAATAACCCAAAAATGGGCAATTTTGAGCAAAACTTTGAATCTAAATATCTCGAGAACGAAAAGAGATATCGACCTGCGGTTTCAAAATTTGGAATCCGCACATTGAGAATTATCTAGATACATACAAATTAGATTTTTGAAAATTTTGAAGTTTTTATCTAAATGTAGGGTATATCGACTTTTGGGGCAATAATTAAAAAATGGGTAGAGATATAAACTTGGTAGTAATATTATTTGATTGTAAAGAGAATGTTACATAAGTTTACGCATTTTTGACGGAAGATGATGTTCTAGCCTAGCAAAAACTATTGAATAAATAATTTCCCGTGACTACGATTATTTGCTTTGCTCAAATATAAAGTTATAAAAGGAAGTAGAGAATAGAACTTCAAACATACAGTTTAGTTAACTAGTTCATTCTCTTTTGTTAACTGTGATTAAATATTGTCATTTGAAAAGCGGAAATGTAAACTATGTTGATTCCAGTTATACAATAGCAATAGCCAAGTTACATATTGTTGTTTGGATGACATTTGTCAATCAATTTCAATTTAAAAAACTGCTAATTATTGTTACTTTTACCGCCCGCTACCCTTGGTAAGGGAGGTATAGGGATCGTACTAAAAATCACATATCGAGATTTTAGCAAATGATTACGTGTTAAGGTCCCTAGAATCCAATTTTAACATTTTCACGATGATGTCTGTATGTGTGTGTATGGATTTTGTCTTCGCTCTAACTCAAATACTATCATTCAGAAAATTCTTAAACCTTGTATTTCTACCTTATTCTAATACGGAAAGAAGCCATTAGATTTTGGTGTAAATGGGATAACCGGAAATGGCACTTTACCTGAAGCTCATAATGGTTTTTCTTCAAAAAATATCATTATATGCCATTTTTTCGCATTTTATGTCATGAAAATTAAAGATTATTGAATTTTCTACAGGAATACATTAATACTTTTTCTATATATTTTACGGATAAATTTAAAAATATTTTTTTTTATTAGTCGCGAAGCCTAAGATAAATACAATTCCTTTGTTACACAGTTCATATTTCAAATGAATGTAACTGACAGTAAATGTTACTGTCAAAAAACTAATCACTTCAAATTAATAATAGTGACATTTTAAAAAATAATAATAGTAAATAAAGCAATAGGTTTCTGCAATGGAACAGTTTGCAGCGTTAGTAAATACGTAGGTATGTATTTAAATTAATAAAAATTAAATAGCGGGAGGTTTTGTGTTGGCCACATCAGTTTTTTTTATCAGGGCCACTATATGTGTATCTTGGAAATTGTAAGAGCTACGACTTCGATCTTCGATGCTTTGTTGTTCTACAAAAATGCATAGATTACTAGATAATGGCGAAAAAAATTATATTAGTTCCCTACCGCAAAATCGGCAAGGAAGTAAAATGCAAATGTTATAATCAAATTATAGGGACTTTAAAACGTGCTTATCCATTAAAATCTGGATATGCGATTTTTAGCATGATTCCAATACCTCTCTTAGCGAGAGATAAAAATTGGCGATAATTTATGTTAGTTATTATTTGTATCATATATTAACTATTATTATGTGATGTGCGACAGACCTCGTATGTAATATTTTCTCCATTATACTCATAGGTCGATTTTCCAATAGATATACGGCCAGTTGCATAAAACGTTGTTATCTGATCATCTCTTTAACAGCACATTGTAACCATGGATACGTATCAAAAATAGGTACATTAGAAAAGAAGCCTTGTCAGTGTTAACAACGTGATTAAAGTTAACAATGTTTTATGCAACTGGGCCTCAGTGTAACAATGTAAATTGTAAGAGCAGTGTTGAATATCTGTCATTTTGTCAATCAAATATAGATGTACACAATGTACCTGTAATTATAGTTAATAACACAAACGGAAATCAACGCATATTTACATAAATAATCTTCATTAGTATTGGTTTTAGTACTATGACCATATTTTGCAGACATACATTGTTGACATTGCAATTTACGTACATAGTTTATTCATGGGACGCAATATTACGTAATAATAGTTAATATTAAGTTGTAATTTAAAAGCATTATTAATTTTAAATTTAAATTAAATTGTAAAACTAAACTAGACAAGTAGAAACAATTGTTATCAATGGCTATACCCAAATCATTCAAACAGCCAATGCACGTCATCACTTAGTGTAAAAACCTTAATGCATTAAAATCACTAATAGTGAAATATATATGGGGTCCCGTGACCGCGTGCCTGAGTGTCTGGTCGCGAACCTGGGGGAACCGGGTTCGATCCCGACCGGTGCCAAATATTTCCAATTTTAAATGGCACAAAAGTGACCCCTGTGGTGCACTCTCCACACCAGCTATGAGTGCCCGTGAGGTGACGCCTGGTAAGCGCCCACACGGTAAAATATATCGTCATCATTACCGATGTCTACACATGTGTAGATGATGGCACACCCAGAAATGGGTAATATGCCGTGATGATATATATATAGTGAAATATTAAATAAAATTTCAATCATTTTTAACCGTCAAAAAATGTATAGCCTTATATAATTATTACTACGATAAATAGTAGAGTTCATTACTTATCGTATATGACATGAATAATAAATAAATAATGTACATCAACATCATATTATTCGTTTAATTGTTGCTATAGTTGGCAACATTGTTAATTTTTATTTCATACTGTCAAAGTTATTATTTGAAAAATATTTGTATCGTGTTTGAAACATTTTTGTGCGTTGTAAAGGTCTATTTATAATAAAGTTAATGATAAACGCAACACAACGACGCAACTTGACTGTTATCGCAAACACAAAATCTGTGAATCTGCCAAAGATGGCACTTCTAACCAATCAGAAGAATTTGGTATATTTCTTTGAAATTCGGCTCACTTTTATTTATTGCCTTTATATGGCATACATAAGTATAAATAAGGTTAGTATTATAAAATAATTTAAATAGAAATGGACAGTGACTAAAATATAGTATTTATTTTGTAGATGTGACAGTTCATTAACATGTCGATAATACAGATTGCAATCTGTATAACTCTTTTCATAAAGATTCTAAAACCTCTGCAAACATACCAGTACATGACGTCACACATCTAGTTACTCTTATTCAATTTTTATTAGGTTTGTTCGCGGTTACAATCCCTGACGGATTCCAAACTTATTTCGTACTAATTCATAAATCGTGAATCACACATGCGTGATCCGAGATTGATTTGGGAGTTTTTCTACCGCGAACGCTCGTTTTGACGTTTGAGGTTATGTATGTTATGTACCTGAATGAAAATATTTTATAGTTTTGAACTGAAATGGAGGCAAGATTATAAACTTACCTTCAAATATTTATTAATTTAAAATTTGTGAAATAAACGTAATTAAACAGAAAAGTAAGATTAGAACGTAACCAATCATGTACCAGTCCACAGTGTTCCGCGAGTTATCGTTATCAGTCAGAATCGTACCGCGAACGATTAAATCGAAACTGCGCATGCGTGTGATGCTCAAACTAGTCCGGGATTGCTACTGCGAACAAACCTATTAATGACGTGCATTGGCTGCTTGAATGATTTGGGTATACATTTATGCAAATTGAAGAACTTAATTAATGAAATTAAATTAAGAAGGCTATTTTCAACTTTCAACAAAAGTAGGCGATAGTTTATCACATGTTAAACTTCACATTCTGTTTCAGAGGTTTCAGATCACGTAACTTTTTCAAAATATTATACAAATTTCAATATTTAATTGAAAAATATCCAATAGATATTTCGTGATATTTTCAAATTTGAGGCTCTTTAAGGAACAAAATCTTTTAAAATTTAGTACTTAGAAGTCAAATAAGAATTCTTGCAACAGCCCTATTATATTATAATAAGATTTATAAATGACATAATGTGTATGTTAGTCATGTGTACCATTTGCATTAGTTTATTTTAACATTAGGTTTAATTTTTTTTACAACAGGTCTTGAGGATGACAGAGAGTTTCCAGTCGAAATATTACCGCACTTGTACCTCGGAAATGCAGCCAATAGTGAAGATAGTCAAGCGTTAGCGAGGCATAGTATACAGGTGAGAATTTGTTATTTATGTATCGAGGCACTAAAGTTCTACTTTTCATCACGAATGGTAAATGAGGTCATGCAGGATTTTTCAATTTTAAATATAATGATTATTATTGCTCAATTCGATCTTTCATAATGAAAAACCCCTCGCCTAATAACGTATGCTGCTCTCAACAGCGGCCATTTTGATTTTCACACTAGTTTGTAAACGTTATAGGTTATCTTTAAATGTCACTTTGACGTTTAAACAGTATGAAAATCAAAATGGTAGATCTCTCATCCTGTGACATTGTACAAGGGACGAAGCGGGGGTCTTCAGCCGCATTTTAAAGAATGTCATTTTCAATTACAATTTTTTCATAATTAAAGATCGATTTGAGGAAAAATAATTAAATTTTTCACTACTCTATCGAATAAAGTTATAAAAAAAAGTCGTGCACGACCCCATTATCATAAGGTTGGCAACAATGCTATTCGCTAGTGAAATAGAGCAATATGACGTCTAGCGGCGAAAATATGAACTAGTGAACGGTAGTAAGTCTTAGCCGAGGTAGCGGCGAACGCATCGTTTCTGTCACTTATTTAACAAATAAATTACGAGTGGAGTGAAATTTGTAGACTATACTTCATTTTACGTAAGAAAATAGTAGATTACTCTTAAGAGCCGACCGTTTTTACATGCATTGAATAAATAATTTAAATTTGTGAAACCAAGCTTTGTCAATAATAAATATATTTATCTGTAAAAATGTCAAAATCTAAAATTGCAACAAAATATGGTTAAACATCACTTAATTCTGTAAATTTTATTTGACAACTGACAGGCGATATTTGTTTCGTTTCTGTGAAATAGGTTTATATTCTGACCAATCAAAGGGTAGAATTTATATATCCCTAACTAAACCAACGCTATTCTTACGTGAAATAAAGTATAGTAACAAAATCTAAAACTTCAACACGTTTTAGTTGCGTTTAACCTATGTACGTCATTAGCACGCAGAAATCCAGAAATAATTAATTTCCTGAAAACAAGAACCTAAATTCTATAAAAAAATTTATTAGAGAAATTTGCCAATTTGAAATAGTTGGTAGACGAAAGTTATGCATTCATCTTTTAAAAATGGGAAAGGAACCGAGTAAAAATATGCGTGCTCCTTGCATTTTGTAAATCAAGATTATATTTTACCGGGTATAACTACAAGATAATAATTACTTAGTGTTTTTATTAATATACTTCGTAATGAAATCTAAACTTGTAGACCTGCGTGAACAAAGATGACAATAAAATAATAATACTTATCTCTCTATTAATCTACCAAAGACTGTAATAATGCAGTACTATGTAGAATCAAGAAAACAAAGACTCGAATAATTTAAATTCAAAATTCGAGAGAATGCTGAACATAATTTTTATATGAAACGGACTAGTTCGCAAAATTCAAAATGTTATTAATACTAGAAACATTATTTTTATTTAATATTAACTATAATATTAATATTACTTTGTATTTCAAACGCCGCAGTGTATAAGAATACAGTTGCGGGAAACGAAGCATCTACCTTAAACCGGCCATATTGTTACGTCACGCGCTAACCTCCTCTTCTTCTTCACTTGCGAATTGCATAAAATCGTCGTATAATGGATTAATTTAGTGCCGACTCCTGAACTATTAATTTCAAATAAATGTTTTACTGCTTCAAACCATTTAATAAGTAATATCAATAATGGCAACCTAATGGTAAAAAGTGTTACGCCAAAAAATGTACTTAGCGATACAGAGCCATCTGTCCATAGATACTTGAATTAAAGTCGATATTTCAGAACACTGTATTTTGGTTTTAAAATATGGTTTTAAGAACATGGAAATTAAGTTTGATATTTGTTTGTGCGGTTATACGCTTTCTATTGAATAAGATATTTACTACAGGTAATAAAATTTTACATTGCAGGGAAATAAACCTTTTGCGACTTATATAGTTCTTTTTTCAATGTATAAACATATTATCATTCAATAAGTAATATTATATATGAAATGATGGACTAACTAAATTCGTAGAATCAATTTCGAATTTATTTATTTTGTAAAAACAATGGTTATGATAATAATACAAATTACATCATCAGATAAGTACATATCAAATGTTTGTTTTCAAGTTAATTTTCTCGTCCTTTATTAATATTTTTGGAAGTTTGTTTTGAACATCTCATTCGTATAAAATTATTAAATTAACCGAATGAATTTTCAGTAATAAATAAGGCAAATTAGCAATGAAAATTATAATCCATAATTATGATTTTTTTATTATGTTTTGCAATGTTTATATTTAAATCCGTTGTACAGCTTGACGTGTTTTAAATGGTATTATGATTTATTATATTATAAATAAATAAATAAAATAAATATATCATCACGGCATATTACCCATTTCTGGGTGTGCCAGTATCTACAACACATGCAGACATCGGTAATGATGACGATATATTTTATCGTGTGGGCGCTTACCAGGCGTCACCTCACGGGCACTCATAGCTGGTGTGGAGAGTGCAACACAGGCGTCACTTTTGTGCCAATTAAAATTGGAAATATTTGGCATCTGTCGGGATCGAACCCGGGGGAACCGGGTTCGAAATTTATTATTTTGAAAGACAAAATTTGTGATTTATAAAATAGTTACTGGTTATTTATAATAATTTAGGAAAATTGCTAGAAAACATTCTGATAACTGATGTAATTATATTTCTCTATAAAACACCTGCAAAGTGCAGGTAGGTACATCTTGCCCGTTCGGTACCATAAAAGATGCCTTTGTTTCTATTTCTATTGAAGTAGAAACCTCTTTCATCTTATTTTAATCTTAAAGTTTAGTGAAATTGAGTATCTGTATAATATATGCAGGTTATTTAGTATATAAGTGCCTAAATAAATATTCATGCAATATGTGTGAAAATGATTTAAAAAAGAAAGATGAATTATATACAAATAATGAAATTTTAATATTCTTAAGAGACTATGGTGAAAATGATAAAATAGAATATTTATTTAGACCGACTGAATTAGCAGTTGACATTTTATTTTTAGTTTTAAATACAATGGAGACATTTTTCCAAAATAATAAACATATTTCGTATTTTAAGAAAACACTTTTACATAAAGTAGAAGAAAATATTAATACAAAATATATTAACTGGTTGCATGTCGACGGAGAATGTAAGGAACATAAAAAATATTTTATAAATTTAGCTATAAATACAAAACTTTATAAAATGTTGGCAACTATGTCAAAATCTTTTAAATTTGCTAAAAATAAAAATAGCTGTGATAGAAAGATAAATATAATTAAAAATTTGTAAATATTTAGAGATAATAATATTTTTAAAATTTGAAAGTAATAAATAAAAAAAGTATTTCAATTGCCCGAATACCCACATTCCTTATTTTCCTTGACGTTAAAATTATGCGAGACAAATACTCCTCACCGTACAAGAACTATAATTTTACGTTGATATATAATAATTCATTTTTGATAGTAATTTTATAGTATTTAAGTAGTGTAAACAAATACTTTCTTTATAATAAATCATATTTACGGATTATAGAAATTCGATTCCATTGCACAGAAAAAAAATAGAATTGAAATTTTGTCTAATTATAATTAGATATTATTATATTAGGCAATATGTCTAATAATTTAGTACAATAGTACATTTTAACTCATCTGAAATAGATAATAAATATTTTGTAAAGAATCGTTAACTTAAATATGCTAATGGTTATTTTAATTACTTATTTTATTTAATTTTAACATATTATTTTGGCTTCATTATTTTTATCGTACAATTTTTGGTAATTTATCTAATGAATTAGGTAAGAAAATAGAAAATTTAAATATATATTTAGTTAATTTCTTTATTTATATATAGTTCAATTAAATGTAGTCATTTAATCTGATTTTGTATTTAATTTTACTATAATTTGTTATAACAATTTTAGAAAATTGAATTAAATCAATAATTTAATTAAACATATTAGTAGACTGAAAATTAAAGAATTTGTTTATTTAACTAAAATTTAGAAGGTTTTTTTCTGTGTGATACAAAATAATGAAGAAATGGCCGTTTTTTAAAGAAAAAATCAAATGCCGGAAGTGATTGATCATGAGTCATTTTCTTCCGTATTCAATGGTAAAATAATAATATAGCCTTCCATTAAAATAATAATGATCGGAAAATGACACCTGTATTTCATTTTTTCATTAATTTAATTATGTACAATTTATAAAATTAGCATCAATGGATCATGATTTATACTGATAAAAAAGTTAAAAGAACTCTGTAGTTCACAAATTCACAAATTTGTTACCACTCTTAACTACAGTTTCAGTTTCGTTATTTACGCTATCATCCAAAGGGATATTGGGACAAGAAAATGTCATAACAAATATTTAGTGATGCTAATGTTTACAAAATTTTATTGCACTTGGCCTGTACCAAACGGCCGAGTGTCAGGCGCAATGATTCTCAACACAAGAAACACCAAATTATCAAAACTTATTTCTCTCCCCAGTAGGCACCCAAATCTCTATGTAATTTTTTACTTGTACGTTAGAGGCAGCACTAAATGACTGCAAACTATTCAAACGAACGATAACGATTTTGAGCATTAGGTTGCCATTATTGATATTACTTATTAAATGCTTCAAACATCAAAATATCGCGATAACAACATTTTGTTTATTTTCGTATTGCATATTTTGTTGATATTTAATGTAACAGCAACTGTAATTATCTGTAGATTGTGAGAAATGAAACGTGACAAAAAGTGTTTGTTATTATTAAAATAAATATTTGTTGTTTCGTTTCAGTACGTGTTGAATGTAACCCCTGATCTTCCGAACGTGTTCGAAAAGCACGGGAATATTAAATACATGCAGATCCCAATAGCGGACCACTGGTCGCAGAATCTAGCCAGTCATTTCCCTAAGGCGATTGAATTTATTGGTAAGTTACAAATTGCATTTTGCTGACATTTATTTCACAGAAAATATCACAGACAAGGGAATTCTTATAAAATTGGATTGTTTAGCAATAGGTTTTTGTTTTTTCAAATAGAGAAATATTTTATTTTTTAATATAGGTTGCATCTAGGGAGACGTTAATGATCGTAGTAAGAATTTTGTGACATGGATACAGCTTATATCTTCTGAAATATTAAAGATACAAGAAAAAGTTATATAGAAAAGTTATTTAATACAACCTGGTCTATAATTCAGCATAAACAATTTTTTTCCAAGGCCTACCAATTTTCGAAAAAAATATTTAACTTTGATTTTTTAAATGGAATATTCTGTATATTTTGACAGAATAAGATTCTTAATAAATTTCTCTTTACAATGTTGTGTAACAAGTAAGGATTTACCTTTAAATTATGTCCTATAAAGCAAATAGAAATATGACAAAAATAGGCTGTGATATTCTATTGTTTATACCAGTAACATCTGTCACAGATTTAATAATACTGATTATAATAGAGAGAAAGGTGTTAAGATTCTTATTTAACTAAGAAAAATGAACGTCGGTTACAGTAATAGCGAAAAAGTTGATATGCTTTGCTGTTTCCACAGATCAAATAATAATAAACGTCGGGCTGCTATCCTGTATCAAAATTTATAATAATATTATGTTGTATTAAATTTTGCTACTTGATATTTAAATAAAAGTATTAATAATTTTTATTAGACATAATTTTATTCAAAGGAAAACCCCTACGTAGCCAATGTTCATGTGTGTCAGAAGTTACAGGTATAAACAATAGAATATCATAGCCTACTTTTATCATATTTCTATTTGCTTTATAGGACATAATTTAAAGGTAAATCCTTACTTGTTACACATCATTGTAAAGAGAAATTTATTAAGAATCTTATTCTGTCAAAATATACAGATGTTCCATTTAAAAAATTAGAGTTAAATATTTTTTCAAAACAATGGTAGGCCTTGGAAAAAAGTTGTTTATTCTAAATTATAGATCAGATTGTATTAAACAACTTTTGTATTTAACTTTTTTTTGTATCTTTAATATTTCAGATGATATAAGCTGGACAATGAAAAATCAACCACCCTGTATATTATAGTAGTATAAATAAAAGAACATGAAGTAATTTGATTTTATTAAAACTTAATAATTCTCTCCACGCCAGCAAAGAGTGCCCGTGAGGTGACGCCTGGTAAGCGCCCTCTCGGTACAAATATGTCATCATGATTACCGATATCTGCGATAAAGCAGATTGTGGCACACTCAGAAATGGGTAATATGTCGTGATGATATATTTTTTTTTTTAAATATATATAACATTCATAATATTTTTTAACTGAAAAAATATGTTAAAAATAGTCTCATCTTTTCCCCTATTTTATAAGCTTTTCAACGATGTATAACAAGTCTACATTATTTTGTTTTAAACATGAGTAAAACATGAATTATTAATTTTTGGGGTGAAAAAACAAATTTATTATGAAACAAATGAAAAAAAAATCAATTACAGATCATTACTTGTTTATTTTTAATGTTATTTTCATTATTTCTATTCATCATTGTGTGTGTGTGTGTGTGTGTGTGTGTGTGTGTGTGTGTGTGTGTGTGTGTTTTGAAATTTCAATGTTTCAAATTTCTGACATTAATTTAATTAATATTACTAATTAATTTAATTATAAATACATTATTAGTGTTAATATTACTAGATATTATAATTAAATAAATTCATCAAACAAAAAATTGTTAATTTTTTTGTTAGATATACATCAACGTGACATTCATAATCTTTTAAAGGTGACCGCAGCAGACGCGCGAATATCCTTTTTACAATCAGGCGACCAATCAAATTCTTAGGATCTAAAACATCATACGTCATACCCAATTAGTTATCAACTTCAATCGCTTGTAGTTTACGATCTAACTAATATTTAAACAATTTTTTTTTTACACTAATACTCATTAATTTATATATATATTTTCGTCTTCTTATTTAAGATAGTTAAAATTTGACTATTACATTTCATAATCAATTTGTTACTATGGTGTAAGACCCCAGGATCTTGTACTCAAATCATTGAAGCAGCTAATGCACGTCAACACTTAGTGTAAAAACCTTAATGCATTAAAATTACTAATAGTGAAAAATGAAATCAAATTTCAATCATTTTTAACCGTCAAAAAGTGTATGGCCTTATATAATTATTATTAAGATGAATAGTAGAGTTCATTATTTATCGTATATATGAATAATATATAAATAAAGTACATCAACGTCATATTATTCGTTTAATTGTTGCTATAGTTGGCAACATTGATAATTTGTATGTTCATACTCTCAAAATTATTATTTGAAAAATATTTTTATCGTGTTTCAAACATTTTTGTACTTTGTAAAGGTCTATTTATAATAAAGTAATGTTAAACGCAACGCAACGACGCAACGTGACCGTTAACGCAAACACAAAATCTGTGAATCTGCCAAAGATAGCACTTCTAATCAATCAGAAGAATTCGGTATATTTCTTTGAAATTCGGCTCACTTTTATTTATCGCCTTTATATGGCATACATAAGTATAAATAAGGTTAATATTACAAAATAATTTAAATAGAAATGGACAGTGACGAAAATATAGTATTTATTTTGTAGATGTGACAGTTCATAAACATGTCGATAATATAGATTGCAATCTGTATAACTCTTTTCATAAAGATTCTAAAACCTCTGCAAACGTAGCAGTACATGACGTCACACATCAAGTTACTCTTATTCAATTTTTATTAGGTTTGTTCGCGGTTACAATCCCTGACGGATCCCAAACTTATTTCGTACTAATTCATAAATCGTGAATAACACATGCGTGATCCGAGATTGATTTGGGAGTTTTTCTACCGCGAACGCTCGTTTTGACGTTGATGTATGTTATGTACCTGAATGAAAATATTTTATAGTTTCAACTGAAATGGAGGCAATATTATAAACTTACCTTCAAATATTTATTAATTTAAAATTTGTGAAATAAAATAATTTAAATAGAAATGCACAGTGACGAAAATATAGTATTTATTTTGTAGATGTGACGATAATATAGATTGCAATCTGTGTAACCTTTGATTTAAAACTTAATTTCAATATTCATGTGCAAAATATTGTTTCAGGTGCATATAAAATGCTTGGTTTCATTAAACGTAACTCCCAATCATTTACCAATATTCATGCAATTAAAGCTCTTTATTATAGTTTCGTTAGATCAAAACTTGAATACTGCAGCATAATTTGGAATCCTTTCTACTATAAATATGAAAATTTAATTGAATCGGTACAACGTAAATTTCTTAGATATTTATATTATAAAAAGAATAACATTTATCCTACTATTAATATCTCGTATGATGAATTGTTGCGCTTGTTCCAATTTTCTAAGCTTTCACATCGACGTTCGTGCTCATTCATTAATTTTTCTGTATAAAATCATTCATAACTTAGTTGATGACTCCTATACTCTATCCATGATACGCTTCCATGTTCCTCTAATATCCACAAGACATACTAATTGTTTCCATCTGCCAATTGCGTCTTCTAACCTACTTCTAAAATCTCCTTTATATACTATGTGTTCCCTATACAATTCGATAAACAACAATGAACTAGATATTTTTGGTTGCTCTTTTATTAAATTTAAAAGAGACTGTTTCAATGGGGGAGTTCATGATTTTTTTATTTTTATATTATGTTATAGTATTTTTAAATTTAGAAATTCCCGATTTTCTTTTTCTTGAAAATTCGGCTTCAAACCCGAGATAAATAGCGGCGAATATTTTACTATGACCGTTCCCGCAAGTGTGACGTCACCGACCTCACTTCCGGTGCCAGTGATATCATCGACGTACAGAGCACGCATTAATAAAGACAAGTATATGTCCGTATGTCTTAACTTACTTGTTCTGTTTCTGTATACGCGCTACTGTCATACGTTATCAGAGGTTATGTTCTTGTGTTTATATGTTATTACATTATTATTCTTTCTTGCAGTATTGTTATTATACATACAGGCATGACATTTAATTCAAAGGTTATGTTTGTGTTTATGTTTGTTCAAATGTCATTTATTAAGACAACAGCGCCATCTGCACAAAAGGAAGTAGCACCTTTGAATCCCGTGACGTCATTGGCGGACGATTTAAATGTATGCTACACTTTTACGTAATTAAAAAAAAGTGTTGCAATAAAATTATATTTTTTTATATTTAATAATACACTAATACGATTAGAAACAGTTATAAATAAATCTTATCTACAAATTTAATATAAGTGAACTCCCCCATTATTGCTGTTAATTATTTCTTATTTTTACCTTCTTGATTTTTTTTTCTCCTCGTTATAGCTTCTGGCTTAAACTGTTTTGGCATTATACTGTTCTATTATTATTATTATTATTACTATTATTATTATTTATGCTTTAATATGTTTTTGGAAAGTGAAACTTTGTAATTATTTGTATTTGATCTGTAATTGGGCCTTGGCCTGTTGATCTTTTCTCTCTAAATAAATAAATAAATAAATCTTTACATGACGTCACACATCTAGTTACTAAAATTCAATTTTATTAATGACGTGCATTGGCTGCTTGAATGATTTGGGTATAGAAAATATATTCTGTACTTTATGTTAAATTCTGTTCGCCGTCGCCGGTAGTTTCATTCTACCCAGATAATTGAGTTAGGAACATCTCGCTCAGTTTCCAGTTGATAGAGTTGAAATAATTTTGGATGTGAATGAGTGAGGGTGTAGGTGTATAGAAGTTCATTCTGTAGAGTTGGGTTGGTGTCTGATCGCGTGTCTGCAAGCGTGGGTTTGTCGGCGTCGGCGCCACAGAATCAATACGCGGAGGCGTGTAGAGAAGTTGCAGTTGATTCACCCTCAGCTGTCTCCCTTCCACAGTGCCCTAGCGCGCGCCCGCACCCCGCCCCTCTCCATTGCGCGCTAGCGGTGGGCGGCGGCGGTTGTAGTTTCATTCAGCCGGCATGAATGAAACTGACGTCGCAAGTAGGTCAACCAGCCCGAACAGTCCACGCGCTATTCATTCACGTCATATTTGGTTCGAGACGTTTTGCAATTTATTACCATTCTTCTAATACACATCTTATATTTATTTATTACCTTATTTAAAAAATAAATAAAAAAAAGATATTAAATTGTGGAATATTTTACAGATCAACTCGATTTTACATTATGTACAATTCATATTTCGCGCGTAAAATTTTCTGGCCAAAAAAACTTCAAATAAAGGGGGTTATGTAATTGCCTTATGTAAAAAAATAAATAAAACAATCGATATTAAATTGTTGGGTAATATTTTAGAGATCAAATCGAATTTTTGCAGTATGTACAAATTCATATTTCGTGCACAAAATTCACTGGCCAAAAACTTCAAATAAAACGGGTTATGTTATATTTATTTATTATTACCTTATTTAAAAGATGAATAAAACAATCGATATTAAATTGTGCCATATTTTAGAGATCAAACTGAATTTTGCAGTACGTACAAATTCATATTTCGCGCGTAAAATTCACTGGCCAAAAACTTCAAATAAAGAGGTTATGTAATTTTTATTAAATATATAATCCAGAGCATCGAACCCAACCTGGACCGAACCAAACCGTAACATTTTAGCGAACCCAGAACCGAACCTCATATATATTTTTCAGTGGAGGATTATGGCGGAGGACAGAGATATATATTTGTGCTGCCATCTATTGATATCTTGCTTGTACTATACTTCATTTCACAAAACAAAATAAGCTGCATTCTTTTTACTAATCTCACCTCACTTGTTTTCAAAATGAAATGAGATTGAAGTGAGGTGAGCTGAGATAGTTGCTTAGCAAATAGAATGCAATTTAGAGAAAGAACGGTATACCTATTGGCTCGAAGTATAATCACCGTTTTAACTAAAACGCTGTTTTAAGAAATGTCAAATTTCATTATTTAATAACAATAATAAATAATATCATTTGTCAAAATATGATTTTAGGTATCAGCAAAACCATCGCTAACCAACGTAGACATAACCTAACGTTTTGTTCCTCCTGGCCCCGCCCACATACTCTGTTTATGAATCAATCGGGCAAAGCGCTTTCTGGCGATGCACGATCATATACCTATTAACTAATATATTGCGGATCCTTTGCTTTTCTTGAAGGAAACACTGTGAAATGGAAATATCATATCTGCATAAGTCTATCTCAGACAAATACCCAACCGCGAATTATGCGCATGCTTGGAAACCTTGACTACTATTGGCTAACGAGGAAATCATGATCACTTTTATTATTTAGATTGCGAATCACAGAGTTCTGATTATTAACGACTAGCGCGAGAAATTTTAAATTTAAATTTGAGAAATTAAGTATTGTACCTACTATTTATTTCGTATGTAAATTCTTGAATATAAATATTAGTAATAATAAAAATATTGACATATTCTAGTGCTAAATTTGAATTAAATAATTTACTTTGTTGCACTGTAAAAATAATAGGAATACAATCTGGTCAGGATTAATTTAATTAGGTGACAATAAATTACTGTATGAAACACAAAGCAAATGCTTTCGAAGTGCAACTACAAACAGAAATGAAATCAAACGTCACAGTCAAACCATGTGCTCGCTGCATCACCAGGGCAGCGTTCCAAAACCAAGAATACCGAGTTTTGACGTAGAGTATGATGTGTTGTGTTTTGGAACGAATGAGAGTTTTATTGAAGTAAAAAATTGAAACTAAATTAAAAATAATTTTATAAAACTAACAAAACTACTTATAATTACAACATTAATGTCAAGCTCGTAATAAATGCGCTTTTATGAAGCACTCTCCTCAATATAATGTGAAAGTACGCTCCATAAAAGCGCTTTTATTATAAAAGTATGCTCGCAATACACGCCAACGTATTTACTTATGTTTATTTTCAAAAGCATGTTTTCTTCTTCAAGAAGGCAAATTACTTTCATATGTTGAGAATCGTGAGCATCTACGTTTGAAAATATTGTGGAGTAATTTTTATACTCTCCTTGTTAGTATAGTAAGTAGAACATCACTTTGGAGTAAACTCTGGCTGTTTTGGAACAGGTTGAGTAAACTCTGAGAGTAAGGTTATTAGTTTTGAAACGACTTTGAATAATTTCGTACTCTTAAGAGTAGGATTTTGGAACTGCCGGTTGGGTGTTTGTGAGAGATAGACTTATGCAGAAATAATATTTCCATTTCACAGTGTTTGCTTCACCTACTCTTATGGGAAAGATACGAGCATTAGCAATATATTAGTTAATAGGTATATGGGCAGGAGATTATCGGCTATATTACGATTACGCTTCCTATTCGAACATGAAAATGTACCTGAATCGGAGTTGAACCCCGAACCCGAATTTTAATACTTGGTTCGGTTCCGACTCAGGTACATTTGAAGAATATATCTGAGGTTCGGTTCTGGGTTTGGGTTTCCTAAAATTTGGTTCTGGTTTTGGATCGGGTTCGATGACTTGATTAATTTGTAAATATTAACAAATGTAAAATAATAATAAAATTTGAATTTGCAGATGAAGCCCGGTCACACAACAAAGGAGTGCTGGTCCATTGCTTAGCAGGTGTGTCCCGCTCCGTCACTATCACAGTCGCGTACCTCATGTACAAATGTTCCCTTAACCTCAACGACGCTTTCAACCTGGTTCGATCTCGCAAATCAAACATCGCCCCCAACTTCCATTTCATGGAACAACTGCACAGTTTCGAACGAGAATTGAAACTGGACGTATCATCGCAGAGCCCTACAGCTATAATGGAGCAAATACAACAAGCACAGCGTGCGAAACAAGAAGAGAAAAATAAGACTTGTTCACAGTGCGGGCAGGACGCGCAATGTAAATGCCGGCCGACGCAATCCACCGACTTCCTCAGCCCGTTGGGGCAAATCGGCGTGAGCCCGGACTCCGGAATCGAATTCGACCGCTGGGCGAGCAGCACCCCTGGGGGGGAATGAGACAGCCAGGGGGGGTCGCAATGGCACTTTTAAACAACAACAAGAAACAGTTTGTTGTTTGTCAACTCGATCTCTCTGTTGTTCACCACTACCCGATGAACTTTGCAAATGTCTGCGCGAGCTGTTTTGCTGTTGTAGATGTTTCTTGTTGTTCGTTACATGTAGGGGCAAGCTCGATCGGAGCCGGAGGGACGAGGAAAGTGTTATTGTCATCTCCCCATAACAGTTGTTTGTGACGTTGACGTTTTGGATTGAGATTGAAAGCCCATGTTTGTTGTTGTTCTCTACTACTTCAGACTTCAGATTAAGATGAAGGCGGTCCGACCCGCATCGCACACTCTGCCACACACCACCAGCGCCAATTCAATTACCAATGATTCTTTCATACCATTTCAAGTCCAATGTTGACATCCAATGCTTTTGGTACGTAAGCCATTTTATATATGTAATGTAACTCAACTAAATACTACAGGTTCAACGCAGGTGTCGTCCTAAGTTATCAGTTCCAACCACTGAAATATAAACGGTCTTTCATTAGTGTGATAGGATTTTAATTTTAAATAACACAAAACGGTTTGATGTATCAGTTTAGATTTTGCTTTATTTTGAAGCTTGAACAATGCAATGCAATACATAATGTTATGATGAAAACATATATAAAAATAGAAATTATATTTTTTAGTAAATTAAGAAAGAAAATTTTCTGTGACGTCATTATATTGAACAAATGTATAGGCCATCCAGCGAATCAAGCGGTTTACGTCATAAATACAATATCACTAGAAACAATGACGTCATATGTTAAAATGTTTACATGAGCATGTAAAACGGATTAAAATATATATGATCTGTGGGTTGCCTTCATAAATCCAAATCTTTCTTAAAAAGGTAACACATCTGGTATCATTTTTTTTCAGCGAAATCCAATTTTATTTTAAATATTCTGAACGATACTGCTTACGCCGTTATAAATACTTCATTCATGTAGTATATGCAACAAACCATGTAGTATTTTGTGAGATCCTTAAAAAAACAATACAGAATACTGCATACCATACAATTTCTAACTGTTTCTGTACATTGCGTATAGCGTTTGCCACACGCTGTACACATAGATTTAATTTTCAAATTATTACTAATAAAAGAACGAAATATTACCTCAATATTACAATTCAGTGAAAGTAAGAGCCCACCAAACTATTTTTCATTTTCAAAATAAGTCAATAAATTAACTACAAGCTCTTGAATTTGACATGACAGAGCATTTGACATTTTGTCAATGAACAACAATACAAAAAACAAAATGAAATCACAATACAGGTTGAAAAGTATAATGTAGACATATAATATTTAGTAATATACATGTTCAGAATTACCAATATTAAAAAAATATAATCAAACGTCATTTTGCAAAAATTAACAAAATTTTACTTAATAATAATGTTTCCAAATATAGTTATTTCTATTAAAGGTTTCAAATACATAATAATAATAAAAAAAACCAATAAAATACCGTTAATAAAATATATTTAAAAATATAAAGAAAATTTCAAAAATCCCTAAACGATGACGTAAACCGCTTGATTCGCTGGATAGCCTATATTAAATATGCCTATCGGTACATTTTCGGTTTAATTAGTATACTGGCATCACTGATTTTCTTTATAACCTTGAAGTATGTGTCAAATAGTTAGCACGGTTCTAAGACCGGTATTAGTTAAAACCTTGACGACGACTTGACACATACTTCAGGGTTATAAACAAAAATCAGTGATGTCACTATACTGATTAAACCGAAATGTACTGACAGGCATATTCAATACATTTGGCTTCAATATTCTAAATAAATTATCTTAAAAACAAGTCCAGAGACAAATCATATTAAACAATTTAAAATAATGAAGCCAAATGTATTAAATATGCCTCTCAGTACATTTTCGGTTTAATTAGTATAGTGGCATCACTGATTTTCTCTATAACCCTGAAGTATGTGTCAAATAGTTAGCACGGTTCTAGCTAACACCAATGTTAGAACCGTGATTGTGGTACGAGCCATAGATAGTTACATGAAATTTAAAATATCGATACCAAAAAAAAAAAAAAACTAAAATACTAACCTCCAAACTATTGTTGAAACGTCAAACAGGGCATCTACATTACCCGTACAAACAAACTCTTTGGCTTTACGACCATTTATTGGTGCGGCGTAATTCTACGTCATACATGGCGGTAATTCAAATAATCAAATTTCGTAATTATTTTTTCTGGCTAATTAATAAAAATTTTGCCAAAAGAAAAAATATGGGTAGCAAGTTTTTATCTGCTCTTCAAAAATATTAAATAAAAAAAGGTACGTAAGTAGCCCATTATGTGTGGAACAATATATCGTTCTTTATCCACCACGGCTTTGTTTACATTGACTCAAACGATCGCTTCAATTTTTGGAGGAGGTGCGTGAAATTGGCACCCCTAAGTAAGAATTGTGCCAACTTCACACAGGTGGAAAAGGTCCGATGACGCGACCATATTATAAACTATAGTGATTGTAAATACATAGTGTGGTCAAACGCCGCCATATTTAGGCAAAATGCGCGGGAAATTTGAATTCATAGGATGTGATAACTAAACAAAATTCGATAAACAATTAATGAAAGAGCATATTAAATGGAAACAATATTTATTTTCATTTTAAATCCTTTTGAAGAACTGTTTTCACAACCACCCGCCACGCAACCAGACATCTCAAATAAATACCTTAACATTAAACATTTTTAGTAATTTTGACAGTTAACCTAAAAAAGATGTGATGTTAAAAAATATGTATATATTACTTTGAGTTATAAATATACAAATACACGTGTAATTTAATTATTGGCACTATCTACAATATAAATATAATATAATTACCTTCAATTCAAGTAACAAATCTGAACATGTCACTTTGTCGGCATAATATCCGCCATATTTAGGCAAATTCGCGCCGACCAATCAAAATCGATCCCCCTATTGGCCACACTATGTATATACACTCACTATATTCTAAACCGCACCACACGGTAAGTTTTTGTCGCACCAATAACGACAATTTTGTTTATTAGCAAAGCCATTCATCCAAAAAGCGCCTCTGATAAGATGATTTTTTGGCCAAAATCATGATTATCTTCCATGTGCTCAAGGGCCCAACCAGTAAACTCCTGACGCAATCTGTGATGGTTTACCTTCAATTCTTGAGTCAATACGACTTTATAAGTATGTAGTATCAAATCCTTACGCAAAATTCTCCAAGTTAACGTCTGACAAAGCCCCAAATGTTGAGATCGTCTTGAAATTGACAAATTTGGAACAAACGTTGAGCACCTATAATTGAGCTCGAACTTTGGTAATATTTTTTAATAATTTCTAAACATTCGGGAAGGGTCAAGTGCTGCATGATAAAACTGCAAACTATAGTGACTACTTTGACACCTGCCAGTTAAAAAAAATGTCAGAAACCGTGAAATCTCTATTGAAAAAACTGTCACCCCTATTGAAAGACTATATTATATACTAGTGGGTTCGCGCTTGTTCGTGTCGAACCGAACATAGCCGAATACTCCTATACATTCATCCGTACTACTCACATACATTTCATTTAAAACTTGCGCCATGTCGCAGTAGACGAAGTAATTGTTATGAACTCACGAAATGTCCCGATGTTTGCCGATTCCACCAGCAGCTGCTTTCAATAGGGCTTCACTATCACAGCTCGTATGCGCATTCCAATTAGTATATATTTCAGTGGTTTTAACTCATCCAAACAGTCGATTTTATTCGCAACTTATCCACATTATAGTGCATTATAGAGGGGTTCCAAGTTTAGGCCTTTAAAGGAAATACTTTTTGGATATCAATTAATTTTTTATACCCTAAAGAAACTTTAATGTATTTAAATCGAGCGCTTAAGTATCAGCCATGTTTGTGACGTGCTGGACACTGGCAAATGCTATTGGCTAATGGCTGTTCGAACGCGCGAACCAGAAGCGTGTCTTGCCTCCCCATCACACCATCCTACATATACCCAGCGTGTTTGTCATATATCTGTCTAACTCAATTGTAAAAATGTAGTCTTTGGTGTAGATGAAGAACTTTTCGGAGAAAATACAAAATACGGGTCTAATTATGTACAGATTAACATTTTAAAATAGAAAAAAAAACTTGGAAACCCCTATTCCCCAAAAAGGAGGTATGCTTTATTCACAGCGGGAGATTATAGACGTAGAATATTTTATTAAAACTAAGCCCGTTTGACACGGTCATTATTTTGTTAACAGATTTGTTATTGTTCATTGCAAACGTATTTTAACAAATACGATATTCTGTTCTATTACTAATTTTATTATAAATTATGATACATTTATTTGGCACGGTCACATTTTTGTAATTAATTTAGTAACATATTTGTTAATAAAGTATGACCGTGTCATACGGGCTTTAGACAAATATGAATATGGCTATATAAATTTAGTTAATAAATAATATATTATTTATATTAAAGTCCCTATGAAGAACTAATAGTTCTAAATGAAAATAACATGGTGACAATGTTCTTAAAATAAAAATATAAATCATAAAACATAAACTAATTTCGATTTGTGAATGTGCCATGAAGGAAACATTTTTTTGTCATAACTTTCACAAAATTATGTAAACAGTTGTGCTGCCACCTTCACCTGCAAAAGTTTGGCGTGAACGCTCCCAACGACCAAATATAACTAGACAAAACATCGTTTCATTTGTTTTGATTTCGGCTGGCCAAACAGAGATAGAGATATGTTTTATCTAGTTCGAACATTTCTCACTAGAGGCGCGATATCATTGACATTTTAGATTAGAAAGTTTTTTAGAATATACATCAAGTTATACATATATTTCGATTACTGGTCAAATCTGTAAGTCTTACAGATCTGTAAATCTGTAAAAAACTTACAAAAACGTATCCATTTTTGCATATGAGGCGCGGGATTTGACATATGCTTGTATGGCCCCCCGCAACAAGGTTGCCAAGATTGTGTACCTTGCCTGTGTTGCCAAATGAATTTAAGCATAAAATTAATTTATAAAAATATCCAATGTTTGGTTTATTTAATTTATAAGCTTTGATATTAAATAAAAACCAACGTGTCACTCAAAAACAAAACCGCACATGTCAAATTACACTGATATATTCAAGTGGTCTCTAGTGAGAAATTCATGAACTAGATAAGACATATCTCTGTCTCTTTCTGGCCAGCCGAAATCAAAACATTCAGTGAAGAGGGATAGGGAATGTTTTGTCTAGTTATATTTCGTCGTTGGGTCCAACAACTGTATTCGGCAAACTTCGGTACTCAATGGATGCATTGCACAGTAATTGCCCTCTGACGTCTAAAGTCACTAGATATATAAAGTACCGCAATTCATTGTACCAATGTGTTAGAGAGAGAAGAACGTTTTTTAGACACAATATGGCGGAATCAAGCCAATCAGGGTCACGTCAGTATCTAGTTGTAGTAGGCTGTGCCTATAAAAGTCACTATATCTGGGGACTTTAGCGTCAATCCTGTCATCATGTCAAACGATCTGAAGAAAATTAACCTTAATTATATTTATTTTCTTTATAATTTTGATCAATTATGTTTTGTACTTATATGTACGCATATTATAAAAATTATGAACAGAAAATCAATATTAATTACTTGCCTTCATAGATTTATTTCACTGCCGATTATTTTTTTTTTTTTGTAATAACGCACTCGTTTCAAGATAATCCATTTTAAATTTGGCGCCTAAGCTAGACACAATATGGCGTCCAATTGCGGTACTTTATATATCTAGTGACTTTACTGACGTCATATTAAGTCTGTCATCTAGCGATATTTTTGTAAAGCTTTGTAGAGATGATGCTCTGTTGCCACGTAATTGATATATAATTAAATCAGATTGTATTAATTAAAAATTATTCTAATAATGCCAAAACAAATAAATTATTGCAATTTTGAATTTAAATATGATATATCCAATAAAGAAAAATTAATTTTGTGTCAAAATTAAGTTTTAAACAATAGTAAAATTTAATAAGAATTGCAACTGGCAACAATGGATTATCTGTCATGTAATGAATGTGCTTGTGCTTAGTTTGTGAAGCGTTGTTGAAATGTTATAAGTTCAAAAAATATCTCAAAATTATGGAACAAATAGAAGTAAAATGTGTTAAGAAACACAAATTATTTCGAAAATATTGTTCCGTAGCTTCTTGTAATGCGTCATCCCAATTATTATCGTATCATAGATTTCCGAAGAACCCAGAAATGAGAAAAAGTTGTTAATTTCATTAAAAATTAATACAGAAGTAAAGTAATTCGCGTTTGTCCGTTGTAAACATTTTAAGGAATCTAATTTCATATCAAGCTTTTTGAATTTAAAACTGACAACTATTTCATGTCATGCATGTCATCATCTCTATGCGCAGAAAATCAACTGCGCATTGAAATCATCTCATTTTTTACTATCTCTCTCACTTTATGCAATGCATCCATTCATCTGAAATTTCGACACGTATAAAATACGAAATTTTGTTTATCTTTAATCGATTTGCAGATATTTACAGCCCGATTCACAAAAAAGTTTAAGCTAATCCTCATTTTGGATTAGTGAATTCTATTCTATTTCGGTATTTAAAATTTAATTTTCATGATATTATTAAGATATAAACTGTCAAAATTAGAGTAGAATTCGCTAATCCAAAAATGAGGATTAGCTTAAACTTTTTTGTGAATCGGGCTGTGAAAGTTTAGAGGAATTTCATTTAAGTTTAAATTGTTATTACCTCGCGAATAGCTCATTGGAAATGTTTTGTCTAGTTATATTTCGTCGTTGAACGCTCCCATTAGATAAAAAAAAGTGTACTTCCTTTTTGAAAAGTTGTATCAGTTGAAAATCGGCAGTTATATTTGGATGAGTTTGGACGGATGACTCAAGACTGGCACCAGTTAAAAACTGGCCCAACATTAATTGTTCGATACTTTATATTTAACTCTCTTATTGTACGTGTTTCATAAAAGAGAATTTACAGTTTTAAAACTGTATAAATGTACGTTGTTAGTTTTATTGATAACTGAATGAAGTTTATAGCTATTTTATGGCTTTGTACTTTAGTGCCATATCAATGTTGAAATAAATCATTTATGATGTATGTATATTTTAAGTTGTAATATACGAATTCGTTTCTTATTCTTGCCGTTACGCCGTTAGTGAATTTTGAATGTTGAAAAGCGAATCTTGTTTTGAATTTAGATGTTCCGTGCCCGCCAGAAAATAAAATTATAGAGAATATTGTAAAGAAAACAGAACATTTGAATATCATATAAATATAAACAAATCTGTTGACTATAGATTTATTAACTAGCGGTATGAATTTCAATGTTGAAATTCATTACAATTGTTGTTGTGTATTTCACCAGTAGAACATATTATAACCTTATTCTGTAATGGAACACACAAACAATACGATATCGATTACGATGCTGAGAAATTCTTTCTAAAATGTTGTCTTTAACTACATATTTTCTTACAGTGTATAGATGTTCTAATAACATTTCATTAATATATAAATGATATGTATCAAATATAAAGATTATATATTATAACATTCCTTAAACAGGGGCACTTGTTAAGTCAGAGTATTTATTATTCTTCCAAACTAATTAATGTCAAGTGATGAGACTCTCGCTTAAGAGTATAATTAATAACCAAATGACAAATTTTATCTATCTATATATTAAGTTTTAAATGAATATAATTTTTAACTCTTATTATGTATTTGATGTTATTTTATATGTCTGACATTTATAAATAAATATTATTGTATGATTACCATATGACCATCACTGTGTCTCACTATTTTGCGATTATTTTTATAGTTTTTCTTAAAAAAACGCAGTTAAATATTATTTTTCTCCAAACGTCATAAAAATGGCAACTTTTGTGACTAGATTCACAAGGTAGAAATGAAATAAATAAATATCCATAGCAACTACATAAAATGAGCGAATAAGAAGTAACTTGTAAAGTAGAAACTTGTCATATCGCCCCAAATTAACCAAGATAACCTACAAATTGAAATATAAACTGTTTATATTTCAAACGAAATAACATATTATAAAATAGCAGACTTACATATTGGCAACGACGGTAAGAATATTTTGAATTAAAGTGATATGAAAAGTTCATATTGTTTCTCAACGATTCCTCGACATATCATATCCTTCAACAATATTATCGAACTTGCATTTAATTGAACAACTTCATGGGCCGTACATGGCAATACTTCATATTCTGATATAATTGCACATAAGGAGAATATAAAATAGCATAGTTTTAAACGTGAAAATTTTCACTTGAATGTTTATAACAAAAAGTGAACAAATACGAAAGTATCCATAGCAACAGAGCAATTGAATTCATCAAACGTCCTTCACGTAAAATATTTTTTCTACTCCCGTGCGTGAAGTGAGTACTTCACGTATCAATTTTTATGTGTGAAGTTTGAGTTTTTGCACACGGTGCGTGAAATGCTACTTCACGCACAGTGTGCGTGAAGTAACATTTCACACACCGTTCTTTATTTTAAATATTACAAACTGAATTGTATTTTAATAAAACAAAGCTGTTAAACACCCGTAACGTTGCTAACCATGGTTACACAAGTCGATAATACAGACGCTTTACGTTTAAAGAATGACAATGTGAAGAAAAAATATATTTTATTGCAAGGTCGTAGAAAAAGTATAGTATGTAACACGTGTGTGAAGCCTATTTTACATTCGGGTGGTTTACAACACTCGCCTTCGGCTCGTGTCGCAATCTCCACCCTCATGTAAAAATGTCAGCTTCACACACTTGCCACATAATATACTATATAATAATTGTAACGTCAAGTTGTAATTATTTTATTTAAATACGTATGTTTGAATAAAAAATATAATGTGTCATTCGGAGTAGGAGTAACTTACATGCTCGCCACAGAAAGTGTCACTTTTACTCCTAATAACACAATATACTATTTTTGACATTTTGTTGTTATAAATATTAGAGATATAGCTCTTCGCTATACGATTTGGTTATACATTTGCCTTTATATTCAACAGACATAGAGTTAAAGAGTTATAAAGAGATTAACTTTCAAAAATCAGTCAGCTTTGCTATTATCAGGGAAACAGCTGATATATTCAAAAAATTTTAATTGACAGATGTCAGTGTCAAGTGCAAAGATGGAAAGTATAGGGTCAGAAAGTGTCATAATGTTCCGAATGTTCCTCACAAGTGACATGCAGAGGAAGGTGAAAGAAAAGATGGAAGGATTGTATCGCAGAAGATTTGATAGAGGAAGAACTGTGTGAAGAAAATGCGTTGGACAGAAATGAGTGGAAGAGAAGAGTAAGAAAAAGCGACCCCTACTAAAATAGGGAAAAACTAAAGAAGAAAGAAGTGTCAAATGCAATTTGTAGAATCTTTTCGAAGGAATTTTTGGTATGGGATTTGTACAAAATACATCGAATTGACGGAAGGTCTTGTGCTGGCCACAACATATTTTTTATTAATTTAAGAGTATAAAGTCGTCGATTTTATGACATTCAAAAAAGGTAAGTTTTATCTTATAATATTGACAACTGACACGTGCGTTTCATTTAGTACTCTTTTGCCCAGTTTTATAAAAGATGGATAAGTAAATTACTAGCAAAGTAAAATTTATTCTCGAAGTAAAATAGTTTATTCCAGAGATTTTCGTTTTATAAAGCAAGAATAAAAATACTAGCTAAGTAAATCTATGGAATAAATTACTCCACTGATTTTCGAGGAAGTAAATTTTATTCTGTAGAATAAATTTGACACATGTCAAAATTAATTATTTTATAGAGAACGCAGAAATTGATAGAAACCGAAAAGGATGGTTTTCTGTGAATTGCCAAATGGTATATGTTCAGCAAATCTAAAAATAACGGATGTTGTTGCTAAATTGCCTGGTTCCGCACACGACAGCAACATATTTAACAATTCATTAATAAGAGCTAGGCTTGAAAACGGAGAATTTGGTAATTGCTACTTGTTAGGGGATAGTGGATACCCTTGTAAAAATTACTTATTAACACCTGTACAAAACCCAACTATTCCAAGCCAACATAAATACAATGTGTCATATAACAGTTTCATTTGAACACTATTCCAGGGACCTATTTGTGAAACTGCATTAAATTCTTTACAAATCTCATCCCATGCACTATTTTTGCTTTTGACGCTTGCTACGTCTGTCTGCTTGTTTTCAATAATACTAATATATTTTTTTATCTCTAACATGTTCGCTTTATCTATTTCAGTACAATTCTTTCGCTATTCTCTCTTTTTTTCCATTTTTAATGAGAAGTGACACTTTATGACACTTTATTTTGACGTTTGAATCATAATAAACGATGTCTCTGTCGGTAAATCACTAGAATAAAATATTTACTCTGCAAGTACTTATTTTACTCTGCAACTTATTTTATAAAACAGACATTTTTATTTACTCATCGATTAAATTTACTTTCAAAGTAATATCTCAGCAAGTTATTCGATGTTTATAAAACTGGGCATTTAACTGTCATTGATATTATTTCTGTAGGCATGTTGTCAAATATTGCAAATGTAGCACATTTGCGTAAAATTATTATCCGAAAAACCAACTGGTTAATTTTTTGTAGAAGGTATTTTAATAAATTCAGGACTTTTTGCTCTGAATAAGAAACTGATGTAAACTGTTACAAACCAAACAACTACATATTACAAACCATTATCACAAAAAAATTGTTTTATCTTTTGACCTATTTATACTATTAAACTGTTATTCATAACAAATGTGTTTTTGGGAATATACTATGCTTGCGTTTCAAAATAAAATCACAAGATTAGATACGGATATTTTTATTGAAAAGATATATAGTACACATTAATTGTTGCTAATGGCACAGCAATCACATTTCCGGTCTACGTCAGCACCCTCTTCCAATCACATGTTCAGCACACATAATCATACATATAAAAGTAAATATTTATAATACAACAAGAGTAAATATATGTTATACAGTGTCTCTAAAATAGGGGGACATGATTTAACTTCAGATTCCTGAGGATAAAATAAGACGATTTAACTAAACTTGCTTCTACCGAAAAGTGTACCATTTAGCTAGTATTCTGCTTCAAAGTTCTTCGGAAAAAAATTATTTTGCTTATAATAACAGAATGATTTATTCGATTTGGACGAAATTTGGTACGACAGTTCATATGGTTATGTCATCTTTTAAGATGAAACTTGTTATTATTAGTGAACCACTAGTGTATGAAACTTAGGTGTCCCAACATTGATTAGACCGTAACTTTCTAATGGCCACGCCGATAACGTAAAATTATTTTTTTTTCAGAAAGATACATTCAATAGTAAACTTTTCTTTCTATGTTTAATTTGTGATATCTGTTACGGTTCACACAGAAAATAATAAAACCTGAGTGTCTGCACCGTGAATTTTTTAAAATAAATTTAATCTAGCAGTCTATCCAAATGTCAAACAACTAATTTTTAGTGACAACAATTGTTTATGGGTTGTCAAAAAACAACTAATTTTTAATGCCGGTAACAATTGTTTATGGGTTGTCAAAAATTTCCTTCGAAATATTCTAAAATTTGTAACAACCGTTTGTTCGGCCTAATAATATTTTACTATTATTATAAATAAGACGATTACATATCTTGGCTTACTCCTAAACAAGTTGAGAAGATTGACAACTCGTTACTGTTATTAAAAATTAGATGTTTGGCATTTGGACAGACTGCTAGATTAAATTTATTTTAAAATTTAGCGGTGCAAACACTCAGATTTTATATTTTTCTGTATGAACCGTAACAGATATCACAAATTACACAGAGAGAGAAAAGTTTACTATTGAATGTATCTTTCGAAAAAAAAAACACGTTTTCGGCGTGGCCATTAAAAAGTTATGGTCTAATCAACGTTGGGACCCCTAAGTTTCTTACACTAGTGGTTCACTAATAATAACAAGTTTCATCTTAAAAGATGACATGATCATATGAACTGTATAGCAAATTTTATCCAAATCGAATAAAGTGTTCTGTTATTATAAGCAAAATTAATTTTTTTTCGAAGAACTTTGAAGCAGAATTCTGGCTAAATGGTACACTTTCCGGTAGAAGCAAGTTTAGTTAAATCGTCTTATTTTAGCCTCAAGAATCTGTGGTTAAACCATGTCCCCCTATTTTAGAGACCCTGTATATTCAGTTGCAAAAAAAATGTGCGAGTATATTTATTTAATACTATAAAAGTCATAATAAATGTGAGAATACAGTCACATTGTTCATAAGTCTGTTCTTTGAATATGAACAGCTACTAGTAGAATAATTAAAATTAACATAAAATAACACTGTTTATAAATTCGTAAGGTATATATTTTGGTAATAGTTTTAAATGCTTGGAATGGAATGGTCCATTGCACCTTTTAACAAAGAAGAAGCCATGCTGGAAAGAAGAAACATTTATTAAACATTAATTTGTAATGGAACGCCGTGTTGATAAAATATACTTTTGTCTCGAGAAACAATGATTCATTTAATTAAAATGCAAATTAAACATTATATTATCACAAGATAATGATAATATTGTTCTTTGCATATACGTACTTGTAAATGTATTATATCAAAGTTCTATTCTAAGAATGAGTGTCTGGTCGCGAACCCGGGGGAACCGGGTTCGATCCCGACAGACGCCAAATATTTCCAATTTTAAATGGCACAAAAGTGACCCCTGTGCTGCACTCTCCACACCAGCTATGAGTGCCCGTGAGGCATCCCAATCAACTTCTTAATTATTTAAGATATGTGGCATTATTTGTTTGTATAAATGATAAACATGTCACTTCCGGTTTAACCGAAAATAGCAGAAACTTTCTTATTTCAAATCGAACATCCAGTATATTTTTACATTTTTGAATTCTACGTTACATTTTGAATACAACGGTGTACCACAAGTCAAATTTTGTAGCAAAAAATAATACATTAGGTCTGTTCGTTTGTATGGTTGTAGCTGCACTAACTTGTAATTTTTTGAAAAATATGTTCGTTTGTGTGTTCGAAGTTGTCTGCACTGTGTTCGTTTGTAGTCGTGCATGTTGCACTAACTTGTCTTAACTGTACTACCTCCCGAGCTAGTACACTTAGTGCAGTGCGCAGTGTTTACAACGATGTCACAATTTGTCACATAGGTTGTCGTGTATACTTGTAACTATAATTTTTTCATTAATCTGCAAAATCTTATTCTATATTCTAAAAATGAATCAAAGGAATTGTGTTTTAAGAATACCAAAGAAATAAAATGAAAAAATAAGTAATATATCACCGTATACAAATATTTATTAAAAAAAAGTTTTAATTTAACTGAAAACTATTAAAATCGATATAGATATGTGTAATTCACATTTAGTACAAAAAATAAGCATTAATGGATTTTTCATATTGAAAGAATTGCAATAAATTTTAACTAAGTGGAAAAATCATTATACATATATTCATAAATGGCGTTGCTAGTTAACCTACAATCTGCACTAACTTGTCTAATTAGTGTTCGTTTAAATTTCGAAAACAAGTCTGTACTACGTTGCACTAAACTACACTGTGACGTATTCTCGGTACATTTTGTACAAGTTAGTGTAATACAAACGAACAGACCTATTGTGTTAAAAAAAATCTTAACTCGGAGTAGGCTATGAACAAAAAAACGTATGTCAATTTGGCACGAGATACTGTCAAAAATGTTCTCTAAAGAAATCAAAGCTTTTCTTCTTCAATCCTTATTTTAGAAATAGAAATAAATTAGAAAACGGTAAATGGCAATATTCTGTATCTTTATTATCTTTCTCCTTAAAATTACATTTCACGATCAATTTTGACAACTTGACTTTTGATTTCAATAATAATCATCAGACATACATGTCTGTTCATAGCCTATTCCGATTAGTTTTTTTTCTGGACACAATTCAAATTAAATCACTAAAGTTGAACAATTAAATCGTATAACTTGAAAAATGACAGCTTGTATTTGTTAAAATTGTTTATTTATGCTACAATTAAATTACGTAACTATAATTTTTCTAGAAGTTATACGATTCAATTGTTTTAAATAAAGCCACAGCCAACTTTTGTTTTAATTTGAATTTTTTACCTCCCGCTACTCTTGGGAAGGGAGATATAGGGATCGTGCTAAAAATCGCATATCGAGATTTTAGTAAATGACCAAGTCTTAAGGTCCCTAGAATCCAATTTTTATATTTTCACGATGTGTATATGTGTATGGATTTTGTCTACGCTCTAACTCAAATACTATCATTCAGAAAATTCTGAAACCTTGTATTTCGACCCTATTCTAATATGGGAAAAAACCACTAGGTTTTCGAGTAATTCCGATAACCGGAAATGGCACTTTTCTTGAAGCTCATAATGGTTTTTCTTCAAAAAATACCATTAAATGTCATTTTTTTCGCATTTATGTTATTATAAAAATTAAAGATTATTCAATTTTCTACAGGTATACATTAATACTTTTTCTATATATTTTACAGTTAAATTTAAAATATCTTTTTTATAAATCCTAGAGCCTTTGTTTTAAAGATAAACACAATTCCTTTGTTACACAGTTCATATTTCAACTGTACGTAACTGACAGGTAAATGTCACTGTCAAAAAATTAATCATTTCAAATTAATAATGGTGATATTTTAAAAAGAAAACAGTAAATAAAGCAATAGTTATACGAAAAGGAACTTAATATAGTTTGCAGCATTAGTAAATATGTAGGTATGTATTTAAATTAATAAAAATTAAATAGTGGGAGGTATTGTATTGGCCACATCAGATTTTTTTGTAGCAAAATTTGACTTTTAGCACATCACTGTATTCAAAATTTAACGTAGAATTGAAACATGATGTTCCATTTAAAATAAGAATGTAGATGCCACTTTCGGTTAAACCGGAAGTGAAACGTTTGTCATTTATCCATAAAAATAATGCCATATACGTTAAGTTTACGCATATAAATCATCAATTAAATATCTTTATAAATAAAGAAGTTTATAGAGGTTGCCCCTCGGGTTCCCCGCTTTCTGTGGACACCGGTGTTTTTCCAAAATTAACTTTTTAACAAGTTCATTGGGTTTAGGGGTCATTTTGTCCATTTTTATAGTACAGTAAAATGTAGTAAATATTTAAGATGTGCCATTTGAAAGTTTCAATTTAAAACATTCAAAATTTTATAAGTTTGACTTTTGAACAGGAAGATATGTTCCGTAAATCTATCTATATGATAAATGTATACATTATTGATAATAAAATTCAGTACAGTTAAAGTATATTTGTTTCATTTTTCCTTAAAAAATTCCAAGTAATTTATTTTAACTAACAAACGTTAATTTACATAAAACTTTCCTTGAAACTTTCAAAAAAATAAGTTTTTGAAATTCACACATCATTAATGCTACGTCACACACAAAAATTTTGAACTATAAAACTTCATATCTCGCTTATTATATAAAATTTTTAAGTTTCGTTTGCGCTAAAATTCTTAGTTCATTCTGTTGTTCCAGATAAAAAATGAAAAAATTACCTCTTGATCATGTGGTCATAGATAAACGTCGGAATAACAGTAATCGTAATTATTTGACCACCACCTTCGATGATTCGCGTAACTTCCTTATCTTTCAAGCCAACAACATTTTGTCCATTTATTTCCAACAAATGATGATCAGTCAAAACTCCATTTCTGGCTGCAGACGAGTCCTTAACTAGGCCGCAAATTTTCCCATTTTTAAATTGGAAACCTATTTGTCCAGTGCTGTCCTTGTGTAAAGTGAGCGTACGTTCGAAAGGTCTAAAATGTTATTGTTATGAGTAAAACAAGTATGACTAATAAACAAACATGAAATACCTGTCTCTAACCACGACGGAAATTCCGTTAACAGAACTTTTCTTGAATAAATCATGAACTTGATCCATAGTATAACCAGCTACGGGCACATTGTTGACTTGTAAAATTTGATCTCCAAATCTTAGGCCGGCTAAAGCTGCCGGAGATTTTGCACTAACGAGACAAACGAATATTCCTTTGTTTATTGATTTTACTCGAAGTCCAACCTTGTTGTCCGCGTCTTTGCAGAGAATCAACTGGTAAACAATGAATCATTTATAAACAGAGTTATATTTAATTATAAAGAGGCCTAAAGGTTTTCAAATTTGTTAATTTTAAAATATTTTTCTCTAAAATAATTAATAAACGATTGATAGTTATTTATCCGTCATATGAAATTAAGTTTCAGTAGATAATTAGAACTTAATTAATTCATTCAATATTTAAAATTTATAATTTGATATTTTTTAAGCCAAAATTAATTTGACTTTTTTTAAGCCGCCGAGTAATTAGTTTGATAGCTTTGGCAGTTTTTAAGGCACTTCAAAAGAAAATTAGTTGGGAATTTTTAAAAAGTGGAATGAAAAAATCAATGTCTTATTCTCTCAATAATTCTAGTGTGACCCTCGTATATATTGTGTTCAAAGTAAAGCTGACTTTTTAAACGAGAATTGAGTTTGCGACACGAGCCGCGGGCGAGTGATGCAACTATACGGTTGTAAAAAGCCTTCACACATGTATCGAAAACTACATTTTTTTTTCGATCGATTCAACACAAAAATATTCAAAATTCGAAACATTTTACCTGCTCTGTTAATAATTGTCAAAAAATAATCGGCAATATATTAAAAATTGTGTAAAAAAAACTTATATACAATAACCAGGGAATAAAAATCATTTAGAATACGTACCACACAAGAATATTATTTTGATGGTTATGTATTGTTGCAAAACTATTAAAAACACTAAATTCCACGAAAATTAGGAAGCGGAAAGCAATATTTAGTGATTTTGGCATTTTTTTGAAAAAAGTAGGGTTAAATTCCTATAAAATGAATGTAACAACCCAAGTTTCGTCAAATTAAATCCTTTGTGTTATACTTCATTTCACGTAAGAAATTAGCAGATGGCGCTTGAGAACCGACCGTTTTTACATGCATGAAATAAATAATTTAAATCCGTGAAACTAAACTTTGTACATAATGAAAATATTTTTATCTGTAAAATGTACGAGTCACGAATATTAAAAATGACATCAAAATATAATTAAATATCACTTAATTCTATAGATTTTATTTGATAATTGACAGTTGACACGTAATATTTTTTTCGTTTTAGTGAACTAGGTTAGCATTCTGACCAATTTATATCCCAATCCAAACCAACACTATTTTCTTACGTGAAATGAAGTATAGGTTAAATTTTAGAATACCGTACCACATAAGAATATTATTTTGATAGTTATATATTGTTGCAAAACTATTAAAAACAATAAATTCCACAAAAATTAGGACGCGGAAAATAATATTTATATTGATTTTGGCATTTTTTTTTTTTTAAAAAAGTCGAATTATAGTCCTATAAAATGAATGTAACAATCCCAGAGTTTCATCAAATTAAATACTGTGCGTTAGATTATATAACATTAAAGTAATTTTTGAAAATTAGCAAGCGAAAACACATTTTCCGTATAAAAAAATAATAATCATTTTGGCGCGAAATGCCTATAAACGCAATGAAACCACCCGCATTTCTTCAAATTGAGTTCTATGCGTTAGGTTATGAGCAAGTATTTTTTGAAAATTTGCAAGCGAAGAAGTCATAATTTTCATATTATAACCTTTAGAATAGGTAAAATCTGACTATTTTTGCAAAAAAAAAAAATGTAAATACCTGGTTCCGCGCTCTAATTTTGTGTTTGTTATATTTAACTGAAAGAAGACATTGCAACAAAAAAATGGAATTTTGAGGGTGGTAAGTATTTTGGAATCCAATCATCATTTATTTATATTCAAATTAGGTTATAACATTAATTATTAGATGAAAATATTCGTTTAGCTAAAAAGTGCGGGAATTTTTAGTTCTCTTTCCTGGGCTATTTGTGTAGCCGCCTTAACAAGTATGGGCGTATGAATAAACTTCATAAGAAATGCTAATAATCAAAACTAAATAATAAATTTGAAACATTATTTCTACATATGACGAAATTAGTTGTTGATCATTGTTAATAAAGTTATATTTTTCTAAACCTTTAAAATTATTTTAATTTGTAAAATTATGAATTTTTGTGTTGTTAAATCTGTAATTCATATTTTTGAGTTTAATTTATCTACCTCTCTAATGCCGTGTGTAACTTGGGCCCTTTGCAACCCAAGGCTTTGTCCCGACAAAGGAGCAATCAATCCAGATGTTGTAATTCCTGAAGAATTTGGCAGTGATACTTGTAAATACTCTGGCATATTTATTGCGATTACTTCCTCAGAGAGTTCAAGACCCATGTAGTAATTTAAAGTTGGGTATAACTCCTGAAGATCGCCATTGGGTGCGGAAACTTGCGGCTTTTCCTCACTGAGTGCGGGATACGAATCAGAATTTTGGGGTTGAGAAATTGTCATTTGTTGTACTTGTGCTCTGACCATTTGGTCTAGTTTCATGTCCTCGAGAGATGGATACAGAGACATTTTTTCTAACAATAAAAAAATGATAGATAAAATTGAAGACACCATTGAATAAAAACAACTTACGATCGTGATTGATTGTTATTTGTAACTTTGTGCACAATTTTGTTTCTAATACAAGCACTAAAAAACAACTTGTTGGTGACGACTACTCTTCTGTTGTTTCGTACTAATACTAAAAGCTTGTGCGACAACTAGTATGATTAATAATATTGCGACATCTTATTGTGACGTCAAATTTTATCTTACTGATTACTGAGAAGTGGTGTAACAAACAGCTGTTAAATCTACATTATTTTCCCATTAACAACAGTTAAACTGTGTAGATAAATGAAATAAATATATTTTTGTTTTTGTACAATATAAATATTTGAAAAACTTGTTTAATTTTGTATATATCCGGTAGTTATTAAAAGTTTCTTATCGCCGCCTATGATGATTATTTAATTTTATTTTTACAGTTGGTACTACCGCTATTCCATTGTTTACGGTTGTCAAATGTTTTATGGACACATGTTGATGTTTCTGTTTTTACATATATTTCTAACAACTTTATTTAGTGTATAAAATAAATTTATGATGTGTAGCTTGTCAGGAGATTTAATGGTACAAGAAAGTGTTGCAAAAAAGTCAAAACTGTAGGAAAACTCAACCTAACCTTATATTAGCTACATTAACTTGTTTTTAGAAGCAAATGCAAGAAATGTTTGGAAGAAAAACCGTCAGTTGTTTTGAGAAAAACAGATGCATATTGCAAATCGTGTTTTCTACCTGCAACAGTGCATAAATTTCGCGCGACTTTAGGGAAATATCGGATTATACGACCGAATGAACGTGTTCTTATTTTGTACGAAACAGGACATCCGAGTACAGCACTTTTACACTTTATTAAAACAGGGTTAGATTTGGACACGCATAAGAAACTGCGATTGGAACCTATTATATTGTATATAGATGGTACAAAAATTTTAATATACATAAATTACATTAATTATATTAAACTTTGAATATTGTAGAACACACAATATGTGCTAAACGGATAAAAATATATGAGAGAATTGCATCTGAAGTAAATTCATATAAATTTCCTGGTTTTATTACATCGTTAAAAAAATATATGAATAATATAAATGATGAACCAACTTATATTGAAATGAAAAGTGGAAGAATGGAAGATTCAATACAAATTCTGGAAGAAGGAACAAGCAAAATTAATGCAAGTCGAACTTTGTATGATGATGCTACAAACATATGCAGGTATTTTGTAATTACTTTTTTTTTGTTAATAAATAAATATGCAATTTAGTATTATCAGTACATTAACGTAGAAATACAAAATTAAATATATCTTCAGATAAACTAAATTAATTAAAATGCTATTATTTATTAATTGGGTCTTCCGCGATAATAACGAATTAAAAAAATCTGTTGTGGCCAGCACAAGACCTTCCGTCAATTCCATGTATTTTGTACAAATCCCATACCAAAAGGTCCTTGGAACAGATTCTATATAATATCATGTAAAATCGAACACGAACACATACTATTTTTTACAAATTCCATACCAAAAGTTCATTTGAAAAGGTTCTATAAATCCAATAAAATTATAACATAAACTACACTAAGTAATGTCCTTCCATCTTCTCTTTGGCCTTTCCCTGCGTGTCACTTACGAGCAACACTATGACATACCAATTTTAGATCCTATACTTTTTTCCATATTTGGTTTTGCACTTGCAACTGACATCTGTCAATTCAATTTTTTTGAATAATTATGTCAGCTGTTTCCATGATAAATGGCAAAGCTGACTAATTTTTCAAAAATTAATTTCTTTATAATGCTTTAACTCTACATCTATTGAATATGAAGGAAAATGAATAATCAAACCATATAGAGAAGAGTATTTTCTTTAATAAATATAATAACAAAATGTCAAAAAATAATATTTAACTGCGTTTTTTTAAGAAAAACTGTTAAAAACTTCAAATAAGGGTACTTCCGGTGGATCAATTATAACCAAAATCTAATCAACTCTTTATATGAATGTACAGAAGAGGAATACGAAAGAATTATAATTTTTAGAATTATAGTATTGGAGTTATCGTCGGAGAAAAATTTGTCACACACGGACACACATACACACACACGGACACACACACACACACACACACACACGGACACACATACACATACATACAGACATCATCTTAAAAATAGTAAATTCGTATTGTAGGGACCCTAAAACGTGCTTATTCATTAAAAACTCACCACCGAATTTTTTGACCAAAGACAATACCTTCCTTACCTAAAGGTGACGGAAGGTAAAAATCTGTTGTGGCCAGCACAAAACCTTTCGATTTTGTACAAATCCCATACCAAAAGTTCCTTAAAAACGATTCTATATATCCTGTAAAATTGTAACACGAACACACTATTTTTTACAAATGCCATACTGGCCTTTCTCGTACTCCCGGCATTACAAGTTCCTATCTTGAGGCGAGGCCGCAATGCAAGCCACTTGCGAGGGACACTATGTCACTTATATAACTTTCAGATCATATACTTTCCACTTTGATTTTGCACTTGACACTAACATCTGTTAATTAGAATTTTTTGAATATCCTTGCTGTTTTCATAATTTTAGCAAAGCTGACTGGTTTTTGAAAGTTAAACTCTCTTAATCTCTCTATAACTCTATATCTATTGAATATGAATGGAACTGTATAATCAAACCGTATAGAGAATAAGATATTCTTTCATATTGATAATCACAAAATGTCGAAAAATAATATTTAACTCCGTTTTATCAAGAAAAACTGTTAAGAACTTCAAATAAGGGTACCGGTTGACCAATTATAATCAAAATCTAATCAGCTCTTCGTATGGTTGTAAGGAAGAGGAATACGAAAGAATCATAATTTTTTGAATTGTAGTTTTGGCGTTATCGTCGGAGAAAAATTTGTCACACACACACACATACATATACAGACATTAAAAATAGTAAATTCGTATTCTAGGGGCCCTAAAACGTGCTTATTCATTAAAAACTCACCACCGAATTTTTTGACCAAAGACAATACTTTTTGAAATGCAGAATTAATTAATAAGTAGATAAAGCAAAAAATAACGAAGCAACGAAATTAAACTCTAATAACAGTCGTTTGAATTTATGAAACCATATGCGTTTGTATGAAAATGAAAGATAATATAGAATAATATAGACAGGAAGATCGTGCCAGGGGCAATTATACTTTGAGTACAATATACACAGTTTTTTTATTAATTAACCACACAAATTTTCAATTATTCACCATAAACTTTTTATTTTTAAAAGTAAAAATTCATTTTAAACAACTTTCCATTCTTCTACTTTTGCTCTAAAATAATCAGGACACTTTGTAACCATGGTAACCTAGGTCAATAATAATTTATTTTTAACCTAGGTCTATAATGCAAAATGTCACTTTTCAGTCAAACTCAAGCCTTCAAATCCAAATATTATTTAACTCATTAAACTCAAGAAAGGTGTTAAGTATATAATTTAAATTTGCCTCTTAATTTTCAATTGACCTACGCTGCCGCCACACCTGGCCACTGTGCTGTTTTGGTGAAATTGTGAAATATTTGTAGATGCAGAATTGAACAAATCTCTTTTTTTTTTGTATTTGTAGTTAAATACATTTCAAGAGATTTATTTAAAAATAATAATAAACTAATAAGACTGCAGACTATAACAGCACAGAGTGTTTTTATTAAATAATTAAATCAAATACAAATCAAGGCCCATGGGTGAGGTTATCAAACCAGCGAAATGAGTAAAACGTCAGATAAAAACAAATGCAGCCTACTTTGTTTTTGTGAATCTTAACAAATAAGTAACGTTATTATTCATGTCAAAATTATTATTATCAATAAAAAAAAATTCAAAGAGAATTTATGTGCTAGTAGTGAAAAAAATAGTATATAAACCACGGTTGCGAAGATCATTATTGACCAGGCGCCTTATATTCCTCGGGCTTCGCCCTCGGGTTACAATAGGCGCTGGGTCAATAATGATTATCTTCTCAACCTTGGCGTATAATGTACTATTATATGTCATTAAAACAAAAATAAAATTGCATTTTTATATAGAATAAATAAAAATAATCCAACATGTTAGATAATAATGAGGTTATTAATATCATAAATTTTTATTAATTCCTAATATAGAAACAGAAAATATGACGCAATGAAAATATCTATTGCAGAAACTTATTTAATTTTTTAAAAGATCAGCATTCCAAATTGCATTTATAAGACAAAAAATAAAAAAGTACATTTTATCGCGAACCTGGGGG
Organism: Ophonus ardosiacus; assembly: GCA_943142095.1. NCBI lineage: Eukaryota > Metazoa > Arthropoda > Insecta > Coleoptera > Carabidae > Ophonus > Ophonus ardosiacus. The sequence continues at coordinate 85,741,775 of OW964823.1, forward strand.
AACCGACCGACGCCACATATTTCGACTTTTAAATGGCACAAAAGTGACCCCTGTGGTGCACTCTCCACGCCAGCAATGATTGCTCGTGAGGTGACGCCTGGTAAGCGCCCACACGGTGCAAATATGTCATCATCATTACCGATATCTGCGATAAAGCAGATTGTGGCACACTCAGAAATGGGTAATATGCCGTGATGATATATTTATTTTATTTATATTTGACAATCAGGCTGTTTTATAAAATGTGGTGGTTGTATGAACAACTAACGGAGGGTTTTACTTTTGACGTCACACGCAAGAAAGAGAGAGTTGATGTAAAAGTTGAAATAAAAGATCATAATACAAACAAACTGTCGCCATTTTGAAAGTTCTGTCTTCTGTCACTTGTGTTTTGTTATTTAAGTTCTACCATAAATTAGTACAAAATAGTTTATAAAAAAATAAGCGATATAACCTATGTTACTAGGCGTCAACTTCTGGTTAAAATGGCTAAACAATTAAATTGTGGTATAATTTTCACACCGGACATAAGTGCAGACGTGGCTATTAACATGCTAAGTAATTTATCTCTTGGACGAGGTTCACATTTATCTCTAGACGTTGTAAGTAATTGTTACTTTAAAAAAATCATCTCAAATTAATTTTATATAATAAGATAATCTGTATTTTAGGGAATTCTTGATGACCGTGATCCTAATATAAAAATACTACAACCGTTACGATATTTTGATATGAAAGAACTAGCTTTCTATAATGTTTTTAATAACTTAGAGCCAGTTAGTGGGAAAAAAATAGAAAATTCTTCTCAAAGTGTAAATAAATTGATATCAAAATTTGTTTGCGATTTACAAGAAAATTATCCGTCTACGATTAAAACTGTTGTCAGAACTGGAGATAAATTGACTTGTATTAAAACGGAAAATACATGCTCTTTGTGCAAGGTAATAAATAAGGAATAAATATTAGACAAAAAGAATTTATTAAATATTTTACAGGCACCAATTGAAATTCAACAAGAACTCTGTTCGTCCGAAGCTAGGCACTTTTCACATTGGATTTCTACAAATGCAAATAACTTAAGTACAAATAACATAGATTATAATACTGTTTTATCTAATAAAAATGAAAATAACTTATGTTATGGGTGCAAAAATTTGTCGGATGTACTAAAGAACTAACATTATTTTGTATCTACTTTATTCTTCATTGCTGAAAATAAATCCATTTATTATTTAATTCTTAAATAAGTTGATATTAAATACCTTTTTTCCTTAAAATACTGTCTAACCTAATTATAGGAAATTCCACTAGTATTGTAAGTAAATATGATGCTATGAAGGTAAACGCAAAATCTCCAAATGTCATGTACCACTAAAAAAAAAAAAAAAATACAGGGTGATTTATAAAAAGTACAACAAATTTTAACAGCTTGTTCCTCCTCAGGTATTTTTGAGTAAAAAATGTCTTAAAAACAAAATTAACAGATAATTTTCAAAGTAATTTCAATTATGTGAGTTGAATTGGAATATTTGAATTGAATTTTTGCTGGTTTTGTCCTTAGGGTATTGGTAAGTCATGTTTAAAAAAAAATATATTGTACAGCGTGAAACAAATTCGAGTTCTTTATATGAAAAACTTTTTTATTATGCTACAAAAAATTTATGTAGGTCTTTATGGACCAACTGTAATAGCAAAACAAGAATTTTCTATAATCTTTTGTTTTTGAGCTACAGGCTAAAACTTGATTTTGGCTTATTTTGCAAATACCTCAAAACTGAATGTATAGCAATAATGAAAACAACATTAAAAATAAACAAATGGTGATCTGTCATTGATTATTTCAATTGTTTCTTAATAAATTTAATTTTTCACCCCAAAAAATTAATAATTCATGTTTTACTCATGTTTAAAACAAAAGAATGTAGACTTGTTATACATCGTTAAAAAGCTTATAAAATAAGGAAAAAGATGAGACTATTTTCAACATATTATGTTCCCAAATAAAATATAATGTTTGTGTTATATCTCGAGAATTATCAAGTTTTAAAATATCTAAAACGTTTTTTCTTTATCTTTTATAATAAACGAGTTATGAGGTATTTTCAAAAAAGTAAAAATCAAGTTTTAGCCTGTAGCTCAAAAACAAAAGACGATCGAAAATTCCTGTGGTGTCTTGTAAAATTGTCTCAAAAATTGGCCCATAAAGACCTACATCAATATTTTGTAGCGTGCTTAATAAGAAAGTTTTTTATATAAGGAACTCGAATTTGTTTCATCCTGTACATTATTTTTGTTGTAAACAAAATATTTATGTATCAAGGCACAAAAGTTCTACTTTTTATCACGAATGTGGGAAATAAATAATATGAATCTCACCATTGCTAAGTCAGAAAAGTAATACGTAGTCTTTTCTGCTCCAGCTAAAGTAAACATAATTGCCATATGCGTTAAAAACATCCCATAACTTATTTTTGCTATAACTTTAAATGGATAAGCAGAAAGAAATGTATTCATTACACCTGAAAAAAAAAAAATAGTTACGATACAAGGGGGTACCCAAAAATAATTTATTTATTTTGTAGTTCCATCTCCTCCCGCTAGGTGTCTCTATTAGACATCCTTTTCGAGAGAATACCTCTCAATCGATAATATCCCATTTTGCGCTCTAAATAGCTATTTTATTGTTATCGTACCCATATACCTATTAACTAATATATTGCGGATCCTTTGCTTTTCTTGAAGAAAACACTGTGAAATGGAAATATCATTTCTGCATAAGTCTATCTCACACAAACACCCAACCGCGAATTATGCGCATGCTTGGAAACCTTCACTACTATTGGCTAACGAGGAAATCATGATCACTTTTTGCGAATCACAAATTTCTGTTTATTAACGACTAGCGCGAGAAATTTTAAATTTAAATTTGAGAAATTAAACAATGTACCTACTATTTATATTCTATGTAAATTCTTGAATATAAATATTAGTAATAATAAAAAATATTGACATATTCTAGTGCTAAATTTGAATTAAATAATTTACTTTATTGTACTGTAAAAATAATAGGAATACAATCTGGTCAGGATTAATTTATTTAGGTGACAATAAATTACTGTATGAAACACAAAGCAAATACTTTCGAAATGCAACTACAAACAGAAATGAAATCAACGTCAAACTCAAACCATATGCTCGCTGCATCACCAGGACAGCGTTCCAAAACCAAGAATACCGAGTTTTGGCGTAGAGTATGATGTGTTGAGTTTTGGAACGAATGAGAGTTTTGTTGAAATAAAAAATTGAAACTAAATTAAACATAATTTTATAAAACTAACAAAACAACTTATAATTACAACATTAATGTCAAGCCCGTAATAAAAGCGCTTTTATGGAGCATTCTGCTCAATATAATGTGAAAGTACGCTCCATAAAAGCGTTTTTATTAAAAAAGTATGCTCGTAATACACGCCAACGTATTTACTTATGTTTATTTTCAACCAAAAGCATGTTTTCTTCCTGAAGAAGGCAAATTACTTTCATATGTTGAGAATCATGAGCATCTACGTTTGAAAATATTGTGGAGTAATTTCTATACCCTCCTCGTTAGTAGAGTAAGTAGAACATCACTTTGGAGTAAACTCTGGCTGTTTTGGAACAGGTTGAGTAAACTCTGAGAGTAAGGTTATTAGTTTCGGAAAGACTTTGAATAATTTCGTACTCTAAGAGTAGGATTTTGGAACGCAGCCCAGCCAGCGACGCTGTCAGCGTTAGTCAATAGTAGTCAAGATTTCCGAGCATGCGCATAATTGCCGGTTGGGTGTTTGTGTGAGATAGACTTATGCAGAAATGATATTTCCATTTCACAGTGTTTCCTTCAGCTACTCTTATGGGAAAGATACGAGCATTAGCAATATATTAGTTAATAGGTATATGATCGTACCTCCTGTTCCATTAATGCAATTGAAGACAATCCATGCTAAGCTAATAGTCCATGCTGGGCGTGATAAAGATAAATACAAAGATGATTCCAGTTTATTATATGGATGCAATAATAACTGGAAAGGAAGTGAACCGAAAGTAACAGCACATAATGTTGTCAAACTTGCAGTCCAACCAAATATGGCCAGTCCCTAAAAAAATATTATTATTTATTGAACATAATTTGGAAGACGGAATCTAGCGTCCAATTCTCGAATCTGCCTAAAAACCACTGTCTACCAATAGACACTTACAGAAATGACGTCACATGCAAGAGAAAGATAGAAGAATATAATTCCATACAAACCTCCGCACGTCTTACGTCCCGCTCCCTGATCCTATCTGTCATTATGGTAATGAAAATGCAATATAGTATAGGCTGTCTCAAGATATATGCATATTCCATTACTTGTGAAGTAGCGGTCCGACCCTTCACAGCTGGATATTTTGTCGGGGATTTGACCAGGTTGGGATTAGCAAATTTTAAAAATATGATTATAATTTACCACTGATTAATATTAAATGTTTAACGCTATTTAAAGCTATTATTATTTTTAATAGGTACTGTAATGACAATAAATTGTTATAAATACGTAATTTTCTTATCGATTAAAAATTTATATATAAATGCATTTTTTAAAATAATGGGCTACTTGCGTGGTACTGAAAATCCGATTTCTATCACTATATACGTAATGTTATGTTGAAAACATATATAAAAATATAAATTTTATTTTTAAAACATTATTTGTTTTTTAGTAAATTAAGAAATAAAATTGTCTGTGACGTCATTATATTGAACCGGAGAAGGAAACCATGTTTAAAAATGTAACGTATAGATGGCATTGCGTGCGAGAAACTTTAATTTGAATTTGACATTAGTTCATTTTTCTCTCTCTCTCTCTCTCTCTCTCTCTCTCTCTCTCTGAGCTCTCAGATATATTAATTACTTCACAAATAAACACATAGGTAGTTAGATGTAATTTAAAATATCGATACCAAATAGACAAACTAAAATACTAACCTCCAAACTATTGTTAAAATGTCAAACAGGAGATCTACATTACCCGTACGAACAAACGCCATGGCTTTACGGCCATTCATTGGTGCGGCGTAATTCTACGTCATGGCGGGAATTCAAATCAAATTCCATAATTTTTTCTCTGACTAATTAATGAAAATTTTGTCAAAAGAAAAAATATGGGTAGCAAGTTTTTATCTGCTCTTCAAAAATATTAAATAAAAAAGGTACGCAAGTAGCCCATTGTTAGCTTTATTCGTCAAAATAATGTTACTAAATAAATTTTTATAGGTTACAACTAAACAACAAAAATGTCGCAAAATTGACTTCATGAAAATTAATATTTGATTACTTCAAAAAAAAATAAAATAAAATTAAAATAAATAAATACGTCCCAGTACTCTTTGCCTGTCTAATGTATTTAAACTGCCTCCCGCTGGGAAGGGCGCAAGTACAAATGTGCATATATCTTGAGACAGCCTATACCCCAATTTATGTTCTAGATTATATTGTAATATCCATAATACTTACGGCGCTAATATGAATCTTTTTTTCTCTTGTATGGTACAGAAGATATCCTAAGGCAATTCCTAATAAATACGGAGCTGCTCTTGTATATGGTGTAGTATAGTGATGAGTAAAATATTTCATTGTCAATAAGTCAGCTCTAAAACATATATGACGTTCACATAAATCTCAATACATTTTTTGTTAAAGTGTATGCGTCAATTAAAAGAAAATTTCTAAATATTTTCCTCAAAATTTCGTAACTATGTGATGTGGTAACTCTGTTATTTAAAAAAAAAAATGATAACTACGTTTACAAATAAATGTAATAAGCGCAAAACACAAACAAGATTTCTGTTTTAATCTTAAAATAGTTTATTTACATAATACACGAGTAGTTATCTCGTCAGTAATAATATAACAATAGAGTGAGTATAAATTGAAAATAATTTGACAGATTTTTCGCCAAATGGCAACAAGTTTGAGCCAGAAACTGAAGAATTATTTTCAAATTTATCGAACTTTCGAATAGGGTCCTATATCATAGTCATATTTTAACTATCTTAAATAAGAAGACGAAAATATACATAAATTAATGAGTATTAGTGAAAAAAAATTCTTTAAATATTGACTAGGTCACAAACTATAAGCGATTGAAGCTGATTACTAATTGGGTATGACGCGTTAGGTACTAAGAATTTGATTGGTCGCCTGATTTTAAAAAGGAGATTCGCGCGTCTGCAACGGTCACCTTTGAGTTACCTTTAAATTAAAAGAATATGAAATGTCATGTTGTTCTATAACCTAACAAAACATTTAACAATTTTGTGTTTGATGAATTTATTTAATTATAACATCTAGCAATATTAACAATAATAATATATTTACAATTAAATCAATTTGCAATATTAATTAAATTAATAATAATATTAATTAAATTAATATTGAAACTTCAAAACCGCCAACACTAGCGCCATCCGTCGTCATACTTTGTGTAATAATATTGTCAAACTGTTTCAATGTTCTATAATTTATTAGGAAAAAAATGCTTATTATTTACGTTATTTATACTTAATAATAATTTCTTCATGAATATAACGTATAAGTTTTTATATACAAACATTTCAGCTATGCAAATATGAAAAAAATTGTTCCCTCTATAACTAACAGTTTGTCCCATTGTTTGTCGATCACTTGTTAGTACCTGCTACGTCATGCACAAATTCTTGAACTTTCATTCTCGCTTATTACGTAAAATTTTTAAGTCGCGTTTGCACTAAAATTCTTATTTTATCCTGTTCTTACAGAAAAAAAAATAAAAGAAAAATGGTATAGGACCCCATTATATTTAGTTGGATTATTTTTTGATCTACAAATTTGTTTCAAACAAAGGAAATCCACTGTCTTGCTATTGTGTCGCCATCTACTGTCGTAATTAACTAGCTTCATTTCTTTTACATGGTGCAGTTGGCAAATCTGTTTTGACAACTAGAACATAACTTTGACAGGGCAAAATAAATATAAATAATCGCCTTCATACCCAGTAATTATTAATTACGGTGTTTGCAGAAGTGGTTTCTATAATTTTTTGATTTATTTCATGTTCAGAACATCACTAAATCGGTGTTTTTCATTCATTTGATTTATGTGTTGACAAATATCTGACAAAACAAAAGCTACAGAGATTATTCCCGGGAATAATCTCTAGAGCTTTATTCTCATTTTAATAATGACAGGATTGGTTAAAACGCTGACACGAGACACATTTGAAACATTTCATTAGTTGTAAAAAATGTGAAAAAATAATGAAAATAATAAAAATAAACATACGAAATAGGCATTCCTCCATTGTACTCGTATTTCCACGCCAAATAAAAATTAAGTCCACCAGTTCCTAGAGTTGTAACAAACCACAGGAACCACCCAAAATGAGGCCATTTCCAAAGTGGGTATAATATCATTGGAGAAAAAAAATAATATTGCATGTCACATGTAAGATACCAAGTTTGCACAATACACTAAAATGAAATTTATAATTAGTTTTAAGTTCCGTGTATTTGGAGCGGTTTCGACGGAACGTTTTAGGTCACAATCCATTCTGAGCATGCGCATCAGTTTAAAAATGTTCGCACAACAGAAATTTTAAATCGACGATTAAAAATCACTTGTTCGTTCAGCAAAATATTTCAATCCCTGATCAGTTTCCAACAGTCAGAATAGTCCGCGGATTTTAAAGAAATTTTTAGTTTGTGACATGCGCCATAGTAAACACATAGGCTGGTAGTATGATCACGGTTTTAACTAAATCTCTGTTTTAAGAAATGTCAAATTTCATTATTTAATAACAAAAATAAATAATAACAAATGTATCAAAATATAAATTTAAAGCAGGATATAGTTTGTATTCAAACAAATATTTTTTAAAAAATCGTTCTTTAAACATACGGGTGAAATTAAATATTTAAATTTGAATTTGACATTTCTAAAAACAGTGTTTTAGTTAAAACCGTGATCATACTACGAGCCAACCTGACGTACTGCGCATGCGCACTGGAACTTCTGGCTATTAGCGAGCATTGTAGCGAGAGAAAAGGAATATTAATATTTATTATAAATTCTTCCAAAACTAAATATTTGCTATATTGTCATGCAGATTCTCGAGTATAAATTTAAGAGAACCAGAAATAAACGCAGGAAATAAATTTTAAACAATAAAGTAAGGTTATAATATCATTATGTAACAATGACAAATGCCAACAACAACAATCAACATAAGATAAAAACTTTTCTGTTCGCTCCAGATGGAAGTAATAACAATAACCTTTAATTCTGAACCCAAAAATTTCCAATCAGTTTGAAACCAGTTTCAAACTACGCACGCGTACTAAAAAATTGCAAGTAATGGACCATTTTCATTGTTGATGTGCGCAAGCTTGCGTAGTTAGAGTGAGAGATCCGATGTTCCTTGTGAAGTACGAGGTATGCTATTATTTCAACTTCACATTAGTTTGTGACAGCTGACAGTTGTCAGAAAACGTAGTAAAAATGTTGTCCAGCAGTTGTTATTATCCTGATTAACATTAATTGTGTAAAGCAAAGAATAAGCATATAAAATAATACGTCCCCATTCTTTTGCGTCGCTACTTGTAAACAGTTAACAGTTGTAACCTTGAACTTTATAGACCATTCCAGAATGACGTCACCTGCCCCTCACAGGAGTGATTTTAACCTCACTTTTGAATATTTTTAAAAATTATTTAATTATATATCTTATGATAAATATCGAGAAATTTTGATTTTGATACAATTCATAAAATTAAACCATAAATTTTTCCATGGCTCCATCATTGAGTAAACTCATTTATTCTGGATTGATCTATTCGCGAGTGAAGAAGAGGAGGAGCTTAGCGCGTGACGTAACAATATGGCCGGTTTAAGCTAGATCACGCCTGTGCGTCTCCATATATCTAGCGTGTAACAGATGTGGCCGGAAAATCTACTCTCTGAATTCGTGAAGTGGTGGGGATAGGAGGCCTACGTTACTGTCAGTTTACATCTGTTCTCTGTGAGAAAGTATTTAATTTCAGAGTGTTTTTAATAATTGTTTTATTAAAAATGGGTAAAAAATGTTTTGTGCCGAACTGCAAAAGTGGTTATGCATCAAACAATGAGAAAGTGACAATATTTAGTGCACCAAAGGACGAAATATTATTAAATTTGTGGCGGAAAGTAATTCCAAGAAGAGACAGAGTGCTCACTTCGAAACTTAAAAACATTTTAAAGAGGAGGAGTGGTCATGCGGTGCAACAAATGTAATCGTTTTATATACTGTTAAGAAGAAAATCTTATAATTTTTGTTTTAATATATTTTTCTAGGTACCACTGCAGAGTATGCGGCTTTAAAAAAATGCATATCTGACGATATATCCAAATTGCCCCAACTATTTAAATATAATAAAAGAAGGAAAATTGTCAAATGTGACATTCCAAATAAAAAACATTCCTACGATGAGGAAGATAAAAGTTTAAATGTGTGCGAATTTAACTAATTTGAAAACCTGATACATCAAAATCGTGTTATTTACAATTTATGTTATATATAGAAAATATATTATTAAAATACATAGAAAATCCCTATGTTTATGAGGAAACTGTCCCTTTTGTCATTGAAAATTATAAATTTGCATTTAATTATTTAATTGCAATATTCATTGTAAAGAAGTTTTATCTTATGTAATACATGAATTCACATCAATGAGACAGTATTTCCACCAAATTAAAATTAATCAAGTGCCAACCAGCAGAGAGAAAAGAAAATTGGCGAAATTTTGTAAAAACTAATTACATGTAAAATAAAAGTTTTTTTCTAGTTTTTTTTATATTATTATTTGCCCAGTAGGAGTAGAAAAATATATTATATTTAAGTATATTTTGTGTATTTTTAATTTTTATACCTTATATCCAAGTATTTTAATTAAAACTATACGAGATTTTTATATCGGTTTAACAGATTTTCGAAATTAACTTTTATAAAATTTATTATGAATGTACAATAAACATGTACTTTTGTAATTTCGTAATGTACTATAACAATATTTTTTATGTAAATTACAAGAAATATGTGATATATATAATGCTCTACGCATATAAGTACTGTGTAATAGTCGGCCTCCTAACCCCACCGCTGCCTCTCACGCTAGAAGTAAAATTTCGTGCCATTCTGTACGCTGAGTGTCATCTCCTTCTATATTATGCTTCGTGAGCTAGATGCTTCGTTTCCCGCAACTGTATTCTTATACACTGCGGCGTTTGAAATACAAAATAATATTAATATTATAGTTAATATTAAATAAAAATAATGTTTCTAGTATGAATAACATTTTGAATTTTGCGAACTAGTCCGTTTCATATAAAAATTATGTTCAGCATTCTCTCGAATTTTGAATTTACATGATTTGAGTCTTTGTTTTCTTGAATCTACATAGTACTGCATTATTGCAGTCTTTGGTAGATTAATGGAGAGATAAGTATTATTATTTTATTGACATCTTTGTGCAGACAGGTCTACAAGTTTAGATTTCATTACGAAGTATTTTAATAAAGACACTAAGTAATTATTATCTTGTAGTTATACCCGGCAAAATATAATCTTGCTTTACAAAATGCAAGGAGTAAGCATTATTTTTACTCGGTTCCTTTCCCATTTTTAAAAAATGAATGCATAACTTTCGTCTACCAACTATTTCAAATTGGCAAATTTAGAATTTAGGTTCTTGTTTTCGGGAAATTATAGATAATAATTATTTCTGGATTTCTGCGTGCTAATGACGTACATAGATTAAACGCAACTAAAACGTGTTGAAGTTTTAGATTTTGTTATTATACTTTATTTCACGTAAGAATAGCGTTGATTTAGTTAGGGATATATAAATTCTACCCTTTGATTGGTCAGAATATATACCTATTTCACAGAAACGAAACAAATATCGCCTGTCAGTTGTCAAATAAAATCTACAGAATTAAGTGATGTTTAACCATATTTTGTTGCAATTTTAGATTTTGACATTTTTACAGATAAATATATTTATTGTTGACAAAGCTTGGTTTCACAAATTTAAATTATTTATTCAATGCATGTAAAAACGGTCGGCTCTTAAGAGTAATCTACTATTTTCTTACGTAAAATGAAGTACAGCCTACAAATTTCAATCCACTTTTGATTTATTTGTTAAATAAGTGACAGAAACCATACGTTCGCCGCTACCTCGGCTAGGACTTACTACCATGTACTAGTTCATATTTTCGCCGCTAGACGTCATATTGCTCTATTTCACTAGCGAAACTTTTAGTTCACAAAAATGTTGATAGAGGTCTCATTGTAACCTTGATCTTCATATCTTAGGAATATAATTTTTAGTTCACAAAAATATTAATAGATGTCTCATTTTCAATGAAAATGGTCCATTGCCTAAGTCGTGCATGATAAACCGTTCCGTGTAAACATAGTATGTACGTATGTGATATTTACTAGATTATCTGCATTGATATAGTTTTGTATATGCAACATACACGACCACCAGTACTTCTTGCAAGGATCTCTCAAAGATGCCACTATACCATTCCATTTCGGTCCTGAACCAATTAGTTCTATCATTTGTGCATACATTAGAATTACTACTGCTAAGACGGGGGTTACTCTAAAAAAAAATAATAATACACTTTTTATAAATCATCCTATATACATTGGAATAGTATATTACATCCGAGGTGGGAGATGTTTCATTACAGCCGAGGGCTTATGTACAGTCCGCACAGCGAGAGATGAGCTACCAATGGAATGTAATAACAGTATACTGATATAAGAGCGTAAGAATAAATATGTACTACTGTCATTGTTTTCGTCAATATAAATAATGTGCCGCTTTATTAGTACAGTTGCACAAGTGAATAATGAATTGAACGTCACTGACGCATGATGAGTAATTCGTTGGTTGATTGGTCAACGAAATTTTTGTCATTGGCGTGTAGCGCAAGATAAAACATTCGTGAAAAAAATTGAATTATAAAAATTTAATAATCAAAATGAATCGAAAGCATAAGCAAGGTTCTACAATAAAGAGCGATGCCCCAGAAATAATTGTCAACGTTGCTTCTGTTTGTGAAGAAGAGGCAACTAATGGTTAGTTGCCATTAATTGCAAAATTACAAATAACTGCAATGTATACAGATATTGCACAAAGTACAGTAAAAAGGATTCTAGCTGAAAACAGAAAAATAAATTTAAATAATCCAGAATCAAAATTAAATTCTCTAAGAAAGAAAAGGCCCAGACCCGATGTAACTAACAAAATTGAAAATTTTGATTTCCAGGTATTTCTCATATTCTTTCTCACATCTATTACTTTTATAGTTTATTACAGTGTAGTTTTATTTGATTAGAACAAATAAATTTTCAAATACAAAAGATTAAATTTGATTACAACAATGAAAAGTTTTAAAGTTAATAACAATGTAGTTTTATTTGATTACAACAATTTTCACCTACAGTAGACTAAATCTGATTGCAATAATAAAAATAACTATCACACAAATTATTGTCATCATTGTGATTTTTTCTTTATTTAATTGTTAATATCAAATACCGTATATAAAATCAGTAAATCAGTAATTTTGATTGAAATTATTTTTACGTATACATACTGAATACGTTCAACCTTTAGAAAATTTTACTCATGGCGCCCATGGATTTTGACGTAAGCGCTCCCCCCTTTCCGATTCCCCTAAGCTCTTCTTTCGCTGCGCGCACTGTATATTACCGAGAGGCGAAGCCTCGAGGTGAGATAAAGCGCGAGTCTGTAATGAAACACACCGAGGTTATGTATACTATTTTATTCACAATAATCCTCATTTTAAATTAATAATTTTCAAAATAAATCAATGAATTATAACTATAACCTTTAATTTTATTAATATTGTCATTAAAGTTAGGAATGACGTATTTCCCAACGTCCAAAAGGTTAAGAATCGGTATATTACTATAATAATTGTTAATAAAAATAATTTCTAACTTGCCTCAAGTATCGATGGAGATAAAAAAGTGGCAAATTAAAATGCACACCCTTATTCATCGCTCCAAAAAATAAATACGAAACTAATAATCCACTGACCATAAAAAATGAATCTACAGAAACAGTACCACCTGTTACCGAAGTACTGATAAGTTTTTGTGTCCACTGAAATAGTATTTTCATATAGCGAATTATTTAAAAAAAAATTATGAATTACAACATTTAAAACATCTAACCCATTGACAACTGGGACGAACATAGTGATCAAATATCGATGACCAATTAGTACCCAACTCATACTGAGAGATCTTACGCCGTTCAAACAATCTAATTCTGTGCCACCAGCTTCACTGTTGTCTGAGAAGATTATTTTGGAATTTTTATAAGCAGAAAATGCCATAAGAACATCGTTTCTTTGTTCTATAAATTAAAAATAACATTAAATACAAAAATATTGAACATTTTTATTATATCTTCTACACATTTAGAGATAGAGACTCATAAATATATAAAATAATCCGTTACAATCAAATAATTTTACTACCAAGTTTATATCTGTAACTACTTTTGATATCTCTTTTCGTTCTCGAGATATTTAGATTCAAAGTTTTGCTCAAAACTGCCCATTTTTGGATAGTAACCCAAAAATGGGTCGAGATATGAATTTGGCGACAACACCATTCAATTCTACGGGAAAAAATACATAAGAACACCAATTTTCATAATTTTTGAACACCGCATTCAATCTCTAAAGCAAAATAAGTGAAAATGGCCAAAAATCGCAAAAATCTAAGGTGTACCCCTTACGATTTTTTCAGATTTTGGCCATTTTTGGGGGTTTTCAAACTTTTATTCATAAAAAATTAACCGGTTGGACAAAAATTATGAAAATTGATACACTTATGTAATTTTTCCCGTAGAATCGAATGGTCAGGTCGCCAAATTCACATCTCGACCCATTTTTGGGTTACTACCCAAAAATGGGCAGTTTTGGGCAAAACTTTGAATCTAAATATCTCGAGAACGAAAAGAGGTATCGACCTGCGGTTTCAAAATCTGGAATCCGCGCATTGAGAAGTATCTAGATACATAAAAATTAGATTTTTGAAAATTTTGAAGTTTTTGTCTAAATATGGGGTATATTGAATTTTGGGGCAATAATTCAAAAATGGGTAGATATATAAACTTGGTAGTAATATCATTTGCTTGTAAAGACAATGTTACGTAAGTGTACGCATTACTGGAAGTACATGTAATATTTCTTATTTTATTATTAATTAAATATTAAAAATTATAGGTACATACATACACATCAGAAATACCGCCGAACTCGTCAATGAATTTGAAGAATCTCGAACATTTAGAAGAGTAGGAGGAAACTTATTATAGAATGAATTAAAAAATATATTAATAATTAGAAGTTTTGTGTATGTACCAGTGTTAAATACATGTACTTATATAGCATAATATGGAAATGGCGAGAGGTCTTGTGTTAGCCACAACAGATTTTTTCTTGCCAAACTGTATGTGTGTCACCAAAAAAAGTGTTTGTCGCAAGCAACAATGTGTGGTATCTCTTTTCCTCTAAATATGCAAATTAAATATTTTTTTAATACTTACTTTCATGTTTGAGTGTTTTAACAACATCATATATTGTACAAACAACTACGATAGCTGCAAGTGAGCCTAAAAATATTCTGGAAAATTAAATACATTGAACATTTGTTGAAATATCAGATGTGTAATTGTTTTACATTGTAATCCACTGAACTTTTGTAAGCGGTTTTTGAGTTTTGTATGAAACGCACCCATCATCTGCAAGAGATAACGTTACATCTATACCTTCTGTAACTCCTTTTAAAGTCCTGTTAAAATGCCTTTCAACGTCACTCGTTGGACAGGAATCCGGCAGGCATACAGACCATAACGTATTGAACTTTAGTGTTGAAATAATTTTATCAAAACTCTACGAAGAATAAAATTAGTATGCACTTACATTCGTTTAAAATGCGAGTTTTTTTTAATCATGCAATTTTTTGTTATGATTTTAATTTTGATGTATTTATTTATATAAATAATGAGATAATAAAAAATTATTAGAATTATTATATGGTTATATACGATAAACGTTGACCTATTATAATTGATTACTACTAAAATGCTTAAAAGATCCCGCCGTAACTATTTTTGCATTTTTATCATTTTATCGCCTGTTTAAAATAGTAGTATTCTTACTATATTTCTTATACATCCATACTAATATACAGAGAATTTATTTTAAAATGAATGCAACATTATAGTTCATCACTTCCATGGTTACTCAACTATTGTCAAAAAATGACAGCAATGTAATATTTGTCCATTTTAAAATACAACATTATAAATAGTACTGCAGCACAGGAGATACCTCCAAAACACATCACAAATGGTGTCAATTCTTATTACGACCGACTAGAATATTGCCTCAGAGTGATTGGGGGTATTCTTTAACATTTATTACATGAAAGTTATGAATTTTTGTAAGCTAAAGTTTTTTAAAATGTACAACATTCATGTTTTGATTATTTGTTAATCGTATGTAGGCTAATTTATAGGAAATTAATTTTGATAATACAAAACTACAAATTTTGTATGTTGCATTTTAAAATGGACAAATATTACATTGCTGTCATTTTTTAATAATAGTAAGTAACCATGGAAGTGATTCGTCATATGTTGCATGTTAAAATAAATTCCCTGTAATAAATGCGAAAGTAACTCTGTCTGTCTTTCTGTCTGTTACGTTTTCACGCCTAAACCGCTGAACCAATTTTGATGAACTTTGGTATAGAGGTAGATTGGAACTTGGAGAAAGACATAGGCTATCTTTTGTCACGTGTTTCGCTCTTATTAGAGCTCATCAGTACAGCATAGTTAGTAACTGATGAGCTCTAATAAGAGCGAAACACGTGTCTGCAGCTGTTTTGAGCGATACCCTACGAACATTTTTTCTAGTTTTATAACTTTGCGCTCACGATAGAATACTTTCAAATCGAAAATAGTTTAAAGATGGATTGTGCTGAAGCAGAAATAATATTTTTTGTGTGGAATGTGAAGTAAAATATGAAAACAAGTTTCTTTTACTTTTTTGTAACTGCAGAATCTAATATTAGAAAAATTGAAACCAGTAATGAATGTTGAATCTACTGTACTGACTCAAGTTCTAGTAGTTCGGATGATTCTGATGTGGACATAAATTTGCACATTCCAATATTTCATTCTTGCTATTTCCGCCATTTTCAAATCTTTTGTTATTTCAATCACAGTGATCATGCGAAAAGACTGATTCAGAAGGGAAAGGGGAAGTTTAGCGAAGTTTTTTTATTTTTTTTATTCCATGGGAAATAACTTGAAAAATTATGTAACATGTTTTATTTTTTCAAAAATGCCCAGATTTTCCGGAAAAGCCGATTTTAAGCTGTGATGACGTCGGTAGAGGCTTGGCGCAACGTATGTCGACTTATACACTGACGCACGCGGTTGCGGTTACCAGTCACTTGAGACTGAGGTGTTGTTACGACCTACGTTCAAGTGGTTCGATTTCACCATTCTGTCTGAGTTTGCGCATAACTGACTTGTGACGTACTTAGTGTTTACTCAAAAAATATTAATTATAAATAAATGGAGCAATAATTTTAATTTTTAATTTCAATTTCAGCACTCATTTGTGTTACATTTGTGAGAAAATAGTATGTTATGTAGAATTTCTACCATGCTAAACGTCCCCATTGCGTGTTGTGATCACAAAACGAAGAAACAATTTTCTTTTCGATCATGATCACTTTGTTCAAATTTATCACGAATCACAGTCAGAAGAAACACGCCTAAAGTTTCGTAAACTATTATTCTAAGCAGGCTTTATTTGTTAACAACCACCAACTTACTTCTAGTGGCAGTTTACTAATTTTTAAAATGGATCTTGTGAGACTATCACCAGGTATTAATTCCAGAGTGCACATTTGGCCTCTTATTGGCCCATAATCTGAAGATGTCTCAATTTGCAGACATTCTTTAAATGAACCAAATTCTCCCGTATTACCAATCAAAACTCCAGGTTGTAATTTTGACGATGCATCAAACACTAAATAAAGGAAATATTAAGGATTTATATCCACATTTATATTTAGAATTGATAACTTTTTATAGCCCATGGTTCAAAATTCCTGAGTCCTTCTTTGTATCTTGCAGTGTGATTTTTACATAATTGATTTTCTACTCCGTCTAAGGTAAATGCACCTATTATTTGATTCAGCATCAACACTTGTTTTGCGTTTAATTTGGGGCCCTTTTTTGGCTCATGTTTAGGAGGTGCTGGAGGCTCTAGAGTCTCTGGAGGTGCTGGTTCTTCTTCAACTACTTCCGAAACCTCAACTTCTTCAGAAAGTTCTTCATCTTGGGCCTTAATAACATAACGAATATTTGTGATAAATTCGTGGACTTCATTGAGATTTAAACCCAGAATCTTCCTGTTTAATAACACTAATAAAATTACCCCTTAACCTTAAAATTTAATTTTAATAAAACTATATACGTTTTTCGAGAACTGAGCCAAGATTACTCAACATGTCAACCAGGCCAGAGGTCCTGACAACTCTAAAAAAAAAAAAAGCAAGGGAGAGAACTAGGATTATATAGGGACGGGAGTCATGGGTGAATGATTAGAAACTAAGATAATTTCATTAAAATTTAAACAATGTCAGTGCACGGCCGAGGGACTAATCGTATCCAATCCCTTTTCTTCCTTCTTTAAGGGCCGGTCTTATAAACAATAAATTAATCCTTAGTTAGTTACTGCACAAGTAAATTAAATGGACCATTAAAAAAGAAATGGATATTATAAAACTAATCTCACTATCAAATAACTAACGGGGGATTTAATTAAATTTTAGTAGTGTGTTTGTGGTTTTGTGAAAAGTTTCTATATTCACATTCGTTATAAACGTAAATAAGTTTGATTGACAGTTGAAAAAGAAACGTGATTGTGGGAAAAATCATATTGATATTGAAAAATATAACCTATTAGATATTGTTGAAGATTATTTTCATATAATTTGGAACGACCCGGTTGCGTAAAATCGTAAGGTTATTACTAGCCGATTCAGTGCGGAAATTGACGTATTTCTTAATGTTAGCGGTCTTATATTTCCTTGAATCTGTCCCAATATGTGTAACACACATTGTTTTGACAATCGAAATCTCTTTAAACTCATGGCTCGTACCACGTATCATGGTTTTAACAAAAACGCTGTTTTAAGAAATATTAAATTCAAATTTCAAAATGTAATTTCACCCTTATGTTAGAAGAACAATTTATTTAAAAATATTTGTTTGAATACAAACTATGTTCTGCTCTAAAATCATATTTTGATAAATTTCACAGTATTTATTATCATTAAATAATGAAATTTGACATTTCTTAAAACAGTGTTTTAGTTAAAACCGTGATCGTGGTACGAGCCATTGTCATCATATATTTCATATGGATTTGTCCTGTTTCGGAACAATTTTGGTAGCCTACCTCGTGCAAATATAAATGCATCATCATTATCTGTTTATGAATCCGTGGACACTGATGATACAGACTCTAAAGATGACATACTCGACACATACATTTCTTAAAAAAATATTTAAAAAGTAAATAGTTCCCTATTTCAATTGTTTTAAAATAAACATAACAAAAAAAATACAGTTTGACGTTTCTTTAACAACTGATTTAAATCTAATAGTATGAAATTCCGCAGTTACTTTAATAGGTCGATTTACTTGTCATTAAACTTTTATAATACCCAAATCTTCAGTTAAATTAGTTTAGTAGCTAACTAAATGTTAACTGTTGATTAAATAGTTTTATAAGACCGGCCCTAAATCTAAACTGCTCGAAAACTTGAGTACTAGATAGACCCTCATCGCCATAAACATTCTTCAACAATTCTTACATTTCTGTAGCGAATTTTTTAAGTTTCACACAGAATTTTATATTGACACTAACATAATTCCGGCGGAGTACGAGAAAGTAGTTAATTTCAATCAAAGGCTACTGCACAACGGTTCGCCTAATTATCTTGAAATTTTAACAGTGGGTGGATGGAAGATGACAAATTAAAATGACATAGCCTGCAATGTTGCCAAATTTACAGGGAAGACGGAAAAAAATAAATCTCGTTATTTAATTGCCACACCTCGTATTTCTATAATGGTGAATAAAAAAAATTACTGACTTCAGATTTCATAGCTCATATAGGGAAGGTCCTGAGTTCAAATCTTGATGAAGTCCATGATTTTTTCAACAAAACCTTTCTTCGACATTTAATAATTGTTACAAAATAACTGAATAAAAACAGTTTATAATATATATTTACCTTAGTAACATTGTCTAATGTAATTATAACTGAAAGCAAAAACAAAACTGATAAAAAATACGTCTTTGCACCCATTTTGAAAATGTTTTTGTGGTGCATTTTAAAGTTTATATAGAATAAGGCAAGGTCATGGAAAAAAAGTTTCAAAAAGTTTCCATATTGAGTAGGGTTGATAGCAATAAATGGGTATGCATGTATGCACTTATTCTTGACAACAGAATGACCTTATCATGATTACAATAATAAAAACATCAGTTTTCTTTCTCAATAAGATGTTACTATCATTATTATGGTCAGAAGAGGTCAACGAAGATAAATTTTGTTTGTACATGCGAAGATATATAATTTTTTGATGCAAAAATTAGATTTTTATCTTTTAATATAAAGAGGGGGTTTATTTATTTTATTTTTCAAATTTTATCGCGATATTTGTCAAGGAAGGTTACAAGCTTTGTTGTTGTAGTTCAGTATAATTTATACATTCGATAGATGTAGTTCTGTACGATCTAAATATTTTTTAAAATGTCACGAATTGTATTAAACGGGTTAAAAATTGGCAATATGCACACAAATAGGCACTTTGTAAGTATTAAAATATTTAAAAATGTTTTTGTATGCGTTTTTTTTTTTTTTTTCATTAAAATAGCTTTATCTACGATAGTGGATAAAATTGAGGATTATTTGTTAGATTTAAGTTTGTTAAATTTGCAAAAACAGGTAAATATTTTGTTATCATGGCAAACTTTTCATTTATATTGTTATCTTAATTAAAAATATTTTATTATATTTCTTGAATTTTTAGAGTCTATCGTAGATAAAATACCTACACATCTTTAGTCACTCAAAAGGGTCTTCTGATCCATTCGTGACTAAAGTCTAACTTTATGTACTTTTATCGTAAATAACTATTTTTGCGTCTGTTAAAAAAGTACACTTTTTTCATTAAAATGGATTTATAAAGTGTGTGTCTTTTTTAACACAATAAAAGTGTGAAAAAACTACACATTTTTGAACTCAAATGCGTGAAATAATGACACATAAAGGCATTTTTTCACACATTTATATTGCAGACGTAAAAAAAAATTTTATGCAACTCCGGTAGGAATTGTCTTATTTCACTCATCACTCATTTAAATTTGTATTTCTAATAAAATGTCAAAAATAACTCACTTTTAACACTCGTGTTAAAAGTAACAATAACAATAGATTTTAGAAGGAAGTTTTTATTATTAGATTTGCGCTTTGTCTTAAAATAAATTACACTTTATTCACTTGTTAAATAACTATTAATTTAAACTTAATTAGTGCATTTTTATGGAAATAGAATATTTTAATATTTTCAGGGTACAAAATCGCAAAAAATAATCGCAGTTCGAAGAGAAGACCAAAGCGTTTGGGAAAGAAGAGCTCCATTATCACCTGCAAATGTAAAAAGATTAGTGGTCAAAGAAAAAATAAAAGTTATTGTCCAACCGAGCAATAGACGAGCTTATCCTATGCAAGTAAGAAATAAAATAGTATATTACGTGGATTAAACAACTTAGAGCAACATAAAAAATAATCACATTTGGATATCGTGCGTGCTCTAGGATCCACGCATCATTAACAATTATCATTAACAATTTGTAGATTGGAAATTTCCGAAAAAAATAAATTGCTTCCTTTTTTTTATTTATATATTTAGAATAGCATATTTAATAAAGTATTAGATTAGGTTATACAGAATTGGACAGAAAGGACGAATGCTTTTTAAATTGTTACAAAATTGATACTTTTGCTTAAAAAATTATTGACAGATTTGAGAAAATCAAATATGGAAAACATCTTGCATGTGGTGTCCGTTAAATGATTCTACATCACTATCACTGTCCATTTTTTATTTTTAATATGTAATTCTTACAAATTTATCATCAAAATGTATACTATTGGGTTTTGATGTTTATAGAATATAATATTTATTTTTAAGTACTATTAACAGAAAATGTATTTTATTTTGTAGGCCTATCTTAATGCAGGAGCTATTATCCAAGAAGATATCTCCGAAGCATCTGTAATCTTCGGAGTAAAACAAGTGCCCGTGGATCAGCTTATTCCAAATAAGACATACTGTATGTTTTCACATACCATCAAAGGACAAGAGTCCAATATGGTTTTGTTGGATGGTATTTTGGAAAAGGTATTAATCTGTTTATTACGAATTATCGAGGGAATCGAAATGTATTGATATTTTAACAAATTATTTTAATGGAACAACGAATCTCTAAAAATTATCGAGATTATTAAATTATTGGGATGGGAACAATATGTGTAATATCTGCCCTTAATGTAGGATATATTGACATGTTGTATATTTTTTGTTTAATAGAATATTCGCCTGATAGACTACGAGAAATTGATGGACGAAAGTGGCCAAAGAATAGTAGCTTTTGGTAAATATGCCGGAGTTGCCGGAATGGTAAATATTTTTCACGGATTAGGATTGCGATTATTAGCTTTGGGTCACCACACTCCCTTCATGGTAAGCAAAATAAAAAATATTAATTATTAAAATATCTTTCAGAACTCATATTAATAATTGGAATAATACTACCTTTTTAGGTTGTTCTGTATTTTTTTAATAATAAAACCCAACGTTTCGGCACCATAAACTGGTGCCTTCTTCAGAGGAAATTGACATAAAAATGTGAGAAACAACAAGTAAAAAGTAGGTACGTCAATGTTATACCCAAATCATTCAAGTAGCCAATGCACGTCATTAATAAAAATTGAATAAAAGTAACTAGATGTATGACGTCATGCACTGGTACGTTTGCAGAGGTTTTAGAATCTTTATAAAAAGAGTTATACAGATTACAATCTGTTTTACCGACATGGTCATGAACTGTCACATCTACAAATTAAATACTATATTTTCATCACTGTCCATTTCTATTTAAATTATTTTATAATATTAACCTTAGTTATATCTATGTATGCCATATAAAGACAATAAATAAAAGTGAGCCGAATTTCAAAGAAATATACCGAATTCTTCTGATTGATTAGAAGTGCAACCTTCGGCAGATTCACAGATTTTGTGTTTGCGTTAACGGTCACGTTGCGTCGTTGCGTTGCGTTTAACATTACTTTATTATAAATAGGACTTTACAACGCACAAAAATGTTTCAAACACGATACAAATATTTTTCAAATAATAACTTTGACAGTATGAACATACAAATTATCAATGTTGCCAACTATAGCAACAATTAAACGAATAATATGACGTTGATGTACATTATTTATATATTATTCATGTCATATACGATAAATAATGAACTCTACTATTCATCTTAATAATAATTATATAAGGCTATACACTTTTTGACGGTTAAAAATGATAGAAATTTTATTTCATTTTTCACTATTAGTGATTTTAACACTAAGTGATGACGTGCATTGGCTGCTTGAATGATTTATGTATACAATTTTCTAGATAATATATGCATGCCCGGCAATAACTTGGACGGCGAACATGCATCTTCTCAGGAAAACTCTTCTTCTGCCAGAGGAAAAACCATCCCAAAAACTGACAGAGAAGTGATCTGTATAACTCAGAGACGTACTTTTCATGTTACCTTGGTTACTTGTTGTTTTTTCACATTTTTATGTCAATTTCCCCTGAAGAAGGCACCAGTTTATGGTGCCGAAACGTTGGGTTTTATTAATAAAAAAATACAGAACTTAAACTAAAACGTAGTATTATTCCAATTAAAAATATTAAATTCGTACGCAGTATGCAATATATATATATTGAGAAAGAGGTTACACTGAAGTTGTGTGAATAAATTTTGAAAAATCTACTGATCTGACTTGAACCCGGGACCTCCCTTTTGCCACCCGGCGAATGAGAGGTCCCGGGTTTGAGTCTCGTCGAAATCAGTTGATTTTTCAACTTTTATACAATATACAGTTGATTTTTCGTTTATATTTTTAGCACATTGGCCCAGCTCACAATTATAGAAACTCGTCTATGGCTCGCCAGGCAATTAGAGATGCAGGATACGAAATTGCTTTAGGTTTAATGCCTAGAAGTATTGGTCCTCTTACTGTCGTTTTCTCTGGTTCGGGAAATGTATCTCAAGTATGTCCCATTTTAATATCATTTATGTGTATAAGGGACTAACATATCAAGTATTCATACTGTGAAGGACGTGTTTTATCTTGTCTATTTTATTTATTGTTGTTAGGGTGCGCAAGAAGTATTTCAAGAACTACCCTATGAATACGTTCCCCCAGAAATGTTACGAAAAGTGGCAGAACACGGAAGTAAGATATTTAAAATACATATTTTAATTTTAATGAATGATGTATGTAATTATTTCACAACTAGATTTAAATAAAGTTTATGGATGCCAAGTTCGACGAAGACACCACCTGGAAAGAAAAATTGGAGGCGGATATGACGCGCAAGAATATGACGAACATCCTGAGAGATATATTTCAACTTTTAGTCAAAATGTATGTACAGGTGGAACAAATTCGAGTTCCTTATATAAAAAACTTTCTTATTGAGCAAGCTACAGATAAAAAATACTTTTTGAGACAAATTTAATAGGCACGATAAGTATTTTCGATCGTCTTTTTGTTTTTGAGCTACAAGCTAAACCTTGATTTTCGCTTATTTAGAAAATACCTCATATCTTGATTATTATAAAAGATAAAGAAAAAATGTTCAGATAATTTTTATACTGCTTTGTACGTATAATGACGAAGTGTAATATATTTTCTCGAAATATGACATAAACAATATTTTTTAAATGGAAACATATGTTGAAAATAGTCTCATGTTTTGCCTTATTTTATAAGCTTTCAACGATATATTCTTTTGTTTTGAACATTAATAAAACAAATTATTAATTTTTTGGGGTGAAAACAATGAAATTTGTTAAGAAACAAATGAAAAAAATCAATTACAGGTCATTTGTTTATTTTTAATGTTATTTTCTTTATTTTTACTCATTTTTCTAATTTACATACTTTAGAAAGCAAATTTACATTTTTCGAATCGTGTCAATAATAATTAACTAAAAATCATTTTGAGAATTTAATTAATAGATATCTATAGAATCAAAATATACAAATGATAATCTGTAATTGCTTCTTTTTATTTGTTTCTTAATAAATTTCATTTTTTTACCCCAAAAAATTTATAATTCATGTTTTACTCTTGTTTAAAACAAAAAAAGTAGGCTTGTTATACCGTATTTTTTAACGTGAAACATTGGGTTTGTCATATCCATGGTTACGACTTGACATTAGATTGACAGCAATGTATTTGCCCGTTCCATTTAAAATGAAACATAGGGAACGAATTTGACATTTGATAAGACGTCAATAGAGGTTAATTTTGTTTAAATAATTATACCTGCATTCTAAATTAAAATTAGTTGTAGAAAAATACCTATAGTGTGCACCTTGTACCCGAGTGGTTTTCTGACTCGGCTAAATTTCTTACAATATTTAATACTTCTGTCAAATTCATTCCCCATATGTCATTTTAACTGAGACAGACAAATACATTGCTGACAATCAAATGTCAAATCATAACTTATTGAAAAATTCAACGGTTATCTGTCATATTGACAAGATGTTATTAGAGGTTAATTTTGTTTAGGCCCAATCTTACCATCTCTGGCTAAAATTTTAACTACCAGTTAAATCGACAATATTACATCGGATTATTGACATCAATTATAAATTTGTCATTTGACAGCTCATTTCGTTTCGGTTTTGTTTATTTAACTAGTAGTTAAAATTTTAACCAGAGATGGTAAGATTGGCCCTTAAAGAATTATACCAGTTTTCTAAAAATAAAATTTAGACGTAGAAAAAATACTCTATACACCGTGTGCCCGAAATATGTTTAGTTCTCTCGAGTGGTTTTCTGACACCGCTAAATATCTTACAATATTAAAATATAATACTTCTGTCAGATTCGTTTCCTAAGTTTCATTTTAAATGGAACGGGCAAATACATTGATGTCAATCAAATATCAAGTCGTAACCATGGATATGACAAACCCAATGTTTCACGTTAAAAAATACTCACGGTATATCGTTGAAAAGCTTATAAAATAAGAAAAATGCGACTATTTTCAACATTTATGTTCCTATTTAAAAAATATTATTTTGTGTTATATCTCGAGAATTATTAATCTAATTACGCCATGTTATTCTACGTAGAAAACCTTATATAAATTATCTAAACATTTTTATTCTTTATTTTTTATAATAAGCGAGATATGAGGTATTTTCAAAATAGGTGAAAATCAAGTTTTATCCTGTAGCTCAAAAACAAAAGACGATCAAAAATTCCTATAGTGCCTATTAAAGTTGTCTCAAAAAGTTGACCCATAAAGACCTACATCAATTTTCTGCAGCGTCGTTAATAAGAAAGTCTTTCAAATAAAAAAGTCAAATTTGTTCCATCATATACATTCAAACTTTAAATTGTTACAGTATTATTTTTTTTAAGATTGCCCCATATGCGTCTGTTATAATTAATGGCATTTATTGGGCTGTAGGTAGTCCTAAGTTATTAACTATTCCTGATGCTAAACATTTGTTAAGGCCTGCTTACACGCCTTGGTTGCCAACTTCTGTTGGTGCCCCTGCTCTACCACACAGGTAAAAAAGTACTTTCATTATTTTTTTAAAGCAAATTTAAAATAATGGGTGAAGTAAGTAGTACTTTAAGTGCAAGAGTAGATAAAACAATACTTGAACAAATAAAGACTTTAATTTTATTTAAATAAATTATAGACTTTGACAGTTTGTGTTAATAACAACTTTAATGAGGTATTATTGCACGATTTTTTTTCTTTGCATTATTCGATAGAAAACTAAAAAATATTTACCCCGTATTTTTTATATTTAAAAAATCTGATGTGGCTAGCACATGACCTCCCGCCAATTCCATGTTTAAAATAGCAATGAGCTTTAAGTAAAGTTTCACTTCCGATTGATCGTTTGTAAACAAAATCTACTTTGTTGTTCCCATAAATAGAACCGTTTGTAATACGAAATTTTGGATTATATTTTATTATGTTTTTCCTGAAAAATCTGTTAAAGCTTCAAATTAAGTACTACATCCGGTTTATCATATATAGTCAAAATCTGATATGTTGTTTCAAATTATATAAGAGTATTAAATACCAACTTTGCGAAGTTTTGGATCATTAATATATTTTAAGGAAAAATCGTCACACACACATTATTGTCAAAATCATCACCAACTTTCTTATGCTCTAAAACGCAATCTGTGTAAATTCTTCGCCGTACATTATCCATTTCGTAAATGTGTAGTTGCAAACTATTATTTGACACTTTGAAATCACGTTCTTATAGAGAGCTGTTTGATATATAACGCTGCAAACATCAAACTTAAATCGAATTATCTTGTATATCTAATATTTATGTATGATGGAAAATATATTATTTTTACAAACCTTAATTTCATTAGAATCATATTTAAACTACTAAATTCTTCTTAACACGGTTTCATTATTAATTTTAATGAAAATTGCTTCGTGACAGTGACATTTGTTTAAATGTGTCAAATTTGTTATTAAAGTATTGTTTTTGTTTGACGCAGAGGCAAAGTGATGTACAAAAATAAATTATTTTATAATATAATATAAAGTTATTTCAAGTTATTTACTAAGTGCTATTATCGTAGAATTGAAGATTGTGCCATTATATTCAATTTATATTGGTAAAAGTTGCTAAAAAAATATATTCAATGAATTTTTTACAAGAAAAACTGTTAAAAGATTGTATAAATGATACTTCCGGTTATCCGATATACACTAAAAACTAATGAGCTCTTCCCTCATTAGTATAGAATGGATATACAAAATTTCAAATTTTTCTGATTGATAGTATTTGAGTAATCGTGTCCACAAGATCCACACACACACACACACACACACATGCACACACAGCCAGACACACATACATACCTACAGACATCATTGTAAAAATGTTAAAATCGGATTCTGGGGACATCAAAACGTGCTTATTCACTAAAATCTCTATATCCGATTTTTAGCACGATCCCTATACCTCCCTTATCTAGGGTAGCGGGAAGTAAAAACAGAGTGAAATGTTTCATTTTTGTAGAATGTTGGCAATATGTGATATATCTGCAGACCCAGGAGGCAGTATTGAATTTATGAATGAATGTACAACAATTGACACACCGTTCTGTTTATATGATGCAGACAGAAACAAAGACACTAAAAGGTATCTACTTAAAATTATTTTACAATTATACTATCATTCATTTAAATAAATATAAAATATTAGTTTTAAAGGGCCTGGAGTATTAGTTTGTAGTATTGATAACATGCCAACACAACTTCCTAGAGAGAGTACTGATTTCTTTGGAGATCTTTTATATCCGTTTATAAAAAGTATTATTCAGTCTGACGCTGAAAAACCTTTGGATCAACATAAATTTATGCCAGAAGTCCAGGGCGTAAGTTTATTATAAATTTTTAAAAAATGTTTAAAATTTTAATTGTTCATGATTTCAGGCTATTATTGCCAGTAATGGGCAATTAACACCAAACTTTGAATATATTCACGAACTTAGACATCAGCAACAGTAAGTTTATTATAAATAAAATTAGAATCTTTTATGCTAATATTTTTTTTAGTCGTAGTAAATTTAATAATGATGAAGCAGATATGCAGAAAAAAGTATTAGTTCTTGGTGCTGGTTTCGTATCTTCTCCATTGGTTGAATATTTACATAGAGAGAAGAATCTTGCAATTACAGTCGGTAAGTAAATTATTTTTTTGAAGCTATACTTGACGTCAAATAAGTATGGACTGAAGATTTCTGGGGTATTCCGACATTTTTAAAAAATATTTTTTTACATTAGTACAGACCAGTAGGACTCTGAATATCTAACTTTGAGTAAGAAAATGTAAGCATCACATGAGATATGAATTTTAAAAAATTTCCTCGCAATTTTCTTATCATGGCGCGCTTATGACGTCAACTCGATGGTGATATCTGCAACGAACTTCAGCGCTTAAATCCACAAGTTCGACAGCCATTTGCTTGTTTACATATGATTTTAGTAGCAGTGTGTATTTCGGTGTTTGTCCTGTGTTTGTTTGTGGTAAAAATGGGAGTAATAATTATAAAGTGGACGAAATGTCAAACAAGAAATATACCCGCGCGTGTTAACTACTTGCACCATCTGTGTTTTTAAACGAAAATATTTACTTTGAAATGAGCAACAGACAAATTTTAAGGACGTTTCTAGAGCTGTAAAAATTCCAATTTTGTAATATTAAAATATGAATTAAAACTTTTTATTAAACATGTTTTATTATATTTTTCTACTATATGAAGATGGAAACTATAGAAAAAAGTTATTATTTTGAATTAATTCCATATCACCGGAATACCCCATTCAGGGGCAATGTTGAAAATGCCAAGTTTTGAAGGAGTGGCAACACCTTAAGGCAAAGGACAGTGTGGGGAGAAGGGAAAAAATTGAGCATCAGTTCATATTTGTTTCACGGCGAATATAATAATGGACTACTTGCGTGGTACTGAAAAACCGATTTCTATCACTATACACATAATGTTATGTTGAAAACATGTATAAAAATATAAATTTTATTTTAAAAAAATTAAGAAAGAAAATTTTCTGTGACGTCATTATATTGAACTGGAGAAGGAAACCATGTTTAAGAATGTAATCTATAGATGGCATAGCGTGCGAGAAAGTTTTAATTTGAATACATTATTTTACAAATAAACACATAGGTAGTTACATGTAATATAAAATACCGATACCAAAAAGATAAACTGAAATACTAACCTCCAAACTGTTATTGAAACGTCAAACAGGAAATCTGCCGTTGCTAAGGAGCGGTACCACGCTATGGCTTTACGGCCATTCATTGGTGCGGCGTAATTCTACGTCATACATGACGGTAATTCAAATAATCAAATTTCATTATTTTTTTCTAACTAATAAAAATTTTGTCAAAAGAAAAATTATGGGTAACAAGTTTTTACCTTCTCTTCAAAAATATTAAATAAAAAAAGGTACGCAAGTAGCCCATTACTGTCGAAATTATTGTTTAATACTTTTTTGTTAGAATAATTATAAATTAATAATAAAATTAAAAATTACCCCTAACCTTAAAAATAAATGTCTAAATGAACTAGATACGTATTACGAGAACAAAGTTCTCATCTTCAGTAAAAATTAAGCGAAATATATTAATTAGACAAAGGAAAAGTAGGGTTACTCAACATGTGAATATTGTTAATTATAAATAATCATTTTATTTTTTGATAAAAATTTTAAATGAGTATTGTATTACGTAATGTTGTAATCACAGTTGTAATATAACCGTTTCTGGCTTTACATTCAAGCCTGAGTCTTCGTGTCGTTCGGATTATAGTACCGCAATTATTAATTTATCAATGAACACCTAACTTAATTTGAAATATTTTTAGCGTCTGCCCTCAAAGACCAAGCAGATGAAATAGCCCACAAATATCCAGGTGTTGAAAGTTTATACCTCAATGTGATTGACAACGAAGACTCATTAAACGATTTAATAAATCGTAGCGACGCAGTTGTGTCTTTGCTGCCGTATCAACTGCACTCCGGTATTGCGAAATTGTGCATTCAAAATAAAACGCATTTAGTTACAGCGAGCTACACGAGTGACGAAGTGAAGGCATTACATGATAGGTAAAAAACAATGGACTAATTAAGAGTAATGTTCAATATAAAAATTATTTATTTCAGTGCTGTAGAGGCTGGAATTACTCTCATGAATGAAGTGGGGTTAGATCCAGGCATAGATCATTTACTCGCAATGGAATGTATTCATGAAGTTCAAAATTCTGGAGGAAAAGTTGAATCTTTTGTCTCATATTGCGGAGGTAATGTACATTTTTGATTCGACAAATATATTATTTTATTTACCTGATTCACAAGCATTGTTCCACATTAGTTACCACCTTTGTTAAAAATTCATTTAACGTGAAATACAGAGTGATAAAAAAAACTGATTCAGTTGACAATAACAAAAATTACCATATACCTATTAACTAATATATTGCGGATCCTTTGCTTTTCTTGAAGGAAACACTGTGAAATGGAAATATAATTTCTGCATGTCTATCTCACACAAACACCCAACTTTTTGCGAATCACAGAGTTCTGTTTATTAACGACTAGCGCGAGAAATTTTAAATATAAATTTGAGATATTAAACAATGTACCTACTATTTATTTTGTATGTAAATTCTTTAATATAAATATTAGTAATAATAAAAAACATTGACATATTCTAGTGCTAAATTTGAATTAAATAATTACTTTGTTGTACTGTAAAAATAATAGGAATACAATCTGGTCAAGATTAATTTATTTAGGTGACAATAAATTACTGTATGAAACACAAAGCAAATGCTTTCGAAGTGCAACTACAAACAGAAATGAAATCAAACGTCAAAGTCAAACCATGTGCTCGCTGCATCACCAGGGCAGCGTTCCAAAACCAAGAATACCGAGTTTTGGCGTAGAGTATGATGTGTTGTGTTTTGGAACGAATGAAAGTTTTGTTGAAGTAAAAAATTGAAACTATATTAAAAATAATTTTATAAAACTAACAAAACTACTTATAATTACAACATTAATGTCAAGCACGTAATAAAAGCGCTTTTATGGAGCACTCTCCTCAATATAATGTGAAAGTACGCTCCATTAAAGCGCTTTTATTATAAAAGTATGTTCGTAATACACGCCAACGTATTTAGTTATGTTTATTTTCAACCAAAAGCTTGTTTTCTTCCTCAAGAAGGCAAATTACTTTCATATGTTGAGAATCGTGAGCATCTACGTTTGAAAATATTGTGGAGTAATTTCTATACCCTCCTCGTTAGTACAGTAAGTAGAACATCACTTTGGAGTAAATTCTGGCTGTTTTGGAGCAAGTTGAGTAAACTCTGAGAGTAAGATTATTAGTTTTGAAACGACTTTGAATAATTTCGTACTCTAAGAGTAGGATTTTGGAACGCAGCCCAGCCAGCGACGCTGTCAGCGTTAGCCAATAGTAGTCAAGATTTCCGAGCTTGCGTATAATTGCCGGCGACGACAACTTTGGCGCAATATGAATTCAAATATTTGACATTTGTTCTTTTGTGGTTGTGCTGTCCCGTGTAATTTATTTTTGAAATGGATGATCAGATTAAGATATTACTTCGTGAATTTTTAAATGATTCATCCAACTTGGAATTAAAAACTGTTCTGGGAATAACAAAAAATGCAGTAGCTCAAAAACAGTCATTTTAACAATTTTGAATAACCTAAATAATCAAGGTGATGTGTGTATAGGGAATTACTTTGAACTAATTATTCAGATAAAACATGTAGAAGATATTTTTGAATGATTCCATTTTAAATTTGGTATTCTAACAGCACTTTTTATATTGCCAACTGATTTATTTCTTTGTGATCACTCTCTATTAACCGTCCGTGTCTTCGAACGCAGTCGGTAGGTACCAAATATTAATATTTATTGTAGGTTTGCCTGCCCCCGAGTTCAGCGACAACTCCCTTCGTTATAAATTCTCATGGTCACCACGGGGTGCACTGATAAATACAATCTCAGCTGCGCGGTACATCAGCAAAGGACAAATAGTTGAAATCAACCCTGGTGGTGATTTGATGTCCTGCACTCGAACGTTGGATTTCCTACCTGGATTCCATCTCGAAGGCTTCCCAAATAGAGATAGCACCGCTTATGCTCAACTCTATGGAATTCCTGATGCTACCACGGTTCTTCGGGGCACACTTCGTTATAGAGGTAGGTACCAGAGTTACTATCATATATCGCAAGAACTTAAGACGTTAATTAAAATATAAAAAATCTGTTGTGGCCAGCACAAGACCTTCCGTTAATTCCATACCAAAAGTTCATTGGAAAAGATTCTATATATCCAGTAAAATTATCACATGAATGTACATTATGTATACTCATATATAAATACTCTAAAAATGCGTACACTTACGTAACATTCTCTGTACAATCAAATAATATTACTACCAAGTTTATATTTCTACCCATTTTTGAATTATTGCCCCAAAAGTCAATATACCCCACATTTAGATAAAAACTTCAAAATTTTCAAAAATATAATTTTTATGTATCTAGATACTTCCCAATGCGCTGATTCCAAATTTTGAAACCGCAGGTCGATATCTCTTTTCGTTCTCGAGATATTTAGATTCAAAGTTTTGCTCAAAACTGCCCATTTTTGGGTTATTACCCAAAAATGGGTCGAGATATGAATTTGGCGACAACACCATTCGATTCTACGGACAAAATTACATAAGTACACCAATTTTCAGAATTGTTGAACACCGTATACAATCTCTAAAGCAAAATAACTGAAAATGGCCAAAAATCGCAAAAATCTAAGGAGTACCCCTTAGGATTTTTTCAGATTTTGGCCATTTTCGGGGGTTTTCAAGCTTTTATTCATAAAAAATGAACCGGTTGGACAAACATGATGAAAATTGCTATACTTAAGTATTTTTGTTCGTAGAATCGAATGGTGATGGCGCCAAATTCATATCTCGGCCCATTTTTGGGTTAATACCTAAAAATGGGCATTTTTGAGCAAAACTTTAAATCTAAATATCTCGAGAACGAAACGAGATATCGACCTGCGGTGTCAAAATTTGAAATCAGCGCATTGAGAAGTATCTAG
Organism: Ophonus ardosiacus; assembly: GCA_943142095.1. Classification (NCBI taxonomy): domain Eukaryota; kingdom Metazoa; phylum Arthropoda; class Insecta; order Coleoptera; family Carabidae; genus Ophonus; species Ophonus ardosiacus. Next base: position 85,775,051 of record OW964823.1, read on the forward strand.
AAACATAAAAATTAGATTTTTGAAAATTTTGAAGTTTTTATCTAAATGTGGGGTATATTGACTTTTGGGGCAATAATTCAAAAATGGGTAGAGATATAAACTTGTTAGTAATATTATTTGATTGTAAAGAGAATGTTACGTAAGTGTACGCATTTTTAGAGTATTTGAACGACTGTGTGAATTTACATTTTGTTCAGAATATCATGAAGAACACAAAAAAAATTAAAATACTGGGAACTCTTATTACCTATTTATTAGTTATTGACTGATAATTTCCGTTGCAGGTTACGCCGAAAATGTAAAATACCTTCAATTTCTTGGTTTGCTTGATCCAAATCCACACCCACTTCTGCATCCAAAAGGGCCCGACATCACTTGGGTAAGCCACATTTGACGTAATTTTGTTTACAGTTTATTTAACAAATAATTTTTTAAAAGAGAGCACTTATTTGCCATATGCTTGGAGTAGAGGACACGAATATTTTCTATGAAAATTTAAAAAACATGATTGCTGAACGCACAAGTTCAGAAAATGCTGTGGAATGCCTAGAAAGCTTAGGACTTTTACAAGAAGACAAGATTATTAAAATGGGAACGCCATTGGATACTCTGACTCATTATTTAGCAACGAAACTTAAACTACGTAAGTCAAATGAAATACACACATGCTTACAAATAATTATGCATCCAATAAATATCTACTAACTCACTCCTACTTTTAATTTTTAATATTCTAATGAGGTCATGCACGACTTTTTTATAACTTTAATCGATAGAGTAGTGAAAAATAATATACCCTTTTTTTTATTTTTCCTTAAATCGATCTTTAATCATGAAAAAATTGTAATTGAAAAAACATTCTTTAAAACGCGGCTGCTAGAACACCACTTCGTCCCTTCCCCAGTGACGTCACAGGTTCGGAGCAACAACTATTTTGATTTTCATGTTTTAAACGTCAAAGTGACATTTAAAGATAACCTGAATTTTATTAAAGTAAACATGTCAGCTAGTAAATATTGTACGTTATTAATTTACCTAAAAAGAATAAATTAATATTCTCCAATATATTCAATGTCTCACGTGCGTTTATAACCTTCTAGCGTCTAATCTCAAATCAAAAGTGAAAGAAACAGCTGATATGCAACGTGTAGATAAGTTCACGCCAAATGAAAATTATATTTATAAAAAACGAATAGAACGATATTATATGAATATATTATTTAGATAATCCTCAATTTATAGTCTATAATTATTTTAGTTTTAGTAATTCTGTATCCATATAAAACTTCTGTTTGAAATGAATCTGAACTTAGATTCGGAACCTGTGACGTCACAACATGGCTTGTTTTTGCACCATTTTAAGAATATACTTTAAAATGATTTTATACAACAAAAAATGTAAATAAAAAATAATTTAATCATACTGAACGATAAATTAGACTGTCCTTCTTCGATTAAACAGAAAAAATCTGATGTGGCCAGCACATGTCCTCCCGCAAATTCCATGTTTAAAATAGTAATGAGCTTTAAGTAAAGTATCTTTTTCCTTTCCGGTTGATCGTTTATAAACAAAATCTAATTTGTTGTTATAATAAATAGAGGTCTGTAATACGAAATTAATTTCGTGCCAAAAATAATCGATTATCATGGGCCTATAGCGCTCACCATCAACTATAACAGTTCGACCTTCATTATTTTCGAAAAAATAAGTTCCAATGACGCCACCTGACCATAGTGCGCACCAAGCACATGAAGATTTTCCTCTGCTCATATCTGGCAATTTTGCTTATTAACATACCCAGAGAGAAGAAAATGTGCCTCACCAAAGAAAAAGATAATCCTCGAAAAATCATCATCAACTTTCAAGTGCTCTAAAAACGCAATCTGTGTAAATTCTTTGCTGTACATGATACATGTCGTAAAAGTGTAGTTGTAAACCAATATTTGACACTTTGAAAACACGTACTTATACTGACAGATTTATATTTACAAATCAAATATATTTCTACTAAATTCTTCTTAACACGGATTCATTATTAATGTAAATGTGACAGTGACATTTGTTTAAATACATCAAAATTGTATTAAAGTATTGTTTTTGTTTGACGCATGGGTCAGATGATGTACAAAAATAAATTGTTTTATAAATTTATATTTAAAGCTATATTATCGTAGAATTGAAGATTGTACCATTATATTATATTTTTAATAGTAAAAGTTGCTGAAAAATTATATTCAATGCAATTTTTTCAAGAAAAAGTGGTAAAAGCTTGTATAAGTGATACTTCCGGTTATCTGATATACACTAAAAACTATTCAACTCTTCCCACATTAGTATAGAATGGGTATACAAAATTTCAAATTTTTCTGATTGGAAGTATTTGAGTAATCGACATCAAAACGTGCTTATTCACTAAAATCTCTATATGCGATTTTTAGCACAATCCCTATACCTCCCTTACCTAGGGTAGCGGGAGGTAAAAAGGTACAATTTTTTATTTTTGCATGACCTCATTGTCTGTGTATGAAACTGTGTTTCACAAATTTAGTCTGTGTTTAAAAGCGCGAAAGTTTATTAGCAAATTTATGTATGAAAAGTCGCATAATTATTATTTTCTATTACTATATTTATTAAATGAGATTGATTTCATGATTTTATAAAAAAAATCGACAATTTTTTTTTAATGACCTCATTAACCTTCCATCCTGAAACAGCATGCGACCAAAATGCACAAAATTCATAAACTAAGAAGCATGTTTAATAATAAAATTCCAGAGCCGCACGAGAGAGACATCGTGATATTACGCCACGATGTCGGAATTCGCTGGCCAAACAACAAAATCGAATTACGAGGAATCAATTTCGTCGTTTATGGCGACATAACAGGTTACTCTGCCATGGCGAAAACAGTTGGTTACCCCACAGCTATAGCTACAAAAATGATACTCGATGGAGAAATACAAGACAGAGGAATTGTGTATCCATTTGCGCCAGATGTCTACAGGACAATTTTATCTAGATTAAAAGCAGAGGGTTTAACTTATACAGAAACATCGAAAATTTTGTAATTATTTATTAAGCATAACATAAGAAATTAAGTCATTTTGCTGCATATAATTTTACAAACGTTTAAATGAGAGATAGAAACTAAGTTATATAAAAAGTCTTCATCATCTTTTAGTGATTTTAATACGTCGAAATTAAATAGATTTATCAAGGATATTTCTACGGTATTATGTAAAGAATCTGGTAAATGTTTTATCAGTCTACAAATGTTTTTAATAAATGATTTTTCCAGTTCCATGTCTTTGGTTTCCGAAGAATGCATTAAATCCTAAAAAATATTAACATTTTAAGAAATACTAACTTGATTAAGAAATGAATAAATAATAAATTAACAGGCGATATATATCTTATAATTAAATTTTATTGTCTGTTTAAAATTCAATTTTTTATAGCAGATTTTAATTTTGATGCAATTATGTTTTTTTTTTTTTGAAAGAAATTCCTTGAAATATATGAAAAACTTTCGTATTATGTACGCTACATAAAATTGATGTAGGTCTTTATGGGCCAACTTTTTGAGACAACTTTAATAGGCACCACATGAATTTTCGATCGTCTTTTGTTTTTGAGCTACAGGCTAAAACTTATTTTTCTCTATTTTGAATATACCTCATATCTCGCTTATTATGACAGATACAGAAAAAATGTTTACATAATTTTTATACAGTTTTTTACGTAGAATACCGTGGTGTAATTAGATTTTTTCAAAACTTAATAATTCTCGAGTTATGATACAAAACATATTTTTTTAAATGAGAACAGGAACATAGGTTGAAAGTAGACTCATCTTTTATTTATTTGATAACCTTTTCAATGATGTATTACATATCTACATTCTTTTGTTTTAAATATGAATAAAACTTGAATTATTAATTTTTTGAGGTGAAAATTATGAAATTTATTAAGAAACAATTTGTTTATTTTAATTATTTATGTATTAATTATATTCTAAAAATTCTTTTTACCCCCGGTTTTATAAAGGACAGAATAAATATACTTCGATAATAAATTTATTCAAACTAATAAATTCGAATCAATTTTATTATTTTTATGGAATTTATAAAATTACTGTCAAAAGTTCGACTGTCATTTGAAGAAATAAATTATATTTACTTTGGAAGTAAATTTAACTGTTTATAAAACTAGCCATTAATCAATTAATTTAGGATTAGTTAATTTATTTTTTATCGGTGTTACAGTTGGCTTTGACACGATTTCAAAAATGTGGAAAATATGCTCTCTAAAATACATAAATCAGAAAAATGAGTAAAAATAATGAAAATAAAATTAAAAATAAACGAATTATGACCTGTAATTAATTTTATCATTTTTTTTTTAACCCAAAAAATTTATACTTCAAATTTTATTCATGTTTAAAATAAAATAATGTAGACTTGTTGTTATACATTGTTGAAAAGCTTATAAAATAAGTAAAAAGATGAGACTATTTTCAACATATGTTCCCATTTAAAAAATGTTTGTATTATATCTCGAGAATTATTAAGTTTTAAAAAAATCTAATTACACCACGTTATTCTACGTAAAAAACTGTATAAAAATTATCTAAACATTTTTTCTTTATCTTTTATAACAAACGAGTTATGATGTAGGTAAGTAAAATAAGCGAAAATCAAGTTTTAACCTGTAGCTCAAAAACAAAAGACGATAGAAAATTCCTGTGGTGCCTTATAAAGTTGTCTCAAAAATTTGGCCCATAAAGACCTACATCAATTTTATGTAGCGTTGTTGTTCCACCTGTACAGATTAACATATTAAAAAAAAAAAAAAAAAAAAAAAATAAAAAAATAAAAAAAAATGGAAGCCCTATTGCACAAATGAACTTATTATTAACACAAACCATCAAAGTATATAATGTATTTAATTTATTTTAAATAAAAATTGAAGAACTTAATCTAGCCTTGTTGTTAAAGTTTTGTTTTATGTACTCTTTCGGTTAAAGTGCTACTTGATCCATTATTTTGAGTAGACAAAAGCACACTTTAAAATCTGCTATAAAAAAAAGTATAAATCAGTATTTTACTCACTTTCATCACAACACAAAACTGTTGAAAACAATAAGATAAACTATCTAAATTACTGGAAGATTTTTTGGACATCTCTGATAAAATCAACATCACATCAATAAACAGTTGAATAACTGCTGTAGGGTTCTTATTTTTAATTAAATATTTTGCGACTAGTTCCCATTCTAACGGTACACATCTGGGTAACAACTACAACAACTTCAAATAGTATTAATCCAGAAATAATAATACAATATACTTACATTTATTAGACAAGTAACTTGCTGATGGTGACTGCTGTTAACGTCATATGTTTCAGTAACATACATTAAGAAGTTTGTACATTCAGGCTTAAAATCTCGGAGTACGTGAAATGAGTCAATTTTATTGTTCAGTAGATCTTGAGGTATTTTAAAAGTTTCTGAAAAAATTATTAATTTTAAATATGAGGAACAATAAAATACAGAGTGATCAAAAAGAAATGATGCAGTTGGCAATACAATTCTGGGGATCTTTTATTCCATAACACTAGGTGAAAGCGGAAATACTATAGACCATTTCAGAATGACGTCACCTGTCCTCCACAGGAGTGATTTTAACCTCTCACTTTTGAATATTTTTAAAAATTATTTAATTATAAATCTTATGATAAATATCGAGAAATTTTGAGTTTGATACAATTCATTCATAAAATTAAACCATAAATTTTTCCATGGCTCCATCATTGAGTAAGTTATGTATGAAATTTATTTCTGACAGCTGCCCCTCACGAAATTCATTTGTTCTGGATTGATCTATTTGAAATGTAATTTTGACAATAAATATAAATAGGTTATGTTAGAGGTGAATCCTAACAGCGCATAAGACTGAGTGATTGAAATGTTTTAGATTATTGCTTATGAGTAATGTAAGAAATAAAAGTACGTATGTAGGGAAACAAAAACAATTTTAACCCAGACATTACTGAATTAATATTTAATTTTTTTTTCTATAATTTATTCACAGAAATTGTTTATTGTTAATAACTAAACTCCAGTGAACTTGTAGCTAAACACTTGTCATAGGCAGGTGCTAGCATAACTAACTTATGTATTTATATTGCAAAACCACTAGTGACATCTTGTTGATTAATGATAAACCAAATAATATAGAACCATATTTACCGTCCTTTTAAAAGGACGCTAGTATTATTTGGGTTAATAAAAAATTGTAAATATACCCAAATTTAAACTTTCAGATGTCACTGTCAACAATAGGAAATAAATTTTTATATCAGTGGTGCCAGTTTCAAAGATAATTGTACCTTTTTTTATTTAAATGGAAGAAGGACAGTCTAATTTATCGTTCAGTATGATTAAATTATTTTTTATTTACATTTTTGTTGTATAAAATCATTTTAAAGTGATATTTTTATAAAGTTGCAAAAACCAGCCATGTTGTGACGTCACAGGTTCCGAACCTAAGTTCAGATTCATTTCAAACAGACATTTTAAATATATATAGACTATAAATTGAGGATTATATATCAAAACATGCTATAATATATTAATATAACATTGTTCTATTGATTTGTATAAATATAATTTTCATTTGGCATGAAATTTGATATTAGACGCTAGAAGGTTATAAACGCACGTGAGACATTGAATATATTGCAGAATATTATTTTATTCTTTATTTTGGTAAGTTAATAACATATAATATTTACTGGTAAATTTATTTCATCATACTCTCATAAATTTCAGGTTATCTTTAAATATCATTTTGACGTTTAAAACAGTGTGAAAATCAAAGTGGTCGTTGCTCCGAACCTGTGACGTCACTGGGCAAGGAACGAAGCGGGGTTCTAGCAGCCGCGTTTTAAACAATGTCATTTTCAATTACAATTTTTTCATGATTAAAGATCGATTTGAGAAAATATAAAAAATATGGGTCTATTATTTTTCACTACTCTACGATTAAAATAAAAAAAGTTGTGCATGACCTCATTATTTGTTATTGCCAATTGAATCATTTTTTCTTTTCTTTTGATCACTGTATATTACCAGTAATTATTTCTTCTTGTAAATTATTCTTATAATGGTAAATCAAATAAATTATTTCAGATGCTAAAGAAACTTTTTCTTCAGAATATGTAAAAAAAGTCCATCGAAGCTGAATAAGTAAGCTACCTAACTTTAAAATAACTGGAATATAATTATCACATGGCATCGAAGATAATGGCAATTTCTGAAATTTGAATAATAAAATACTTGTATTTTTACTTTCCACATGTCCAAACTCCAAACCATCTCAACTGACTCACTCCCATTCTCTTAACAATATTTCCAAACATACAACACGTAAGTATTTCATTTCTAGGCAGTCACTCTTTTTTATACTTTCCCATCCATTTCCGGGTTATTGTGCCCCTTTTTACCTTCCGTCACCTTTAGGTAAGGAAGGTATTGTATCAAAAAATTCAGTAGTGAGGTTTTAATGAATAAGCACGTTTTAGGGACCCTACAATACGAATTTACTAGTTTTACGATGATGTCTGTCTGTATGTGTGTGTGACACAAATTCTTCCGACAATAACTCCCAACACTCCACACTACAATTCTAAATATTATAATTTGTTCGTATTCCTCTTCCTTACATCCATATGAAGAGCTGATTATATTTTGGTTATAATTGGTCAACCGGAAGTACCTTTATTTGAAGTTCTTAACAGTTTTTATTGAAAAAACGCAGTTAAATATCATATATTGACATTTTACGTTAAAAATATGAAAGAACATTTGATTGTCTGTACGGTTTGACTACTTATTTTCCTTAAAGAAATTAATTTTCATAAAACAGCCAACTATACTATTATAATTTTGGATGATAAAATTAAAAATCTGATATGGCCAACACAATACCTCCAGCTATTTAATTTTTATTAATTTAAATAGATATTTACGAGTGCGGGACACCAATCTTGACCTGAGGGGTAAGGGAAAGAAATCCTCATATCGCGATATGTCATAGACGCCGTTAAATAATAAGTGTATATATGTAGAAAATTGAATAATTTTTGATTTTTATAATGACATAAAATGCGAAAAAATGACATTTAATGGTATTTTTTGAAGAAAAACTATTATGAGCTTCAAGTAAAGTGCCATTTTCGGTTATCCGATTTATACTAAAATCTAACAGTTTCCATATTAGATAGAATAGGGTCGAAATACAAGGTTTCAGAATTTTCTGAATGATAGTATTTGAGTTAGAGCTTACATAAAATACACATACACACAGACAGACATTATCGTGAAAATGTTAAAATTGAATTCTAGGGACCTTAAAACATGATCATTTACTAAAATTTCGATATGCGATTTTTAGCACGATCCCTATACATCCCTTATCAAGGATAGCGGGAGGTAAAAATAAGCCGATTTTCAGATGTTTAAAATATATAAGAAGAATTTCATATGAGTTTAAGTTGTTAGTAACTCGCAAACCGCTCATCGGTAAAAATCATATAATACATGATATGAAAGGGATTTTTTTATTGTTTAACATCAAGTAAATAATTATCTAATATTTAAACATGATCCTCAGTTAAATTAAGTAACAGACATCTATAAAATTAAGGAAGCTAGAAAGTTTATTCTTTGATTATCCCAAATAGGGGTTTCCACCATTATCAAAATAATGAAAAATAATACTAGTACATTAAAATATATTACAATACATTCTTGTAAACACTAACTAAATGTTTAAATATGTTTCCTTTTTTTTTAAATGCATGAAAACATTTTACTACGTTTGAAACGCTGCCAAATTTGTGACGTAAACGCCCTGCGCGATTTTACAGTTTACTAGTAATAGATGGCAGCACATTCAAATTGTAACATTACATTTAAAAGTATTTGAGGTGAATAGTTATTTTAAACTAATTAAAATTGTAAATAGTGAAGCATTTTCTATATTTTATAGACTTTTGTATCTCGTCCATCTATTGCGTAAATCGGCGGGGGCGTACGCAGTCATTGTGGCGGTAAAAATTAGCCGTTTAAACGAGATATGAAAAATATTGTTTTCAAAATTTTTTTACACAAAACCTGTCATAATAAAAATGTTTTCTTTATTCTAATATATATAACTTTTCATGAAGAATAACATATATAAAAAATGAAAATTAGTGGAAACCCCTATTAAAAAAAAAAAAAAAACAAAACACCCAGTGCCTTACATTTTGCACTCACTCTCATTTCAATTTCTCGATTAAATTATGATTCAACAACCCTAAAAGATGTAAAAAAAAACCTACCTTACATAACTGGCAAATGAAAATAGCTCTCTTAAAATGAGAGTTTACTACGGAATCTTCAATTAGTTCTTGAAGTTGATCAAATATTATATTTGATATTAGCTGATTCTTAATAAGTTGATTTACAAGTTCAAAAACACAATTTTCTGCATTAGGTTCAAAATTACTGTGTTTTAATTTATTCAATACCATTTCATGGAACACAGTATGCTCTTTATCGTTGCATTTTAAATTGCAAACAGGGCTTATGAAGTCTAAAATTTGTAAAATGTTTCCTAAATGGTCAACATTTTTATCACTTTCTTCTAGAAGATTGTTCAAAAATTTTATTGGGTTTTGTAAGACTAACACAGATATTTCTTTAAATGGTATTTGTTTATTTTCATCACATTTTAGCTTATTTAAAATTTCTCGCACTTGTATATTAAAGTCGTCCATTTCGTAAATATTATTTATTCCATTTTTCATAAAATACTCTGTAACTATTTTAATATTTTCTTCTTGTTGACGACCCAATAAATATTGCAAAAGAAATTCCTTGAAACCAAATTCGTTTTTAACCTCATTGTTTAAACTTAAAAGATATACATAATCTTCTACATCCGACAAATAAATAAAAGCTTTACTAATATTGTATATTTCTTCTGTTTCGAATATTCCCGAACGAATAAATGCTTTGTACCAAAGTTTTTGATGCTCGTTTTGAATATGAACATTTTGTAATATTGTAAGTTTGTCTGCGCTTTGAATTTTTTCTTCAGTTGTTTGTGGTTTTCGTGCAATTCCTTGTAACATTTGTGGCAAATCTCCAGTTTCTTCAAATTGTTTCACGAATTGTAATACATCGTATGCAATATATGCTACAACTTCTTGTAAATTTCCGTCATTTATTGTACATTCTGACCACGTACAAAATACCTCGATAGAAACAGCGACAACATTTCCTTCACAAACCGACATTAAATGTTTGTTAAATTCTTTTAATATATCATTACTTTTATTCAATGTGTTTGGAGAATCAATTACGACATGAGTGTTTTCTTGTGTAAACTGATAAAATTGATAGAAAGGAGCAACGAATTCTTTCATGTTATATACGGTGAAACAATTTTTTAAAAGTTTCAATATTTCATATAATGTTTGTCCCATATATTGGTACATTTTATCCGTTTCCCATGTAAGAATTTCATCAGTTACTATTGCAACATAATTTTTTGTAATCTCATTAAATTTTTCTAGTAATTTTGCTACATGGACATCAAATTTAGTACATGATTCATATCTCAGATGATATGCTTTAAAATAAATAGAAGAAGCAATAATAGATGTTTGCTCAATTATTTTGCGTGGTTCGGATCTTTTAATACATTTACCACAGTTTTCTAGTAATTCTAAACTTATTGGAATAGGGAAACTGATTATGGCTTCTGCATAATATTCGAAGAGACCCAACCCATATATTACATTTGTTAGAAGACATTTAGAAAACTGCGGTATTATACCAATCAAATGAATAACTTTATTATTTGTTATTAGTGATTTATTAGACAAATCTGTATTCAGTATGAGAAATAACACGATTTGTCGAATTTTTGTCTCATGTTTAGTATTAACTTTACCCTCTTCAACAAATTTTTGCCGGTTTAAAAACTGTTGCAAACTTTCAACAATTTTAGAGATTTTTTGTTCATTCCCTATCAAAAATTCATTAATAATAATGTTTTTCTCGAGATAAACAATAAACTTACCTCCTACATGACGAATTGTTGTAAAATTTCCTGTGGTTTTATACGCGCTGTTTAAAATTCCTTGGATACTAGCAAACTCTCCGCAGAATTCCATCTGTTCGTATTTGTAGCAGAAAATGTATTATTTTAATGTAAATAAAATGTGATAAGTAAAATATCGTACCTTAACCTTAAAATTGGTTCACAATTTCATCAAAATGTAAATAAATATATTTATAAGTATGACACGATAGAAAAAAACATGAATTAGTGTATACGGTGTAAACAGCAAAACAAGGAATACATAACATGCACTCGAAAATATTTTATGATTCACGCAGAAATTTGAATTGTTCTCATTCACAATATTTTCAACGATGTTGATCAGTGCGCAGTGCGCATTTTGCATGTATTTTGGAAGATGTGGGGGAAAGAAAACTAGTCTAGTACGCCTGTGCGTTGCGCCAAAAATATTACAAACTTTATTTTAAATTTATCCCATTGTTTAGTAATAAAGTACCAACCCATTTATTAAAAATATTGTTAATTTACCAGTGATTTTCATAGTCAGTTACATTTTAATTGTGAATAAAACCAGCAAGTCGTTTCTTTACATCCTTATTTATATAACAGACCAATTTTGATGATTTTCTTTAAATGGAAACTGCGACTATGTAGATGTACCAAGGTCCTTGAGATGTACACAAAAATATAAAAAGGGGCGATTTGCGATTATTTAATTCCGTCTATTAAAAAAACCTTTACTTTAGTTTTTGACCTTGCCGTATTTTTAATCGAGTTGAAATTTTAATGAAAAAAATCTGTTGTGGCCAGCACAAGACCTCTCGCCATTTCCATATTAGGCTATATTAGTATTGTATTGCACTTCGCTTTCGAGCCGTCGTTTTATAACAAAATCTTACAGAACATTACCCAAATTTTGTTCCTTACTATATTTAGCATGTTTTCTGCACACATATAATTCAAATTATATCTATTTTTCATTGTATGAGGAAGTTTCTAAATGTCAAATATTGTTCCAATTCATTAACCAGATTGGCGGTATTTCTGATAGATATATGCATTTTACCACAATTTTACCTATAATTTCAAATATTTAATTAATAAAACAATAAGAAAAGTTAAATATACTTCCCAGAAAAAGCTATCAGAATGTCACTAAAACTGTTGATATTTGACAATGACATGTGTCATGTTATAAACATTGGAATTTGTCAACTGGTTTCCTTAGTGCCTTGGCTTCTGCGATTACTTTACTCTATAAATTAAATTAGTCTTTATCTCTAAATCTATACAAGATATAATAAAATTTTTAAGTGTATTAGATGGAGAATTTTATGTTCTTCAATATTTAATAAAAAAAACTTCCAAAAAATTATATTTAAAAGATTTTTTCTAAGAAACTACTACTTCCGGTTGTTCAATTGTTACCAAAACCTTTTCAGCTCTTCCCAGGAATGTCAGATTGAGGAAACTGCAGTTAAATATTTTTTAAGTCTTATAGTTTTTGAGGAATCGTGACTACAACATCCAGACATACATACATACATACATACATACACACACACACACACACATACATCCACACACACACACACACAGACATCATTTTAAAAATGTTATAATCGGATTGTAGGGACCTTAAATCGTGCTTATTCAATAAAATCTGGATATGCGAATTTTAGCATGAATCCAATACCTCTCTTAGCGAGAGGTAAAAAGGGGGAACTAAACCGATTTGCAGATGTTTAAAAAAAAATTAAAGGAATTTCGTGTAAATTGTTAATAATTCGCGAACCGTTCATCGACAGAACACATGACATGACGGAGAATTTAATGTTGAATTTAAATTTTCAAATTGTTTAACGTAGTAAAACCTGTTTGACTGTATTAAATACGTAATATGAAGTTTATCCCAAATAAACACTTTTTTGTACAAAAATTGCGAGCTTTAAAGGCCAATTCTAAACAAATCTGTCGAACAGATCTGTAAATCTGTAAAAAAATTACAAAAACGCATATATTTTAGTTGATTAATATAAAATTATTCCCGTGGCCGCGTGCCAGAGTGTCTGGTCGTGAACCTAGGGAGCCGGGTTCGATCCCGACCGACGCCAAATATTTCGAATTTTAAATGGCACAAAAGTGACCCCTGTGGTGCACTCTCTACGCCAGTAATGAGTGCCAGTGAGGTGAAGCCTGGTAAGCGCCCGCACGGTAAAAATATGTCATAATCATTACCGATATCTGCGATAAAGCAGATTGTGACACACTCAGAAATGGGTAATATGCCGTGATGATATATTTATTTATTCGGAAACCTTAAAATGATCTTAACATAAATGTTTCAAACAATAGTTTTGTTGTTAATAGAAATATAAATTTCTTGTTCTATGTTTTATAAAATAATATTTTAAACTCTAAAAATATATTTAAAAAGGCCAAATAAAATAAATAAAAATAAATCAGCTAGTTCCAAAACAGAGTTCAAGGTCGCTCGTGTCACGTGTCTGCGCACGCACTTATTCTTCTCTGATTCTGAAAATGGAGTACACAACGTATACAACAGTAATTTTAGAACTTTGTATTATATTTATTCCAGCTAGTAATTGTTTATTTCGTTATGTTTCTTTTTGCTTTATGTACACTTAAGGGCCAAGAAATCATCACATCTATATAAATTATTTTGTAAGTTGTTTTTCGAAATACAGTTTTTACTTTTGTGTTTTGATATCTAAAAATCTAGACATTTCGAAAGTGATTTAAACAAAAGAATAGTTAGTTTAAGAATTAAATTTATACAAATTGTTTTATTTAAAATAAAATATACTATTATTTATAACGGAAATTTAAATAGCAAGTATGTACAATTCAAGGATTGATAAGAACAGAATGGAAACATTATTACCAGCGCTAAAAAACACAGATCGGAGACGTGAAAAACAACAGGCAGACTTTTTTCTATCAGATTTATTATCTGTCAATCCGATTGTTGATAAACGAAATTCAAAGTATAAAAGTAATACAAATCGTGTTCATCCGAATAAAAGTGGAATGATATTTGAAAATATAAAACAAGAACAGCATTATAGACTAAACCGCGATAATAAATTAAGACAAAATAAGGAGTACGCCGATTATATACAACAAAACACCAGAGAAAATAGCAAAACGAGTCTTAGCAGTAATAATAGAAAGATTGTTGCTCAAACCCCATCAGAATATAGAAATTTAAAGTTTATTTACGAACTACAAGACACAAACAATCAAATAAATGAAGCGAATCTACAATTAGAAGAGATTAGTGCTTTTATTGAAAAGAAAAAAAGACAAATTATGAAAGGAGGAAAAAATAAGACAAATTCCGAGTTAACAGTTAATAAACAAAAACAAAAAGTAATGAAGAAAAAATCCGTTCCAAATACTTCCGAAAATACAGTACCCAATAAAATAAAATTAAAATCCCACAAAACTTCTGAAAAACTGAAAGATATAAACACAGTAATGAAATATATTGATGAACAGACTGCAATAAATAATCGAAAAGAAGCGAAACAGATCAAAAAACTAGATGCAACAATAGGAATGGTGAATACAAAGTTAAATAGAGTGAAAGAAAAATATTTCAACAATGATTATGAAGAAACTCGTGTTAACAGTCTTATAAACAAAAGACCCAAATATAAATCAGTAAAAGAGTTGTTAAAAATGAGCGAAGTTCGCCAATCAACAATGGAAGCTTCCAAGTTACTTCAATCTCAGCTGGAAGAAGACATCAGCAAGTTGGCTGAAGCAAATGACCTTGCTCCATCAAGCCATCAAATGGAAGTATTGTACAGAAGTGTGGATGATATAAAAACCGACAGTTTTCAAGATAATTTCAGCGATGACTATGTTTTGGAACCTAAACGAAGAGAAGAAAAAGAAAAAGTTGCTTCCCGTCACCGACCATCAGAATATTTCAAAGAAGGAGCAACGAAGTTCATAAACGTTCGTACGAAAACACCGACCGCTCTAGACGAAGATAAAATGATGGATGCTGTGAGTAAAACTATTGAAGCGGATACGCAAACTGTAGTGCCTAAAACTTTAAAAGCGTCTATTATGAAATCGGATTATTTGAGGAAAGAATTTGGAGTTGATACGGATTATGGGTTACCAGTAAAAAGCCCGCAAACTAAACCTGGTGGTAAAGCTCAGCCTAAAAAATGGTCCCGAGATTTAGAATATTTTATGACGTAGTGTTTCAGTTTTACATTTTCATATTTTAAATGTATACTTCTCAATAAATTTTTAAAATATTTACACATCAAAGGAAAACAATTCAATGACTAAAATTAAAATCTGATACCTCCCGATATTCGTAATTAGTTTTATTAAAAATTTCATATCAGCACATCGAAATGGATGTACCCTCAAAAAAATTACTCTTTTAATATCTGTATAGCATTTAGAATTTTTATGTAGCATGTTATTCATTTTCTATATAGCATTTTATTCGTATACAACTTTTACTAGAATATTTACTTAATATAATAACAAATGAGTGCTTAGGTAAAACTTTGTCTAATAACGAACAGACTGGCACAACTAGGATTCAGTTTAGTCTTGTTTTTCAACGAGTGCAGATCGTATGTGGAATAGCGAAAAAGATGTTTAAATAAATTAAATTTATGTAGTTCAGAGCAAATATATACATATTAATGCAATATAGATTTTGGGAATAAGTAAGATATTTAATTTTGTTTTTTTTGATAGTAAGTTGAATAGCCGTATATAATGAAAATAATTAAATACGAATTTGTATTTTTCACTGAGGCTTTATATTAATAATATTTATGCACGGACATATCATAATTTGCCAATTATACACGAATTTCTTTGACATAAACGTCATTTTATAGCCCGCCGGGCTATAATGAAACGTCAAACCAAATTATAACCTTCAATATAAACAATTTAAACAGGCAACATGAAAAGTTTTTATTACAAATTGAAAATTTTTATATTTTTTAATGAAAAATGAAAATTAATTTTGTGATATTTATATGGAAAGCACAGAGATACACAAAATAAAACTCAAATGACATAACTAATAAACAAACAATAAACTGTTGTTCTCTGCTTTCATAGCAACACTAGATACTGGATGTACGAGGACAAATTCTTTTCGATACAACACTCATAATTTGAAAATTTTCGTCCGTGCATAAAGTTTTGTATGTACCACGAGCGTAACTTGCTTTTATGGCCTTTGACGTGTTTTTATCCCTCGGCTTACGCCTCGGGCTCAAAATCTCGCCGCAGTCCATAAAAGCCTCCTTACGCTCTTAATACATAAATAACTATTATAGAATAAATTGAGCATGTTTACTCACTTTTTTTTTTTCAGAAGTCAAATAATCGGATGAGCAATAATGAAAATATTCTGGATTTGGCAATTTCGTGGCGTGTCGCCCAAGAATTATTTTGGTGAGTACAAATTTTAAAATTGCTGATTAAAAAATATTTTTGTTTATCAAAAATAACCATAGTCCGAATATTGTAAATAGGAGTTACATATGTACATTCAAGGGTGCCAAACAGATTGTCAAAAAAAATATCTTAGTTACAAATTATTACATTTTATGCCCGTATTTATAAACACTCGTAATAATTTTTATCCAATACATACAGTAGACGGTATTCCCTGCAGTAGACATTGAAAGAAAAATCGAAATTTTATTTGTCAAGTTTGATTCTATTTGTCAAAAATTATAACGAACCGTTTTGAAATTTTACGAGTGTTTATGAATATGGGCATTAGAGTTGAGCGTTTTTACGAAAACATCCTACATAACTGTCTAATTATTATGTAATCAATATTTATTTTTCAATTAACATTCAGTAAATAATTATTTTAATACTTAATAATGATCCTGAGGTAAATAATGTTACATAAGTCTAAAAGAAAGGAAGCTAAGTTGTTTCTTTGATTATCTCAAATTTAAAAAAAATCTGGCCAGCACAATATCCCTCGCCATTTCCGTTTTGTTACATAAGTATCGAATTTAACATTTCTTATACACACAAATAATTGTATCAATGAGTGCCCGTGAGGTGATGCCTGGTATACGCTCTCACGGTACAAATATGTCATCATTACTGATATTTGTGACAAATCAGATTGGCACACCCAGAAATGGGTACTATGCCATCATGATATATTTACTTATTTATTCTTTCATTCTATAAGGAATCTTTCTACTCTTAAAATGTTCAAGATAGTTCCAATTCATTGACGGGATTGGCGGTATTTCTTAAGGATATATGTACTATTACTATTAATATACATACTTACCTACAATTTTAAATATTTAATTAATAATTCAATAAGAAATATTATATGTACTTTCTAGAAAAAGCTTTCAGTAATGTCAGTAAAACTGTTGATTTTTGACACTGACATTTATCTGTCAATTACAAACATATGAATTTGATAACTG
The DNA here is from genome assembly GCA_943142095.1 of Ophonus ardosiacus. Lineage (NCBI taxonomy): Eukaryota > Metazoa > Arthropoda > Insecta > Coleoptera > Carabidae > Ophonus > Ophonus ardosiacus. The sequence goes on from OW964823.1 coordinate 85,792,675, forward strand.
GTTTCCTTGGTGTAGTCTGGATTGTGCGATTTATTGCAACAGATTTTTCTATATACAGGGTGATTCTTGACCTATACGCATAAATGTGAGGAATGGTAGTTTGTGATAGGTAATAACAGATAATGAAAAAAAAATTTAGTAAAAGTTGTTTATTTACGGAGATAATGAATAAAGTTTGAAATTATTTTAGTAGCAGCTAGGGTGCTGTGCATTAGTGTCATAGCAATTGTTTTCAATCGTGTCTTGTCATTATTTCGTAATCTTTCGTGTATTTGAGTTTTTATTATGGCGCATCGTATTTCACCAACGCAGAATTTATGGATATGATATTAGCCTACGGAGAAGCAGAACAAAATTCAGTAGCTGCAGCTCTCCTTTATGCACAAAGGTTTCCCCGAAGACATCATCCGTGTGTAGGGTACATCATGGATTCGTCGCGCGCAAATGTGCATCGAAAATGAAGGGAATAACTTCGAACAATTGCTATGATACTAATGCACAGCACCCTAGTTAATTAATTTTTTATTAGTTTATTGCTACTAAAATAATTTCAAACTTTATTCGTTATCTCCTTAAATAAACAACTTTTACTAATTTTTTTTTTTTCATTATCTGTTATTACCTATCACAAACTATCATTCCTCACATTTATGCGTATAGGTCAAGAATCACCCTGTATTATCCCTAAATCTATAGAAGATATAATAAAAAAATTAAGTATATTATAGATGGAGAATTCTATGTTTTCTAATATTCTAAAATTCTAATAACAAAAATTTTCAAAATATATTTAGAAGATTTTTTTTAAGAAACTACTACTTCCGGTTGTCCAATTGTTATCAAAATCTTTTCAGCTCTTCCCATGAATGTCAGATTGAGGAATACAAAGTCTTAAGTATTATAGTTTTTGAGGAATCGTCCGTCCAACAACCACACACACATCATCGTAAAAATGTTATAATCGAATTCTAGGGATTTTAAAACGAGGACTACGATTATTTTTGATGAGGTCTTCAATTAAAAGAAATAATACAATATCATGAATAAACTTTTATTAGCAATAATAGAATGCTTACAAAAATAACATAAATAATCTTGCTTAGAGTAATTATCACTCAGTTTAAAAACTGATAATACTTAGAAGCTTACAAGTCTATAATTTTTGATTAAGAGTTTTCAAATTGCATGTCCTGTAAATATAAGGCACAGGCATTTTACAAAGGGTTATATTCATTTGAGGAATTTTGTGCCCAAAGAACGACAGTGTGCTCAAACATATATATGTAGAATCGCACATTTACAGCTTGAGAATATATAAATTACACATTTTCAAATGACACTTTGTGTAAAAACTTCAGATCGCTTTAGTTTTGGACTAATACAACTTGACACAGTTGTTAATCAGGAACATTTTTTTTTTATTTTTTTTTTAATGAAACCGTTTTAGTTCACCTTGTTATATTTAAATAAGAATGGCGTCACTCCCTTTAAAAAATAGGCTATTCCAGCTCAATACTTGCGTACTTAATTCTTTTCATAATTTTTTTTTGTTAATGGGGTCATTTAAAAAAAAATAATTGTCGATTTTTTTTATAAAATCGTGAAAACCACCTCATTTAATAAATATAGTAATAGAAAATAATTTGAAATATGCGACTTTTCATTCATAAATTTGCTAATAAACTTTAGCGCTTTTAAATACGGACTAAATTTGTGACGACACAAATTCATACTCACACAAAGACAATTCTCTCTCACACACACACGCTTCACAACATGGAACAGTAACCTAACCTAAAAGTGTGACAGCTGACAGCAAAATATACAAGAGAGAAGATTATTATTACTTTATATTTCTTTAAAAGTACTAGTGCAGTATAAGGTATGTAAATAAACCATTTATTTAAATAAATACCAAACCAAATAATCATAGTTCTAAATTAAACCGGTAGAACTCGACTGTCGTATCCGTGAATATGTGTCGTCAGCCGTTGAAATATTTGAAATTAAACGCAACTTTTAAAAAATCAAATCTTTTTTTTGATTCTAAAGACTTGTAAGATGTAAAACATACACATACATGTTTAATTTGACCTATTTTTTCAAAAAAAAAAATAAATCAGAAAATGTGAAATGACCCCATTAGCCAGAAAAAAAATAATGAAATTTTATTATTTGAATTACCGCCACGTATGACGTAGAATTACGCCGCACCAATGTGTGGTCGTAAAGCCATAGCGTTTGTTTGTATGGGTAATGTAGATCTCTTGTTTGACGTTTCAACAATAGTTTGGAGGTTAGTATTTTAGTTTGTAAATTACATGTAACTACATATGTGTTTATTTGTGAAGTAATTAATATATTTGAGAGCCCAGAGAGAAAAATATGAAATTCAAATTAAAACTTTCTCGCACGCAATGCCATCTATGAGTTAGATTCTTAAACATGGTTCTCTTCTTCAGTTCAATATAATGACGTCACATAAAAATTTTCTTAATTTACTAAAAAACAAATAACTTTTTTAAAATAAAATTTATATTTTTATATATGTTTTCAATATAACATTACGCATATAGTGATAGAAATCGGATTTTCAGTACCACGCAAGTAGCCCGTTCTTGTTATTTTTTTTGAGAAAAAAATGAGAAAAATAAATAAATTGTTTGTTTCTTTCGACATTTGAGAAAATTAATAAATCGGAAGTGTCGCCATTGAATTATTTGTTATAATTACGCATCATTTTGTACTAATCTAAAAGATCTTGAATACAACAACACACAGATAATAAATAGCAGATTATATAACATCGCTTCTTGCATTAGTATTTTGTTTATCTGCAGCTGCAAGTTTCTCTTTTGCAAACGACAAAAATACTTGTTCTAAACTAGTATCACCGACAGTAAAGTCTTCAACAATATTTCGAGTCTGTTTTAATACGTCCATATATTTAAATAAGTCTCCTAATGTTACGTTCTCGTCTGTTATGTGGTACATAATCATTCCCTGAAAACAATACAAATTATTTTATATTCTTCAGAAAAAATATATAAAATGACAAGGTTCTAACTGGAAGTTTTTGGTAAAATGAGATTTTTATATAACTAGGTTCTATCAGCCATATTCTATCTCTTTCGATATTAGTTTTTAGATATTGTTGTCCATTTTCTAGATAGTACACGGATAGTTCTATCTGCCAAAAATTGAATCAAACGTGTAGGGACAAAGTTCTATCTGCAACATAGTACAGATAGAAATATTTTAACAACTGTAATTTTCTTCGATATTCTTATTGGCAAGAGCCAACAAAGTGTCTGACATCTGGTGGCAAAATAAAACATATAAGTTGTAGGGAAAACGTTGTGCTGTCATATAGGGTTATAAGTAAATAGCAACCAAAAATGACCAGCAAATCGAAGAAATATTGTTTTGTACCGCAGTGCAATAATTATAAAAGTGCTGACATATCCGTTCATTATTTCCCAAAAAGAGAAATATTAAAAAATAAGTGGAAAATCGCGTTAAAAATCGGAAAGGACATATCACCGTTCATGAACGTGTGTTCACAACATTTTTTACCTAAGCGATTTTATTCCATATAAGTATTTATAAAAATTTATGCTTCAAAATATTATTAGATTGTTTTTGTAGTTATTAATAGAAAAATATTAAAAAGAAATGGTAAACCAAGCCAAAAATTACCTAAAGAAAATTCGACAAAATCCCTGTACAGAGAAGAAAAATAGAGAGACGTTACCTGTAAATAGTAACTATTATTCTTTAATATTATATATTTATTTTAAATTGTTTATAGAAAAGAAGAATAAACTATAAAAATACAAGAAGTTGAGCAAAAGCAAAAGAAGAAGACGTGCAAAACAAAGAACTTGATGTGCATTTGTATTTAATGTTATTACGATTGAATGATGAGCCCCTTTCAAATTAGATGTTTGAACACACAGTCCATTTATTTCTATATTATTCTGTTCATCTGTCTTATATCCGCACAAGTATGTCCAGCTAAAAATAATTAAATAAGTAGATAACATGCAGATAACTTCAATTTTGAATCTTATTTTCCTTTATATACTGCTTCTCCTTCGACCATAGGCCGCACAGCACCATTTAAATAAATGTATACAGGGTGTATCAAGATAATGGAACAGTGCATTTTATTCGTGTATGTGAAAAGATACAGAAAAAAGTGACTAAGATATTTTGTAAGGCATAGAGGGGGACACATTTTAGCATAAACTTCATTATCTTAAATCCAGTGGTACTCAAACTATAGGGCAATATTATATTTTTTTAAATGGCATTATATATATTTTATTAACTCATTAAATAGAGAATTTTGTTCTGAATTCAACGATATAATAATATCATACCCTTACATTGCGAAAAATTTGATAAAAATTAATTCAAAGTTAGTATTTTATTTCTACTGTATCTAAGTAATCTGAGCAAACATTCAATCAATAAAACAAAATAAAATTTATTTTAGTTTTATTACATGCAAGTAAGCTACGATTTTGGCAATAAATTCATCTTTTAAGATAAATTTTTTGTTTTATTGTTTGAATGTTTGCTCAGATTACTTAGATACAGTAGAAATAAAATACTAACTTTGAATTAATTTTTATCAAATTTTTCGCAATGTAAGGGTATGATATTATTATATCGTTGAATTCAGAACAAAATTCTGTATTTAATGAGTTAATAAAATGTATATAATGCCATTTAAAAAAATATAATATTGCCCTATAGTTTGAGTACCACTGGATTTAAGATAATAAAGTTTACGCTAAAATGTGTCCCCCTCTATCTATTACAAAATATCCTAATCACTTTTTTCTGTATCTTTTCATATACACGAATAAACGGCACTGTTCCATTATCTTGATACACCCTGTATGTCTGACATTGTGATAAACATATTTAATTTCATTTAAAAATAACAAAATATCCTCAAAATACAACTAGCACAAACGTAAAATATAATGTTTTCCCTATAAGTCGGTCATTAGTGCTGCCATCTCTAGGATGTGGCTCTCCCGGATAATATATTTAAATCCATATTTGAGATAAATAACAGCTAGTTAAAATTTCAAATCAGTTTCCTCGCCATATAACTTTCTTACAGTTAAAACCTTGTCATTTTAGGGCTGCGAAATATTATACATACCTTGTGTTCATCTTTTAAAGTACAAGCGAACTTGCTCTGAATAGCAGTTTTCAAATCGTTTACTTCAGATTCAAAACTGACATTATCATTGTCTTGTACAGTTGTTATATGCCGTAATTTTACCATGACTGTAAATCCTTGGCCGAATTTATTCTTAAGGTACTGGATGTCCCCTATACATTTCATTTGACCGTCTACCATAATTGCAAGACGGTCGCAAAGGGCTTCACATTCATCCATACTAAAAAATAATATTTATTTGAAATCTTCATTAAAGTGCATAAAAATCATCATTAACAACCCGATTCACAAAAAAGTCTAATCTATTCCTAGTACCTACCTTTATTGATAATATCATGAAAATTAAATTTTAAATACCGGAATAGAATAGAATTCACTAATCCAAAAATGAGGATTAACTTAAACTTTTTTGTGAATCGGGCTGTAAAAGCTCAGAAATCGATTATGTGACGATTTCTTGTAATAGACCATATTACTAATTCAACTGCGCATGCTCACAATGGACGAATCAAATTTAGGAAGTACTTAAATTCAAATGCCAATGTTATCTTATGTGTCTAGCAGCCTCGTTTTAAAGAAAGTTATTTTCAATTACAATTTTTTCATGATTAAAGATCGATTCAAGGAAAATAAAAATAAGAGTCTATTATTTTTCACTACTCTATTGATTAGTTATAAAAAAAGTCGTGCATGACATCATTTTTCGATTTCAAATAATATCCATATTCGTGATAAAATAGTGCCTTGATACATAAATAACTATTATTTTATTTCTATAAAAGGTAAATATGTGAAACTAAACATTCAGAAAATATACCGGATGTCTATTTTTTTTCTGAACATAATAAATATAATTTTTTTAATTTGCAATATCTCTTTATATTACCGGAGTTAAAAAGTCTATTATTTTTTTAACTGTACCTGTGAGATGTAAGTACAATAGCTTGTCCGGATCTCCTAAGGGCGGCTAAGATGCCCCATAAATTTCTCCTCGCTACGGGATCCACCCCACTTGTAGGCTCGTCTAACATAATAAGCGGAGGGTCTCCTATTAAAGCCATTGCTGTACTTAGTTTTCGTTTATTCCCTCCGCTCATTTTTGAACATTGAATATTCTGATATTTCATTATATCTGCAAAAATTAGTACATTAAAATTTTCATATTATGATAAAGATAATATAATAGTACTATTTACCTCCCGTTACCCTTGGTAAGGGAGGTATAGGGATCGTGCTAAAAATCACATATCGAGATTTTAGTAAATGACCACGTTTTAAGGTCCCTAGAATCCAATTTTAATATTTTCACGATGATGTCTCTATGTGTGTGTGTGTATGGATTTTGTTGACGCTCTAACTCAAATACCGTCATTTAGAAAATTCTGAAACCTTGTATTTCTACCCTATTCTAATATGAAAAAATACCATTAGATTTTGGTGTAATTCGGATAACCGGAAATGGTACTTTATCTAAAGCTCAAAATGCTTTTTCTTCAAAAAATACCATTACATGCCATTTTTTCGCATTTTGTCATTATGAAAATTAAAGAGGAACTTAGTTTTCAGCATTAGTAAATATGTAGGTATGTATTTCAACTAATAAAAATTAAGACACTGTCAAAAAACTAATCACTTCAAATTAATAATAGTGATATTTTAAAAAGAAAATAGTAAATAAAGCAATAGTTACATGCGATGGAACAGTCTGCAGCATTAATAAATACGAAGGTATGTTTTTAAATTAATAAAAATTAAATAGCGGGAGGTTTTGTGTTGGCCACATCAGATTTTTTCAATATAGAGCTACGTTTAATCACTAAATTTAAAACTAACAAATTCAAATCAATTTTAATCATTTTATGATACTTAAAACATGACTGTCAAAAGTTCGCCTGTCATTTGAAGGAATAAATTTTACTTACTTGGGAAGTAAATTTATCTGTCGTTTATAAAACCGGCCATTTGTGAAAAAAGTAATTACAATTATTTTTTTGTTACAGTTAAAAAAAAGTTTAACAGAATGAAAATAGTGCAAATAGATTATAATTTATTTCGTATGGAGTCCCGTGGCCGCGTGCCTGAGTGTCTGGTCGCGAACCTGGGGGAAACGGGTTCGATCCTGACAGACGCCAAATATTTCCAATTTTAAATGGCACAAAAGTGACCCCTGTGGTGTACTCTCCACACCATCTATGAGTGCCCGTGAAGTGACGCCTGGTAAGCGCCCACACGGTAAAATATATCGTCATCATTACCGATGTCTACATGTGTTGTAGATACTGGCACACCCAGAAATGGGTAATATGCCGTGATGATATATTTATTTCGTTTAATATGTTTATCTTACCAAAATTGTTAAGCCATTTATCAACTTCATATTCAATCCTTGAAATTGGAATTCCTCGTAAATGAGCGAAACATGTTAACATTTGTCGTGTAGATAATTGAAAATTGAATGCATCAAATTGTGGACAATAACCAATTTGTTTTAAGTACTAAAAATATACAAACGTTTATAATACTGCTTTATAAAAAAATTGATATTTACTTACCGCTTTTTGGTTTCCTAATAACGAAAATTCGTGAATTTTGGCCATTCCAGTAGAAGCAAATATCTCCCCAGTTAACATTTTAAAAGTAGTTGTTTTTCCCGCGCCGTTTATACCGAGTAGTCCGAAACATTCGTGTTCCTTCACACCGAAATTTAAACCTTTAACTGCATGGAACTTCGCAAACCATTTTCGTAAATTTGCTACTAACAGTACATTAGAACCTTAAATATAAAAATTAGTAAAGTTGGGTAAATTTCTCGATTGTGATGTAGATTAATGGTCAGTTGCACCGTTTACCCTTAAATTTTAAGTGTTCCTTAAATTAACAATATCGTACCGAAACGAAATGTCAAATAAGTAATTGAATATTGCTGTCAAAATTTCGATTTTCATTTTATTTGTTTAAGCCTAGCTTAAAATTTAAAAGTCAGCGCAACTGGACATAGATGTTAACAATTTCTCAAAATGTCATACAGCATTTATTCTTACAAAACCGACATTTCAAAATTGATAACAAAATAAAATGAAAAGCAGCTAAAAAGGGGTCCTCCATTATTTTTTTTGCCCTCCTGAAGTGTAATGGGAACTTTACAATTGTATAACTTGTCTAACTATGCGGTAAAATCATCAAAATACACTGGACGTTTATGGGTATTTAGAAAAGAAATCATCTTTACTATAATAAAGTTCATGTAAAAAAGTACTACCTACGTAAGTTATTTTTTTACTTTAACATTTCCTATATTTAAAACTAATTTATATAAATCAAAATCACGGCAGCGACATCTGTCATTATTGCAAAAATTCGCCGTTACCGACATAGTCACCGATCGATATATCTGTCAAATACGCGAGGCGAATATTGCTGAAATGTCAAATATCGACACCTACCTATTATTTATTACGAAGAAAACATGAGCAAATAAATATATTATTATCAGTCATAAACAACGTCAATTATAACAAATAAATTTTCGCTAGAAGTACTCTAACGAAGGTAAGTAAAATCAAATTTGGAAATTGACTTAACCCCAGTATTTTAAACTAACCCTTTTCAGAAGTATAACCTATCTCATTAAAAAAAGTGATTTTCATTATCGCCGGCCAAAAAATTTGATACAATTCTCGTGCGTGAAGTATTTTACAGCGCTCCAGCTAATAAGGCACTCGCCTTAAGGGCTCGTGCCTTAAACAAAGGTGTCGCGCTGTAAAATACAACTTATACGCACTCAAATGTAAATAACTATTATTAAATTATCTAAACTGAAAGCGATCTGTAGTTGTACAAGAAAGTATTCGCTGTTCGTTAAGCCGTATTTTTTAAAAATATTTCATAACGTAGATTTAAAAGATGATTTTGTTCTCAAACTGTAGAATTTGCTAATAATAGGGTATTTGATAAATTTTGGGAAAGAAATTGGACATATAAGCAAAATTAATATCATACATTTTTTTATCGTTAAGGGATTTTCAATTTTTGTTTAAAATTTTCCATTAAAACAATAATGACGTCACGATCTAGTACAGAGTAGTAAATACTTTATAAACATGAAGTTCATTACTGTTTCTTTGTAATTTCTTTCAAAAAATGAAATCTAAGAGAAAAGAAAATACAGATAAACACAAAAGAACTTTTATCAAATTTGTTGGGGAAAGCCTTCAACACTAGAATATTCAAAAGGAGGAGCAAATGTTAGGTTATGTTTACGTTAATAGCGTTGGTTCGTCAATGGTGAAACCGGGCATAAATATTATATAACTGAGTTTTCGAGTAATAGTTAGTACCTAATAAAAAATATAAATTTCAATATTTCAAACTTACTATCTGGAACCGCTGACGTTCTCTGAGTTTCGTTAATAATACTAGCAACTCTTCGTTGTTCATCAACAACATCAGAATCTAAATTGCCATTCGATTCAGGTTTAGTTCGTCGTATAACATCAAGAGTTTTATCAAAAAATTTACGCAACAAACCATAATCAACAAATAAGAATATTATAAAGTATATATATATTTCTGCAAGTAAAAACAAAACAGTTGGCAAAAGAGTTCTGTCTCCCGCATAATAATTGTAAAGTGTTTTGCATTCTTTGCTTTCTGGATCTAGAATCAAACAAAATAACAACTTTTCAAATAATTATTAAAATAAAAACTTACCGCAGCAATGAAATCGCGAACATTGACTAGCTTTTTTACTTTCGGGCATGGTTTCCCATTGGTAGATTTCCGAAGCGCGGGAAACTAATCTATTCAATCCGTAAGAATATGCGAAGTGGGGGCATAACATGAAAATGTTAGTCAATGCTTCTCGTAATTCTTTTTTCTCAGGAGCGTATTCCCAGATCATTATTATTATTGGTAATATAGTTCCTGGAACACAAAATTAATACAATGACTAATAACACTAATAAGAGAACAATGAGGTTAAGCACGATTTTTCAATAACTTTAATCGATAGAGTAATGAAAAATAATAGACCCGTCTTTTATTTTTCCTCAAATCGATCTTTAATAATGAAAAAATTGAAACAAAGTATTCCACTCGTTTCGATTTTTTATATAAATTATATACATAATTATTTTTTCTCATATAACTATGTTATTGACGCAAATTTCTGTTCTATGTGTTTTATCACTTTTTTTAAATGCTAAAATATATTACACACTTTCAAAAAACGAGGATTTTCCCGGGCTTGATGACGTAATCGAACCCGGCCCTCTTTTATTTCCGACATTGTAAGTAGGCGTTCCCATCATAAAACCAGTGACTGCCAGACTGTTTCACTGGAGTATTTGATTATTTTGATTTCATGTAAAATAGCAGATGGCGCTTAACAGCCGACCGTTTTAAAGTCACTAGATATATAAAGTACCGCAATTCATTGTACCAATGTGTTAGAGAGAGAAGAACGTTTTTTAGACACAATATGGCGGAATCAGGCCAATCAGAGTCTAGTTGTAGTTGGCTGTGCCTATAAAAGTCACTATATCTGGGGACTTTAGCGTCAATGCTGTCATCATGTCAAACGGCCTTTATTGTACTTATTTTTACCTCCCGCTACCCTTGGTAAGGGAGGTATAGGGATCGTGCTAAAAATCTCATATCGAGATTTTAGTAAATGACCACGTTTTAAGTTCCCTAGAATCCATTTTTAACATTTTCACGATGATGTCTGTATGTGTGTATGTGTGTGTGTATGTGTAGGGATTTTGTCTTCACTCTAACTCAAATACTATCATTCAGAAAATTCTGAAACCTTGTATTTCCATCCCATTCTAATATGAATAGAAGCCATTAGATTTTGGTGTAAATCGGATAACCGGAAATGGCACTTTACCTGAAGCTCATAATGGTTTTTCTTCAAAAAATACCATTAAATGCCATTTTTTCGCATTTTATGTCTTATGAAAATTAAAGATTATTGAATTTTCTACTGGAATACATTAATACTTTTTCTATATATTTTACACATAAATTTAAAAATATTTTTTTTTATTAGTCGCGAAGCCTAAGATAAACACAATAATTCGTTTGTTACACAGTTCATATTTCAAATGAATGTAACTGACAGTTAATGTCACTGTCAAAAAACTAATCACTTCAAATTAATAACAGTGACATTTTAAAAAGAAAATAGTAAATAAAGCAATAGTTTTCTGCAATGGAACAGTTTGCAGCGGTAGTAAATACGTAAGTATGTATTTAAATTAATAAAAATTCAATAGCGGGAGGTTTTGTGTTGGCCACATCAGATTTTTTTATTATTTTCTTTATAATTTTGATCAGTTATGTTTTGTATTTATATGTATGCATATTATAAAAATTATGAACATAAAATCAATATTAATTAATTACCTTCATAGATTTATTTCACTGCCGATTATTTTTCTTTGTAATAACGCACTCGTTTCAAGATAATCCATTTTAAATTTGGCGCCGAAACTCGACACAATATGGCGGACAAGACCGTTTATATTTGCACCGTGACTTGCACTAAATATATAAATTAAATTCGTGAAACCAAACTTTATAAATAATAAAAATATTTTAATCTAATATGTACACGCCTTCAATATTAAAAATTGCAATAAAACATAGTTAAATATCACAAAATTCTGTTATTTTATTTGATAATTGACAGGTGAACATCAAAAAAAAAAAAAATGTAAATAATAGATATTTCGATTGCCTAGTTTTTAATTTTGAAAAATTCAAAATGTTGATATTTGAGATTAAATGATCTGTTTTAAAACGCTATTATAAAAAAATCTTGTAATACATTGCGAAATGAGTGTTTTAGGCGCTTGACGTGTTGTACCATTCGCTTACGCTCGTGCGTACAAATTTTACGTCGCGTGCCTATAACACATCATTTCGCAACTTATTATGGAGTTAATAATGACAGTTTAAAACGTTAAAATTAAATAAAAAACAATTTAATCATAATAATAAATTAGACTATGCTTGTTCGATATAAACAAAAATAAGACCTAATTAATAATGAATCATGAATATTACAGAGAGACGAAGCCTCGAGGCGAGATAAAGCGCGAGGCTGTGATGAAACACCCACTGAGGTTATGTATAATATTTTATTCACAATCATACTCATTTTAAATCAATAATTTTCAAAATAAATCAATAAGTTATAACCTTTAATTTTATTACTATTTTTGACAGCTCTCTTAAAATTTGCTTAGTCTACTTAATTATAGGGATCTATAGCAGTGGTGTTAAGTAACCCCTACATAAACATTTCCAACCCAAGAGATGTAAGTGACATCTGTTATTACCAACTCAAGAGATTGTCATTAAAGTTACGAATGACATATTTCAAAATCTCCAGAAGGTTAGGAATCGGTATATTACTGTAATGATTGTTAATAAAAAAATTACAGTATAAAAATATAACTTACCAAAAATAATTTTGGCCCAAATAATGAAAGTAACAACACTTCCAGCTGTAGGTCTGTAGTGGAAAAAATAACTAAACGGGAAAACTGATAGCCCGAAAAGTATTGTTAAACCAACAAAAGCCTCTGTAAAATAATTTCACATTTTCGTTTAATACATAAACAGTGTATTATTTATTTAACTTACGCAGTGCTTTAGCTTTTGATAAACTTGGGTCCATAATAGCAATAACGATGATACAAATAATTGTAACAAGAAGATATAATAACATATCAATTAGATAGTTATTTAACCAATACATAATTCTTGATACTCCAGACATAATTTGTAAATGTTTCACACCAGATAGACGCTCAGCTGTATGGAATCCTAATAATAGGCCTATAAATAGTGCCAGACCTGTCGAAAAAAAAAAAAAATTAAAATCGTACACAAAAAAAAGTCATTAACAGTCCGATTCACAAAAAAGTTTAAGCTAATCCTTATTTTTGGATTAGCGAATTCTATTCTATTCCGGTATTTGAAAGGTAGATACTAGGAATAGATTAGACTATATTTTAAATTATAAACTGTCAAAATTAGAGTAGAATTCGCTAATCAAAAAATGAGGATTAACTTAAATCTTTTTGTGAATCGGGCTGTAAAAGATAAGAAATCGGAACTAAAGTAATCCATTGTACGACGATTTCAAGCAAATGCAGTGTTGCCAACCTTATAATAATGAGGTCATGCACAACTTTTTTTATAACTTTAATCGATAAAGGAGCGAAAAATAATAGACCCGAATTTTTATTTTTCCTTAAATTGATCTTTAATGATGAAAAAATTGCGATTAAAAATGACATTGTTGAAAACGCGATAGTTAGACCGCCGCTTCCCTTGCCAAGTGACGTCACAGGTTCGGAGCAACGACCATTTTGATTTTCACACTTTTAAACGTCAAAGTGATATTTAAAGATAACCTAAAATTTATGAAAATAAACGTCGATGAAACGTTGTTTCATCTCAAAATAAAGAATAGAATAATATTCTGCAATGTATTCAATGTCGCACGTGCATTTATAACCTTCGAGCCTCTAATCTCAAATCAAAATTGAAAGAAACAACTGATGAAACTTGCGGATAAGTTCACGCCAAATGAAAATTGTATTTATAAAAATTAATAGATCGATGTTATATTAATATATAATAGCATATTTAGATATGTAATCCTCAATTTATAGTCTACATATATTTTTCTTATAGAAATTCTGTGTCCATATAAAATATTTATTTGAAATGAGTCTGAACTTAGGTTTGGAACCAGAGACGTTACAACATGATTGGTTTTTGCAACTTTTTAAAAATATAATACTTTAAAACGATTTTATATAACAAAAAATGTAAATAAAAAATAATTTAATCATACTGATAAATTCGACTATCCTTCTTCGATTTATATAGAAAAAAGGAACTATTATTATTTTTTGCATTTCATTTCGATGAAGAATATTGAAATACAGGGTGTCTCAATAAGTTTGCTCACTATTGGTAACTTTTTTATTTGAAGAGATACGAGGTTGGTTAAATTAGCAAAATTGTGCCATTTTATATTAGAAAATTGGTCATGTAGACAAAATAAAAATTGTGTCAGCGGTTCCCAAAATTTGGGACAGAATATATTTTTTTTAAATGGAACTATATATTTTTTATTATCTTATTAGAAAGAGTATTTTTTTCTCTTTCCAATAAGGTAATGTTGTTTATGTACAATTTTTTCAAATAAACGAGTTATTTACGTTTGAAGCTAAAAATTATCTTTTATTAGTTTAGGTCAAGTAACCTATGGAAACAATTGTCTTTTATAAAATTATTATTTTATTAATTTATTTTACAGTAATAACAAAACAAAGAAAATATTCAAATTGAAAGCCATTATTTATTTCGCACATTTAAACTCTTTTGGAAAGAGAGCCGACCGTTCTACGTAACTGGTGTCTAGATATAACTTTCCATATAGCACGATCATATCTAACTTTTCTTCATTTGTAAAGTTATTAAACATTATTAAACACAGAGAACTTTACGGGAGAAATTATTAAACGTCAAACAAACAAAGAATCAATTGTTTCCATGGCTTACTTGACTAAAAAACTAATAAAACAGTTTACAAAATTTAAATTTTTAACCGCAAATAACTCGTTTACTTGAAAAAATCGTACATAAATAACATTATCTTATTGGAAAGAGAAAAAAATACTCTTTCTAATAAGATAATAAAAAATATATAGTTCCATTTAAAAAATATATATTCTGTCCCAAATTTTGGGAACCGCTGACACAATTTTTATTTTGTCTACACGACCAATTTTCTAATGTAAAATGGCACAATTTTGCTAATTTAACCAACCTCGTATCTCTTCAAATAAAAAAGTTACTGTCAGACTGACAGTTTTATAAATATAATCTACAAAAATAAAATATTCTTTTCATTTTCACAAATTTCTGTTTTCAAATAAAATTTAATATGCCACTCTGCCCTGAAGTTCCATTTTATCGCTCATATGGTTACGGCCTCAGTAAGTAAATTAATGACGTGTCATCAGTCCTTTTATAGAAAACTGAACTTACCCATTGGGAAAAGACTTATCCATATAAGTCCATTAGCTTCATATCCATAACTGGCATTCTCTGGTAAAGGATTATTTGCTACAGAAATAGAATACTCCCCTCTTCCATCTTGCATGTAAAATTTCAGCAAAGCATTGGTAAGCACATTTACAGAAACAGGTAAACTGTGAATTGGAAATTCTCCATACATTGCATTCAAAACCATTTTGTTGTTAGTGTAATTTAATTCTGCTGCTGCTACTAATCTACTATGGAACTCGTCCATATCTTCTGCAGCTAATTCCACAACGGCTGAAATGGAAAAATAAATCCATACTAATATAATAAATGCGAAAGTAACCCTGTCTGTCTGTCTGTTACGTTTTCACGCCTAAACCGCTGAACCAATTTTGATGAATTTTGGTATAGAGATAGATTGGACTTTGGAGACGGACATAGGCTACTTTTTATCGCGAAAATAAAACTTAAAGGGGTGAAATAGGGATGAAAGTTTGTATCGCTCTATTAGTACAGTTGCACAAGTGAATAATGAATTGAACGTCACTTACGCATGATGAGTAATTCTTTGGTTAATTGGACAATGAAATTGTTGTCATTGGCGTGTAGCACAAGATAAAACTTTCGTGAAAAAAATTGAATTATCAAAATTTAATAATCAAAATGAATCGAAAGCATAAGTAAGGTTCTACAATAAATATTTCTAGCTGAAAACAAAAAGAAATTTAAATAATCCAGAATCAAAATTAAATTCTCCGGGAAAGAACAAAATTGAAAATTTTGATTTCCAGGTATTTCTTATATTCTTTCTCACATCAATTACAGTTAATAACAATGTAGTTTTATTTCATTACAACAATTTTCACCTACAGTAGACTAAATCTGATTGCAATAATAAAAATAACTATCACACAAATTATTGTCATCATTGTTAACTATATTGATTATTGTAATAAAAAAAAAAAAATTGTGATTTTGATTTTTTTTTATTTAGTTGTTAATATTAAATCCACACTAATATAATAAATGCGAAAGTAACTCTATCTGTCTGTCTGTCTGTCTGTTACGTTTTCACGCCTGAACCGTTGAACCAATTTTGATGAATTTTGGTATAGAGATAGATTGGACCTAGGAGAAGGACATAGGCTACCTTTTGTCGCGAAAATAAAACTTGAAGGGGGTGAAATAGGGGACGAAAGTTTGTATGGAGAACCCATAATTTCTCATGTTAGGGATATAAAAATTCTTATTTATGCTTTTGGTAAGAAATAAAGTGTTTTAGCGTTTTTAAAAAATCATCCATCAAGGCGGTACGATAGGGGATGATTTCAATTATTTTTTTTATCTATAGCAAAGTTTTAACCGTTAGCAGATTTTCGATATTTGTTGGAGAGGTAGCTTGCATCATATGTACATAAGTAAAAGTACTCGAGACATGTTTAGAAAAGGCGCTTTTAGGTGCGGTGCGGGGATCGGGCGGAGCCTGTTGCATATACGATGCGAGGCAGGTTGCCGGCTCCCTACGCAGCGCATGTCTCCGAAGTAAATGTGAAAAATTACTGGTACACGTGTAGCTAATCGTTATTTTAGCTTTACCCGTGCGAAGCCGGGGCGGGTCAGCTAGTAATATTTTAAGTCAGAACTCGTGCATATGTTTTCGTTAAAAAGAAATGTAATTACTTACCATCAGAAACTTGTTTAGTCAACCTAGCTTGTGATTTCTGTTGTTCAACAACTTCTTTGTAATACCTAGATAAAACCTCAGTTTCTTTGGTACGTGAATAAAAAGATAGTGTATTTGGGTACATTCCCAGATTTAATGGCTGCGTTATATTTTTATTTGAACTGGTTCCATTAACACTAGAAAGTATTGTTAATACTAGAAAACCTATGGGTATTAAGAGCTAAAAAACAAAATTTGTTTAATAAATAAGAAACATTTTGAAGAATACGAACTTACCGCAATTACGAAAATAAAGAGTTTATGACGTGTGAAGAAAATTCTTTTCAAAATAAGAGCCCAAAATTGCTGTAGAACTAGGTTAAATCCAACGTTGTACTCCTCTACAAAAAACAATTAAAAATTATGAACTACTTTATTAAACACTGAAAAACTAAATTACCTCTCGCTAAGAGAGGTACAGGAATCATGCTAAAAATCACATATCCAGATTTTAATGAATAAGCACGTTTCAAGGTCACTAGAATCTGATTGTAACATTTTTACAATGATGTCTGTGTGTGTGTATGTGTGTGTGTGTGTGTGTGTGTGTGTGTGTGTGTGGATGTGTGTGTGTGGATGTGTGTATGTGGATGTGTGTATGTGGATGTGTGTATGACTGGATGTTGGATGGACGATTCCTCAAAAACTATAAGACATAAGACTTGTATAACTATGAATTCCTCAATCTGACATTCCTGGGAAGAGCTGGTAACAATTGATCAACCGGAAGTATTAGTTTTTTTAAAAAAATCTTCTAAATATTATTTTTTGAAAATTTTTGCTATTGCTAATTTTGAAGAACAAAATTCTACATCTGATACATTTAATTTTTTGATTATATCTTCTATAAATTTAGAAATAAAGGCGCTATAATTTATAGAATATCGGGATATAATAAGTCGAGTAGGCGAAACTTCTCTAAGGAAACCAGTTGACAAATTCAAATGTTTATAACATAGTTTGTAAATAACATATATCAATGTCAGTGTCAAAAATAAACAGTTTTAGTGACATTCTGATAGCTTTTTCTGGGAAGTACATTTAGTATTTCTTATTGTTTTATTAATTAAATATTTGAAATTATAGGTAAAATGCAATTATCCATCAGAAATACCGCCAATCTGGTTAATGAATTGGAAGAATCTCTGACATTTAGAAACTGTCTCATATAGTGAAAAATAGATATAATTAGAATTATATGTGTGCAGAAAACATGTTAAATACAATAAAAAACAATATTTGGGTAAAGTTCTCTAATTTTTTGCTATAAAACGACGGTTTGATAGCAAAGTGCAATACAATACTTATAGCCTAATATGGAAATGGCGAGAGGTCTTGTGCTGGCCACAATTTTTTAAAATATGAAAGTTTTATTGAGTGCCCCATTTTTCACAGTCATCTTGTATTTATGATAGTAAATGTAAGGAATATAAAAAAGTGACAAATTTTACTTACTTTGCACATTATCAGAATTATGTCCGTTGAGCAGCGGTGAATCTGAATCCGCATCACTATTTGAATGGTTCCCATCAATTTCATCAGCGATTTTTCCAACTTTTAGAAATACATCGTCCATTGTAGTAATGGAAACTCCAAAACTGGCAATTCCAAGAGATTCTTTGTTGTGTTCCAAATCAATAAATAATCTTGTTAAAGCACTAGTATCATTCGTTGGCAATTCGAATTTAACAGAACCAATAGAAATGTTTTTAACT
Source organism: Ophonus ardosiacus (assembly GCA_943142095.1). Lineage (NCBI taxonomy): Eukaryota > Metazoa > Arthropoda > Insecta > Coleoptera > Carabidae > Ophonus > Ophonus ardosiacus. The sequence continues at coordinate 85,811,390 of OW964823.1, forward strand.
GTAGCATTAGGAACAAAAGCTGTTATGGCATTTTTAATCGTATTTAGATCTAGTTCTCGTGATAATGAGAGCGATAAAGTGTATCCAGTTCCTAAAAAATAATTAATTAAATTACTGATATAGTGAATGAAATTTTTGTTCACTCACCATAATGTTTTTTCAAGAATAGTGAAGTACCATAGCACATTAATTGACCACTGTGCATTATAGCAATTCTGTCGCCTAAAATGTCAGCTTCTTCCATATAATGTGTCGTGATCAAAATAGTTCTTTCTCCTCGCATACTCTGTTTAAAAATAATATATTCTGTTATTAGGAGTAAAAGTGATTCTTTGTGTGGGGCGAGCATGTAAGTTTGAACGCCAAAAAAAAAAATGTTGCTAATATCTTTATAAAAATAGAATCCATGATACTTATTATCCATATTGCAACATAAAACATCCCGAAATATAATACTTTTCATTCATAATTTACTTAAAAGATATTCGCGCTACGATTTTCTGTGACGTCATGTATCGGCTACTCACACAACGACACTAGTCACACGTACATGAAGGTCACAATGTCACAAACTTCAAACGCGAAGTTAAACGTAAGATCAGAGTAAACTAACCAAATATTTATAAAGCTGTCAGAGGAAAAGTGCGCTCTATTCAATCTTTTTTGTTTCATAAAGATTTAATTTTTTCATTAGAGAAATATTATTTTTAATTTGCAGGTTTGTGTGCTTGATATATAATTTAATACATAAAAGTGCAATAATTGTATATTTATAATGATAAAACATGGTGAAGAAGAACTATGCAGTTCCAACTTGTGGAAACAATTTATTAAAACACCCAAAAAAACTATTTATAAACAATCTTAATTTACATTTTGTCCGCCAGGGTGAACTGAAATCGTTCAGATACATGACGTATGCGCTCACGTGACCTCATTGAGATTTGAAATTGACCCCTATTTTTAAAAAATTATATCTACAAAACAATGCACACAAATGGCGTGAAAATATTATTTACGTATACTGTGACCGGTAGACTTGCAGGAAAAAAAATAGAACAGAAAATGTGGCATGACCCCATTACATGCGAGGCACACAATGACACTTTTACTCCGAATAACACATTATATTTTTGCTTCAAATATACGTATTTAAATGAAATAATTACAACTTGACGTTACAATAATTATAAATATTTCACGTAAAGGACGTTTGCTGTATTTGTTCACTTTTTATTTTAAATATTCAAGTGAAATTTTTCACATTTTGACGTTTAAATAAAAACTATGCAATTTTATATTCTCCTTATGGGCAATGGGGGATTCCAGCTCAATCGAATTAAAGGAAAATAGTAAAAAAATACGAATGTATATGCTGAATAACGAATATTAATAAAAAAATGAAATGGTATAATTGAGATATTTCGGAAATAGGGGGTTTTCCTTTAAATAAAATTATGTCTAATAAAGCAAGTAATAGAACTAGCATTGATGATTTACAAAATTATTAATACTTTTATTTAAATATCAAGTAGCAATCTGTGACATATATTACTGGTATAAACAATAGAATATCACAGCCTACTTTTATCGTTTTTCTATTTGCTTTATTAGACATAATTTAAAGGTAAATTCTTATTTGTTACACATTATTGTAAAGAGAAATTTATTTAGAATTTTATTCCGTATACAGGGTGTTCCATTTAAAAAATCAAAGTTAAATATTTTTCTGGAAAATTAGTAGGCCTTGGAAAAAAATTGTTTATGCTAAATTATAAACCAGGTTGTATAAAATAACTTTTCTAAATAACTTTTTCTTATATCTTTAATATTTCAGAAGATATAAGCTGGACAATGAAAAATCAACCACCCTGTATAGTTGCTATGGATATTTATTTATTTCATTTCTACCTCGTGAATCAAGTCACAAAAGATGCCATTTTTATGACCAATAAAAAATACTCTCCCATGTTTTAAATATAAACTTACCAATAAAAGATCCCAAATTTCCCTTCGCGCCTCTGGATCCATTCCAGAAGTAGGTTCATCCAACATAAGAACTTTCGTGTTTCCAACTAACGCCATTCCAAGAGACAATCGTCTTTTCATTCCTCCAGATAAAGTACTAGCTTTTTTGTTTGCTTTAGCAGTCATACATAATCTTGCTAAATAATCGAGAGATTCTACTTTTGCTTGTTTCTTTTCCATACCCTTCAGCTAAAATGATACAATTCATAATTTGTAAATAATTTGTGTATTACGATTTTAACTTACCATAGCAAAAAACATTAAATGTTCAAGGGTAGTTAAATCCGGAAATTGGACATTATGTTGAGGGCATAACCCTAAAGATTCTCTAACTTTATCTATATTTGTTTGAACGCTGAAGCCGTCCACTAAGACTGAACCACTTGTTGGTGCAATCATACCTGAAATATATATTTTTTTAAAATAACTTCCAAAAATGGAATCGTCCCAAATAAAGTTCATATATCACATATCCAGATTTTAATGAATAAGCACGTTTTAAGGTCCTTATAATCCGATAATAACATTTCTACCATGATATGTGTGTGTGTTTGTGTGTGTGTGTGTGTGTGTGTGTGTGTGTGTGTGTGTGTGTGCGGATGTGGGAGGGACGATTCCTCAAAAACTATAATACTTAAGGACCTCTTTAACTAAGTATTCCTCAATTCGACATTAATAGGAAGAACTGAAAAGGTTTTGATAACAACTGGACAACCGGAAGTAGTAGTTTCATTAAAAAATTCTTCTAAATATTATGTTTTGAAAATTTTTGTTATTACAAATATTGAAGAACATAAAATTCTCGTTTTAATACACTTAATTTTTTTTTATTAAATCTTCACTAGATTTAGAGATAAAGAAAATATAATATACAGGGTGTCTCTTAAATAGGGGGACATGGCTTAACCACAGATTCCTGAGGCTAAAATAAGATGATTTAACCAAATTTGCTTCTACCGGAAAGTGTACCATTTAGCCAGAAATCTGCTTCACAGATTATATGGTTATAAGTCATATTTTAAGGTGATACTTGTTATTATTAGTGAAGCACTAGTGTATGAAACTTAGGTCTCCCAACATAAATTAGACCGTAACTTTTTAATGGCAATGCCGAAAACGTGAATTTATTTTTCTTCAGAAAGATACATTCAATACTAAACTTTTGTCTCTCTATGTAAGCTATAACCATATAAACTGTCATACCAAATTTCATCCAAATCGAATAAAGCGTACGATTATTATAAGCAAAATTTTTTTTTTTTCCAAGAACTTTGAAGCAGAATTCTGGCTAAATGGTACACTTTCCGGTAGAAGCAAGTTTGGTTAAATCGTCTTATTTTAGCCTCAGGAATCTGTGATTAAGCCATGTCCCCCTATTTTAGAGACACCTGTATAGAATAATCTGTTACAATAAATAGCACAGTCCAGACTACACCAAGGAAACCAGTCAGTGTCAAAAATCAACAGTTTTGCTGATATTATTGATGAAAGCTTTTTCTGAAAAGTACATTTAATATTTCTTATTGAATTATTAATTAAATATTTAAAATTGTAGGTACGTATGTTATGTATATTAATAGTACATATATCCTTAAGAAATACCGCCAATCCCGTCAATGAATTGGAACCATCTTGAACATTTTAGAAGAGTAGGACAAGATTCCTTATGAATGAATAAATAAAATATATCATCACTGCATATTACCCATTTCTGGGTGTGCCAATCTGCTTTATACACAGATATCGGTAAGGATGATGACATATTTGTACCGTGCGGGCGTTTACCAGGCGTCACCTCTCGGGCAATCATTGATATAATTAGAATTATTTGTGTGTATAAGAAATGTTAAATTCGACACTTATGTAACAAAACGGAAATGGCGAGAGGTATTGTGCTGGCCACAACAGATGACCTCTATATACATAATGTAACGGCATCTTGAATAATACACAAGCAGATTTGATCACATTTTATCCATGTATCTAATGCGAAAATGAATTTTTCTACAGTCACTATAGAAAGTAGCCATTTGCGCTCTCTTTTGTCAACGCAAAATGTCACTTTGCCGCTCATGCGCGACAAAGTAGTAAAAACGCTCGCTGTCCAAATTTCTAAGTATACAATGTTGAGAAATGTCACTTGTCTACATTCTTAATGAAAATGTTTAGTTAGGAACTAATGGCACTGTAATTACACATTTATCACGTTCACAAGTCAATTTGACATATGTTCCGTCGGTATTTAACATAACCTAACAAAATGCCACACTGCTGTGAAAATAAAATAGGGCATTCATTTACAAAAACGAAAGTATAAAATGCTTAGATTAGATTGAATAAAAACTCAAGAAGAATGGAAAATAACGATGAAATAAAATTAAATATAAAATAAATTGTGTGAACAGTTATGTTTAGTAATAGGAATGATTGTACACAGATGGCGATATGATAGTTGCGAGTCGTACTGACATCTGATCTCTAGTTAACTATTTATTTTGATTACAATAAAGTTATTAGTTACTTCGTTACTTAAATAATTGCGAGAAGTCAGTCAATGCACATACATGTCTATATAATCACAAATTCCTTGAAATATTTGTTAATTTTTTCAGTGTGACAGGCGTGACAACTAACCACACATTTTGCTACAAAAACTCATCAAATCATCACAAATCCTTGCTTCCACGCTCTAATTTTTTTTTTTTATGGAATAGATGGCTAATGTAACGATATAATCATTTAAAAGCCTTTTTAAGTTTAAACCGTATCTTTTGTATTAGCCAGTCGTTATTTATTGAGCAGTACTGTAAGTATAAAGTGTACATTTTATTATTTTTTATGGTGGAGGACCCCAGTGTGGCGACTGTAGAAAAATCTTGTGTGTGTTTCGAGCGCAAATAGACATTGTCGATTTCGAGAGAATTCCGCGCTCCTTCGTCGCGAGGCAACAACCTCTCAATCGACAATGTCGCATTTTGCGCTCTTAATACACAAATAGCTATTAAGCATAAATCGAATGGGAGTAAAATTGAATCACAAATGGAAATGGCAAATAATGCCAAGCAAAAATGACCAGGAAGTAATTTCTTCTTCATCTTCATTTTGTCGAACTGGTACTGCAGCTGACGCATGCGACATTAAGATATAGGAGTCGCAGGTCCGTTATGTATATAGAAGTCACTGGCCGTAATTTTATAAGGTGCGTGCAGAAAGCAGACACATAATCCAAACGGCCTTGAAATGTCACTTCACATTTATTTTTCTAGGATCAATAAAAAAATAAATTTTAAACATTTATTTCAAAGTCGCTCAAGTCACGTGTCTACTCGTATCCTAATCCCAGTTGGTTTATTTGTAAACTTACCGGTGACAATGTTCATTGTTGTAGTTTTACCAGCTCCATTATGCCCCAAAAGGACAGTAAGTTGATTATTATAAATATCAAAACTTAATCCATTCACAGCCTTTTTCTTATTGAATTCTTTGGTCAAGTTTTTAATTATTATACCGGGTTGAAGATTAGGAGGGACCGGTTCTATTTCCCCTCTATCGGATACGCTATTTTCAGAATAATCTGGGGCTTGCTCAACACGCGGACACCAGTAACTTCTCTGGAAACAGGTACATAAAATAAAATTGACGCAAACACGCGACTAGAATTGTTGGTTCGTATTATGAGCGCACTTTTATAATAAAAACGCTTTTATAATATATTCTTATGAGGCGTGTGCTCTATAAATGCGTTTTTATAATAAAAATGTACTCGTAATACGAGTTATTAATGAATGACATAGGAAAAATTTTATTTTTATAATTGAATAATTAATTTTGAAAAAGGGACAACTCTAATTTACAAAGTTTTATAGGACAAACATTAAACAATTTAAGTGCTCCGGTTTTCAAGAAGTAGTCTTATTTTTCGTCAATCAAAAAGAGATAAAGTTTTAAATTTTGACAGCTCAATCGGCTTTTGTTTTTTGCATAAAGTTGTCAGAACCATGTCGAGTTTAGTATCAAATGAGAGGTATCGTCAAGGGCTGCCATGCAGAAATGTCAAAAATTTGACAGGTCGATCGGCTTTTGTTTTTGCATAAAGTTGTCAGAACCATGTCGAGTTTGGTAACAAATGACAGGTATCGTCAAGGACTGCCATGCAGAATTGTCAAAGATTTGACAGCTCGATCGGTTTTTGTTTTATGCATAAAGATAAGTCGTTTGTGGATCCGAAAAGACAGTTAGCGTTAGCACTTTGAGTTTCAAGTGAGCGCTCGGCGAGATTTCGCTAGTTTATATACTAAAATATTTTTAAAAAAATGCTATATTAAACCGATTTAATTTAGGGAAGTGGGGTTCTATGCCAATTTTTAAATTTATTTTGGATGAACTAAGAATTTTAGTGCAAATGCCACTTGAAAATTATGTCATAACTGAAATATGAATTTTTAAAATTTAGGAGTGTGACGTAGCATTAATTTCCAACTAGGCTGGAAATTTATAGTTTGAGACATGCGCCTTGCGTATTTATATTTTTCAGAAGTAGTGACTTTTCCACATGTTCGAGATTTCTACGTTTGCAAAAATTAGGTTATATGTAAAATTGCTGTTTGATAAATTCAAAATTTAGATTATTTTAGTGTGAGTATATTATTACAAGGAGCTGGAATACATGGGGCAAAGGGACTAAGACACAACCAATCGGTTGGACTTGGGACAAATGCAACAGTATTCCAAGCAGAAGTACACGCAATTTTAACCAGCGTGCAATTACTATTGGAGAAAAACTACCACAATAGAAGAATCTCCATAGTAACAGACAGCCAAGCCGCACTTAAGGCACTAAACTCGTGTGAGGTAGGCTCAGGACTAATTCCGGACTGCATCCACAGATTGAATGCCTTAGGAGCGACGAATAAATTAAGGTTGATATGGGTACCCGGGCATTCAGAAATTGAAGGAAACCAGGCAGCCGACCATCTTGCAAAAGATGGGACAAATATACCTTTTATAGGACCAGAACCTGCTTGCGGAATAACTGCGCAAACAGTTAAGCAAGAACTTAATACTTTGCTTTGGCAATGGCACAAACGGCATTGGACAGCCACATCAGGCCAAAGACATTCCAAGCTCTTCCTGAATGAGCCATCCAAGAAAAGAACAGACAACTTACTTGTAATGAGCAAGCAAGATGTCAGACTAATAACAGGACTGGTAACAGGACACACAAATAAACATTTGCATAGGTTGGGCCTCAAACAAGAACCAACATGCAGAGGATGTGGAGAAGAGGATGAAACCCCTGAACACTTAATATGTCACTGCGAAGCATTTATGGCAAGCAGACATAGTCTTTTAGGAGCAAAGAAATTGCACACTGAAACACTAAAGGACATTAGTCTAAAGAACATCTTGGAGTTTACAAAACATACAGGGCTCCTAGAATAGGAGGAAAACACGGAGGGTACAATAGACCAGAAAGGTCGCAGTACAGGGGCAAGAATGAACCACCTCCCGACAACAATAATAAAATATTATTACAAAATAAAAAGATACCTATAATATTAAAATTCACTTTATAATAGATGACGGATTCGAATAGAGGCATTTCCAGTGAAAATTTTAACTTTTTAAATGATTCTTCAAAAGAAGGTGACGACTTTGAAATAATGGCTATTAGAAAAAAAAAGAGAATTATATTAATTAATATTTAAACCGAAACAGGCTGAAATTAATTGAACAATTTTAAAGTCCCGTAGAAATTTTTTTGACAATTTTGGCAATTTTTAAATCTCTCACAAATAACTTAGAAAACATTTTAAAAGAAGATTAATTGGAAACTTTTAAGAAGTGAAAGGAACTACTTTGCACATATTTAAAATATTTTAAAAATATGAACCATGCATCTTATTTCAATAAATATAGCGCGTCCCACTTATCAAAATTTGATGAGTAAACATAACCACTTTCGGAAAATCACACCTTGCATAAGATAAGTAAAATTTTTATCATTTGTGGTACAGATATACATGTATCCTTGAAATATATTTAAAAATATAAATGTGTGGTTCCTACACAATTTTGAATTATAAAAAATGTTGAATGTAATGTACCTACCTCAAATGGAAATTTCCAAGATTTTCGTACACCATAGTCTCCAGGATTTACATTATCAATATACCATGTTAATATTAGGAATATTAAAGAATCCAGAACCAACATCCATAGAATTTTTCCAATACTATGGTATGGATAGTAATGGTTAGGTACGGAATATAAATTATTCCAACGCATTCCAATTTCTAGATACATAAAATATAAATAATACAACTATTGATGTTATACAGTGTTCAAAAAAATCTTAACTCGGAGTAGGCTATGAACAAAAAAACGTATGTCAATTTGAAAGTATTTAATTAAATGACAATTTGATAAGAGATATTGTCAAAAATGTTAACTAAAGAATTCAAAGCTTTTCTTCTTGCATCCTTATTTTAGAAATAGAAATAAATTAGAAAACAGCGAATTGTAATATTCTTTATTATCTTTAAAGAAAGTAGGATTGCAAATAGTAACATATATCGTAACTTGGTGCAGTTAAAAATGACTACAGTGCATATACCTATTAACTAATATATTGCGGATCCTATGCTTTTCTTGAAGGAAACACTGCGAAATGGAAATATCATTTCTGCATAAGTCTATCTCACACAAACACCCAACCGCGAATTATGCGCATGCTTGGAAACCTTCACTACTATTGGCTAACGAGGAAATCATCACTTTTTGCGAATCACAGAGTTCTGTTTATTAACGGCTAGCGCGAGAAATTTTAAATTTAAATTTGAGAAATTAAACAATGTACCTACTATTTATTTTGTATGTAAATTCTTGAATATAAATATTAGTAATAATGAAAAACATTGACATATTCTAGTGCTAAATTTGAATTAAATAATTTACTTTGTTGTACTGTAAAAATAATAGGAATACAATCTGGACGGGATTAATTTATTTAGGTGACAAGAAATTACTGTATGAAACACAAAGCAATTGCTTTCGAAGTGCAACTACAAACAGAAATGAAATCAAACGTCAAAGTCAAACCATGTGCTCGCTGCATCACCAGGGCAGCGTTCCAAAACCTAGAATACCGAGTTTTGCCGTAGAGTATGATGTGTTGTGTTTTGGAACGAATGAGAGTTTTGTTGAAGTAAAAAATTGAAACTAAATTAAAAATAATTTTAAAAAACTAACAAAACTACTTATAATTACAACATTAATGTCAAGCCCGTAATAAAAGCGCTTTTATGGAGCACTCTCCTCAATATAATGTGAAAGTACGCTCCATAAAAGCGCTTTTATTATAAAAATATGCTCGTAATACACGCCAACGTATTTACTTATGTTTATTTTCAACCAAAAGCATGTTTTCTTCCTCAAGAAGGCAAATTACTTTCATATGTTGAGAGTAGTGAGCATCTACGTTTGAAAATATTGTGGAGTAATTTCTATACCCTCCTCGTTAGTAGAGTAAGTAGAACATCACTTTGGAGTAAACTCTGTCTGTTTTGGAACAGGTTGAGTAAACTCTGAGAGTAAGGTTATTAGTTTTGAAACGACTATGAATAATTTCGTACTCTAAGAGTAGGATTTTGAAACGCAGCCCAGCCAGCGACGCTGTCAGCGTTAGCCAATAGTAGTCAAGATTTCCGAGCAGGCGCATAATCGCCTGTTGGGTGTTTGTGAGAGATAGACTTATGCAGAAATGATATTTCATTTCACAGTGTTTCCTTCACCTACTCTTATTGGAAAGATACGAGTATTAGCAATATTGTGATATTTTTTATTGTAACTTTAAATATTTGCAAGCCTCATTACAGTTGTAATATATTCATGTTTACTTTTTCTTATCTTATATGTATTTGCATTATAGTATTTATTGTCTATAAATTTGTAACGTATAATTATAATTTTGTATTTATATTTATGCTCACTGTAACTTTTATTCAATTTCATGTTGTATTTTCTTTGTTCTTTAGTCCATAATTTGGGTTCGCCTGTTGGACAAAGTATTCAATAAATAAATAAATAAATAAATAAATATTAGTTAATAGGTATATGATTTTAACAACTTGACTTTTGAACTGACTAATGATCAGACATACGTTTCTATATTCATAGTCTACTCCGAATTATAATTTTTTCTGAACACACTATTTTAATTGTTACCTTTGTCCTCATATTCATACATGGTTTTAAATCCATAAGTTAAACATGTATTCGGGAATAATAATACAAAGTTACGAACAAACGGCAAAGAATTGGGATTATCCCTGTTTTCTAATAACTGCGCTGGAACTATTGTTAGAATCCATACAACTGTACCTACACTGGAACCGATCATTGCTGCAATAAAAATAAATAATTAATTATTATTGAAGTGAAACTTCTTTACGGAGGGTGTAAACTAAAAAATCGCGTTACGGAAGTTGAAACACTCTGAAGCAAATGGATATGGTTCTCAAGTAAACATAAAACCATTTTAAAAATCAAATTTTCATTCTGTGAAGATCATTTTGATGTACCTATATAAAAAATAATAATTTCAGTTCTATCATTGGCTAATATGTTTTGCACGTCACAAGCAGAGTAATTTGGCGCCAATTCAAAATGCATACTTTTAATTGCTATTGCTTTAAATATACAGGATTTTTGCAAAATCTCATTAACGCTATCAAAAAGATCTATTCTTGGAATAGTACAAAAATATTTTCAAATACAGAGGGTGCCTAGGAATGGGGGATTCCAGCTCAATCGAATTAAAGGAAAATGGTAAAAAAATACGAATGTATATGCTGAATAACGAATATCAATAAAAAAATGAAATGGTATAATTGAGATATTTCGGAAATAAGGGTTTTTTTGTTATAGCACTTCGACACGTATATGAAATCTATATATATACATGTATAACAAATAGCGTGTTAGGAGGTGGGGGTTACTACCAATGGAAGTTAAGAAATTCAAATTCGAAAGGAGGGGCTAACATTCCTGTACTGCAGTTTTAAAACAGTTTTTATTTTAACATAAATTTCTTGCATTAAACTTAATAATTTAAATACACCTGTAATTATAAAGTATGTAGACTTATACAGTGTTATAATATTCATTTATTTTATGTAAATATAACTTAAAATAGCATATATTTCAAGAACATTTAGGTCCATGATGAAAACAGTTTGATATAAAAACACATATGCGTGACGTCACGTCAATCTTTTCAAAATAGGGAGACCAATAACTCGCTTATTAATAGGAATTTTTTCACGGAATTTTCATCAATAGTCTTAGTTTTTCTAATATTTTCAGATGAAATTATAAAAAAAATGGCGGAATAGCGCCTTAAGAGCATTGCCGGTCGCTCAGCGAAATCAGTTTTGTAGCTAGTATGATACTAGTGCAGACAAACTTCTTACGTTCCCCCACTACTTTTAAGATTGCTAAGTTTATTTCTCTCTGTCTGCTTTTATATGTGTTTGTCCTTGTTTAAAGCATAAGGGGAAAACTCAGCCCGTGTTAAGCAAATTGTTGGAGTGAGAGAGGAGATGTGTGTAGTAGAGGGGGAACATATTCTCCTAACACTTTCTCCTTCATAGTCTATCGTATCGATTTCTGAAATAAGCGGCAAAAAGGGGTTTAGTAGAAATCAAATTACAGCTAAACTAAAAGAGATAATTTAGATTTTTTTTCACAGACTTACTACTAAAGGTGGGCGCTATGGGGGTGACCCAAACATTTTTTGTATAAAGTACAGTTTTCGTGTTTAAAATAAATTTTAAAATAGCCATTTTTATGATGTTTCTTGAACTAAATTTAAATGCAATAGAAATTAATAATTGGTCAGCCCCATGCATTGATCTATCTACTATACAATGGTATCAAGTTTGAAGTTATAACTTAATATTTAGGAGTGTAGTTTGATTTCTACTAAAGTGCTGTTTAGCGAAGCACGGGCAATCGCTTTAACTGGAAACTTTAATAAATGGACTTGCTTAACTCTTGTGAAAATATTTGCTAAAACACTTTAAACGTGCACAATCAGATTCTATAATCTATAGATAGGTACCAAATTTATTTTTAGATATTATGCAAAAAAAATTCTAAGTGTACTTATTATTGTGAGTGTGATCTATTAACTATTAGTCACGCCAATCTTATATTGAAAATTTATTGTAACAAACAAGTTGCATTATCAAAATTTATGACTCCATAAGAATTTTTATTTGTTGAACTTAGCATACAAGCTTTCGTGTTTATTTTATTTCATATTTGATAACATTACTCATGCATGCATACTGTATTACGTTAATGTAATTGTAATTAGGTAAAGTTATTTATCATACTAATAGCACCATTATTATAATTACAACTAATGAAAGAATTATAAATTATTTCTATTGAAAATTTGCGCACTAGTACAATTTTTGATATAATACAAAATGATATTCTCAGTGTTGTAAATTTAGATTTTTTATTACTTACATTTTTTTTCTTTTTATATAATGAGGTCATGCACGACTTTTTTTTATAACTTTAATCGATAGAGTAGTGAAAAATAATAAACCCGTATTTTTATTTTTCCTCAAATCGATCTTTAATCATGAAAAAATTGTAATTGAAAATGACATACTTTAAAATGAGGCTGCTAGATGACGTCACAGAGTGACAGGCACGACCATTTTGATTTTCACATTGTCTTAAACGTCAAAGTGACATTTTTAAAGATAACCTAAAATTTATGAAAGTAAACATGTCGATGAAACGTTGTTTTGTGCCAAAATAAAGAAAATAATATTCTGCAATAAAATTCAATGTCTCACATGCGTTTATAACCTTCTACCGTCTAATTCAAAGATTCAAAAGTGAAAGAAACATCTGATGTAACGTAGATAATTTCACGCCAAATGAAAATTATATTTATAAAAATAAATAGAACGATATTATATTAATATATTATAGCATATTCAGATATGTAATCCTCAATTTATAGTTTATATATATTTTTCTTTTAGAAATTACGTGTCCATATAAAATGTCTGTTTGAAATGAGTCTGAACTTGGTACGTAACGTTGTGACGACAAAACATGGCTGGTTTTTGCAACTTTTTAAAAATGTCATACTTTAAAACGATTTTATACAACAAAAAATGTAAATAAAAAATATTTATCATACTGAACGATAAATTAAGACTATCCTTCTTCGTTTTAAATAGAAAAAAGGTGAAATTATTTTTTTTTGCATGACCTCATTATACAATTTAATTACTAAAGAATGTAATGAGAAATGATTGTACTTACGTTTGCTAAACCAGGTGGATACCATGAAACAAAAACATATTCCAGATGTACAGTACATAAAAAAGAAAATCCATAATAAGAATCCATCGGTATATTGAACTAAAGGAACAGACTCGGCCGATAAAGGTACTTTAAGCAGTATTGTAATTACGGAAATGGAAATAAGAATTGCTAAAATGGAATGAATGTACCAACCGGACCATAACATCCATGATTTTAGGCCCATCATTTTCATTAATTCCTACAAAAAAACATTAATTCTATTAAAATTATGTTGAGTGACGTTGAAAATCAATTACATAGGCATTCATTCAACATAGGTAAAATGTTTTTCCTTGCGCGTTCCCAAATTATTTTAGAAAAATATTCTTGAAATGAGACCAAATCAACATTAATAGTGTAGCGTGCGAGCGTACCGTACCGACGCCACTGGTCGGACAAGCCGCTAATAGGGTCCTCCACTATATTTTTTACCTCTCGCTAAGAGAGGTATTGGATTCATGCTAAAATTCGCATGTTCAGATTTTATTGAATAAGCACGATTTAAGGTCCCTAGAATCCGATTATAACATTTTTAAAATGATGTCTGTGTGTGTGTGTGTGTGTGTGTGTGTGTGTGTGTGTGTGTGTGTGTGTGTGTGTGTGGATGTGTGTATGTATGTCTGGATGTTGTAGACACGATTCCTCAAAAACTATAAGATTTAAAAAATGTTTAACTGCAGTTTCCTCAATCTGATATTCCTGGGAAGAGCTGAAAAGGTTTTGGTAACAATTGAACAACCGGAAGTAGTAGTTTCTTAGTAAATTTCTTCTGAATATAATTTTTTGGGAGTTTTTTTTTATTAAATATTGAAGAACATAAAATTCTCCATCTAATACACTTAAAATTTTTATTATATCTTGTATAGATTTAGAGATAAAGACACTATAATTTATAGAGTAAACTAATCGCAGAGGCCAAGGCACTAAGGAAACCAGTTGACAAATTCCAATGTTTATAACATGACACATGTGATTGTAAAATATCAACATTTTTAGTGACATTCTGATAGCTTTTTCTGGGAAGTATATTTAATTTTTCTTATTGTTTTATTGATTAAATATTTGAAATTATAGGTAAAATTGTGGTAAAATGCATATATCCACCAGAAATACCGCCAATCTGGTTAATGAATTGGAACAATCTCTGACATGAAAATGATATAAAATAGATATAATTAGAATTATATGTGTGCAAAAGACATGTTAAATACAATAAAAAACAATATTTAGGTAAAGTTCTGTATTACATATTTTGTTATAAAACGACGGTTCGAAAGCGAAGTGCAATACAATATATATATAGCCTAATATGGAAATGACGAGAGGTCTTGTGCTGGCCACAACAGATTTTTTACAAAACTGAAAGTGATATGTAATTTTAGAAAGTCTTTATTGTTATTCGTTAAGCCGTAATAATTTTTTTAATATTCTGTGACGTAGATATAGAGGAGATTTTGTTCTCAAACAGTGGATTTCGCTAATAATTGAAGTCAAATAAATTTATTTTTTCAACACTTATAAAATGTATAAATATGTTAAAATAATCCTTGTAGTCAATAATTGGAAATATGGGTGGATAATAAGTAATTTAATGTCATAATTAATAAAAATACTACCTACTACGTATATGTTATAGTCCAAGATTTGATTACCACTGGTAGCCTATGTCATTCAACATATCTTTTACTTTCGTACCAACGCTTGTAATTTGTCACGGCATCATAAATTTAAACTAGCATTATTTGGTTTATTTCTGTTGTTTTATTGTTGTTATTTTCTGCATTTATATACTTGCAAATGGATACCGTATTTCAAAAAGGCGATAGCAGAAGGTTTGAAAGTAGTAAGAATTTGGTATAGAATAAATGTGTGACGTAGATACAGAGATGAGGAAATGGTAATAAAAACTCGATTATTTTTGAAACTAATAACTATTTTTAAACTTTGATAGTCCTTAATATACAGTTTTAAGGTCTAGTTTTATTATAACTGACCCTTGTTCTAATTTATTACTACAGTGGAGGGCCCTATTACGGCGTGTCATAGGAAAGGCAGCTGTGCAAACAATCGTCGCGATAAGCTAAATAACCATGTGCCCGCAAGCGGTTGAAATAATCGTCGCACTACATTTTTTCACTTCACCCAAATAAATAAACGTTACAATATGTTCCTAAAATAATTTGGGCTTTATCATCGCGCAAGGAAAACTGTTTATTTAAAATCACCTTAATTCCAGAAGCTTTCTCTTCCATAACACGTTGTATGATTCCAACAAAAACCAGCATAAATGAAAATACGGTCAATATAGGCATTACTTTAGAAAATATAGTGTTCAATGAAAAACTCATATAGTGAGGGGGATCTGGTAACTGTTGACGGGTTAACTCGACATCAATTTTTGTGGGTGTTTTAGATTCATTTGTTTTTAATTGAATAAATGCTAAATCAACGGATTGCTGTATGCTAGTAAAACCATTCGTATAATAATAATATTCTGTAAATTAAAATATGGAGTTTTAGTGTTATTTATTATACATTGGGTTCATTTTAAAAAGGCCATCATTGCTATCTTGAGAACTATAAGAGCTAGAAGGAAGGTTAAATTAGCAAACAATTTCACAAGATAAATTTAAGAAAAAGAAAAATTATTTTTTTCGAAAACTGGCATGGAAAGTTAACATTTACTATGAGCACGCGAAATGATAGTTTTTGTCTACGGAACGTCAAAGACTTACATTCAGGAAGTAAAAATCTTTTATCTACGATAGTACGTAAAATTGAGGATTACTTGTTAGTTTTAAGTTTGTAAAACGGTTGTTGAATAACAAAGTTTCAGTAGTCACTGGTTGCCGAGCAACGAGCGATTAGAATTTTTAAACGTGCTAAATTTGCAAAAACAGGTGAATATTTTGTTATCATGGCAAACTTTTCATTCAATATTGTTATCCTAATGGGCGACTTGCGTACCTTTTCTTTATTTCATATTTTTGAAGAGCAGGTAAAAACTTGCTACCCATATTTTTTCTTTTGACAAAATTTTTAATAATTAGCCAGAAAAAAAATAATGAAATTTGATTATTTGAATTACCGGCATGTATGACGTAGAATTACGCCGCACCAATGAGTGGTCGTAAAGCCATAGCGTTTGTTTTTACGGGTAATGTAGATCTCCTGTTTGACGTTTCAGCAATAGTTTGGAGGTTAGTATTTTAGTATATCTTTTTCGTATCGATATTTTAAATTAAATGTAACTACCTATGTGTTTATTTGTGAAGTAATTAATATATTTGAGAGCCCAGAGAGAAAAAAATGTCAAATTCAAATTAAAACTTTCTCGTACGCAATGCCATCTATAAGTTACATTCTTAAACATGGTTCCCTTCCTCAGTTCAATATAATGACGCCACAGAAAATTTTCTTTTTTAATTTACTAAAAAAAAACAAATAATTTTTTTAAAATAAAATTTCTATTTTTATACATGTTTTTAACATAACATTATGCATTAAGTGATAGAAATTGGATTTTCATTACCACGCAAGTAGCCCATTAAAAATATTCTTTTATATTTATTTATTCGTAAAGCATTTTTAGTCCCTCAAGGGTCTTAAAACCCATTCGTGATTAAAGTCTAGCTTTACGTATTTGTATCGTAAATAACTATTACATCCTACAATTTTTTTTATTGAAAAAAGGGTGAGAATGTAATAAAATCTGCTCTTTTAATTTTAATTTGCTTTAAAAAAATAATTCTATATATATTTGTCCCAAATGAGCAATTATTCAAAATAATCCCGCTTATTTACATGACATTAGATACATTGACTGGTAGCACAAGCCCTGTTTTAACTAAAACGCTGTTTTAAGAAATGTCAGATTTCATTATTTAATAATAAAAATAAATAGTATTAAATTTATCAAAATATGACTTTAAAGCAGAACATCGTTTGTATTCAAACAAATATTTTTAAAAAAATCGTTCTTTAAACATAAGGGTGAAATTAAATATTGAAATTTGAATTTGACATTACTTAAAACAGTGTTTTAGTTAAAACAAGGCTTGTGCTACCAGCCATTGCTATCACGGTGACTTTTTATATGTCACATTAATGAAACCTAACCATCAAAATTTTCTCTTTACATTTTTATTAATTTTGGGACGTAGTTTTCTTCTAGATTGCGAAACGTCACATTTGCATTAGAGAATGTAAAAGCATTTAGCAATTGAATATCAAACAACTTTTTTCGAAAACTATGTTAACTATTTTCGACCAGTGGTTCTCAAAATATGTTGGCCCTTTTAACAGTCCTTGTAGCTTTTATAGTTCTGGAGATAGCAATGGTGGCCAATTTAAAATGAACTCTGTACATTTTTTAGTAAGGACCAGTTGCACCAAAGTAACTTAAATTTCAAGCGTTCCAAATTGAAATATTGCATCGAAATGAAATGTCAAATTAATAATAGGGTTGTTGCAAAAAAATTATACGCCTTCTAATTATTAAATTTAAAATATATATTATTCTTTATATAATCTCAAATTTGAAAATATCGCTAATTGTCCAATTACAATTATTAAAATTTGTGTAGAATTTTGAAAGGGAAAGTAGGTGGTGGACACACTGTTTTTCTATTGGTTATGAATGACGTGCTGTATATAATTTGACGTCATAAGAGTGGGGAGTTGTTTTGCACGACTATTTCTGTCGCTAATATTTTTATTCAATTATTTATAAAGAATAACAAATAATTATATTTTTTTATTACGAAAAATATTGCATAAACTTTAATTTGAAATTTGGATTTGATTTTTTTTTTTTATTAAATATCGTTTAAAATTAAGCACAATTGATGCAACTTGGTATAAGAGAAATATTTTACCGTAAGCTTGGAACGGTTGTTGCGAAGAATATAATCGATTAATGTCGAAATATGGAGTCTGTGATCTTATTCTATAATCTAACTTATTTGGTAATTTATCGTCAGCAACATTATTAAAAATAACAGCGTACACATCATAGTAAGAATACTGTTTTTCTTCAGATAAAAAACTAACTAATTTATTTTCTGATTCAAATCCACCTAAATTAAATAAAATAATTAGTAAGTAATAGGTACAGCACATATATTTTCATACTTACGAAATTCACAATAAGAATTACAATGTTTATCATGCACTGAAGTCATTATATTATTTGTTTGAGTATTATTAGGGGCATAATATAAGTATTGAATTCTACGAACTTCCGTCTCAATAGGATAATATTTGGTTTCATTTACATAAGTTTTTTGCAAATCTGGTACGAGGGTATTTAACAAAGCAAGAACAAGATACAACAAAACTGGTAACACTATTTCAAATGTTGTAAAAATCCATCTACGTTTTCTTATTATTAAGTTTTTCCAAACAATTAACTTCATTTTTAATGCAAAATTAGCCATGGTTTATGATTGTTTATACTTATAGTATAATAAATATTTTATGTGAATTAACACAACACTGCACTAACTTCTTGTTTAAACGCCAAAGCGTTTCTACTGCACTGATAACTCGAACTTATCTGTAAAGAATAAATACGTGTTACAATACTCAGCAAAGATATGACTAACACATTCCTTGGAATTCACACGTAATATTTCACGGATTTCCGTATATATATTTCCTTAAATATACCACTAAAACATTAAGTTTCATAACTAATAATTTATATATACAAATTAGGATATCTGTTTATTGTTGCAATAATTAAAATCGTAAAAATTGTTAGCTTTACATAAAACGCTTTTTATATTTCCCGCGTTTTGAATGAGCCCGACATCTATCGCTGACAACTCATATATCGGAGGTACTCAATAATTTTGCCATCATTTCCTTTTAAAAAACTGTCTTACAATGTACATTTTATTTAAATATAATGTATGGACACTAAACAAAAATTTTAATACGCAAAAATAGTTACAACGGTATATATTATACAGCAGTAAAAATATAAAACCATGAGTAAAACTGTTTTATTGAGAACGTCTGTATTTAAGTCAATTTCACGGTCCGAGAAACTAAACCTATAACCTGTATGTGTTATACTTAAAATTTAAAACAATCTGTTAATATTTACTTTAAATGCGTCTATGATAGCTTTAAAAGGGCGTGTATTTAAATATATGAATATTATTTAAGTTTTACAAAATTGTACTTACTTCAACATCTTTAACTTTTGCGAGAAACACAGAGCTTCTGCAAAGCCTCTTCTTACTCTTCTCTGAGGAAACACTAACACAAATGAGTAATTGTAATTAATTTAAACTATGTGTAGAGGAGAGCACACCTAATGCGTACATCACACAACGACTGTAGTGTTCAAACTACAAATAGTACAAATAAGATAGGTTGTCCTTGGTGCTGCTTATAATTTTATCGAGAATCGATGCAGAACTCATGTGGGCGGTACTTTGTTTACATTGACATTTAATTTGATGGTCTGCTTTAATAATTGGAGAACTTTAAACTTTAATTTCACATTTGTTAATGTAGGTATCGTACTATTAATTAAGAAATAGTTTTGTTAACTTGAATAGTTTCTAATCAATAAGTCTAGTGAAAATATG
This sequence comes from Ophonus ardosiacus, assembly GCA_943142095.1. NCBI lineage: Eukaryota > Metazoa > Arthropoda > Insecta > Coleoptera > Carabidae > Ophonus > Ophonus ardosiacus. The sequence goes on from OW964823.1 coordinate 85,831,417, forward strand.
GTGCGCTTATATACATATTACCTATGTAGTTCGGAAAATTTTAATGCGTATCTACGATTTTGCGGAAATTGTAACTTTAGTAATTTCTAAGAATTATTAATGAAAGGAAGTATGTTGAAATTATTAAAGGGAGAAGATGTTTTTAAAGTTCATTTTTTTAAGGCGCATTATGAAAAATATAAATCAAATGTGAACTTTATTACGAACAACTGATTAGTTGTTTTTACCTACCGCCACGTTTAGGTAAGGAAGGTATTGTCTTTGGTCAAAAAATAATAAGTTTTTGATGAATAAACACGTTTTCATATCCCTAGAATACGATTGACGATAACTCCAATACTAAAATTTTAAAAATTATAATTCTTTCGTATTCCTCTTCTTTACATCCATATGAAGAGCTTAGATATTGGTTATAATAGGTCAACCGAAAGTTCCCTTATTTGAAGTTATATTTAATACAATATTAATATATATACCGGGGCACCGGGCGGTCTCCTATTTTTCGTAGGAAATTCAATGTTAAAATTTTGATTTGTCGATATCTCTTTACCTATTAATTTTAGAACAAAAGTGTAATGAAGAAAAATGTACAGATTGAAAAACTGCATAGATTGAATACCAAGTTTGTTGCTCAATTGTTTTTGTGTATGAGATAGCGGCAAAAGAATATACACTATTTAAAGGCAATTATCAGAGTGCCATGAAAAAAAAAAAAATAATAATTTATGTTTCTTGTTTCTGACATACCTGACAGATTTATCATTTTTTTATTTTATTGTTATTAGAATAATAAGAAGACTTAATCTAGAAGAAAAAAATCTGTTGTGGACAGCACAAAACCGTCCGTGTATTTGTACAAATCAGATACCAAAAGTTCCTTGGAAAAGATTTTATATATTCTGTAAAATTGTAACACGAACACACTATTTTTTATAAATTCCATATTGCAAGTTCCTTTGAAAAGATTCTATAAATCCAATATAATTATAACACAAATGTACATTCTGTAAATTGTACTTCACACTTCCTCATTTCTATACAACGCATCTTTTTCACACAGTTCTTGCTCTCTCAAATATTCTGCTACACAGTCCTTCCATTTTCTCTTTGGCCTTCCTCGTACTCCCGGCATTGAAACTGCAAGTCACTTGCGAAGGACACTCTGTCACTTATGTTATTTTCTGATCCTATACTTTCCATTTTGGTTTTGCACTTGACACTGACATCTGTCAATTAGAATTTTTTGAATATACATATCTGCTGTTTCCATAATTTTTGCAAAGCAGACTGGTTTCTGAAAGTTAACCTCTCTTAATCTCTCTATAACTCTATATTTATTGAATATGAAGAAAAATGTATAATCAAATCTTACAGAGAATAAAATTTTCTTTCATATTAATGATCATAAAATGTCGAAAAATGATATTTAACTGGGTTTTTTCCAGAAAAACTGTTAAGATCTTCAAATAAGGGTACTTCCGGTTGACCAATTATAACCAAAATCTAATCAGCTCTTCATATGGTTGTAAAGAAGAGGAATACGAAAGAATCATAATTTTTAGAATTGTAGTTTTGGAGTTATCGTCGGAGAAAAATTTGTCACACACACACACGGACACACACACACACACACACACACACACACACACACATACAGACATCAATGTAAAATTAATAAAATCGTATTCTAAGGATCTTAAAACGTTAAAACGTGCTTATTCATTGAAAACTCACAATCGAATTTTTTGACCAAAAACAATACCTTCCTTTTGGCGGAAGGTAAAAATGATAATCTCAAATTCTAATAAGAATAAAATAAAAAGAAATGTCAATTCTGTCAAATATGCCAGAAACGAGAAACATAAATTATTGTTTTTTTTTTCATGGCACTCTGACAATTGTTGTAAATCGTGTATTTTCTTTTGCTTCTAACTCATACATAAAAACAATTGAATAACAAACTTAGTAATCGATCGATGTAGCTTTTCATTCTGAACATCTTTCTTCATTATATTTTTATTTAATTAATAGGTAAAGAGATATCGCCAAATCAGTATTTTACCATTGAATTTCCTATGTTCGGAAGAAAGACTAGACACCCGATAAATATTACAACATTGGTATTTGAGTTAAATATTTATTTTTAGAAAGCAATTGAAAAATTCTTGGGATTTCCCGCTCAATTTTTGCCGTTTTTCCTCGTCCGTGCCCGGGAGCTATTATTATTTAAATGCGTGATTTAAAAAGGAGTGTTTAATAAGTTTCCTACTTCTTATAAGTTTTTCAATTCTTTAATGATTATACAATTGTTAGATTTTGGTTTTAAAATACTTAAAGGTTAAAGCAATTTTTTTAAATAATAATTTTGTAACAGAAATGATTTAAGATAAATAAGACTAGGTACCGCAAATTATTATTTTTAATATGTTTTTATTGTCGCAAATATAAAATTTTTGTAGATCGTGTTGCTAACTAACTTCACGAGATTGTCAACTATTTTTGATTATAATAATATATTCATACATAAAGTAGCAAGTGATATGATTACCATCAATGATATTTTCGAGTGTAACCGAGTTCCAATTTCACGAGCAATATCTTCGATCTTCGATTATTAATCATATCACGAGATGTAAGTTGATAATGTGTTTTTATCGTGTAGAATAAATTGTTTCATAATAATAGTAGAGCTTTGAGTACAATTATATAATTTATTAAACAATCCATACTAAAAATATCGGTAACTAAGAAAAATTTAAACAATAACAAATGTTTTTAAGTAATTTATTTATTAGAAATCGATTAAAATGAAATCAGTAGCAAACAATAATTTAATTTTTATGTTTTTGTCAATTTGCAGGTGAATGGAAATTGTCGAGTTCCCGAGTAATTGAGTACGAGTTCGTATTTGCAGATATGCCGGGTAGCTGAGATCTTCTAATGTACCTAAGTCATGATAAATAAATTCATTTTCTTTTTTGATAATAAATAAATCACCACGGCATATTACCTATCAGTAACAGTAATGCTGATAATATCAAGGATAATGATATCATAAAGGCGTAAGCACCATTTTAACAATGGGGTATTTTTAATGCTGTAAAATATTATTAATATTAAATCAAAATAATGATAATTTTACTTGGTAACAAACATTTCAATTTTACAACTAAAGCCTGTTAATTTGTTAACAAACTTAGTGAGAAATAATTATGAACAAAATTTTTAAACACAAATGTCTTTTACGTTTCTTTATGTTGTAATTTGTTAACGAATCTAATAACAATTTATTATAATGTCGAACAGTCTTTTGTAATGTCAATAAACTTTAATTTTTATAAGAAACAGTCTTGTATATTTGATACAATAAAAATATATTTTTATATTTAATTTTTTTTTGTCCTTTCATGTATGTAGTTTTTAAAACGGTCACCAGGTGACAGCACCTATCAATAAAGGTTTCAACTTTGAGTCTAAAATCAATCGAAACAATTTCATTTGTGTACACACATAATTTTCAATGCTTTTGGTACTTAAATTTATTAGAAATGGGATTTAAATACTGTCAGATGACACAACGACTCTTGTGTAGTACAGATAGCATCACACATTCTATACATTCCAAATATCCATGTACCCATCTCATTTTTAGTGATTAAAATTATCTTAGTAAACGTCCCATATGTGTGGGTATCGGGTATACATCACTTTTAAAGACTTTTCGTAATAATTGATTGACAAGTGCTGCTGCCTAGCGGCCATTTTAAGAACTATTTATATGTACGTATGTATGTTCAAAATAAGACAATATTTCTGGCTGCCTATGCTAGAGCAAAACGGTTTCTAACATGTGCTGCTTTTTAGCGGCCGTTTTAAGAACTAAATACATACGGGCAATAAAACTGCTAAAAAATGAACAATTTATATATTAATTTATATTTTAATGTACAATAATGTTATACATAACGGGTAGTTACATGAAATACAACAATGTAAAGTACAAATAAACAATAAATACAAGTAAAATGTATACAAACTATTATTTAAACATCCATATTTCTAATTTTTCAGGGCAAGGGTAGGTAAGTACATTTATTTTTCAAACACAATGAGAATGAATACAATTTAAGTTATGAACAACAATGTGTTACAAATAAACAATAAAAAAAACTTAAACTAATACAATTTTTTGACAACTTATTGTTGTATTTCTGATAGTTTTCCGAAGGGTCTAACACTTAAATTCGTTAATTTATAGGGCTAAAGGGCCGGAAATCGCGTATTCTTTCCATTGGTATGCACAGAATTTATGAAATACCTTTGGTTTATAATATATTTCAAGTTTGTGACGAAGGACCTGTGCTAATTCCTGGACTAAAAAGGCTAGAAAGGCCGGACAAGTATTGTTCATTTTACATGGATCTGCAAAAGTGAAATCGGTGATCAGATTTTCCCCAATGGCTTAAATAAGCCCTCAGCCCTTTACAAAAAGGCTGACTCCGTTCGAATGGTTACTTTCGTACCCAGCGAATTTAATTCTAAAGGATAGGATAGAAAAATTCGGAAAAATCCTTAAATATCAGGATATTTCCCTGTCCCTTTTGTTATTACATAGGAAAGGTAAATAAAATACTCTTATATATCATCTATTAGCTTCGTCCAGTGTCGTAGGTACCGTATCCCATTGCTGGGTGTCAGGGCCGTATCCAGGATTTCATTTCGGAGGGGGTTCTGGTTACATAATTATATTATTTTTCAAGTAGATTAACGTGAGCAGTTTTTTGCAGACTGTTACTCCCTGTTTTGACTGATAACCATGGTTGTGGTATCAAAAGAAAGATAAAAAAATTCTGCATTAAATGACAAATTTACATATATTTGTTGTCATTTGATACAATTTTTATCTTTCTACTGATACCACAACCACTGTTGTCAGTCAAAAAGGGGCGCAACAGTTTGCAAAAAACTGATTTCCCATTTTAATCTTCTATGTACACCTTTAAAAAAGCACCCGGTATACAATTCTTAGGGAAATAATAAAATAAAGGGAGTGTCTACAGCACTGTCCAGACAGAGCAGCAAAAAAAATTAGTGAACTGTCGCACATGCGCAGAGCAGCCACTTCTCGAACATAATCTAAAAACCGCTGTCTACCAATTATGAATTGTCAGTTAGGTATACTGACAATTCCTAATTGGTAGACAGTGGTTTTTAGGTAGATTCGAGAAGTTGCCGCTATAATTGTCCGCTAGATTCTGTCCAGTACGACAGTTCACAAATTTTTATTGCGGCTCTGTCTGGACATTACAGTAGACACTTCCTAAAATAAAACAATATTTTGGCCTTTACATATATCTTTATTTAATTGTAAAAAGCAATTGGGAATGTTATACTCGCAGTTTGGGACGCGTGGTATGATAGCGCTAACATCTTGGTTAGACATCTTTAAATTTTTTAGTATTTTATTTTACATTTCAGGGGGGGTTTGAACCCCCAAATCCCCCCCCTTGGATACGGCCTTGCTGGGTGTATGGTGGTCCTCCGCGAAACCTGAAATCAAACATAAACATTGCTTATTTTGAGCGGCAAAGTACAAAAGATGTAATAAATCAACACTTAATTACAGTAGGGATATTACGTGTTAATATTAATATGAAGTAAATGAATTGGAATTTGAAAAATCTCTGACATTTAGGAGCTTCCTCATAGAATGAAAGAATAGAATTAAATTTTTTTGTGTGCAGAAGAAATGGTAAATACAATAAATAAAATAATATTTGGGTAAAGTTCCGTAATTTTTACCTCTCGCTAAGAGAGGTATTGGATTCATGCTAAAATTCGCATATCCAGATTTCAGTGAATAAGCAAGATTTAAGGTCCCTAGAATCCGATTATAACATTTTTAAAATGATGTCTGTGCGTGTGTGTGGATGTGTGTAAGTATGTATGTGTGTGTGTATGTCTGGATGTTGTAGACACGATTCCTCAAAAACTATAAGACTTAAAAAATATTTAACTGCAGTTTCCTCCTCTGACATTCCTGGGAAGAGCTGAAAAGGTTTTGGTAACAATTGAACAACCGGAAGTAGTAGTTTCTTAGAAAAATTCTTCTAAATACAATTTTTTGGGAGTTTTTTTTATTAAATATTGAAGAACATAAAATTTTCCATCTAATACATTTAAATTTTTTATTATATCTTGCATAGATTTAGAGATAAAGACACTATAATTTATAGAGTAGACTAATCGCAGAGGGTAAGGCACTAAGGAAACCAGTTGACAAATTCCAATGTTTATAACATGACACATGTCATTGTCAAATATCAACAGTTTTAGTGACATTCTGATAGCTTTTTCTGGGAAGTATATTTAATTTTTCTTATAGTTTTATTAATTAAATATTTCAAATTATAGGTAAAATTGTGGTAAATTGCATATATCCATCAGAAATACCGCCAATCTGGTTAATGAATTGGAACAATCTCTGACATTTAGAAACTTCCTCATACAATGAAAAATGTATATAATTAGAATTATATGTGTGCAGAAGACATGTTAAATACAATAAAAAACAATATTTGGGTAAAGTTCTGTAATATTTTGTTATAAAACGACGGTTCGAAAGCGAAGTGCAATACAATACATAATAAGCCTAATATGGAAATGGCGAGAGGTCTTGTGCTGGCCACAACAAATTTTTTTATTATAAAACGACGTTTCAACAGCGAAGTGCAATACAATTATTGTATAATATAAAATGGAAATGGCGAGAGGTATTGTGCTGGCCAAAACATATTTTTATTATTTTTCGCATAATATTTTTTAAACCTTGATAGTCCCTATTATACAGTTTTAAGATCTAAATTTAACATAAATGACCCATGTTTTAATTTCACTATGGTGGAGGACACCTTTAATTATATGAAAAACTTATAGATTTTTTTTTATAGAATTATGTACTTAAGATTGCGATAAACAAACAATAATGTATTATATGTATAATGTTAACATCTGCTAAAATTCTCATGTTATACAATGGTTGGTAAATGATATTTGTAAATAATTTAAATTTTCTTTTATGTTTCATACTCCATATACCTATTCATTGTTATTTGTTATACACTCCTATTTCTTATCGTTAAATCTTTTTTGTTACATTTATTGTAATACTATATTGGTCATTTCATTTTATCTCTTTCAAGTGTTACGTACAAACTAAATAAAAATGTACGAAAATTTAGCTGCAGAAAATGGAAAGAATATAAAAGGATTCAATACAATAATAAGAAAAAATACATTTACTACAAATAATCATTTATCAAAAAATATTATTGAGAAACCAAAATCAAGATTATCGGCGTACAAAGATTTCTTCAAATCATTTCTAACTATAAGTAATATTCATGGTCTTGCATATTTATCATATAACAAACGACATCCAGTTGAAATGTAAGTATAGTATGTCTCAACTAACAGTGAAATGACACGCCGGACACGCAGTCTCTGATGATGTGGTAATATTTTATTTTAAATTGTATAATGAGCCGGATTCACATTTTTCATAGTAATAAAAAAAATCTGATGTGGCCAGCACATTACCTTCCGTCAATTCTATGTAGTTTGTATAAAACCCAAATACCAAAAGTTCCTTTGAAAAGATTCTATATATCCAATAAAATAACACGAACAGAAATACTACGTAAGTTGCACTTGACACTGACATCTGTCAATTAGAATTATTTCAATATATCAGCCGTTTCTATGATTATAGCAAACCTGGCTGATTTTTAAAAGTTAATCTCTTTTTAATTCTTTAACTTTATATCTAATGAATATGAAGGAAAGTGTATAATCAAACCATATAAACAATAAGATATTTTTTCATATTGATGCTCAATAAAATGTCAAAAAATGATATTTAACGGCATTTTTTCAAGAAAAACTATTAAGAACTTCAAATAAGGGAACTTCTAGTTGACCAATTATAATCAAGAAAAATTTGTCACGCACGGCAAACACGGACTTAAAACCATAAAATCATATTCTAGGGACCTTACAACGTGCTTATTTATTAAAGACAAGGACAAAAGTAAAAGTTTTTGGATCACCCAAAAATGTAAAAATGTTCAAGGGGTCCTTCCATCTTCTCTTTGGCCTTTCACTGCATGTCACTTGCGAGAGACAATATGACATACCAATTTTTGATCCTATACTTTCCATATTTGTTTTTGCACTTGCAACAGACATCTGTCCATTAGAATTTTTTGAATGTATCAGCTGTTTCCATGATAAATAGCAAAGCTGACTAATTTTTGAAAATTAATTTCTTTATAATGCTTTAACTCTACATCTATTGAATATAAAGGAAAATGTATAATCAAACAGTATAGAGAAGAGTATTTTCTTTAATATATATAATAACAAAATGTCAAAAAATAATATTTAACTGCGTTTTTTTAAGAAAACTGTTAAAAACTTCAAAAAAAGGTACTTCCGGTGGATCAATTATAACCAAAATCTAATCAACTCTTCATATGGATGTACAGAAGAGGAATACGAAAGAATTATAATTTTTAGAATTATAGTATTGGAGTTATCGTCGGAGAAAAATTTGTCACACACGGACATACATACACACACACGGACACACACACACACACACATACAGACATCATCTTAAAAATAGTAAATTCGTATTGTAGGGACCCTAAAACGTGCTTATTCATTAAAAACTCACCACCGATTTTTTTTACCAAAGACAATGCCTTCCTTACCTAAAGGTGACGGAAGGTAAAAAACACTAGAATTTTTTCTAGAGTGGCCCACTCTGGGACCCCTCTGGCAAACGGCCCTGACTATCGGCACATAAAAATCTGTTGTAGACTAATATGGCTTGCATTTGTTGTTGCTGGAATGTACGGAGCTATTTCCATAAGTCAAACCACTTGGACTCGTTATCAAGAAAATCCTACTGTGATTTCAATGGAGCGAGATCGCTACAATTGGAACACATCTTTTCCAGCAGCCACAATTTGTCCAACTTTCAAATTAAATGATGATTTATTAAAAAAATATGTTGAGTAAGTTTTCTATAAATTTTATAGACTTTAAATGATGCTTGCCATGGATGCCGCTTTGTAATTCGCTAGTGAAATAGAGCAATATGACGTCTAGCGGCGAAAACATGAACTAGTACATGGTAGTAAGTCCTAGCCGAGGTAGCGGCGAACGCATCGTTTCTGTCACTTATTTAACAAATAAATCACGAGTGGATTGAAATTTGTAGGCTATACTTCATTTTACGTAAGAAAATAGTAAATTACTCTTAAGAGCCGACCGTTTTTACATGCATTGAATAAATAATTTAAATTTGTGAAACCAAGCCTTGTCAATAATAAATATATTTATCTGTAAAAATTTCAAAATCTAAAATTGCAACAAAATATGGTTAAACATCACTTAATTCTGTAGATTTTATTTGACAACTGACAGGCGATATTTGTTTCGTTTCTGTGAAATAGGTTTATATTCTGACCAATCAAAGGGTAGAATTTATATATCCCTAACTAAACCAACGCTATTCTTACGTGAAATAAAGTATAATAACAAAATCTAAAACTTCAACAAGTTTTAGTTGCGTTTAATCTATGTACGTCATTAGCACGCAGAAATCCAGAAATAATTAATTTCCAATAATTTCCCGAAAACACGAACCTAAATTCTATAGAAAAATTTATTAGAGAAATTTGCCAATTTGAAATAGTTGGTAGACGAAAGTTATGCATTCATCTTTTAAAAATGGGAAAGGAACCGAGTAAAAATAATGCTTGCTCCTTGCATTTTGTAAAGCAAGATTATATTTTGCCGGGTATAACTACAAGATAATAATTACTGAGTGTCTTTATTAAAATACTTCATAATAAAATGTAAACTTGTAGACCTGCCTGCACAAAAATGACAATAAAATAATAATACTTTCTCTCCATTAATCTACCAAAGACTGTAATAATGTAGATTCAAGAAAACAAATACTTTTATCATGTAAATTCAAAATTCGAGAGAATGCTGAACATAATTTTTATATGAAACGGACTATTTCGCAAAATTCAAAATGTTATTCATACTAGAAACATAATTTTTATTTAATATTAACTATAATATTAATATTACTTTGTATTTCAAACGCCGCAGTGTATAAGAATACAGTTGCGGGAAACGAAGCATCTACCTTAAACCGGCCATAATGCGTCACGCGCTAAGCTCCTCCTCTTCTTCACTTGCGAATACATTAAATAAATATATCATCACGGCATATTACCCATTTCTGGGTGTGCCAACACATATAGAAATCGGTAATGATGACGATATAATTTTCCGTGTGAGCGCTTACCAGGCGTCACTTCACGGGCACTCATAGCTGGTGTAGAGAGTGCACCACAGGGGTAACTTTTGCGCCATTTAAAATTGGAAATATTTGGCGTCTGTCGGGATCGAACCCTGTTCCCCCAGGTTCGCGACAAGACACTCAGGCACGCAGCCATGGGAGCAAATCTATAATATTCAACGAAAATGTCCTAATATTTCTGTTGCAGGAAATCTGCTGAAAAAAACAAAACACTTTTACTTTCATTTATTAAAAGTTTGTCTGAAGCTTCATACAGCACATTCCACAAAGTTGTTCCTTATGACGGAATACCTAGCGAACAATATATGCAGTTGTTACAAGATCTGGTGTTTGAATTTGATCCTTCAGTTTCTAATTCTGGAGCTAATGGATTTCAATATTCTCTAGAAAAGATAATATCTGAAATGGGCATTTGTTATTGTTTCAACTCCAAACTAGCTATTTACAATTCTCCCAAGTATGAAATAATTAATTGTAATTAGTTGTTAACAATTACTCGAAATCTCAGATTTCGTACGAGTACATCCTTACAAAAATAAAAAAATCTGTTGTGGCCATTACAAGACCTCTCGCCATTTCCATATTAGACTATTGTACATATTTGACATTTCTGCTACACTCAGAAACACATATCTTCTTTATATAGGTATTTTTATATTTTTTAATTCATTCTATTCACTCTTATTCTTCTAAAGTTCGAGATACTTCCAATTCATTGATGAGATTGGCGGTATTTCTGAAGGGTATATGTAATATATGTAATGTCTCTGGCTTTTTAACACTCAGATTTACTTGTCAATTACAAACATTTTAATATTTTCACTTGTTTTTCATGGGCTGCGAGATACATTTACAACTTATTATTTTATATATTTATATTTATATGACTCTATCTTTAACTTCATAGATTTTTGAAATGTATCGGATAGATATTAGTAGTAACCGAAATTTTCAAAAAATAATATTTAGAAGATTTTTTAAAGAAACTATTACTTCCGGTTGTCCAATAGGGTCCTCCACCATAACAGAAGATTGAATAAAAAGTTAGTTATATAAAGTAGATAAGATAAAATCATGATTGAGACGATAAAAGTTTTTTAAAAATTGTTAGTTTTTGAAATATTAGTGATTTTAAGCATCTATACATCTACGTCACAACGATTGCTATCTTTCTCGCGCAGCCTACTACAGAAACTGGTGCGAGAAAGATATAGCTATAGGTTTCTTTAAAAATCAAATGTAGTTGAACTAAAAACAATTATGACTTTTTAATACTACAAATTGCTTCAAATTAAACAAAATTTCATTTAAAATAATAAAAAAATTAGAGTGGAGGACCCTATTGTTACCAAAATCTAGTCAGCTCTTCCCAGGAATTTCAGATTGAGGAAACTGCAGTGAAATATTTTTTAAGTCTAATGCCCGTATTCATAAACACTCCTAAAATTTTTAAACGGTTCGTTATAATTTTTATCCAATAAAAACAGTCGACATTGAAAGAAAAATCGAAATATTATTTGTCAAGTTTCATTCTATTTGGAAAAATACTACCTTTTTTAGTTTATGTTCTGTTTTAATTAATTTAAACCCAACGTTTCGGCACCATAAACTGGTGCCTTCTTCAGGGGATACATTGACATTTATTTTTAATTAACAAAAATAACAAGTTATTATAACAACTTGTTATTTTTGTTAATTAAAAATAAATGTCAATGTATCCCCTGAAGAAGGCACCAGTTTATGGTGCCGAAACGTTGGGTTTAAATTAATTAAAAAAGAACATAAACTAAAAAAGATAGTATTTTTCCAATTTATAATATGAGTTCTGAAAGATATTTTAATAATTTCATTCTATTTGTCAAAAATTATAACGAACCGTTTTGAAACTTTACGAGTGTTTATGAATATGGGCATTACAGTATTTGAAAAACCGTGGTTCCAACATCCACACATACACACACACACACACACACACACGGAAACGTGCTTATCCACTAAAATCTGGATATGCGATTTTTAGCATGATTCCAATACCTCTCTTAGCGAGAGGTAAAAAGGTACAATTATTTTTTTTGCATGACCATATTAAGATTTCGAGTATTTGTTAACGTCTAATATACACTATAGTCAAGAAATGTATCCTCGATATTAATAATTTTAATATGTATTGATTGCAAATACTGATAGATATTGGCAGCAAGGATTGTGGAAGGTGTTACCAGGAAATAGGACATTTTATGTACATCCTCTCGATGGGGAAGTTTTTGCAAATGTCGTTAATATGTCTACAGGTTTCCATGTAAGTAAAGAAGATGTAAAATGGTATATTATACAACTAGGGAGAGAAATGTATATTATTTCTGAAGGTGCATTGTGAAATTAATCAGAGAAAAGTTACATTCTCTACAAAGTTTAAAATTTTTTATTTATAAATAAAATATATAGAAAATGTATGAATGCATATCTGCAGAAAATTTAATAATTTTTAAAATAAATAAATAAATATATCATCACGGCATATTACCCATTTCTGAGTGTGTCACAATCTGCTTTATCGCAGATATCGGTAATGATGATGACATATTTGTACCGTGCGGGCGCTTACCAGGCGTCACCTCGCGGGCACTCATTGCTGGCGTGGAGAGTGCAGCACAGGGGTCACTTTTGTGCCATTTACAATTCGAAATATTAGGCGTCGGTTGGGATCGAATCCGGTTCCTCAGGTTCGCGACCAGACACTCTGGAACATAATTTGCGAACAAATGACATTTAATGTGTGTAGTCAGTAAAATCAGGTCATATTACTACAATTTTCAGTAAAAATGAAAACTCAAATCCCCTCTGTTTTCAGATCTACGTACACGGTCCTTACGAGGTAGCCGATTCATCTTCAAAGAGTATCTCCTCTTTAAATGGATTTTTCTTGCAAGTGTACCTAACGGCCTTAACACTATTCAGCAGTCAACGAGCAAAAGATCTGAGTGTGAATCAACGAAAATGTCGTTTTCACCATGAATCAAATCTTCCTCATAGTCCTGTATACAGCTATCGCCTATGTAGAATGGAATGCCGAATACGTTTAGCGAAACAGTATTGCGGATGTATGCCGCATTTTTACAGAAAATTAAGTACGTAAATATTTCTGACACTAACAATTTTATTATGTAACAATGTTTATTGTTAAAGGTAATGATAAAATATGCGATGTGAAAGGATTACATTGTTTAGCGCAATATTCTGGTAAGAACAATTATTATTATTTTTTATTCATTTATAGTGTCAAAATTAGTAACTCTTTTTAAAAGAAAATAAACAAAGGAAAAAATTTAAAAAAAATCTGTTGGGGCCAGCACAATGCCTTCCGTCAATTCTATGTATTTTGTATAAATCTCATATCAAAAGCTTGTTGGAAAAGATTCTATACAGTGTGTCCCATTTAGAAGTGCCACCATTGGGATCTCGAGAACTATAAGAGATACGATGTCGGTTAAATGGAACTTTTTGTGCGACTTTGGGAGGCCATCTCAGATGTGCTTTTGTTTTTCCAAAAATTATCATAAGACACTAGATAATGCCGAAAAATTGATTATTGTTGATTTTTTTCAAATAACTTCTAAACTATTGGTAATTGGGAAAAACGTTGCAAATATAAAAGATAGATATTTTTATTAACTAACTAGTGGTGTACGAAACAAATTTTTATAACCGTAAATTTGCGAGATATAACACAAACTTATATTTTTTTAAATGGAACGCATATCTGATTTTAGTCTCAAAAAAAAATATTATTTTTTTTTTTCAATGTTGTAAGGGTTATTATGTTTTATATTTGTTTTGCCTTCAAAATTATTATTTTTTCCTTATTTTGTATTAAATTTACAATTATTTTGAAAATATTGGCAGATTTCTATTTAGAAATACTCCTTGTATTTAAATAATTTATTTCGTTAGAAAAATTTGCCCAAAACTCGTATCAAATTAATTTTTATAATATTTTATATCAGGTTGCCGTTGGCACATTATAGTGTAATTTGTAATTATAAGTCTAGAATAAAAATATTAAGTAAAAAAAGCATAAAATAAATTATATCAAATAAAATATAATTAATAAGAATAATATTTTTTTTTTTGAGAAATAATAAGAAAATTCACAAAAATAAAGACGATTCCTCAAAAACTATAATATTTAACTGCAGTTTCTTCAATCTGACATTCCTGGGAAGAGCTGAAAAGGTTTTGGTAACAATTGAACAACCGAAAGTAGTAGTTTCTTAAAAAAATTCTTCTAAATATAATTTTTTGGGAGTTTTTTTTTTTATTAAATATTGAAGAACATAAAATTATCCATCTAATACACTTAAAATTTTTATTATATCTTGTATAGATTTAGAGATAAAGATACTATAATTTATAGAATAAACTAATCGCAGAGGCCAAGGCACTAAGGAAACCAGTTGACAAATTCCAATGTTTATAACATGACACATGTCATTGTCAAATATCAATAGTTTTAGTGACATTCTGATAGCTTTTTCTGGGAAGTATATTTAACTTTTCTTATTGTTTTATTAATTAAATATTTGAAATTATAGGTAAAATTATGGTAAAATGCATATATCCATCAGAAATACCGCCAATCTGGTTAATGAATTGGAAGAATTTCTGACATTTAGAAACTTCCTCATACAATGAAAAATAGATATAATTAGAATTATATGTGTGCAGAAGACATGTTAAATACAATAAAAAACAATATTTGAGTAAAGTTCTGTAATTTTTTGTTATAAAACGACGGTTCGAAAGCGAAGTGCAATACAATACTTAGTATATAGCCTAATATGGAAATGGCGAGAGGTCTTGTGCTGGCCACAACAGATTTTTTTCCATAATATTTAAAATAATCGAGTTATTATAAAAAACAGACCAACGAATCACCCGGTTTTTCTAATAAAATAAAGAATATTACAATAAAATGTTTTAAATTTTGCAGAAGAATTAATTAAACTAAAGAACAAATGCAGTTGTTTGCCAAATTGTGACGAAGTGAACTACGTGGTGGAAGATTTGGACACAAGAGAATGGTTTCTGGGTTCGAATCTGCAATGGGGCTTGAAAGAATATCCTAGAATGAGGCTTAAACGAGACGTCCTGTTTGGTTTCACGGATTTACTAGGTTTGTAATAAAATGTACTTAACTATTTATTAAAAATATACTACCATACCTTCTTTTTGTAGTGTACGTAGGAGGGATGACAGGATTATTTTTAGGATGCAGCGTTCTCAGTTTTATAGAAATTATTTACTTTTTTACCATTAGGTTATTTTGGTTTACCATCAATTATGGGAAGAGCACAAAAGTTTAATTATTAAAAAGTTTGTTATAAGTAAATTATGCAATATCGCACTATATAGGTATTTAACTCACACGAATCTTTGTATATTATAAGAAATTGTTACACCCAAGTGTGAAATGGAAATAGAAATTTGGGAAATCAAATTCCCTGTTGTATACTTTATTTTTATTCAATTTTGACGTTTTAGAAGACTGTCATTATTAACTCCATAGCAACAGCTATAAGTAACATTTTATTCACAAGAAGTGAATTAATAGTTATTTATGAAACAAGTGTAAAAAGTATAGTCTTATTTCACTAATAGAAAAGTTTGGCCGAACGAGCCGTAGGCGAGTTAGTTCGTCAAAAGAGTGAAATAAGACACTTTTTTATTCGAGTTGCATACAATTTTTTTTTACGCCTGCAATAAGTGTGAAAAAAGTGCAGTAACGTTAAAAAAGACATACTTTATAAATCCATTTTAATATAAAATAGTACACTTTTTTTTACAGACAAAAAAAAAATCACTCTCACAAAATTTTAACTCTGGAGCAAATAATGCATTTAAAATAACATCAAGCACGAAAATAACACTCATCACAGTATTTATCAGATATTATCAGCCATTTTCATTATTTTTCACGACACAAATGACAGATAAAGCTTTTTAAATAGATGACTTGACGTCTATCATCGACGATTGTTATGCATAGCTTACTAACTGATTAGTTTTTTATTTTGTCAAAATTATAGATATTTATACACCAAGTGAGCTCAGATATTGTTTATTTATGAAAAGAAAGTTTAGTTTCTTCGAGTGAATAAACATTCTTAGCTCACGTGGTTTATATAATATTTTATTCAATTTTGACGAAATAATAATAAAAATCTTGTAGCACGCCATGCTCTAGTTTTCTCAGGGGTGATATATCTGAGCCGATAAATAAAGCCTGAGGACGATCATAAAGGTAAATAAATTTAAAAAAATTGTACTGGTCGATACCGCTTGCAGTATAATTTAAATAAATTATTGAACAGTGTAACAGGAAAATTTTATTTCTCCCATTTTCAACCAGTGTAAATTAGAAATTTAAACAAGTAACATTTAATTTAGATATTAGTGCTTAGAGATAGTTATATTTTGTAATTTTGTCATTTGATGATTAATTTTTATTTATCTTTATACTAATATAAAAATAAACAAATATACTTTACTCAATAATAATGGGCTACTTGCGTACCTTTTTTTATTTAATATTTTTGAAGAGAAGGTAAAAACTTGCTACCCATATTTTTTCTTTTGACAAAATTATCATTAATTAGCCAGAAAAAAATAATGAAAGTTGATTATTTGAATTCCCGCCATTTATGACGTAGAATTACGCCGCACCAATGAATGGTCGTAAAGCCACAGCGTGGTGCCGTCCCATAGTAATGGTATGTTTGTGCGGGTAATGTAGATCACCTGTTTGACATTTCAACAATAGTTTGGATATTATTATTTTAGTTTATCTTTTTGGTATCTATATTTTAAATTACAAGTAACTACCTATATGTTTATTTATAAAGTAATTAATGTATTTGAGAGACCAGAGAGAGAGAAAAATGAACTAATGTCAAATTCAAATTTAAACTTTCTCGCACGACCTGCCATCTATTTATAACGTTCTTAAATATGCTTCCTCTGCCCAGTTCAATATAAAGACGTCACAGAAAATTTTCTTTCTTAATTTAGTAAAAAACAAATAATTATTTTAAAATAAAATTTATATTTTTATATATATTTTCAATATAACATTACGTATATAATGACAGAAATCGGATTTTCAGTACCACGCAAGTAGTCCATTACAAATTAGAATTTTGGGATTTTTCTGAAACTTTTGAAATAGGTAATTGTTAAAATGATTTTTATTATCGTTAAAATAAATTTCAAAAGGTATTTATATTTATATTAAGTACCTACATTTATTTTACAAATAACAAATAATGTATATGTTAATGGCCAAACTCGATTTGAGAATAAACTACTTTGATTTAGGCCAAATTACTTTCTAAAAGAATAAAACAGTCATAAGTTTTGTGCGTTACGTAAGATTTTGGTACGTAATACAGTCATAATTACTTACACACAGATTTTTCACACTTGACCGTTACGTCATAGTTTGATGTTCGTATATTAGATATACGTATTGTATGTTTATCTCTGTCTTACTTATGGTTTCCTACATTCTGTCTTCGATACGTATATCTAATATACGAACATCAAACTATGGCGTAACGGTCAAGTGCGAAAAATCTGTGTGTAATGTGCAGAACTTATGACTGATTTATTTAGGTTAGATTTATCATAGGAACCAGTTTGGCCCAGTCCAAACCAGTTTAGCCTGAAATTGAGTTTGTTCTGTAACATTCTCTTGTATCATTACATCACTAACTAATAAAACAGTAAATATTTTACAATTTCAACATGTAATACGGAGATCTGTAAATGTACTCTTAAAATTTAATGACCTACAACATTCAAATAAATCTTTGGTTATATACATTCCTCAATACAAATATAACTAATAAAATGAAGAAGATTTGGACAGCCGTAAGAGAGAAGAGAAAAAAGAAGAGGTAGAAAAAAAAAGAGTGATATCGTGAAAAAATCACTGACGAAGCAGGAGAAAAAAAAATGTGCACAAATAATCTAAAATTTTCTTTGATTTTGAATGGGAGTACTTATTGAACATAATTAAACAATTCTTTTTTCCTAGGGTTATCGATCAAATGCAGCTTTAGACACGTGTTTCGCTCTTGTTAGAGTTCATTTGTGGTTCAAGTAACGGGTCTGGTGGGTGGTTATAAATCACCGCCGCTGTGACGTTGTATTTATTCACAAAGTGTGTGCAAATGCTGACCGAGGCAACATGATTGTATTTAGCAGCTTACTATACTCTGTTTTTAAACTGTAGACAGTAACTAGAAATTCTAGTGAGAAAATCAAAGCCTGTGATTGGCTGCTGCGCTATTTCGTGAAGCCGCATTTAACTAAACGAAATTTCAATGCTGTTTTTTAGCGATACACTGGTTCAAAAACGGTTTAACCCGGTTCAAACCATTATATTTTAGCGATGCAACGGTGACATCACTGACGCAAGCGTTTAAACCGTGTTTAAACCGTTTTATCAGCCGGTTCAAAACAGTCTGTTTTTAGGTTAAAATTGATGACGTTTCGGTTCAAACCGTTTTTGAACCACTGTATCGCCAAAAAACAGCTCAAGTTAACCTTCAAACGTAATTGAAACGTCAAACTCTCAGTAGTTGTCAAATCACTTGTTGAATTTGCACGTGTTTTTTTGTTTCATTTCTCTTTTTGTGATATTTCACGAATAAAATCAGTTTTAATATATAAATTTTTCATCAAGGAATTACAAAAAAATAATGCAATTAATTATTATTAATTATCTATAATAGTTTTGGTTAATGAAAATATAACCTGGAAAGTATAAATGCTGACGTGACTTTCATTTTAACATTTCAATTTCCCGCCAAATAAATCTAGTGACTTTTTTTGGTAACTTCTAGCGGTGTAAATGTGACTTCGTCTAGTGCTGTCTATAGTTTAAAAACACGGTATAGTACTGTTACACTTTGTCAGTTTTTTACCTCCCGCTACCCTAGGTAAGAGAGGTATAGGGATCGTGCTAAAAATCGCATATAGAGATTTTAGTGAATAAGCACGTTTTAATGTCCCCAGAATCCGATTTTATTATTTTTACAATGATGCCTGTAGGTATGTGTGTGTGTGTATGTATGTATGTATGTGTGTGTGTGTGTGTGTGTATGTCTGTGTGTCTGTGTGTGTGTGTGTGTGTGTGTGTGTTTTTAGTGTATATTGGATAACCGGAAGTATATAATGTAAAATCGAACACGAACACATACTATTTTTTACAAATTCCATACCAAAAGTTCATTTGAAAAGGTTCTATAAATCCAATAAAATTATAACATAAACTACACTAAGTAATGTCCTTCCATCTTCTCTTTGGCCTTTCTCTGCGTGTCACTTGCGAGCAACACTATGACATACCCATTTTAGATCTTATACTTTTTTCCATATTTGGTTTTGCACTTGCAACTGACATCTGTCAATTAAATTATTTTGAATAATTATGTCAGCTGTTTCCATGTTAAATAGCAATTCTGACTAATTTTTGAAAATTAATTTCTTTATAATGCTTTAACTCTACATCTATTGAATATGAAGGAAAATGAATAATGAAACCATATAGAGAAGAGTATTTTCTTTAATAAATATAATAACAAAATGTCAAAAAATAATATTTAACTGCGTTTTTTTAAGAAAAACTGTTAAAAACTTCAAATAAGGGTACTTTCGGTGGATCAATTATAACCAAAATCTAATCAACTCTTCATATGGATGTACAGAAAAGGAATACGAAAGAATTATAATTTTTAGAATTATAGTATTGGAGTTATCGTTGGAGAAAAATTTGTCACACACGGACATACATACACACACACACACACGGACAAACACACACACACACACGGACACACACACACACACATACAGACATCATCTTAAAAATGGTATATTTTTAGAATTATAGTATTGGAGTTATCGTCGGAGAAAAATTTGTCACATACGGACACACATACACACACACACACACACACACACACATACACACACACATACACACACACACACATACATACAGACATCATCTTAAAAATAGTAAATTCGTAGTGTAGGGACCCTAAAACGTGCTTATTCATTAAAAACTCACCACCGAATTTTTTGATCAAAGACAATACCTTCCTTACCTAACACGTAAAGTGCCACAATAGAAATTTAAGTTTTAGGTCCCCTCAGGTCAAAAATTTTTATTCCATATTTTGGTTTTATTTTAATTTAAAGTAGTTATGTTTTAAAAAAATTGTACAAAACGAAAATTTTGCAGCATCATTTTGATTTTTTTTATGTCGACCAGCGTTAATCCCCCACGGCCACAATGCTAATACTCAGCATAAATAATTTTAAAAAATGTTTACACCGAAACCAAATTAACTTACATTTTGCTTGCTACCTACCAAATATATTTCCCTATAATTTACATTGAAATGTCGCACGTACGTGATGTGATCTGGCTGCATATAATTTTCGGTTTGTCGGAGTACATGTATCCCCCATGGCCACAATGGACCGTAAGGTTTAAGGAAAATGGGGGACAGCGTTGATCCCCCATGGCACTTTACGTGCTAAAGGTGACGGAAGGTAAAAAGAATTGTTTTCGTAAAGCTAATATTATTTGGTCTGTTTCTCCCAGGGCTGTTCAGTTTGTAAATATATAATTCAACTTTACTATAATTTATGAACTATTCCTATTTTACCACACTGAATGACACTGTTCATACTGTTGCATATAACACTGCTGCGCCTGCTTATTTTCCTGTACATCTTGAGAGCTTCTCTGTCTTTTATTCTTGTATCGGCGATTCTGAAACCAGATCTTAACCTGGGTGGCTGTTAGCTGAAGACCTCGGGCTAAAAGCTCCCGTTCAGGTGCTGACAGGTATCGCTGCTGCTTGAAACGCCGTTCAAGTTCGTGAACCTGGGCCTGGGAGAAAAGCACGCGGGGCTTGCGCTTCGTGCGAACGCGGACGGATTTGCGGAGCTCGGTTTTGCTGCTGGTTACTTGGTTTTCTGCAAATTGAGAAAGAGTTAGGTTAGATTTCACAAAATCCAATACGAATTTTACAGATTTAAAGTAAGGCTTGGTTTATAATGAATTTATGGATCTATTCTGAACAAATCTGTAAGTCTTACAGATTTGTAAATCTGTAAATAA
The DNA here is from genome assembly GCA_943142095.1 of Ophonus ardosiacus. Taxonomy (NCBI): domain Eukaryota; kingdom Metazoa; phylum Arthropoda; class Insecta; order Coleoptera; family Carabidae; genus Ophonus; species Ophonus ardosiacus. The sequence continues at coordinate 85,853,019 of OW964823.1, forward strand.
ATGAACAAAATCGTAACGAAAGTTGCCACCCTAATGTTCTATTTTATATTAATCAACAAAAATAGATTCGTTTTTGTCAGGTTTTTACAGATTTACTGATCTGTAAGACTTACAGAGTTGTTTAAAATTGGTCTATTAATTTAAAAAAATTTCGTTTAGAAATTTTGATTAAAATTTACAAATTTCTCTCGGGTTTATGATCGATTTTAAAATTCTGAATCTGGCCAATCAGTATCTATCACGTGACTTGTCACTGCTTGTTATTTGACGTTTCACCAGTTATCAGTTCAGATTTTAGGTTACAAATGTTATATTAATAACCATGAATTTGTTAGAAGGTAATGAAGATGATTTTTTAATAATATCGGAAATGTTTTTTACTCTTATTGATTTGTATGATAAAGAGATAAAATAAACATAAACTTAAAAATCTGTTGTGGCCAGCACAATACCTGTCGCCATTTCCATTTTATGTTATATAAGTATTGTACTGCACTTCGCTATCGAACCGTCGTTTTATAACAAAAAAATTACAGAATTTTACCCAAATATTGTTTTTTATTGTATTCAACATGTCTTCTGCACACATACAATTCTAATTATATCTATTTTTCATTGTATGAGGAAATTCCTAAATGTCAGAGATTCTTCCAATTCAATTTTACAATTTTAAATATCTAAATAATAAAACAATAAGAATGATTAAATGTAATTCCTAGAAAAAGCTTTCAGAATGTCACTAAAACTGTAGATTTTTGACACTGACATAAGTTATTTACAAACTATGTTATAAACATTACTATGTTATAAACTTCTGAATTTGTCAACTGGTTTCCTTAGTGCCTTAGCTTCTGCGATGTATTACATTAGATTATTCTAGTGTCTTTATCTCTAAATCTATACAAGATATAATAAAAATTTTACGTAACCAAAATCTAACCAGCTCTTCCCAGGAATATCAGATTGAGGAAACTGCAGTTAAATATTTTTTTATTCTTATAGTATTTAAGAAACCTTGGCTCTAACATCCACACACACACGCACACACACACACACACACACACACACACACACACATATACGAACATCATCGTAAAAATGTTTATAATCGGATTATAGGGACCTTAAAACGTGCTTATTCACTAAAATCTGGTATGCGATTTATAGCATGATTTCAATACCTCTCTTAGCGAGAGGTAAAAATACTACGTGTTAATTTAAAAATATTTGGAGTACACTGCTAACAGGCCTATTCTACTAAAAAAATGTATAACGATATCGTTACTGAACGACTGTCGCTAAGCATTTGGTTAAACGACTTTAATAACGACAAATGCCAAAAACCTATTCTACTAATCATATCGTTATAAATTATTGTTATCAGGATTATAACGATAATATCTAACTTCATGTCTATTTTGAAAGGATAAATTTTCATATGTTTTTCAATTTAAATTTGACATATCGATTCATTGTTTGTTTATTTAATTGAATTTGACAATGGATATAAAGAAAAGGGCTTCGAGGACAACTCAAAGACAATATGAAATATATGTTGAAGAATTGGAAAATAATAGTTCATTGAGAATTAATAAATTGTCCACTGAAGAATTGGAAAAAATATATAGAAGACTTACAAGTCATTTACAGCCCGATTCACAAAAAAGTTTAAGCTAATCCTCATTTTTGGATTAGTGAATTCTATTCCATGATATTATCAATAAATGTAGATACTAGGAATAGATTTGACTATATTTTGAGATATAAACTGTGAAAATTAGAGTAGAATTCGCTAATCCAAAAATGAGGATTAGCTTAAACTTTTTTGTGAATCGGGCTGTTAAATTCTGTGGGACAGGGTAAAAGGATCTGATGTATCACGCATTATATAATCTCACATCCCTATACAAATATATAATTTTTAAATACATAGATAGTGCATCTATATTATATATCAATATATTAAATAATATTATCTAAATCTAAATTTTTAAATATATTTCTGCAATATAAGTAAAATGTCTAATTTTTATATACTGAAATAATTAAAGAAATTAATAAAATGTCTAATATTAAAAAGTATAATTAGTAAAATTGTACAGAAGTGAATAAATACTCATCTTTGCAGAATCTCTTGGTCAGCTATAATTAACAAAATATATTCTTCAGCCATTTTTACTTTTGTTCTCAAACTTTACGACTTCAACGATGCATGTGAACTTGTCGTAACGATAAATTAATTAACAGAATAGGGTTTTGGCAAAAATCGTTATCATAACGACTTATCGCCTGGTAACGAGTCATAACGATACATAATTTTTTAGCAGAATATGCCTGTAAGGCTGTGTCAGATGTCACATTTTGGCATTTAGTATTTAGGTCTACTTCAAATAAATATAACTCCGAACGGCACACTAATGACATAGCAACACTTTAGAACAACAAAAATGAATTGTACAATTCGAGTTAATTTGATGATTCAGATTAAATATTATTATATTTCATAAAATAGAAAATAAGAAGCTATTCTCTGTCAGTAAATTTGACGTTTTGTTCAAATTATATCAACGAACATAATTTGTTTAATTAGTGTGCGTCAACTTCAAGACATAGTGTGTTCCTGCAAAACCCTAAAATCTAATTCCTAAAATCCTAAATAATGACGTTATTTGGGGCATATAAATTTAGGATTTAGATATTAGGGTGATAGACACAGCCTAAAAAAAATAAATAAATATTACTTACTGTTTGTGTCAGCTTCACTCGTGGGCACATTTTGTTGCACTTTACCACTTTTACTGTCAAACTGCCCACAACTTCCAAACTGTTGATGTGACGTCATTGGTACAAAATCACTATAGCAACCATCAAGTTTACCACAATTGTTATTATGTTGCATTTGTTCCGTGAAATAATTAGACTGGTACGAATAACAATCGTACCCCGTTTGATAATGCTGATAAGACGAAGAAGTGTCCCACTGATGCGAATAATCATCTTCGTAGTTATATTCTTGTTTTGGTATTAAATACTGTCCAGTATTGTCAATATACTGTTGAGGATCTTGGGTTATGTTCAGATTTAAAATGTCTTTTACGGAAAATGGTGTGTTGAGACAATTTGATGTTGTATCACAATTTTGATAAGAATCCATTTGATAAGAATCTTCTGAGTTGATCATTTTTATAAACACATAACAAAACACTTGTTCAAACTAATTAGAAAATACTAATCAACCGTTTAGTGCCACAGTTAAAATAATTATGCTAAACTTCTCTACAAGCATCATATTTAAAAATTGAATAGTCCAAATTTTTAAACCAAGCCTACAACCTTAAAGACCTCTCCTTAAGATTCAAAATCGTCTCTCCTACGAGATGCCAACATGTGTGAAACTTACGACATATGTGTATAAAGATCAGAGTTGTGTGGAAGGAAGGATGCTGCATATACCCTAAATATATTTTGTTTTAGAGCATATAAAGATGACGTCATGTATGCCACGCCCTCTGGCCAATCAAATCCAAGGTACTAGTCAATATTTGGAGTTATGATTGATGAGTTAATATGAGAATCGTGTTCAATTCTAAATTGATGGTGATTTTAAAACAAGTTTTTTGCTTGGAATTATCAATCAAAAGGAGATTAATTATAAAATAAAATTATGTGTAACATATAAAAAACTAAAGAATTATAGTGATAAGTAAATATAAATACATATTTTAAATTGTGATTTAACATAAATAATTTTTACCTCTCGCTAAGAGAGATATTGGATTCATGCTAAAATTCGCATATCCAGATTTTATTGAATAAGCACGATTTAAGGTCCCTAGAGTCCGATTATAATATTTTTAAAATGATGTCTGTGTGTGTGTGTGTGTGTTTGTGTGTATGTATGTGTGTCTGGATGTTGGAGGGACGATTCCTCAAAAACTATAAGAATTTAAAAATATTTAACTACAGTTTCCTCAATCTGATATTCGTGGGAAGAGCTGAAAAGGTTTTGGTAACAATTGGACAACCGGAAGTAGTAGTTTCTTAGAAAAATTCTTCTAAATATAATTTTTTGGGAGTTTTTTTTATTAAATATTAACGAACATAAAATACTCCATTTAATACACTTAAAAATTTTATTATATCTTGTACAGATTACACTATAAGTTATAGAGTAATCTAATCGCAGAGGCTAAGGCACTAAGGAAACCAGTTGACAAATTCCAATGTTTATAACATAGTTTGTAAATGACACATGTCAGTGTCAAAACACAGTTTTAGTGACATTCTGATAGCTTTTTCTGGGAAGTATATGTAATCTTCTTTATTGTTTTATTAATTAAATATTTGAAATTATTGGTAAAATTGTGGTAAAATGCATATATCTATCAGAAATACCGCCAATCTGGTTAATGAATTGGAATAATCTCTAACATTTAGAAACTTCCTCATACAATGAAAAATAGATATAATTAGAATTATATGTGTGCAGAAGACATGTTAAATACAATAAAAAACAATATTTGGGTAAAGTTCTGTAATTTTGTGTTATAAAACGACGGTTCGAAAGCGAAGTGCAATACATTACTTATATAGCCTAATATGGAAATGGCGAGAGATCTTGTGCTGGCCACAACAGATTTTTATGTTTTATTCAGTGTTATTTGCTATAGCAACGTTGTTAAGACAACAACTTTCTTACAGAATAGGGGTGAATATGGTAGTTACGTTTAGAAAAGATGCAATCGAAAAATATCCATATACCTAATTTCAAATACGGGTACTTCCGGTTGAACAGTTATAATCAAAATCTAAACAGTTCTTATGGACGTAAAGTAGAGAAATACGGAAGAATTATAATTTTTGGAATACACATACATACAGATATCATCGTAAAACTAGTAAAACTGTATTCTAGGGACCCCAAAAAGTGCTTACTCATTACAAATTCACTACCGAATTGACCAACGACAATACCTTCCTTACCTAAAAATGACGGAAAGTAAAAATAACGTCAATATTTGGAAAAGTAAAATTATAATAAATTTATTTATTTAAGGCACTTTTATTAGTACTTAGAATATGTGAAAGAATTTAAATGACCAAAAAACTACTTGTTTAAATATTCATAAATCCCTCACTACTCTATTACAATTTACACTAAACACTTCTTATAAAAACCAACAAAGCCCTTACAGAATTCGGTGCATTACAGAGAACTAAATAAACATTAGAAAAAAACGAGGAATTCTTATTTGTACGTCTCAATTTCAAGCTAGGTGTCAAACTCTTCACCCCCGGGTGCCACAGGGGCAGTCCGTAGGCCCCATGGGGTGAGAAAGACTCCGACAGGGTAGCCAACAGTAGGAGGTGAGATCCATGAAAGCATGAAACAAGAGACGGCGCCGAGAAACTAACGCAAGGAGGTATTTTTTATACATTGAGCAGATGACCACTGACTTTGGTGTAATATTACCGATCTTATTTTCAAAGAATATATTTACTGATTGCATCATATGGGGTGTTCAAAATATGTGGAACACAATGTCTTGCATATTTTTACTTCCTTGTACGTAGTAAAGGAAGTATTGTAATCGCGAAAAAATTTCGGTTTTCAGATTTCAACGCAAATATACATTTTGACCAATTTCGTCGTGACGTCTATATGTATCTCGCATAACTCAAAATCGGTAAATTAAATTTTGTATTTAGGACTGTTATAAGAACATCTATTTATTTTGACAGAATTGACAGAAAAATATCAGTGTTAAAAATCACTGAAGGCTTTTTATGGGAAGTATATATATATATATATATATATATATATATATATATATATATATATATATATTATTTCTTATTTTATTATTAAATAAATATTAAAAATTAAATATACATACATATATAATTCGAAGAGTAGGAGGAAACTTATTAATAGAATAAATTATAAAATATGAAAATATATGAATAACAGAATTTAAAGTAATTTATAATGAATGACATTTTGTTATTACATTTATTAAAGAAAATATTCTTCTCTATATGGTTTGATTATTCATTTTCCTTCATATTCAATAGATGTAGAGTTAAAGCATTATAAAGAAATTAATTTTCAAAAATTAGTCAGCTTTGCTATTTAACATGGAAACAGCTGACATAATTATTCAAAAAAATTTAATTGACAGATGTCAGTTGCAAGTGCAAAACCAAATATGGAAAAAAGTATAGGATCTAAAATTGGTATGTCATAGTGTTCCTCGCAAATGACATGCAGAGAAAGGCCAAAGAGAAGATGGAAGGACATTACTTAGTGTAGTTTATGTTATAATTTTATTGGATTTATAGAACCTTTTCAAATGAACTTTTGGTATGGAATTTGTAAAAAATAGTATGTGTTCGTGTTCGATTTTACATGATATTATATAGAATCTGTTCCAAGAACCTTTTGGTATGGGATTTGTACAAAATACATGGAATTGACGGAAGGTCTTGTGCTGGCCACAACAGATTTTTTACTAATTTTACGATGATGTCTGTATGGGTGTGTGTGTATGTGTGTGTGTGTGCAAAAATTTCTCCGGCGATAACTCCAACACTCTACAATTCTAAAAATTATAATTCTTTCATTTTCTTCTTCTTTATATCCATATGAAGAGCTGATTTGATTTTGGTTATAATTAGTCAACCGAACGTACCCTTATTTGAAGTTCTTAACAGTTTTCTTGAAAAAACGCAGTTAAATATCATTTTTTGACAATTTATGTTATTATAAATATGAAAGAGTATTTTGTTGTCTCTACGGTTTGACTAAACATTTTCCTTCATAGTCAATAGATATAAAGAATTATAAAGAGATTAACTTTCGTAAATCAGCCAGCCATATATATGCAAATAATTCTAATTTACAGATGTCAGTGTGAAGTGCAATTTACGTAATATAAGTTCGTGTTACAATTTTACTGGATATATAGAATCGTTTTCAATTAACTTTCGGCATGGAATTTGTACAAAAATCCACGCACACACACAGACAGGGATCATTGTAAAAATGTTAAAATCGGATTCTAGTGTCCTTAAACCATGCTTATTCACTAAAATATGAATATGCGATTTTTAACATGAATCCAATACCTCTCTTAGCGAGAAGTAAAAACAGATGAAACCATTTAATAGCATTTACATCCATTCATTTATTTATCTCCGGAAACAAAAACTGAGAACATCTTTTTTCTTTCCGGATAAGTAATAAATAGGCAACAGAGCTTTAAAAGCAATATGTCATCATGACAAAAATCCAAGAGTGGCCAATTTGTTCACGAGCCCGTCTCGTCTAGTCTTTAGGGCACCTATGCAATTATCAGGCCAAATTATGACACTTTCCAAGCCAAAAAAAATCATAAACATCACACGAGAACGAGCAGTTCCCAGACAGCTTCATCAAGGCGCCACTAAAGAGATTACTAACCGCTTACAAAAATAAATCCACGAAAGAAATGGTTCTTTTTGAATATGTCTTTCTTTTCTGCAAATAATATAAGATCATGGTTGCTATTTATATGTTTTTCTTTGTTTAAAACAAACGCTACTGTCAAAAGTAACAACATATCCTTGTGAATGTTTTTGAGAAAGATATAACAGTTGAAACTTTCCAGATCCCTCTGCGATCCTTTTCAAAGTGAAATGCGATCCTTGTCTGGTGTATAGGGAAACATGAACTTCCGTCTTTCTCATATGCCGAAATGTATTTAAATGCTTTTATACAAGTGAGAAGAATTTGTAAACAATTTATTAACACCTAATTTGAATGTAGTTATTCAAAAATAAATGATTAATTATGGATGGATTTATAATACGAGCAAGAATGATTGAATTAAACAGTTGTTCTTGTTGGTATTTTAAATAAAGAAAATAAGTACATACAATTGAGAATAAAACCATTTATTTATATATATATATTTAGGGTATCTAGGGAAATATTAATGATAGAGCAAAATCGTTTGCACATTCCACGGTCAACTGTTTGAGAAAAGTTTAATAGTCGCCACATGAATTTTCGATCTTCTTTTGTTTCTGAACTACAGGTAAAAACTTGTTTTTCGCTCATTTCGAAAATATCTCATAACTTATTTATCATGGTAGTTAGAGAAAAAATGTTTTAACAAATTTTGTACCGTTTTTTAGGTAAAATAAAATGGCGTAATTATATTTTTTGAAAACTTTATAATTCTCGAGATATAACACAAACTTATGATTTTTTAAATGGTAACCTATGTTGAAAATAGTCACATCTTTTTGCTTATTTTATAAGCTTTTCAATGATATACAGAGTGTTAAAAAATAAGTGTCCCAAATTATGAGGGCATATAGTACTGACCAAAATGAGCAAAAAAAGTTTAATCAACATGGGTCCGATCTTCAATAGTTTCCGAGATAAAACGCAATGAAAAATGAGTGTTTTCGGTGTTTACCTCTGCTATCTCGAAAATTGTAAGAGTTACGACTTTGATTAAATGAGACATTTTGTTTACCTTTCAGAGGTCATCTTAGATCTTAGATGTGTTTTTGTTTTTCACAAAAAATCGAATAATTGTACTAATACAAAAGTTGTGGCGCCCTTGGCCAATATTTAGTTTTCAAATAACTTCGTAACTATTAGAAAGTGAAAAAAATGTTTCATATTATTTTTTATAGTCTATTTACTGGCATAGACAAAAATTTGTTTGACCACTATCTTAGTCTGTTTTTCTTCGATTTTAATACAAAATGGCCTCTTTCTCGAAAACAGTTGAAGATTAGACCCATGTTGATTAAACTTTTTTTACTCATTTTGGTCAGTACTATATGCCCTCATAATTTGAGACACATATTTTTTAACACTCTGTATAACAAGTCTACATTCTTTCGTTTTACACATGAATAAAAGATGATTTATTAATTTTTTGGGGTGCAAAAATTGAAAATCATTGTGAAACAAATGAAAAACTATTATAGTTCGTTATTCGGCAAAGTGACATTTTGCGTTGACAAAAGAGAGCGCAAATGGCTACTTTTTATAGTGTCTGTAGAAAATAGTATATTACTACTACGACATTAAAACCACTCCGCTACGCGTCGTGGTTTTAAACTCGTCGTGCGTGCTTTAAAGGCTAGCTTATACACGTGTATCATACGCTATTTTTTTTATTATAAATGCATCATAACCATTTAAAACTAAAAATTATTGCAAATCATACGGTTTTGATTTTTGATCCAGTGAGTTTGAGCGTTTCCAAGGAGACAGCAATTATTTGTATTGTTTACATTATACCAACAAGTCAATATTTTTCTTTTCTTTGTTTTAGTTATTATTCATATTTATTGTCATTTTTCGTTACCTAGGTAACTCAACAATTTAGCATGTTTTAATGGTCGATTTACGCACGCTTTTGCGTGTTTTAAAGAGCGATTATGATGCATGTATAATAAAAAATATTAAATAGCATTCATCATTTACTAGTATATGTATCTCATGTCATTATATAAAATCGCATCCATTTGTTATTATTATTAATAGATATGTAAGTATTCGTGTACATGTAACAAAGTGAGATTGCTCGGTGTTCGTTTACATCTTGAAGCACTTGTTTGGAACAGATAGCGGATAAAGCAAACAGGCATTTAGTTGATTAGGGCGCTCGGTTGACGTGTTACACGCGTTATTGCTGTATGTGTATGTGTGTGCGACCACACAACACTAACAGGTTCCCATGGGAACGCCCTGTCAATCTCCCACTCACAAACAGTAAATAGTTATTGTTTTTATAATTTTGTAATATTTGTTTTCTTTCGTGGTAGTTACCTACATTTTATTTCTACCTATAAATTGCACCATTAGTTATTTGCATACCAAGGGTTGAAAGTAGTTCTTTGCTGACCGAGACCCGAGAATAGAGATTGCCGTCCGAACGAAGCAAGGTCTGCACTAGTTGTAAAGATACTTTCAACTATACAGGATGTCTCTTAAATAGTGGGACATGGCTTAACCACAGATTCCTGAGGCTAAAATAAGACGATTTAACCAAACTTGCTTCTACCGGAAAGTGTACCATTTAGCCAGAATTCTGCTTCAAAGTTCTTCGATAAAAAAATAATTTTGCTTATAATAATCGGACGCTTTATTCGATTTGGATGAAATTTTATATGGTTATAAGTCATCTTTTAAGGTGATATTTGTTATTATTAGTGAACCACTAGTGTATGAAATTTAGGTGTCCCAACATTAATTAGACCGTAACTTTTTAATGGCAATGCCAAAAACGTGAAATTATTTTTCTTCGGAAAGATACATTCAATAGTAAATTTTTCGCTCTCTGTGTAATTTGTGATATCTGTTACGGTTCACACAGAAAAAAATAAAATCTCAGTCTCTGCACTGCTAAATTTTTAAAATAAATTTAATCTAGCAGTCTATCCAAATGTCAATCAAGAAATTTTTAATGGCAGTAACGAGTTGTTAATCTTCACAACTTGTTTAGGAGTAAGCTGAGATATGTAATCGTCTTATTTATAATAATGGTAGTAAAATATTATTAGGCCGAACAAACGGATGTTACTAATTTTAGAATATTGCGTAGAAAATTTTTGACAACCCGTAAAACAATTGTTACTGTCATTCAAAATTACTTGTTTGGTATTTGGATAGATTGCTAGATTAAATTTATTTTAAAAATTTAGCAGTGCACACACTCAGAATTTATTTTTTTCTGTGTGAACCGTAACAGATATCACAAATTACACGGAGAGAGAAAAGTTTACTATTGAATGTATCTTTCTGAAGAAAAATAATTTTACGTTTTCGGTATTGCCATTAAAAAGTTACGGTCTAATTAATGTTGGGACACCTAAGTTTCATACACTAGTGGTTCACTATTAATAACAAGTATCACCTTAAAAGATGACTTATAACCATATAAACTGTCACACCAAATTTCATCCAAATCGAATAAAGCGTCCGATGATTATAAGCAAAATTAATTTTTTTTCGAAGAACTTTGAAGCAGAATTCTGGCTAAATGGTACACTTTCCGGTAGAAGTAAGTTTGGTTAAATCGTCTTATTTTAGCCTCAGGAATCTGTGGTTAAGCCATGTCCCCCTCTTTAAGAGACACCCTGTATATAGCACCGCCATATTCTGCCAAATGATGCCGCGCGAAATTTGAATTTATATGTGAAAACTAAACATAAACGATAAAAAATTAACGAAAGAGCTTATAAATTTCAAACGCAATATTATTAATTTAAAAATACGCCATTCACCATTGCATTACAAATAAAGGTAGGTATTATATAATATTTTTTTTTCACTACTAGCCTAGGAACCTACTATTATTTACCTTTATTTGACATGAGAAATTCTTTTTCACTGCCGCTTCTTGTAACCATGGTAACCTAGGTCAATAATAATTTATTATTAGCCTAGGTCTATAATTCAAACTGTCACTTTTCAATCAAACTTAAGCCTCCAAATCCAAATATTATTTAACTCATTAAACTCAAGAAAGATGTTAAGTATATAATTTAAATTTGCCGCTTAATTTTAAATTGACCTACACTGCCGCCTCGCCTGGCCACTGTGCTGTTTTGGTGAAAATGTGAAATATGTAGAAATGAATAAATCACTATTTTTTTTATATTTGTAGGTAAATACATTTCAATAGATTTATTTAAAAATAATAATAAACTAATAAGGCTGCTGATTGTAACAGCACAAAGTGTTTTTATTAAATAATTAAATCAAATATAAATCAAGGCCCATAAGTGAGGTTATCAAACCAGCGAAATGAGCGAAACGTCAGATAAAACAGCCTACTTTGTTTTTGTGAATATTAGTAATTATTTATGCCAAGGTAGTGAAGATAATCATTATTGAACAGGCGCCTTGTATCCCTCGGTCTTCGACCTCAGGTTGCAATATTGGCGCTGGGTCAATAATGATTATCTTCTCAACTTTGGCGTGTAATGTGTAATATACTATTGCATAATTCATCTCTAATTGTACATTTAATAAATATATAGACACGACGACCCCTTCCCCCTCCCATAATATAAATTTGCAAAAAAAAAAACACAAGCTTTAAAGTTTAAAGGGGTCCCGTGGCCGCGTGCCTGAGTGTCTGGTCGCGAACCTGGGGGAACCGGGTTCGATCGCGACAGACGCTAAATATTTTCAATTCTAAATGGCACAAAAGTGACCCCTGTGGTGCACTCTCCACACCAGCTATGAGTGCCCGTGAGGTGATGCCTGGTAAGCGCCCACAAGGTAAAATATATCGTCATTATTACCGATGTCTACATGTGTTATAGATACTGGCACACCCAGAAATGAGTAATATGCCATGATGATATTTTTTTTAAGTTTAAACTATACTTTTGATTCTTCGAAAAATGCTAGTTCAAAAATATTTAAGAAATTTCTTTTATTAGACTCTTTCTTGTAATCAATATTATTAGGTTATAATCAAAATCCTTTGTTGTAATCAACAATTTTACAGTTATAATTTGCAAAATAACAATGCCAGAAAATTATCTGTTTGCATTTATTCAATTTCTGAAACCAAATGATATTTAAAATGATGACGTATCAAGGGCACCCACTCATTTTCATAAAAATAAGAAATGATTATTTATCAATGAAATTGAAATTTAGAGAAATGAAATCTATTAAGTATTACTGGTATGATGGGCGTCTGTCTAGTATCGCAGTAGGAATTTCCTGCTACAAGTGGACGACCGGTAATCATTCATTAGTCCACATAATCCTGCTTCTCAGCCATGCCTCCATGCTCCAAATAAACGCACCCACAAAAACCCAACAGAGCTCCATTTATTCTTGGAAATTATATTTCATAAACTGTATCAGTATCAGATAATGAATAACACTACCAAAACAGTTAAACATATGTAATATTAATAGCCATGTAGGAAAACAGTTGACTATAAACAGGATTAATTGCACTTAAGGTAAGGCCCGGGCTCGGGGCTAGAAAATTTGAAGATTCTATTCCAAAAAAAAAAAAAAAAAATGACATTTAACATTTTTTACAAATTAACATTTCTGACGTCTTTTGTGTTTTCTGAAAAGGAAAAATCTATTGTATTATAGGTACGAGGTTTTGAAAAAAAAATGTTGTCAAAACGTCGTTTTATAATAAAAAAAAATCTGTTGTGGCCAACACAAGACCTCTCGCCATTTCCATATTAGGCTATATAAGTATTGTACTGCACTTCGCTTTTGAACCGTCTTTTTATAACAAAATATTACAGAGCTTTACCCAAATATTGTTTTTTATTGTATCTAACATGTCTTCTGCACACATTTAATTCTAATTATATTTATTTTTCATTGTATGAGGAAGTTTCTAAATGTCAGAGATTGTTCCAATTCATTAACCAGATTGACGGTATTTCTGGTGGATATATGCATTTTACCACAATTTTACCTATAATTTCAAAATTTTTAAGTATATTAGTTAGAGAATTTTATGTTCTTCAATATTTAATAAAAAAAACTCCCAAAAATTATATTTAGAAGAATTTTTCTAAGAAACTACTACTTCCGGTTGTTCAATTGTTACCAAAACCTTTTCAGCTCTTCCCAGGAATGTCAGATTGAAGAATCCATAGTTAAACAGTTTTTAAGTCTTCTAGTTTTTGAGGAATCGTGTCTACAACATCCAGACACACATACACACTTCCATACACACATACACACATCCACACACACACTTCCATACACACATACACACATCCACACACACACACACACACACACACACACAGACATCATTTTAAAAATATTATAATCGGATTCTAGGAACCTTAAATCGTGCTTATTCAATAAATTCTGGATATGCAAATTTTGGTATGAATCCAATACCTCTCTTAGCGAGAGGTAAAAATACAGAACTTTACCCAAATATTGTTTTTTATTGAATTTAATATGCCCTGTGCAGACACAATTCGAATTATATCTATTTTTTCGTTGTATGAGGAAGTTCGTAAATGTCAGAGATTCTTCCAATTCATTAACAAGATTGGCGGTATTTCCTATGGATATATGCATTTTACTTTTTACTTATAATTTCAAATATTTAATTAATAAAACAATAAGAAAGATTAAATGTACTTCCCAGAAAATGCTTTCAGAATGTCATTAAAACAGTTGATTTTTGATTTATCTATCATTTACATATTATGTTACAAACATTTGAATTTGTGATTTCCTTGGTTTAGTTTAGCCTGTGAGATTTATTACATCCGATTATTTTATATATTACATTGTCTGTATCTCTAAATTTATAGAAGATATATTAAAATTTTTAAATGTAACAGATGTAGAATTTTATGTTCTTTAATATTAGTAATAACACAAATTTTCAAAAAATAATATTTGGAAGAATTTTTTAAGAAACTGTTACTTCCATGGATGTCAGATTGAGGAATTCATAGTTAAACAGGTCTTAAGTCTTACAGCGGTAAAAATAAACAAATATTAATGCCAAGTTTATCTTCGAATTAAGTCTTTTCCTATGTTTATTGTGGGTTAAACTCGTGATTAACTATTCCTGGTAATAAGGCGCGACTATTCTGTAGTTAACTCTTATTTATTATTATCGCTTTTATGGTTTTTGGGGAATTGTCTATTCAACATCCACACACACATAAACATCATCGTAAAAATGTTAAAATTGGACTGTAGGAACTAGGGACCTTAAATCACTAAAATCTGGATATGCGATTTTTAACATGAATCCAATACATCTCTTAGGAAGAGGTACAAATGGGCCATTATTTCTCAATTCCGCAGGAAGATTTATTTTTTTGTGCCTTCTTCACAATTCACAATTTGTTTGTCAGTCTTTGTACCGTACATAAATTATTTCGTCTATACATCGACAGTCGACGTTCGGCGCCAGTGTCCATATGAACTAAACATGTCCCCATGTCTCAACATCCACACGTTGTGCATCTTTTGCTGGCAACCGGCGCCTATTCTCTTGTAGAGCATGTTCTCTATATGGCCGCAGGGATGTGTGTCGCCAAGTTATCGCAACGTCGCGACCGAGGTGATACGATGAATTATTATAACGCTAGAGTGTGGGAAAATTAGTTCAGGATTTTAAAAAGAATTGTTAAAAAATAAAATAATTTTTAAGAGCAAATCTTACAAACTCCGATTTAACTAACAGTTAAATAAACAAAACTGAAACGAAATGAACTGTCACATAATAAAAAAATCTGTTGTGGCCAGCACAAGACCTCTCGCCATTTCCATATTAGTCTATATAAGTATTGTATTGCACTTTGCTATCGAACCGTCGTTTTATAACAAAATATTACAGGACTTTACCCAAATATTGTTTTTTATTGTATTTAACATGTCTTCTGCACACATATAATTCTAATTATATCTATTTTTCATTGTATGAGGAAATGTCATAGATTCTTCCAATTCATTAACCAGATTGGCGGTATTTCTGATGGATATATGCATTTTACCTATAATTTCAAATATTTAATTAATAAAACAATAAGTAAGATTAAATGTACTTCCCAGAAAAAGCTTTCAAAATGTCACTAAAACTGTTGATTTTTGACACTGAAATCTGTCATTTACAAATTATATTATAAACATTTGAATTTGTCAACTGGTTTCCTTAGTGTAGTTTCGCCTACTCGACTTGTTATTTTCCGATATTCTATATATTATAGCGTCTTTATCTCTAAATTTATAGAAGATATAATAAAAAAATTAAATGTATCAGGTGTAGAATTTTGTTCTTCAAAATTAGTAATATCAAAAATTTTCAAAAATTAATATTTGGAAGAATTTCTTTTAAAAACTACTACTTCCGGTTGTTCAATTGTTACCAAAACCTTTTCAGCTCTTCCCAGGAATGTCAGATTGAGGAATCCATAGTTAAACAGTTCTTAAGTCTTATAGTTTTTGAGGAATCGTGTCTACAACATCCAGACATACACACATACACACATACACACATACACACATACACACATACACACATACACACATCCACTCACACACACACACACAGACATC
Source organism: Ophonus ardosiacus (assembly GCA_943142095.1). Taxonomy (NCBI): domain Eukaryota; kingdom Metazoa; phylum Arthropoda; class Insecta; order Coleoptera; family Carabidae; genus Ophonus; species Ophonus ardosiacus. The sequence continues at coordinate 85,869,115 of OW964823.1, forward strand.
ATTTTAAAAATGTTATAAACGGATTATAGGGACCTTAAATCGTGCTTATTCGTTAAAATCTGGGTATGCGAATTTTAGCATGAATCCAATACCTCTCTTAGCGAGAGGTAAAAAATTTGTAAATTTACAATTTATAATTTAGATTTTATAGTTATTTATACACCAAGTGAGCTAAGATACTGTTTATTCATCACAAGTTTAGCTTACGAGCCCGTAAGGGCGAGTGAGTTAAATGTCAAAATAATATTTAACTGCGTTTTTTTAAGAAAAACTGTTAAAAACTTCAAATAAGGGTACTTCCGGTGGATCAATTATAACCAAAATCTAATCAACTCTTCATATGGATGTACAGAAGAGGAATACGAAAGAATTATAATTTTTAGGATTATAGTATTGGAGTTATCGTCGGAGAAAAATTTGTCACACACGGACACACATACACACACACACGCACACACACACGCACACACAGACACACATACATATATAGAGACATCTTCTTAAAAATAGTAAATTCGTATTGTAGGGACCCTAAAACGTGCTTATTCATTAAAAACTTACCACCGAATTTTTTGACCGGAGGCAATTCCTGTGTGTGCGTGTGTGTGTGTATGTGTGTCCGTGTGTGACAAATTTTTCTCCGACGATAACTCCAATACTATAATCCTAAAAATTATAATTCTTTCGTATTCCTCTTCTGTACATCCATATGAAGAGTTGATTAGATTTTGGTTATAATTGATCCACCGGAAGTACCCTTATTTGAAGTTTTTAACAGTTTTTCTTAAAAAAACGTAGTTAAATATTATTTTTTAACATTTTGTTATTATATTTATTAGAAAAAATACTCTTCTCTATATGGTTTGATTATTCATTTTCCTTCATATTCAATAGATGTAGAGTTAAAGCATTATAAAGAAATTAATTTTCAAAAATTAGTCAGCTTTGCTATTTATCATGGTAACAGCTGATACATTCAAAATTGACAGATGTGTGTTGCAAGTGCAAAACCAAATATGGAAAGTATGGGATGAAAAATTAGTATTTCATAGTGGTCCTCTCAAGTGACATGCAGTGAAAGGCTAAAAAGAAGATGGAAGGACTGTATCGCAGAAGACTTGAGAAAGGAAGGACTGTGTGAAGAAGAGAAGAGGAAACAGTGACCCCTAATAAAATAGGGGAAAGCTGAAGCAGAAAGTAAAATATGTCAAGTGCATTTTACTTAGTGTATGTTTATGTCATAATTTTATTGGATTTATAGAACCTTTTCAAGTGAACTTTTGGCATGAAATTTGTAATAAATAATATGTGTTCGTGTTCGATTTTACATGATATTATATAGAAACTGTTCCACGGTCCTTTTGGTATGGGGTTTGTGCAAAATACATCGAATTGACAGATTTTTTGTGAATCGGGCTGTCTTTTCATAACTAATTATATAAATAACTTTTCTTTTACATGGTTACTATTACTATAAAATCAAAATCCTTCGTCTTTACTCTATATTTACTCATCAGTATCACAACATGGTAGCTATATTTCTTCTCATAACGACATGGTTTCGATAAGTGAGTGAGCAAGGCACCTATATTTATACCATTATCTAGTCGTGTAGCCGTAACACATCCCAGAGCAGAGGCTGGAAATTGCGTTACTCTCATCGCCAGATCACCTTTTAACCTAAAAGCCTTCGCCACCGGAGTTTAGATACAAAACAACATGATACATACTCTAATATGAGCTTGGGAAATTCGGGAGTATTTTGGGATGGTGAATAATCGAAATTAATAATGTGAATCATGAAACAAATATATCAGACATGTGAAGAATATTATACATATATACAGGGTGTTAATACTAAGTCGCTACACCCAAAAATGGTAGAATTCATTAAAATAAACAACTTTTCTTAGTTCCAATTTTTGATTTTGAAAAATTGTCATAACTCCCTTCTTTGGAGGATTATTGAAAAAAATCTGTCGTGGCCAGCATAAGACCTCTCGCCATTTCCATATTAGGCTATATAAGTATTGTATTGCACTTTGCTTTCGAACCGTTGTCTTATAACAAAAAATTACAGAACTTTACCCAAACATTGTTTTTTATTGTATTTAACATGTCTTCTGCACACATATAATTCTAATTTTATCTATTTTTCATTGTATGAGGAAGTTCCTAAATGTGAGCGATTTTTCCAATTCATTAACCAGATTGGCGGTATTTTTTATGGATATATGCATTTTACCTATAATTTCAAATATTTAATTAATAAAACAATAAAAAAATTAAATTTACTTTCCAGAAAAAGCTATCAAAATGTGACTAAAACTGTTGATTTTTGACACTGAAATCTGTCATTTACAAATTATGTTATAAACATTTGAATTTGTCAACTGGTTTCCTTAGTGTAGTTTCGCCTACTCGACTTTTTCATTGTATGAGGAAGTTTCTAAATATCAGATTCTTCCAGTTCATTAACTAGATTGGCGGTATTTCTGCTGGATATAAGCATTTTACCTACAATTTTAAATATTTAATTAATAAAACAATAAGAAAGATCGATGAATGTACGTCCCAGAAAAAGCTATCAGAATGTCACTAAAACTGTTGATTTTTGACTCTGACATCTGTCATTTACAAACTATGTTATAAACATTGGAATATGTCAACTGGTTTCCTTAGTGCCTTAGCCTGTGCGATTAGATTACTCTATATATTATGATGTCTTTATCTCTAAATCTATACAAGATATAATATAAATTTTAAGTGTATTAGATGGAGAATTTTATGTTCTTCAATATTTAATAACAAAAATTTCCAAAAAATTATATTTAGAAGAATTTTTCTCAGAAACTACTACTTCCGGTTGTTCAATTGTTACCAAAACCTTTTCAGCTCTTCCCAGAAATGTCAGATTGAGGAATCCATAGTTAAACAATTCTTAAGTCTTATAGTTTTTGAGGAATTGTCCCTCCAACAGCCATACATACACACACACACACACACACACATAGGTATAAATTATTTTTAAAATTATCTTTTGGCTTACTAAAACATTTACATTTACAATTATTATTTTTACCTCTCGCTAGAGGTAATGGATTCATGCAAAAAATCACAAATCCAGATTTTAGTGAATAAGCACGATTTAAGGTCCCTATAAACCAATTTTAATATTTTTACGATGATGTCTCTGTGTGTATGTGTGTGTGTGTGTGTGTGTGTGTGTGTGTATGTGTGGATGTTGGAGGGACGATTCCTCAAAAACTATAAGACATAAGACCAGTTTAACTTTGAATTCCTCAATCTGACATTCATGAGAAGAACTGAAAAGGTTTTGGTAACAATTGGACAACCGGAAGTAGTAGTTTCTTAATGACGAGTATTCGAAAAGTAAAAGAACTCCAATATCTAATTAAGAAACGGTGCACCAAATCAAAAATTGAAACTAAAAAGTTGTTTGTTTTAATGAGTTCTACTTGACATTTTCTGGTGTAACGATACCGTATAGATGATTTTAAGAATATATTGGATTATTAAACAAATTAATATTTTTTAAAAGCTTTGCGTTACGCAATAATGATGTCATATGGTGCATGATATGGATTTAAAGTTTTAAATTTCAATGTTGACACACAGTAGACGATGTGAACTGAAACCATATATCACATATCATGCGTTCATGTTAATCACTTTAAATCAATCATGTGTGACATACACAAACCAAACCATGTATTTGTTTTATATTTTAAACTTTTTTGAAATGCCTTTTCAACATTTTATGAGAATATCACCATCCGATTTTTAATATTTAATAAATAGTAATAAATAATGAATAATATTATATAACAAGCGACGCCTCACAGGCACCCCACAGCTGAAGTGGAGAAATCACTACAAGAATGGGCCCATAACCCATAACAAAAAATAATAAAATGTACACTTTATCATTAAAGTACTACTGAATAAATAACGATTAAGATAAAAAAAAAACATTTTTTTAATAATTACTTTGCGAGATATTTGAATTTATTTCCAGGGCTACAGATGACGTCACACTATTGGTATCTTTCTCGCGCAGCCTACTACAGAAACTAGTGTGAGAAAGATAGCTATAGGTTTCTTTAAAAACCAAATGCAGTTATACAAAAAACAATTATGACTTTCTGATACCACGAATTGCTTCGAAATTAAACGATCTTTCATTTAAAAAATCATTTAAAAAATCTGTTGTGGCCAGCACAAGACCTCTCGCCATTTCCATATTAGGCTATATAATATGTATTGTATTGCACTTCGCTTTCGAACCGTCGTTTTACAACAAAAAATTATAGAACTTTATTCAAATATTGTTTTTTATTGTATTTAACATGTCTACATTCTAATTATATCTATTTTTCATTGTATGAGGAAGTTTCTAAATTTCAGAAATTATTTCAATTCATTAACCAGATTGGCAGTATTTCTGATGGATATATGCATTTTACCACAATTTTACCTATAATTTCAAATATTTAATTAATAAAACAATAAGAAAAGATAAATATACTTCCCAGAAAAAGCTATCAGAATGTCACTAAAACTGTTGATATTTGACAAGACATGTGTCATATTATAAACATTGGAATTTGTCAACTGGTTTCCTTAGTGCCTTGACCTCTGCGATTTAGTTTACTCTATAGATTATAGTGTATTTATTTCTAAATCTATACAAGATATAATAAAAATTTTAAGTATATTAGATGGAGAATTTTATGTTCTTCAATATTTAATAAAAAAAAACTCCCAAAAAATTATATTTAGAAGAATTTTTCTAAGAAATACTACTTCCGGTTGTTCAATTGTTACCAAAACCTTTTCAGCTCTTCGCAGGAATGTCAAATTGAAGAAACTGCAGTTAAATATTTTTTAAGTCTTATAGTTTTTGAGGAATCATCCCTCCAACATCCATACATACATACACACAAACACACATAGACATCATTTTAAAAATGTTATAATCGGATTCTAGGGACCTTAAATCGTGCTTATTCAATAAAATCTGAATATGCGAATTTTAGCATGAATCCAATACCTCCCTTAGCGAGAGGTAAAAATCGATAAAGATAAGAAAATTGAACAATATTAGATATTATTTTTATTTAACCATTCTAGGTGGCTAAGTAAAAATTAAATTTTAAAGTTAATTTATTAATTCAAAAAGCTCATTACAATTAAATTTCTATTTTATTTAGTTATTTTTCATTATTAAATTTTGTTTATTTTCACATAGCCACCTAGAATATTGGAATAAACATAATTTTTAACAGTGTACAACAACTATATTTTTTCTCGAATATTTTCATGTATTATATGTAATTATTACATCATTGAAAAGAGAAAAAATGGTGGTTTATATTTTAGTAAAATAATTATAGGTTGTTAAAAAATAAATGTTGATAATAGTATCTCGGATTCTGGGGACATCAAAACGTGCTTATTCACTAAAATCTCAATGTGGGATTTTTAGCACGATCCTTATTTCTCCCTTAGGATAGCAGGAGGTAAAAATATAAAGTATCTGCTGACATCTCTACGGAATAAGTTGAACTAACGAAGAATGAAAAGCGGCAACTTTGTTTGCTCTATATCACTGGTCGATTTCTACACGATCCTTAGTGCTCCAATTTCAATATTAGCTGCTAGATGTCTGTATAACTCTAATAACCTAATTAAACTACATTTAAAATGCTAATCCTAACATTTACTTCAAATTTAGTTTCATGTAAACCAATTAAAAGCGTTTTAATACTGTTAGAGATAGGATAAACATTCACCATGAATTTATACAGACTATTCGCAAAACAGGATATCTTTTGTAAGATTGTTTTGGCAAAAGGATTTCAATTTAAATATAATCTTAAAAAGCTGTCTTAAGACGAAGGTTCGCGTATATGATTGCTTACAGGATATTAAAAGATATAAATAAATAAATAAATATATCATCACGGCATTTACCCATTTCTGAGTGTGCCCTGTGCCACAATCTGCTTTATCGCAGATATCGGTAATGATGATGACATATTTGTACCGAGTGGGCGCTTACCAGGCGTCACCTCACGGGTATTCATTGCTGTAGTGGAGAGTGCACCACAGGGATCACTTTTGTGCCATTTAAAATTCGAAATATTTGGCGTCGGTTGGGATCGAACCCGGTTCCCCAGGTTCGCGACCAGACACGTTTTAGGGTCCCTACAATACGAATTTACTATTTTTAAGATGCTGTTTGTATGAATGTGTGTGTATATGTGTCCGTGTGTGTGTGTCCGTGTATGACAAATTTTTCTCCGACGATAACTCCAATACTACAATTCTAAAAATTATAATTCTTTCGTATTTCTCTTCTGTACATCCGTATGAAGAGTTGATTAGATTTTGGTTATAATTGATCCACCGGAAGTACCCTTATTTGAAGTTTTTAACAGTTTTTCTTAAAAAACGCAGTTAAATATTATTTTTTGACATTTTGTTATTATATATATATTAAAGAACATACTCTTCTCTATACGGTTTGATTATACATTTTCCTTCATATTCAATAGATGTAGAGTTAAAGCATTATAAAGAAATTAATTTTCAAAAATTAGTCAGCTTTGCTATTTATCATGGAAACAGCCGATACATTCAAAAAATTCTAATTGACAGATGTCTGTTGCAAGTGCAAAACCAAATATGGAAAGTATAGGATCAAAAATTGGTATGTCATAGGGTTCCTCGCAAGTGACATGCAGTGAAAGGCCGAAGAGAAGATGGAAGGACTGTATTGCAGAAGACTTGAGAAAGGAAGGACTGTGTGAAGAAAATGCGTTGGACAGGAATGAGTGGAAGAGAAGAGGAAACAGCGACCCCTAATAAAATAGGGGAAAGCTGAAGCAGAAAGAAGGAAGTGTCAAGTGCATTTTACTTAGTGTATGTTTATGTTATAATTTTATTGGATTTATAGAACCTTTTCAAATGAACTTTTGGTATGGAATTTCTAAAAAAAATAGTATGTGTTCGAGTTCGATTTTACATGATATTATATAGAAACTGTTCCAAGGTCCTTTTGGTATGGGATTTGTACAAAATACATCGAATTGACGGAAGGTCTTGTGCTGGCCACAACAGATTTTTTATATAAATAAATATATCATCACGGCATATTATCCATTTCTGGGTGTGCTAGTATCAACAACATATATTTCCAATTTTAAATGGCACAAAAGTGACCCCTGTAGTGCACTCTCCACGCCAGCTATGAGTTCCCGTGACGTGACGCCTGGTAAGCGCCCACGCGGTAAAATATATCGTCATCATTACCGATGTCTACATGTGTTGTAGATGTTTTTAATACAGAATATTATGCCGCAAAAAAACAAATTTTAATACTAATATAAAATACGAAAAAATAGTATACGCACCGTGTCAGAAAAGTGATTTTACTGTACACGTATGGCATTTAAGTTCGAGCGACTTGCCATCCTCGTCTGGTAAATTTTCACTTTTCTTAATTTGGAACGTAATATATTATTTAGCTTCTTTTTAGAGTAAAGGTTAGCAGTTTTTTAGTTGGCCATGGATTTCAAAGGCAAATAATGAAATTTGAGAACAAACTTATAAGAAGTTTGGTACAATATCGAAAATAAATAGAGAATTTAAAATTGACATGAGTCCAAACTAATTAATAGCACTTTACATTGGTCCGTGAAAATTTATAATAAAATAAACAATAATACAATTAAATAAATACCAAAAGTAGTGCATATAAAATATCGAAATTCAAGCATTCGTAAGTATATCCTTTTCTACAATTCTTGCTAATGTAAGCATTCACTATAAAACAATACTGAAATAGATCAATCAAAGCATTATCCGTTCCGTTCCCGTATGAATATAATGATCGTTGATCAAACACTCAGATTGATTTTCACTTGTGTGCGGGAGTGTACACTTCAGTCTGATATGTTTGCATTGGGTAAAAGCCATCAGGCGATGCACTCGGTCTGTGGCGAGCGTAGTAGGGTGCCTTAGACGCCTGTAAACAAGAGTCAATCGCAGCGACGCACAAAGATGCCGATGGAGGCGAAAGCGTTGCGTAAATAATTGCTTTCATAACGGTAGAAATAGATCACACGACATGTGTCGATGAGTGGAAGAATAATTTGTGTATAAATAAATATGTCATCATTCTGTGCTAATAATTTTAGATAGTATATAAGTAAAATAAAAATCAAAATGAAGACTTCCACTATTTTTACCTTCCGTCACCTTTAGGAAAGGAAGGTATTGTCTTTGGTCAAAAAATTCGTTGATGAGTTTTTAATGAATAAGCACGTTTTAGGGTCCCTACAATACGAATTTACTATTTTTAAGATGATAACTCCAATACTACAAATCTAAAAATTATAATTCTTTCGTATTCCTCTTCTGTACATCCATATGAAGAGTTGATTAGATTTTGGTTATAATTGATCCACCAGAAGTAAACTTATTTGAAATTTTTCACAGTTGTTCTTAAAAAAACGCAGTTAAATATTATTTTTCGACATTTTGTGACTATTAATATGAAAGAATATCTTATTCTCTATACGGTTTGATTTTTGATTATACAGTTTCGTTCATATTCAATAGATATAGAGTTATAGAGACATTAAAAGAGATTAACTTTCAAAAATTAGTCAGCTTTTTAAAATTATGGAAACAACAGATATATTCAGATAAATTTAATTGACAGATGTCAGTGTCAAATACAAAACCAAAGTTGAAAGTATAGGGTCAGAAAGTTATGTGTGAATGTGATAGAGTGTCCCTCCAAAGAGAAGAAGATGGAAGGACTGTGTAGCAGAAGATTTGAGAGAGGAAGAATTGTGTGAAGAAGATGCGTTGGACAGGAATGATTAAAAGAGAAGAGTAAGAAACAGCGACCCCTAATAAAATAGGGAAAATAACTTTCGGTATGGAATTTGTAAAAAATAGTGTGTTCGTGTTACAATTTTACAGGATATACAGAATATTTTTCAAGGAACTTTTGTTATGGGATATATACAAAATACATCGAATTGACGGAAGGTTTTGTGCTGGCCACAACAGATTTTTTTATTTGAAAATAAAAACGATCTGAATAAAAAAAATATATCATCACGGCATATTACCCATTTCTGGGTGTGCCAGTATCTACAACACATGTAGACATCGGTAATGATGACGATATATTTTACCGTGTGGGCGCTTACCAGGCGTCACCTCACGGGCACTCATAGCTGGTGTGGAGAGTGCACCACAGGGTCACTTTTTGTGCCATTTAAAATTGGAAATATTTGGCGTCTGTCGGGATCGAACCCGGTTCCCCCGGGTTCGCATTAATGTTTATTGTCATATACATTTTGATTATTGTAATTGTAATTCTTGTTACTGTTGTGATATAAATAAATAAAATAAATATACCATCACGGCGTATTGCTGGGTAGGCCAAACTGCTTTATATGCAGATATCGGTAATGATGACCGTGCGTCGTTTAAGATTCGAAATAATTTTGGCTTTGGTCGGGATCGCACTCAGGCGCTACGAGACCCCAGTTATTATTATTAGACATCATTTAATTCTTATTTTAAATATTCTATTAAGCTACGAACACCAATGTTGATTCCTCCCCTTGTCTTGATCTTTCTAATATAATATATTTTGTGACAAATATAGCTACGTAAAATGATTTAATTTTTTATGTAAATCTAACACGAAATGAAATGGAAACTGACTATATTTTTCGGAGTGGCACAACAAATTCTTTCATTTTCCATTTCAATATTTCGTAACATTTGACAATATTTTTTTAAATACAAATATTTTTGACGTTTCACTATGCTCTATAAATACTTTACAGTCAAGATTTTGGCGCTGTAAAATTTATAGAAATTTCTATAAGACTATAGCCCTTATAGTACTGTAACCTAGTTACAGAATACCTATTTCCTTACATACTATAACGTCGGTTGTTTATAGAGCCTATAGAGCTTATAGAACGTTACAGAATAGCACCATTAGTGTATATGTTTATCCTCAAAGAAGTGAGCATCCAAGTCATCGTCAGTAAAGCCAGCAGGTTTCCTAAAGTGAACGGTCCGATGTGGCTTAATACAAAATTCCAAAAAATATTATTATACCAATCATACGAAAATGTTCTTGTACATATCTACGTACCTATATGGGGAGAGGGAATATGAATGAACCAATTCACTTTGGAACTGATTCGTCTCTTTGTCTGATGGGTTCGGATGGTTGCACAGGAACCGGTAATCATTGCATTTCGCCACTGCTAGTACTGAACTGTAAATATTTTAACAATAGGCAATGGGCGTGTACCCTTCAATCTCAATGCTGCACTTTTACATATTTAAATTTATTTGGTCACTAAAGCCGTAAATTTATAAGTTGTGACACCAAAAGTTAGTAACAATTTTGATATATCGAAATATGCTTTCAGAACTCATTATAAAATTAAACAATATTTGGGTTTAGTTCTGTAGATATTTTATTAAATTAACAACGTTTCGACAGCAAAAAAAAAAAAAAAAAACATCTTTTAAATCTAGTATAAAAATCCGAGATCTTCTTGGAAGTGTTAAAGATAAAGTTCCTCTACAATGTTCTGGTATATATAAGATTCCTTGCCTTTGTGGTAAAGTGTACATTGGACAAACTGGCCGAACAATAGCAACTAGAATAAAGGAACACCAACGCCATATAAGACTTAATCAGCCTGATAAATCAGCGGTAGCTGAACATGCCATAAAAGAACTACACGGAGTTGATTTTGAAAATACGAAAATTGTAGCAAAGGAAAATCACTGGAATAGAAGATTGATAAGAGAAGCAATTGAAATTCAGAAGTCTACTAATAATATCAATCTTAACACAGGCTATGAACTAAATAAATCATGGTACCCTGTTATTCGTTTATAATTTTCTTTTTCATTTGTATGTTTTATATTAACCTTTTATCAATGTACCTTTGATTTTATATACTTGTAGTCTTGACTACATATTTATTTATTTATGTTATTGTTACTGAAGAAGACAGTACCTTGCTGTCGAAACGTTGTTAATTTAATAAAATATCTACAGAACTAAACCCAAATATTGTTTAATTTTATTTTAACAATTTTGAATTTATTAATCTTTTTACCTCTAGCTAAGAGAGGTATTGGATTCATGCTAAAACATTTTTAAAAATGATGTCTGTTTGTGTGTGTGGATGTGTGTAGGTATGTGTGTGTGTGTGTGTGTGTGTGTGTGTGTTGTGTGTGTGTATGTATGGATGTTGGAGAGACAATTCCTCAAAAACTATAAGAATATTTAACTGCAGTTTCTTCAATCTGACATTCCTGGAAAAAGCTGAAAAGGTTTTGGTAACAATAGAACAACCGGAAGTAGTAGTTTCTTAAAAAAATTCTTCTAAATATAATTTTTTGGGAGTTTTTTTTATTAAATATTGAAGAACATAAAATTTTCCATCTAATACGCTTAAAATTTTTATTATATCTTGTATAGATTTAGAGATAAACACACTATAATTTATAGAGTAAACTAATCGCAGAGGCCAAGGTACTAAGGAAACCAGTTGACAAATTCCAATGTGTATAACATGACATATGTCATTATCAAATATCAACTGTTTTAGTGACATTCTGATAGCTTTTTTCTGCGAGGTATATTTAATTTTTCTTATTGTTTTATAAATTAAATATTTGAAATTATAGGTAAAATTGTGGTAAAATGCATATATCCATCAGAAATACCGCCAATCTGGTTAATGAATTGGAAGAATCTGTGACATTTAGAAACTTCCTCATACAATGAAAAATAGAAATAATTAGAATTATATGTGTGCAGAAGACATGTTAAATACAATAAAAAAACAATATTTGGGTAAAGTTCTGTAATATTTTGTTATAAAACGACGGTTTGAAAGCGAAGTGCAATATAATACTTATATAGCCTAATATGGAAAAGGCGAGAGGTCTTGTGCTGGCCACAACAGATTTTTATTTTATTGTATTCATTTACATTGGTAATTATAATGTTATATTTTTGTAATTGCATATCATTGTTTTCCTGTAATTGCGCTTATGTCTGTTGGAAATAATAGTTATTTATGTATTAAGAGCGTAAGGAGGCTTTTATGGCCTGTGGCGGGATTTTGAGTCCGGACGAAAATTTTCAAATTATGAGTGTTAGAAAAAGAGTATCGAAAAGAATTTGTCCTCGTCATCCAGTATTCTAGCGTTGCTATGAAAGCGGAAAACAACAGTTTATTGTTTGTTTATTAGTTATGTCATTTGAGTTTTATTTTGTGTATCTGTGTGCTTTCCATATAAATATCACAAAATTCATTTTCATTTTTCATTAAAGAATACAAATTTTTTCGATTTGTATTAAAAACTTTTCATGTTGCCGGTTTAAATTGTTTATATTGTAGGTTATAATTTGATTTGACGTTTAATTATAGCCCGGCGGATTATAATGAGGCCCGCGGGCTATAAAATGACGTTCATGTCAAAGAAATTCGTGTATAATTGTCAAATTATGATACGTCCGTGCATAAATATTATTATTAAAATTACTGGCGGGGGAATAGTGCTCGCCACAACAGATTTTTATAGCCTGCTGTTCAAAAGGAAGTACTTTTGTTTATCTTGGAACTGAGTTTTTTTATTATTGTTTCCTGTGGAGGAAGTAGAAGTGTCGTGTGTTAAAAAACCATCTTTAGATAGTGGCGAGGGCGCGAGTTGATTACAAAACCATCTTCCATGGCTAGTACAGCACGTGTGTCGCTGTTTATAGGGCTTTATTTCCATCTGTAGCAGGCCCTCCAGCGTTAACGTTTCCGCTACCGACTATAAACACTGATCGACATACCACACTCTGCCAAATAATTATTTCATTTTAGAATATATGATACGATTATAACAATCTTTAATAACTTATTCCTCAGGTTATATTTTGTTAAAAAAAAATCTTGTTCGCACAACAATAATCCGTTACAATCAAATAATGTTACTATCAAGTTATACCCCATATATAGATAAAAACTTCAAAATCTTCAAAAATCTATTTTTTATGTATCTAGATACTTATCAATGCTCTGATTCCAGATTTTGAAACCGCAGGTCGATATCTCTTTTCGTTCTCGAGATATTTAGATTCAAAGTTTTGCTTAATAGTGCCCACTTTCGGGTAGTAACCCAAAAATGGGTAGAGATATGACTTTGACGATATCATCATTCGATTCTACGGGAAAAAATACATAAGTACACAAATTTTCATAATTTTTGAACACCGCATACAATCTCTAAAACAAAATAACTGAAAATGGCCAAAAAACGCAAAAATCTGAGATGTACCCCTTACGATTTTTTCAGATTTTGACCATTTTCGCGGGTTTTCAAACATTTATTCATAAAAAATGAACCGGTTGGACAAAAATTATGAAAATCGAATGGTCGTATCGCCAAATTCATATACTAACCCATTTTTGGGTTACTACCAAAAAATTGGCAGTTTTAAGTAAAATTTTGAATCTAAATATCTCAAGAACAAAAAGAGATATTGACCTGCGATTTCAAAATTTGGAATCAGCGCATTGAGAAGTATCTAGATACATAAAAAATAGATTTTTGAAGTTTTTATCTAAATGTGTAGTATATTGACTTTTGGGGCAATAATTCAAAAATGGGTAGAGATATAATCTTGGTAGTAATATTATTTGCTTGTAAAGACAATGTTACGTAAGTGTACGCATTTCTAGAGTAATGTGTCTAGTAGCCCAAATAACTCCATGGAAACCAGTTGAAAAATTGAAATGTTTATAATTGATAGAAAAATGTGAATTATATACAATAATAAACCTTTCTTCACAAATTATATTATATTTTCAAAATGTACATTTCGATTGCATTGCAATCATCATCAGTTGATGATGTTTATTCTATTATTGTACTACAACTGATGATGATTGCAATGCAATCGAAATGTACATTTTGAAAATATAATATAATTTGTGAAGAAAGGTTTATTATTGTATTTAATTTACGTTATATCTTCACGTTTACTCAAATAATTAAGAAAAATGTGAGTTGTCTGTGTCAAAAATCCATTTGCATTACTGAAGCTTTATTCTGGGAAGAACATTTAATATTTATTATTTTATTATTAATTAAATAATTAAAATTATAGGTATATATACACATAAGAAATATCGACATACTCATCAATGAATTTGAAGAATCTGGAACATTTAGAAGAGTAGGTGGAAACTCATTACAGAATGAATTAAAAAATATAAAAATATATTAATAATTAGAATTTTTGTGCATGTAACAGAAATGTGAAACACAATTGCCTAATATGGATATAGCGAGAGGTCTTGTGTTAGCCACAACAGATTTTTTTGTTGTCGGATGTTGTGTAATAACTGAGATTTTTACAAAACTCACTTCGGATTAAGTATGTAAAAGTGATATTTCATAACGTCAAAAGGTTAGGTCAAATTCAAATTTTTTAAACGGAATTAGATAAACGTTTTGTTAAATATCTCTAGGTCGACGATTTTTTATGCATAAACGCATGTTAAGTATTGGAATTCTAGGTTTACATACGAATTTTTCTAAAAACGTGAACATAATTTTGCTCAGGAAATGAATGGTACATCTTCCATTCATTCATCTTTTAATCTTTTATGTTTGTGCTCTGCTTTGCGGTCAAATTTTATGATGGACGGTCTCACAAATTTATTTAATTTCTTTGGTTTTCTTGAACTGTTATAACGTAAACTGAAATAGAACTTCAAAGGATTTTTACATTAGTAATCCTTTTCGCTTTTCCGTCAAAGTACTGTTGGAGTTTATTACTCCATTGATGAATCCTTAAATACACAAATCATCTTCAATTCTATATTACGCATGGCTAGTAGTTGACTTTTCCAAATCAGTAAAATTTAGAGGAATAAATTGATGTCTTTCAGCAGCATTTCTTAGCAAAACAATGTATGCAACTTGTAACACATGTAAACATCGATAATGATGACGATATATTTTACCGTAGGTGTCACTTCACGGGCACTCATAACTGGTGTGGAGAGTGCCCACTGGGGTCACTTTTGTGCCATTTTAAAATTGGAAATATTTGCCATCTGTCGGGATCGAACCTGGTTTCCCCAGGTTCGCGACCAGACACTCAGGCACGCGGCTATATTAATGCACTCGGATGAATTAAGACACTCGCCTTCGGCTCTTATATTGAACTTCAAACTCGTGCACTAATAACCCATCATTATAAACTCATTGCATAATATACTATATTTACATCAAATAAATATGGACTGAAAATTTCTACACTGTTGCCAATTCCATTGATTATGTTGAAAATGCTAAGTTATGAAGAAGCGGCAACACCGTCTCCGCACAATACTTAAGTACTTAGTGCAGACACACCTGTTAAAATTTTGTTAAACATTTTTATTTTATATCCTTTGACGACAAAATTTTACATTATCTCTCATTTATTTATTTATTTATTTATTTATTTTTTATCATTATTGACTTTTCATCTTTTTAAATGTTATTTATTTATGTTTTTATAAAATACGACGATCAACTCTGTGATTATTTTAATTGTTCCTCATGGATGGTTACGACTAAAAACTCATGTTATTAGACAATTTCTTGCCCTGAAGAAGACTAACGTATTAGTTGAAACGTCGGCTAGGTCCATAAATCAATTTTTTAAAAATATTTTTAAATGAAAGTTCGTTTAATTTTGAAGCAATACGTGGTACCAAAAAATCATAATTGTTTTTTGTAGCTGCATTTGATTTTTAAAGAAACCTATAACTATATTTCTCAAACTGGTGAGAAAGATATCAATAGTGTGACGTTATCTGTATCCCTGGAAATAAATTCAAATCACTGAAATATATACTAACTGGAACTTGCATACTCTACCTATCAGCGTACGCTGCACTGAAGCCTCATTGAACAATAATGGCTGGTCCTGTTCGCGCACGTTCGTGCCGAACCGAACCTAGCCGAATAACTCATATCATAGCTGATCGCTTTGTTTTCATATTATGCTTCATTTATTTAAACATGCGCCACACGAAATAATTTCCGTCTACTCACGAACTGTCTCGATGTTTGCCGACTACTCCAGCAGCGGGCTTGCAATATGCTTAACAGTCACGGTTCGTACGCGCATTCCAGTTAGTATATATTTCAGTGATTCAATCAATTCAAACCTAATTATTAAAAATATATATATATATTTAATTAATCGTTATTTATTAAGTAGTACTTTAAGAATAAAGTGTACATTTTATTATTTTTTGTTATGGTTATCACTCTGTATATCATTACGAACTACTCAAATCTGTCAATCATTTTTTTTTTCAGAAGCAGAAGTATCAATTTTGTTTTAAAAAAATCTGCTGTGACCAGCATAAAACCTTCCGTCAATTCGATGTATTTTGTACAAATCCCATACCAAAAGTTTCTTGAAAAAGATTCTATATAGCCTGTAAAATTGTATCACCAACACACTATTTTTTTACAAACCGAAAGTTCTTTTCAACAGATTGTAAAATCCAATAAAATTATTACACGAACGTACATTGCACTTAACATTTCTTTCTTCTTCAACTTTTCTCTATTTTATTAGGAATCGCTGTTTCTTACTATTCTTCTACTTCTACTAACTTCTTTCTCGTACTCCCGGCATTATAAGTTCCTATATTGAGGCAAAACCGCAACTGCAAGTCACTTGCGAGGGTCTCTCTGTCACTTATATCACTTTCAGATCCTATACTTTCCACATTGGGTTTGTATTTGACACTGACATCTGTCAATTAGATTTTTTTGAATATATCTGCTGATTTCATAATTTTAGCAAAGCTGACTTATTTTTGAAAGGTAATCTCTCTTAATATCTCTATAACTCTATATCTATTGAATATGAAGGAAAAATGTATGGTCAAACCGCATAGAGAAAAAGATATTCTTTCATACTGATAATCACATAATGTCGAGAAATAATATTTAACTGCGTTTTTTCAAGAAAAACTGTTAAGAACTTCAAATAAGGGTACTTTTGGTTGACCAATTATAACCAAAATCTAATCAGCTCTTCATATGGTTGTAAGGAAGAGGAATGCGAAAGAATCATAATTTTTAGAATTGTAGTTTTGGAATTACCGTCGGAGAAAAATTTGTCACATATACACGGACACACACACAGACACACACACACGGATACACCACACACACACACACACACACACACACACACACACACACACACACACACACACACACACACACATACAGACATCATCGTAAAACCAGTAAAATCGTATTGTAGGGAACGTGCTTATTCATTTAAAACTCACAATCGAATTTTTTGACCAAAGACAATACCTTCCTTACCTAAAGGTGACGGAAGGTAAAAACGTTCGTCCTTTTTGCCCTATCCTGTACTTTTCAATAATAAGTATCAATAACTTTCCCATGGTTGCATACCCATTCAAACCATAACAATTTAAATAATTACTTGCAACCCTTCAATAGGTATTACTCCACCACTATTAATATAAGTATAGCGTAAAAAACAATTTCCCAATGACTTTTAATATGTAATCTCATAATGCAAGTTCCACCTTCTTTCCACCTTATATTGTATCATTGTATAAAATTTCTGCCACGTGTCTTTATTGGTAGAATTAGTTCCCCTGATATCCGCACTTCCTGCAGCGCTGTAGTCACGTGCCCAAGTCACCACATCACGTCGCATCGCATCGCAGCAGGCTCTGATGACAATAAAATTTCCGGTTTTGTAAACAACGAGTTAATTATCGCTGAGGTTTGTGTTTATTTTGTTTGGCAACCGATGTGGGTTTATATCATTCGTATTCAGGAGTTAATAGCGCTGTTTTATTCCTGACAGTTGGAATGAGTATAATTAAACGTAAAACAGGAAAGAAAGTAATAGAGATAGAGCTGTTTCTGGAAATTGGATACAAATGACTGTTTCTGATTATTATGGAGAAGGTTTGTTCATTTCTTTGTAACTTCGCAATAATAATTAATAAAAAAATATTTTTCTCCGATCATGTAAAAATTATACATAAAACTATGTAATGTAGTAATAAAAAAAAAAATCTGCCGTGGCCAGCACAATACCTCTCGCCATTTCCATTTTATGTTATATAAGTATTGTATTGCAAGCACTTCGCTATCGAACCGTCGTTTTATAACAAAAAAAAAAATACAAAAATTTACCCAAATATTGTTTTTATTATATTTAACATGCCTTCTGCACACATAAAATTCTAAAATAAATAAATAAATATATCATCACGGCATATTACCCATTTCTGGGTGTGCCAGTATCTACAACATATGTAGACATCGGTAATGATGATGATATATTTTACCGGGTGGGCGTTTACCAGGCGTCACCTCACGGGCACTCATAGCTGGTGTGGAGAGTGCACCACAGGGGTCACTTTTGTGCCATTCAAAAATGTGAAATATTTATTCTAATTATACCTATCTATTTTTCATTGTATGAGGAAGTTTCTAAATATCAGATACTTCCAAATCATTAACTAGATTGGCGGTACCTATTTCTGATGGATATAAACATTTTACCTACAATTTTAAATATTTAATTAATAAAACAATAAACAATAAGAAAGATTAAATATACTTCCCAGAAAAAGCTTTCAGAGTGTCACTAAAACTATTAATTTTTGACACTAACATCTGTCAATTAGGTATGTTATAGTGTACTACATTAAATTATTCTACATATATCAGTGCCTTTATTTCTAAATCTATACAACATATAATAAAAATCTCTAAATCTATACAAGATATAATAAAAATTTTAAGTGTATTAAATGGAAAATTTTACGTTCTTCAATATTTGTAATAACAAAAATTTCCAAAAAATAATATTTAAAAGATTTTTTTAAAGAAACTATTACTTCCGGTTGTCCAATTGTTACCAAAATCTAATCAGCTCTTCCCAGGAATGTTAGTTTAAGGAAACTGCAGTTAAATATTTTTTTAAGTCTTATAGTATTTGAGAAACCGTTGTTCCAACATCCACACATACACACACACACACACACACACGGACATCATTGTAAAAAATGATTATAGGTACCTAAAAACGTGCTTATCAACTAAAATCTAGATACTCTCTTAGCGAGAGATAAAAATGTAGGATTCTTAAAACGTGCTTATTCACTAAAATCTGGATATGCGATTTTTACTAAGAATCCAATACCTCTCTTAGCGAGAGGCAAAAATTTAAAATCGATATCTTAATATACGTCGGAGTTATGGAGTTTCAAACAAGATTCGCTTTTTAATATCCCCCCGATACTTAAATTTTAGATGCAACCGAATTGAACGTACTTATTTAGATTTATAAAACACCAGGTTATATTCAAAATCATATATTTACTGCATTCTCACAATTTAATATCCTCTCCTTTGTCCTTACACTGTTAAAAATCAATTCATTATAATCCTATCTTCCCGTATCCTTGATTTTTCGAGTGAAAGAGTACACCGCAAACACTCCGTTTCATCAATATCCTCTCCAGAATTATTGGTTTCAACGTAATAAAAAAGCTGTCGTCTCATTGGCTGGCGTATTAGAGAGCTGCTCTCATTGGTCAAGTATCTCTCAGCGCGCGACAAGGATAGAAAATAAGAGCACACTTCAGCGGAGCACCCGCAAGGGAAAAGCGACCGAATTGACAAAGATGATGAAAAGATGTAAAATAGAAAATGATAATAAAATGCGCAAGTGTTATCGAAAATTATACAATATTGCAATATATTTTTTCGCGGAATATTGTTGTTTATTAAGCATTTGTTATATAATATGTGTACCTACATATTTATTTTTTAAAAATATAACTTTATATTACGAGTAGGTATGTATAATTATATATACTATTACAAATAAATAAATAAATATATCATCACGGCATATTACCCATTTCTGGGTGTGCCAGTATCTACAACACATGTAGACATCGGTAATGATGACGATATATTTTACCGTGTGGGCGCTTACCAGGCGTCACCTCACGGGCACTTATTGCTGGCGTGGAGAGTGCACCATAGGGGTCAGTTTTGTGCCATTTAAAATTCGAAATATTTGGCGCCGTTCGGGATCGAACCCGGTTCCCCCAGGTTCGCGACCAGACACTCAGGCACGCGGCCACGGGACCCCATTACAAATAAAACAAAATAATAAAAATTAAGAAAAATATTGTTTTGTAACAAGTCTTTTATATACAGTGTGTTCAGAAAAAAACATAATTTGGAGTATGCTATGAACACAGAAATGTATGGCTGATTATTATATAATTCAAAAGTCAAGTTGTCAAAATTGATCGAGAAAGGAGAAAAGATAATAAAGAATGTTACAGAATATTGCAGTTCGCCGTTTTCTAATTTCTAAAATAAGGATTCAAGGCAAAAAGCTTTGATTTCTTTATATAAATTTTTTGGCAATATATCGTGCGAAATTGACATTTAATTATATACTTTCAAATTGACATAGGTACGTTTTTTTTTGTTCGTAACCTACTCTGAGTTAGGACTTTATTGAACACATTGTATTAGGTTAATTTTTTATAATTTAAATTATATACGATTGTATGTATTAAGAAATAAAAAAAAAAATAGTATGCACTTACCTTGAAGTTGATTCAAGAAAAGGGGTGGGCTTTCCTTTAGCGACTCTGAAAAACAAAAAAAAAATTAAATTATTGAATAGGTAGTACTTCTTATACGAGAGACTCGTCCCATATTAGTTTATTATTATTATTATTATTATTATTATTATTATTATTATTATTATTATTATTATTATTATTATTATTATTATTATTATTATTATTATTTATCGGGTCCCGTGGCCGCGTGCCTGAGTGTCTGGTCGCGAATCTGGGGGAACCGGGTTCGATCCCGACTAACGCCAAATATTTCCAATTTTAAATGGCACAAAAGTGACCCCTGTGGTGCACTCTCCACGCCAGCTATGAGTGCCCGTGAGGTGACGCCTGGTAAGCGCCTACACGGTAAAATATATCGTCATCATTACCGATGTCTACATGTGTTGTAGATACTGGCACACCCAGAAATGGGTAATATGCCGTGATGATATATTTATATTTATTTATTATTATTATTTTCTTCTCCACACATCAATCTCCAGTCGATCATCGTTAATCCAAATTATTATTATTATTTATTATTTTACTATTCTATTTACTCAGAGAAAGAAGAAGTACCATGAAATGTATGCCTTATTCATTCCAATACAACGGCGCAAATAATAGCCCGTTGGCATCTAATGTTATAAAACAAACAGTAAGAAATATAACTCTGCCATAATTACGATACTTATAATTTTATTACTGGACCAAGTGTATAGGTACCCAAACATCAGTTTTGTAAGAACAAGTACTGTGGCTGGTAGCATAAAGAAGTGATTAAATGTAATTAGCGAGCAGCTGACTAGCACTGTTTTATCTGTCACTCGTTTATGGATTTGGCCAAAATATTTCAAACAAAAGATGCGTACAATTAATTTTTCCAAAACTGTTATTTGAAGCATTTTTCTCTAAAATAATCCATAAACGATTGACAGAGATAAATCAGTGCTAGACAATTGCTCATTAATATCACCCTTAATTAATTAATTTCGAATAATTGTCAACTAAATAATGTCATCATGGTAAATGCTACGTCGTTTTTTATTCTTCATCGTTTCTGCTATAATTATCAATAAATCCTGAAATCAAGAAATATATTTATCAGTGGATTTTGTAAATGAGAAATCTCTTCAATTTGCTGTCGATATTTGCCCGAAACGTTCAATTTGTACAACCTTTTTAGTTTTAGTTCTGTACTTTTATTTAATACCAACGTTTCGGCCGCATACACTGCGGCTTTCTTCAGGGGAAAGAATATAAATTCCTCAAAAACTATAATACTTAAGACCAGACTTAAGAGCTGAAAAGGTTTTGATAACAAATTGGACAACCAGAAGTAGTAGTTTCTTAAAAAAATCTTCTAAATACTATTTTTCGGGAATTTGTTATTACAAATATTAAAGAATAGAAAATTCACTATCCGATATATTTTTATTATATCGCCTATAGATTTAGAGATAGAGAATTATAAGTATATAAAATAATCCCTCGTAATAATTTTCCCAGCCTAAACAACTCCCTTGGAAACCAGTAAAATGTTTGTAATTGACAGAAAATGTCAGTGTCAAAAATTATAATACATTACTGAAGGTTTTTTCTGGGAAGCACATTTAATATTTTTTATTTTATTATTAATTATACATGATGTCTCAGAACGAGCTTACGCTATCTATATTTTAAATACTATTTAATATAATTTAACGAAATTTGGTATCTAGGGGTTATCCAACATGCCCGTTTTAACTAAAATATTTTCAAAGCAGTAGCACTTCCGGTTTGACCGGAAATTAACCTCAACTTTCTTATTTTGAATGGAATACGCTATATTTTATTTTACCATTGAATGCAGCGGAAAATTTTACATATGAAGCAATAAAACATTTTACTCATGATCAACTACTTCCGGCGTTATACAACTTTTTTTGATTTTCTGTCTGAAATCCGGCACATTTTCAAAACTCTGTATATCGGGAACGAGATCGAATTTTTATAATCTGAAAAAAGCCTTTTATAAAGGAGACTTTAAGCTACATTATCCATAGATAGAATTCCATGGCTTATTTATCCGTATTAATAAAATAATTATACCCAGATTACATGTTTTTCTAATTTACTGAAATAAAGTACCCTTTTTTTTGTCGTAGTACACATGTAAGTAATAAAAAAGGGGGGGGTTCCATTTAAAAAAATTGTCTTTTTTGAAGTTTGTCAACTGTAATTTTGGTGTAACGTACCCGGCACATTTTTATAAATAATCAAGGATTCTTCTATGGATAATGTAGCTTAAAGTCTCCTTTATAAAAGGCTTTTTTCAGATTATACAAATTCGATCTCGTTCCCGATATACAGAGTTTTGAAAATGTGCCGGATTTCAGACAAAAATTCAAAAAAATTGAATAACGCCGGAAGTAGTTAATCATGAGTAAAATGTTTTTATTGCTTCATATGCAAAATTTTCCGCTGCATTCAATGGTAAAATAAAATATAGCGAATTCCATTTAAAATAAGAAAGTTGAGGTCAATTTCCGGTTAAACCGGAAGTGCTACTGCTTTGAAAATATTTTAGTGAAAACGGGCATGTTGGATAACCCCTAGATACCAAATTTCGTTAAATTATAGGGATAAAAATCTGGAAAGAAAGAGCACGGGGCAGAATACAGTGGAAGAATATTACAAGAGAAGCCATGGGCGTACACGAATTGACTATTATTATTATATGTCATATACGCATCAGAAATATCGCCAATTTCGTCAATGTACTTGAAGAATCTCGAACATTTGAAAGAGTAGAAGGGAACTTATTTAGAATGATTTAAAAAATATAAAAATATATTAATAATAGATGTAATTAGAATTTTTATTTGTCTATCAGAAATGTTAAACACAATGGCTCGTACTACGATCACGGGTTAAACTAAAACTAAACTAAAATTTAAGAAATGTTATTCAAATTTCAAACTGTAATTTTACTCTTATGTTAGAAGATCGATTTATTTAAAAATATTTGTTTGAATACAAACTATGTTCTGCTTTAAAATCATATTTTAATAAATTTGTTAGTATTTATTATCATTAAATAATGAAATTTGACATTTCTTAAAACAGTGTTTTAGTTTAAGCCAATATGTACTTATGTAGCCTAATATGGAAATGGCAAGAGGTCTTGTGCTGGCCACAACAGATTTTTAAAATCAAATTTGAATCCAAATGATATATTATTCCGATTGTGGCTTTTATAGATAAGAACCATAGGGTTGAAAGTTAAAAAGTCATCATTAAGCGATGCGAGAGAAGGACAGAACTCCTCGCAGCCAAGTTGTTTAGAGAGAGACCCCTATGAGTGTTCTAAGAGAGATAGCTTGAAGTAGTGTCAGAAACAATTTCGTTGATGATCAGTTGTATCACAGATTTCGGAGAAGATACACATTCAATTACCGTGTGATCATTCATCAGTTAATTACTTCAAGTGTCATGGACAAAAATACTATTTTTTTCGTATTCTAAATCGGGATAATTATTGTGCAATATCTGTGATTTTCCGGATTCTTGTATCTGTTAACTGTAAATATGGATGATATCTCATCCAAAACAAGTGCAAACAATAATTTGTCGGTGACGCCTTTTTCAATTAATGATATATTAAGTAAGAAGAAAGAGTCTGAAATGAGTGATGCTGCTATTGATATGACGAAGACTACTGTCGCTTCACATAAAGGTAATAACTTTTTTATTCATTACATTTTTACCTTCCGTCACCTTTAGGTAAGAAGGTATTGTCTGGTCAAAAAATTCGGTGGTGAGTTTTTAATGAATTAGCACGTTTTAGGGTCCCTACAATACGAATATACCATTTTTAAGATGATGTCTGTATGTGTGTGTGTGTGTGTCTGTATGTGTGTGTGTGTGTGTCCGTGTGTGTGTGTCTGTGTGTGACAAATTTTTCTCCGACGATAACTCCAATACTACAATTCTAAAAATTATAATTCTTTCGTATTCCTCTTCTGTACATCCATATGAAGAGTTGATTAGATTTTGGTTATAATTGATCCACCGGAAGTACCCTTATTTGAAGTTTTTAACAGTTTTTCTTAAAAAAACGCAGTTAAATATTATTTTTTGACATTTTGTTATTATATATATTAAAGAAAATACTCTTCTCTATACAGTTTGATTATACATTTTCCTTCATATTCAATAAATGTAAATTTAAAGCATTATAAAGAAATTAATTTTCAAAAATTAGTCAGCTTTGCTATTTATCATGGAAACAGCTGACATAATTATTCAAAAAAATTTAATTGACAGATGTCAGTTGCAAGTGCAAAACCAAATATGGAAAAAAGTATAGGATCTAAAATTGGTATGTCATAGTGTTGCTCGCAAGTGACACGCAGAGAAAGGCCAAAGAGAAGATGGAAGGATATTACTTAGTGTAGTTTATGTTATAATTTTATTGGATTTATAGAACCTTTTCAAATGAATTTTGGTATGGAATTTGTAAAAAATAGTATGTGTTTTTACATGATGTTATATAGAATCTGTTCCAAGGACCTTTTGGTACGGGATTTGTACAAAATACATGGAATTGACGGAAGGTCTTGTGCTGGCCACAACAGATTTTTTTATAATATTACGTATTTTAAATATTAAACATGGTTATACCTACATGGTTTTAATTGGCATTTTGCATCGAAATGAAAAATTCGATTTGAATTTATTTTTTACCTCATGCTAAGAGAGGTATTGGATTTTTTTTGGATTTTAATGAATAAGCACGTTTTGAGATTACTAGAATCCGATTTTAACATCGTCTGTGTGCATGTGTGTGTATGTGTGGATGTATGCATTTTACCTACAATTTTAAATATTTAATTAATAAAACAATAAGAAAGATTAAATGTACTTCCTAGAAAAAGCTTTCAGAATGTCAATAAAACTGTTGATTTTTGACACTGACATCTGTCATTTACAAACTATGTTATAAACATTACTATGTTATATAAACATTTGAATTTACAACTGGTTTCCTTAGTGCCTTAGCCTCTGCGACGTACTACATTAAATTAGTCTATATATTACAGTGCCTTTATCTCTAAAACTATACAAGATATTGTAAAAATTTTAAGTGTATTAAATGGAGAATATATGTAATAATAATAACAAAAATTTCCAAAAAATTATATTTAGAAGATTTTTTAAAGAAACTATTATATCCGGTTGTCCAATTGTTACCAAAATCTAATCAGCTCTTCCCAGGAATGTCAGATTGAGGAAACTGCAATTAAATATTTTTTAAGTTTTATAGTATTTGAGAAACCGTGCTTCCAACATCCACACACACACACACACACACACACACACACACACACACACACACACACACACACACATATATATATATATATATATATATACACATACACGGACATCATCGTAAAAATGTTATAATCAGACTATGTAGGATTCTTAAATCGTGCTTATTCAATAAAATCTGGATATGCGAATTTTAGGATGATTCTAATACGTCTCTTAGCGAGAAGTAAAAATTGGAACTAAGAAAAGTTGTTCATTTAATGTGTTCTAACTACCATTTTCAGTGCAACGAGTTAGTATTAACAATTACTTCCGGTTGTCCAATTGTTATCAAAATCTAATCAGCTCTTCCCAGGAATGTCAGATTGAGGAAACTGCAATTAAATATTTTTTAAGTTTTATAGTATTTGAGAAACCGTGCTTCCAACATCCACACACACACACACACACACACACACACACACACACACACACACACACACACACACACACACACACATATATATATATATATATATACACATACACGGACATCATCGTAAAAATGTTATAATCAGACTATGTAGGATTCTTAAATCGTGCTTATTCAATAAAATCTGGATATGCGAATTTTAGGATGATTCTAATACGTCTCTTAGCGAGAAGTAAAAATTGGAACTAAGAAAAGTTGTTCATTTAATGTGTTCTAACTACCATTTTCAGTGCAACGAGTTAGTATTAACAATTACTTCCGGTTGTCCAATTGTTATCAAAATCTAATCAGCTCTTCCCAGGAATGTCAGATTGAGGAAACTGCAGTTTAATATTTTTTAAGTCTTGTAGTTTCCATTTCATTAAAAAAAATGTCATACTGTTCTTCACTTGTGTTTGAAATCCTTTTCCGTTTCGTGCTACATTTACATAAAAAATTAATAAAAGCGATTTCAAAATATTTTCTATGATATAAAATTGAATCATTTTACGTAGGTAGCTATATTTGTCACAAAATATATTATATTAGAAAGGTCAAGACATGGGGAGGAATCAACATTGGTGTTCATTGCTTAATAGAATATTTAAAATAAGAATTGAATGATGTCTTAATAATTAATAATAACTAGGGTCTCGTAGCGCTTGAGTGTCGGGTTGCGAATCTGGGGAACCGGGTTCGATCCCGACCGAAGCCAAAATTATTATCTGAAACGACCGCACGGTACAAATATGTCATCATCATTACCGATATCGGCATATAAAGCAGTTTGGCCCACCCAGCAATACACCGTGATGGTATATTTATTTTATTTATCTATTTATATCACAACAGCAACAATAAGAATTACTATTACAATAATGAAAATGTATATGACAATAAACATTAATTCAATAATATAATTAAATATATATCTACTTACATATTATTAGAGTTATACATGATTCCTCAACGTCTTGTCATAAATATGGTTATAGAATATTTGACAGTTTGACACGAATTACAACCAAAACAACTCTATAGCCAGACTTGATACAGAGAGAGTTACAGAATAGGTAATTTTACTATTCTATAAGGTGTGATCTTAGAGCTCTATAGCTTACAGAGCGTATAGAGTTACAGTGATATAGAGCAAAGTTAAAGAATAGCACCATAAGAAAAGTTATTCGTTTTAATGAGTTCTAATTACCATGTTCAGGTGTAACAACTTAGTATTAATACCCTGTACAACCATTTATAATCGAAACATCTTCGAAGAACTGTAGGTAGGTACCTAACACCACAATTTGGGAGAGAGTTCGATATTACTCATTTTATGATATCATTAACCAACATCACAAATCCACCTTTAATGCTTTTAAAGTTAACCCACATCCTTCATTTTTGTGAAAAGTTAATAAAAACCATAACCACCGTTCTATATCTACATTAGCTTACATCGTCATTCTTTTGTCATAATCTTCTTTCAGGTGCGAAAATGGCGACTGGCACAACTCGGTACCTATACCTACTCACCGGCCATTTCGCCTGAAAGCTTTTTGTGCTTTCCATTACTTCATTTCAGTAATTGCCTGAAAGCCTTTAAAGCGCGCATCGCGCGAGCTTGATTTATGACGATGTTCCACTGTTGCCATGTGTTTATAATATTAATAGTGATGGGGATAGTTTTCGGTAATTTATTAACGGATCATAATTTGGTGTAGTGCTTTTTGTTGAGCTATAAATATACTTCGTAGAAGAAGGTTTATTAGTAATTTTGTATCGATTGTTGGAGATATAATAAGCGACCTTAAACGTTTAATTAATTACGTTCGCAATAAATTTAGTATAATTATACTTTTTCTTGGTATACTTTACTGAGCTAGATATAAAAAACTACCTCCCGCCAGTACTGAAAAAAATACACTTTTCTTGTAAAACTAAATCTAACGTTATTATTTTATTTTTTTTAACTTTTATTAATTTAAATACATACATACATGTTTACTAATGCTGCAAACTATATTAAGTTCCTTTGCATATAACTATTGCTTTATTTACTATTTTCTTTTAAAAATGTCACTATTATTAATTTGAAGTGATTAGTTTTTTGACAGTTACATACACTTTAATTCTGAACTGTGTAACTAAGGATTTTTGGTTATCTTTAAAACATAGGCTCTGGGATTTATAAAATAGATACATAGAAAAAGTATGAATGCATGAGTTAGAGCGTTAACAAAATTAATACACACACACACACACACTCACACACATAGTATACCCACATATAGACATGATCGTAAAAATGTTAAAATCGGATTCTAGGGACCTTAAAACGTAGTCAAAGGGTAGCCTGAAGCCTGAAGCAGATATATTACTTTTTGTAATATTTCATAAGATCAAATTTATATACGTGAGTATTTTTTAACGTGAAACATTGGGTTTGTCATATCCATGGTTACGACTTGACATTTTATTGACAGCAATAAAGAGAAAAAAAGATTGATTTTTGTGAGACTAAAATCAGATATGGGTTCCTTTTAAAAAAATATAAGTTTGTGTTATATCTCAAAAATTTAAGAATATAAAAATTTATTTCATACGTCACTGGTTAGTTAATAAAAATATATATCTTTTATATTTGAAACGTTTTTCTCAATTACTAATAGTTTATAAGTTATTTGAAAAAGAAAAAATCAACAATATTCAGTTTTTCGTCATTATCTAGTGCCCTATGAGAATTTTTGGAAAAACAAAAGCACATCTGAGATGGCCTCCCAAAGGCACACAAAAAGTTCCATTTAACCGGCATCGTATCTCTTATAGTTCTCGAGATCCCAATGGTGGCACCTCTAAATGGGACACACTGTATTATTTATTTGTATTACTTTTTATTTAATAAATATATGTAAACTTTTTTATAAATTTTATTAAAAAGTAAACTGCTAATATAAGGGTAACTAGTAATTAACAAATTAACTAAATAACTAAATAAATATATCATCACGGCATATTACCCATTTCTGGGTGTGCCAGTATCTACAACACATGTAGACATCGGTAATGATGACGATATATTTTACCGTGTGGGCGCTTACCAGGCGTCACCTCACGGGCACTCACAGCTGGTGTGGAGAGTGCACCACAGGGGTCACTTTTTGTGCCATTTAAAATTGGAAATATTTGGCGCCGATCGGGATCGAACCCGGTTCCCCCAGGTTCGCGACCAGACACTCAGGCACGCGGCCACGGGACCCCAAATTAACGAATTATGTATATGCATTTAAAGGATAACGGGTAATTAACGGGTATCGGGTAATTAAAGGGTAAAGGGTACTATCCGGGTAGTTCGTCATTCCTAATTTTTAGCATGAATCCAAAATCTCTCTTAGCGAGAGGTAAAAAAAAACACTTCATTTCACTTCTCAAAAAAAAAGATTTACGCAAGTCGTGCCCCAAAATCTGTCCTTGTGGGACCCCTTTAAATAATCTATAATTCCTGTATTTTTTCTTTCTAGATCACCATCTATCTTTCTACCCGGACCACGACATCCACGAAGTCCACGATATTCACGACGAGTTACTTCCTTCACCAGGTGTATCTCCAGATCTGTCTCCGACGCCACCAGCGTCATTGCAGACGTCCCAGAGCGTCCAGGGGGCGCAAACAACTGTCAGAAAGAAAAGGTCTCGAGCGGCTTTTACTCACGCACAAGTTTTTGAACTTGAACGTCGGTTTAATCAGCAGAGGTATCTCAGTGGGCCTGAGAGAGCGGACTTGGCGCATAGTTTGAAGCTGACGGAAACGCAGGTGAGATATATATTTTTTATTATCTGGGGTTTCATGTAACAAACAACCTATCCTAATTTTTAATAGGATAAAAACGCCATATTTTTGTTTATGTCGTAGTCAGATTGTTAAAACGTAGTGAGTTACTTTGAAAGTCCGTTTGTTTGCAACCCATAATACTCAGGGGTCTTAGCAACAAATTTAATAATATATTTAGGAATTTAGGACATTTTATCAACAAAAATTATGACAAATTTAGGACTTTTATGTTTATTAAACAAAATAAAAAATACCCTTACATAATAGATATTTATACACCAAGTGAGCTAAGGTAATGTTTATTCATGAGAAGAAAGTTTAGCTTACGAGCACGTAAGGGCGAGTGAGTTAATTTCTTCGAGTGAATAAACATTCTTAGCTCACGTGGTTTGTACAATATTTTATTCAATTTTGACGAAATACTAATAAATCCATTATAATATTTAATTTCGACAAAACAAAAAGTTAGTAGACTGTGCATGACAATCGTCGATGATAGATGTTAAGTCATCTATTTAAAAAGCTTTATTGTCTGTCATATGTACTATGAAAAATAATGAAAATGGCTGATAATATCTAATAAATACTATGTTAAGTATTAATTTCGTTCCTGATGTTATTTTGAAAGCATTATTTGTTGCAGAGTGAATTAAAAAAATGTGAGAGTGATTTAAAATTATTTAATTCACTTGTGAAAAAAGTGTTAGTTATAGTTGTTGCTATGGAGTTAATAATGACAGTTTCAAACGTCAAAATTGAATAAAATATATAAAATTATTCGTACATATAAGATGTCGATTTGCATTAGTTATTCGAATTTGTTTTTTAAGATTTTTGGGTGAATTTATGAATTTTTAGGAATTTATGACAACTAAGACCCCTGAATACTATACTTGCCGTCAAATAATTATGGACTGGAGATTTTTACCCTGATGCCAAATTTTTTGTCTACCTGTACAAATGTAATCTGTCAAAGTCATTTTCTATTCTCACATTTTCGTTAATACTTACGTGCGCTTTTTATTCCCAATCCAATAAATTGCATTATATTTAGACTTTTGAAAAGAAAATTAGTGAAACTCATGAATTAAATAGTCCTGGTTCTTATAAAAAACGTTTAGGAAAATATGATTTAAAAGAGCAGGCAAAAACAATTATTGCGAATG
Source organism: Ophonus ardosiacus (assembly GCA_943142095.1). Classification (NCBI taxonomy): domain Eukaryota; kingdom Metazoa; phylum Arthropoda; class Insecta; order Coleoptera; family Carabidae; genus Ophonus; species Ophonus ardosiacus. The sequence continues at coordinate 85,900,684 of OW964823.1, forward strand.
TACAGTAAAATTTTTGAAAGAAGTCCGATCAAGGCCATCTGCGAATTGCATCTATGAATTAAGATTTTATGCTATCAAATTTAGTAGTGTCGTTTGCATAGTTTTTATGAGGTACACAAGATATTATGTACCCTCATAAAAACTAAGTAAAAGACACTACTAAATTTGACAGCACAAAATCTTAATTCATAGATACAATTCGTAGATGGCCTTGATCGGACTTCTTTCAAAAATTTTACTGTGCACAATTTCTTCAAAAAATTGGCGTTACATCCTGAAATATTTATAATTTATTAAATAACAAGAAAACTTTGGATTTGACTGCAGAAGCATGTTGGCAGATCTACAATTCACCTAATAATCAATTATTCTTACCTTTTATTTAAATTTTTACCGGTTATCGTATTTTAACGCAAACGCGACCTTAGCTTGATGTGTGGAAACTTTGTCAAAATATAAATATAAATTTGCCACAAAAACAATTTTTATATTTTATACGTACTCGATTACGTATTACTGTCTTACCTTACTTATTTGTTATAATATTGTCATATCAAGTTACAAGCGGCAACACCGCAGGGTAAGGGACAGGGTGCGGAAAGGGATAAAAGTTGAACATCAGTCCATAATCATTTGACGGCGAATATCATGATCACAGACACTTGATACCATATTTAATTTTATTCGAATGAGTGAACAAAATCATTTGTATGTATACTTCGTCAAATTGATTATAGATAATATGGATCAATTTTTCGCCCGAATAACAATTTTGTCGTTAGAAGATGTCAACAATGATGAGAATGACATTCTAATATTAAAAGAAATATTAATAAAAAATAAAGATAACCTTATAATATTTCATTGTCTATTTATCTATTATTCATTTTAGATTGGTACCTATTGTAATTATTCCTTTGATCACCTTACAAAATAATTATACAACGGTCACTCCAAAATTATTGAGATGCTGGGAAACAGTTGGCTTTGGAAAATTTTTAGTGCACAAATGTCAAACTACAATTTATTTAAAATATCTGTCCAATAATAACATCTGGTTGAAGTGATTTATTGTGGTGGAATTCGAAGTGAAAATAAACTGCAACATGAAGTTAGGAAGAGAGCATTATCGCGCTATGATTTACTACGACTTTAAAATTGGATTACGTGTAGAACAGTGCGAGGAACGTCTACGATTGGCATTTGGAGATGAAGCTCCATTTCGAGCAACTATATTTCGCTGGTTTTCAGAATTCAAAAGAGGCCGTAATTTCTTGCGTGATGAGAAACACCCAGGGAGACCTTGTACAGCGGTAGTGCCAGAAAATGTAGCTGCCATCAAACGATGGAAGATGCCCTTGGCACTGGATCCGCAGCAATAGCAAAAATTTTGCATGACGAACTTCGTGTTACAAAAATTGTTTCTCGTTGGGTGCCATACAACTTAACGGAAGAACAAAAAGTCAAGCGTGTTACAATTAGTCGCGCCACTTTAAAATTGTTAAATAATAGCGGTCATCGTATTCTTTCTAAAATTGTAACTGGCGATGAAACTTACATACCCTTTTATGATGTTCCAACGCGTCAAGGAAGTAGGGTATGGGTGTTTGAAGATGACCCAACACCAGTTACCGTGAAAAAACAACGTGCACTTAAAAAAGTTATGTACGCTGTATTTTTCAGAAGTATAGGTTTTGTGAAAGCAATTAGGTTAGAGGGACAGAAGACTGTTACTGCCAATTGGTACACACAAAAATGTCTACCTGAAGTTCTTCGCAGTGTGAAAATTAAGGGTTTAATGCTTCACCATGATAATGCGTCCTCCCATATCGCTGTGACAACTGTTAATTTTTTGAAAGAAAATGGTATTAAAGTCATTGAGCATCCACTGTATTCTCCTGATCTTGCAATGTGTCTATTTTTTAATTTGAAAAAACATTTATGTGGTCGTCATTTTACGTCAGAAGAGGAGATTAACAACACCATAATGGAGTATTTTTACGATTCCAGAAAATGAATGGCTCAAAGCTTTCCATCTCTGGTAAATTCCTTTACAAAAGTGTATTGAAGCAGGGGGGGACTACTTTGAACACCAGTTAAAGTACATGCTTCTCCTTCAAATAATATTTCTGTATCTCAATAATTTTGGCGTGACCCTCGTATAATTATTACAACACACAATAAAAATGTCAAATGTCAAACTATTCGTAGAATAAGTATTTAACTGGGCAAAAATGTCCAGATAATTTAACTAACGATTTATTCGTCAATAGTTGCTAACTGACGTTGGTGAAACAAAAACATGCTATTTTATTCGACAAACAGTTTAGATAAATAAAATGTGTATTCGCCAGTGGTGAAACCGGGTATTAATCATGTATATATTTGTTGGTTTCAGGTGAAAATCTGGTACCAAAACCGGCGCTACAAAACAAAAAGAAAACAACTTCAAATGCAGGAATCAACCCTTTTAAGTCAGAACGCCCGCAAAGTCGCCGTCAAAGTTCTAGTAAAAGACGACGTCCCTCTCTTTCTACAGCACAAAACCCCCATGTACCAAAAAAACGGGTACTACACTGACCCTAAATCGGACATATTTCTCTACGACCAGATACACAAGAACCTTCCAAAATATGGAAAGAACTTTCAACAATCGATGTTAAGTCTCTGTCAACAATACAACACGTCCATGCAACTATTTCCTTATTTTTCTTATTACAATCCCAGTGCCCTGGCGGCAAGTTTGGCAACTAATGTACCAAGTGAAGAGGAGCTAACAAATGAAGGCCGGGAGCAGCAGTGATTCTTTGTTTGTTGATAATTAAATCAGTTGTTTTGTGCACGGCACACTGTTATAGGAGGTAATATTAGTTAAGATGTACATAGCTTTTATTTATGCACTGTAGTGTACCTGTGTTTTATGATAAGTATAATAAATTCTGCACAGTTTAAAACTGAGTTTTATTATTTTTTTTTACCTTCATATCATTAATATAAATTTATAACATTTTTTTCATGAAACTTTATTTAAATTGAAAGCGATCTGTACTTTCAAAAATTCTTAATTGTTATTTCTTAAGCCGTAATAATTTTATTTATTTTCTATAACAAATATTAATTTCATTTTATTCTGAAACAATGGAGTTCGCTAATAAGTAATTGGAGTCACTTAAATTGATCCATTTCAACACTTACAAAAATCTGTTGTGGCCAGCATAAGACCTCTCGCCATTTCCATATTAGGCTATACAGTGTGTCCCATTTAGAGGTGCCACTATTGGGATCTCGAGAACTATAAGAGATACGATGTCGGTTAAATGGAACTTTTTGTGCGCCTTTAGGAGACCATCTCAGATGTGCTTTTCTTTTTCCAAAAATTTTCATAGGGCACTAGATAATGACGAAAAACTGAATATTGTTGATTTTTTCTTTTTCAAATAACTTCTAAACTATTAGTAATTGAGAAAAACGTTTCAAATATAAAAGATAGATATTTTTATTAACTAACCAGTGGCGTACGAAATAAGTTTTTATATCCGTAAATTTTCGAGATATAACACAAACTTATATTTTTTAAATGGAACCCATATCTGATTTCATTTATTTTTTTCTCTTTTCAATGATGTAAGGGTTATTATGTTTTATATTTGTTTTACTCCTAAAATTTAATTTTTCTCTTTATTTTCCTGAACTTTCTTATTATTTCCCAAAAAAACATTATTATTTTTATTAATTATATTGTATTTGATCGAAATAATTTGTTTTATGCCTTTATTACTTAATATTTTCATTCTAGACTCATAATTACAAATTACACTATAATGTGCCAAGAGCGACCAGATACAAATTATAAAAATTTGTTTGATACGAGTTTTGAGCAAATTTTTCTAACGAAATAAATAATTTAAATACAAGTAGTATTTCTAAATAGAAATCTACCAATATTTTCAAAATAATTATAAATTTAATACAAAATAAGGAAAAAATAATAATTTTGAAGGCAAAACAAATACAAAAAATAATAACCCTTACATCGTTGAAAAGAGAAAAAAATAATGATTTTTTTTGAGATGAAAATCAGATATGGGTTCCATTTAAAAAAATATAAGTTTGTGTTATATCTCGAAAATTTACGGATATAAAAATTTATTTCGTACGCCACTGGTTAGTTAATAAAAATATCTATCTTTTGTATTTGAAACGTTTTTCTCAATTACTAATAGTTTAGAAGTTATTTGAAAAAGAAAAAATCAACAATATTCAGTTTTTCTTCATTATCTAGTGCCCTATGAGAATTTTTGGAAAAACAAAAGCACATCTGAGATGGCCTCCCAAAAGCGCACAAAATGTTCTATTTTACCGACATCGTATCTCTTATAGTTCTCGAGATCCCAATGGTGGCACTTTTAAATAGGACATACTGTATAAATATTTCGATAAATATATTTAAAATAACTTTTGTGGTCAATAATTGGAAATATGTATTGACAGTTAATAGCTGTTTAATAAAATAATTAATAAAAATCTGTTGTGGCCAGCACAAGACCTCTCGCTATTTCCATATTACGCTATATTAGTACATATTGTATTTAACATTTTCGGTATACACACAAAAATTCAAAAAATGACATATCGAGAAATGATTGGAATTTGAACAATTTCAATGCGTAGTTTTTAGATTATTAGACAGATCATTTTATAGGGAATTTTGTTAGGAAATCCCAAACCTAACTTTCAGTTTTGCATTTATTTACTTGAAAATGAATTCCGGATTTTAAATAAAAGGTAGGTAGCAGAAGATTTCAAATTAATAAGAATTTGGAATAAAGTAGATGTGTGACGTAGATGTTAAGGACATTAAAATTCAAATATTTTTGAAAAACTAATAAGTTTTCTAAACTTATGTTTTGTATAAGTATTGGTATTTAACACAGGAAATGTAAATTAAGTATAAATATACATGACGTATTTTTAATATTTTAATATTTTAACATTTTTAAGAAAAATAAATAAAGTGCACAACAATACATAGAATTACCATTATTTTATTATTATTTGAAAATTTTAATAAAAATATTGATCCCATATATTGCAAAATCTAATGAAAATTCCAAGAAACAAAAGAACAATAAATATCAACTATGAAACAACGGAAGACGAATATAAATAACAAAAAACGATCGCTGATAGAATCAACCTCATTATTATAAAATTTATTATAATCACATTCTTCGCTTGTTTAAACAAACAGCCACTCTAGAACCTCGTCACAAAAACGCTTGTCAGTTGTTTTGGCGTAAGCGCGAGTTTTTTCAAATTTCACCTACGTCAACGGAAGTAAGGCGAAGCGAAGAACAAATTAGCATCGGGAAGTGCGCGTATTTTCATGCAAATTTTGCTGAGTGAATAAGGAAGACGTTAACGTTAACGTCAACGTTTCCAAGTTGAAGAATGACTGCAGTTGAGGACAGATTATAATTTTGTAATTTTCAACGGAGCGTCGGAAAGCTGATTCAGGAGGTAATTTAAGTACATTGAAAGTTCTGCAGATGCAGAATGCAAATTTTGTAGTGAATTAAAATGAAAGATAGTTTTAAGTTATTTCCATATAGTTTAAAAGAATGTTTAAATATAAATAATCTTTTTCTAATTTTTTTTCAACGAAATGTACCATTGATAGTGATCTTTAGAATTATTTGTTGTAATCGTAAATAATATAATTTTTACCTCTCGTTAAGAAAGGTATTGGAATCATGCTAAAATTCACATACCCAGATTTTAGTGGATAAGCACGTTTTAACGTCCCTATAATCCGATTATAACATTTTTACGATGATGTCCGTGTGTGTGTATGTGTGGATGTTGGAACCACGGTTTCTCAAATACTATAAGACTTAAAAAATATTTAACTGCAGTTTCCTCAATCTGACAAACCTGAGAAGAGCTTATTAGTTTTAGTTAACAATTGGACAACCGAAAGTAATGGTTTCTTTAAAAAAATCTTCTAAATATTATTTTTTGAAAATTTCTGTTACTACTATTATTGAAGAATATAAAATTCTACATCTGATATATTTAAAAATTTTATTATATCTTGTATAGATTTAGAGATAAAAGCACTGTAATATATAGAATAATCTAATTGCAGAGGCCAAGGCACTAAGGAGACCAGTTGACAAATTAAAATGTTTATAACATAGTTTGTATATGATAGATGTCAGTGTCAAAAATCAACAGGTGACATTCTGAAAGCTTTTTCTGGGAAATACGCATATAATATTTCTTATTGTTTTATTTATTAAATATTTAAAATTGTAGGTAAAATGCATATATCCTTCTCTCTGACATTTAGGAACTTCCTCGTACAATGAAAAATAAATATTATAATTGTATGTGTGCAGAAGACATGTTAAATACAATAAAAATAATATTTGGGTAAAGTTCTGTGATTTTTTGTTATAAAACGACGGTTCGATAGCGAAGTGCAATACAATACTTATATAACATAAAATGGAAATGGCGAGAGGTATTGTGCTGGCCACAACAGATTTTTTACCTCCCGCTACCCTTGGTAAGGGAGGTATAGGGATCGTGCTAAAAATCACTTATCGAGATTTTAGTAAATGACCACGTTTTAAAGTCCCTAGAATCCAAATTTATCATTTTCACGATGATGTCTGTATGTGTGTATGTATGTGTGTGTGTGTGTGTGTGTGTGTGTGTGTGTGTGTAGGTATGTGTGTGGGTGTATGTGTAGAGAGTTTTTGTTCGCTCTAACTCAAATACAATCATTCAGAAAATTCTGAAACCTTGTATTTATACCCTATTCTAATATTAAAACAAGCCATTAGATTTTTGTGTAAATGGGATAACCGGAAATGGCACTTTACCTGAAGCTCATAATGGTTTTTCTTCAAATAATACCATTAAATGCCATTTTTTTTGGATTTTGTCGTTATGAAAATTAAAGATTATTGAATTTTCTACAGGAATACATTAATACTTTTTCTATATACATACCGATAAATATAAAAATATTTTTTTTTTACAAGTCCCGAAGCCTAAGAAAAACACAATTTCAAATGAATGTAACTGACAGTATCTGTCACTGTCAAAAAACTAATCATTTCAAATTAATAATAGTGACATTTTAAAAAGAAAATAGTAAATAAAGCAATAGTTTTATGCAATGGAATAGTTTGCAGCGTTAATAAATACGTAGGTATGTATTTAAATTAATAAAAATTAAATAGCGGGAGGTTTTGTGTTGGCCACATCAGATTTTTTTATATTTTATTATCTGCTACCAACAACAAGGGAAGTATTGTTGGTATTCTATTATTGGCTTATTAAGATTTTAGTGAATATTGAATAGTTTTACAAACTTTTAATAAAATAACGCGATTGATCTTATAGAATATTAGCTTTTCAAAAAATTAATCATATTTTATTATGAATTACTTTATCATTTATTCTGTTTTCATTCCCCTTACACTATTCTTTATATTTACATCCACACTTTCCATATTATCAACAATATCTGTGGCACTTCCTTTCTACATTTTCGTTGCTCTCACCTAATATTATAATATTTACTTGCATCTTTCTTCACTCGCTACCAAGTCTGCGTTTCGTCTGCACCTCTTACCTCGTCCTACCAAACACTAACCATGTTCAGCCACTTCTTTCGAGTGCGGTACTTAAGTCTAAGATCTGTTTATATTTGAACAACTATTTTCGTGTACGAATTAAGTGGCCACACTTCAAGAGAACGCAAAGCGAACGAAGGGATAATTACAGTGATATCATAGCAAGCGAATGATTTATTTCTTTTGCGAATGCGAATTCAAAGTGGTAATTTATTAGTTGTTGTTTATTTATGGAAAGAATCTTGAGATGAGAGGTACTTATAGGAGATTTATGGGGAAGTGCTCCTTAAGACTTAATAGAAAACAAACTAATATGTTATCTAATTGCGAAAGATGCGATGGAAATATTTTGTACAAATCCCATACCAAAATTTCATTGGAAAAGATTCTATATATCCAGTAAAATTGTAATATGAACATAATACGATTTTTTACAAATTCCATACAGAAAGTTCCTTGGAAAATATTCTATAAATCCAATAAAAGTATCACATGAATATAAATTATGTATACTCTATAAATGCGTACACTTACGTAACATTCTCTTTACAATCAAATAATATTACTACCAAGTTTATATCTCTACCCATTTTTGAATTATTGCCCCAAAAGTCAATACATTCGTAGGTACCCCATAATATAAAATCTAATTTTTATGTATCTAGATAGATTTATTATATAACGCAGGTCGATATCTCTTTTAGTTTTGGAGATATTCAACCTCAAATATTTTCTCAAAATTACCCATTTCTGGGCTAGATCTCCACCTAATTTTGAATTATTGCCCCATAAGTCAATATACCTACCCGATATTCAGATAAAAGCCTTAAAATTCAAAAATCTAATCTAGGTACTTCTCAATGCGCTGATTCTAAATTTTGAAACCGCAGGTCGATATCTCTTTTCGTTCTCGAGATATTTAGATGCAGTTTTGCTCAAAAAATTTGGCGACAACACCATTCGATTCTAAGGGCAAAATTATTTTCAGAAGTTTTGAACACCGCATACAATCTTTAAAGCAAAATAACTGAAAATGGCCAAAAATTGCAAAAATCTAAGGTGTACCCCTTACGATTTTTTCAGATTTTGGCCATTTTCAGGGGATTTCAAGCTTTTATTCATAAAAAATGAACCGGTTGGACAAAAATTGAAAATTGCTATACTTATCTATTTTGTCCGTAGATTCGAATGGTGATGTCACCAACTTCATATCTCGTATTTGGGTATTAACCCAAAAATGGGGAGTTTTGAGCAAAACTTTATATCTAAATATCTCGAGAACGAAACGAGATATCGACTTGCGGTTTCGAATCAGCGCATTGTGAAATATCTAGATACATACAAATTAGATTTATGAAAATTTTGAAGTTTTTATCTAAATGTGGGGTACATTGACTTTTGGGGCAAAAATTCAAAAATGGGTAGAGATATAAACTTGGTAGTAATATTATTTGATTGTAAAAAGAATGTTACGTAATGTACGCATTTTTATTTTTAGAGTATTTGAACAACTGTTTGAATTTTTAGAAATAAAAGCATTCTATAAATCCAATAAAATTATAACATGAACATACATTACATATGTAAAATGCACTTCACAATTCCTTCTTTGTTCTTCAGCTTTCTCCAATTTTATTAGGGGTCACTGTTTCTTATTCTTCTCTTTCACTCATTCCTGTCCAACGCATCTTCTTCACACAGCTTTTCCTCGCTCAAGTCTTCTGCGATACAGTCCTTTCATCTTCTCTTTCGCCTCCTCGTACTCCCAACATTCTGATCCTATACTTGCCATATTTGATTTTGCACTTGGCACTGACATCTTTCAATTAGAATTTTTTGCATATATCAGATGTTTCCATGATAAATAGCAAAGCTAACTGATTTTTGAAAATTAATCTCTTTATAATGCTTTGTCTTTATATCTATTGAATATGAAGGAAAATGTATAATCAAACCGTATAGAGAACAGCATTTTCTTTAATATTTATAAAACATAAAATGTCAAAAAATGATATTTAACTGCGTTTTTTCAAGAAAAACTGTTAAAAACTTCAAATAAGGGTACTTCCGGTGGATCAATTATAACCAAAATTTAATCAGCTCTTCATATGGATGTAATGAAATTTCACGTCGCGTGCCTAAACACCATTATTTCTCAACTTATTATGATATAGAAGAAAATTAAAATTGCTAAAATCCTTGTTAAATGATTTCAGTTTAATTAAATACCAATTCCATTTTCTCTTATTTTTTGGGTGATGCCTATTTAATTCGCTCTTCTTATTTTAATACCCGCTCTTGGTCTATAAAGTAATTGTCTTTCAATAGCAATTGTATGACAATTGAGCAAATAGAAAAAGTGGTGATGGTGAAGGGCTTGGAATAATAGAACTGATTGGAATGAAAAGATGTTAAGTGTTGCGGTTTGGTGAGCGATGACTGGCTGTCGATGACTGCAAACGAACGCTGCATTTTACTCTCCGATGCCTGATTGCGACGCTAACGAGCGGAGAAGAGTGCCGTGGAATAGTACATTCTATTCACTAATTGTTCCTTTCTTTCGCACTACCCTATCTTAAAATTTTGTATATCTATTTTTACCTCTCGCTAGGAGAGGTATTGTAATCATGCTAAAAATCGCATATCCAGATTTAAATGAATAAGTACGTTTCAAGATCACAAGAACATTTTTAACATTTTTACAATGATGTCTGTGTGTGGATGTGTGTGTGGATGTGTGTATGTGTGTGTGTGTGTGTGTGTGTGTGTGTGTATGGCTGGATGTTGGACGGACGATTCCTCAAAAACTATAAGACATAAGACCTGTTTAACCATTAATTCCTCAATCTGATATTTCTGGGAAGAGCTGAAAAGGTTTTGGTAACAATTGAACAACCGGAAGTAGTAGTTTTTAAAAGAAATTCTTCCAAATATTAATTTTTGAAAATTTTTGATATTACTAATTTTGAAGAACAAAATTCTACACCTGACATATTTAGATTTTTCATTATATCTTCTATAAATTTGGAGATAAAGACGCTATAATATATAGAATATCGGGATATAACAAGTCGAGTAGGCGAAACTACACTAAGGAAACCAGTTAACAAATTCAAATGTTTATAACATAATTTGTAAATGACAGATTTCAGTGTCAAAAATAAACAGTTTTAGTGACATTTTGATAGCTTTTTCTGGGAAGTACATTTAATCTTTCTTATTGTTTTATTAATTAAATATTTGAAATTATAGGTAATATGCATGTATCCATCAGAAATATCGCCAATCTTGTTAATGAATTGGAAGAATCTGTGACATTTAGAAACTTCCTCATACAATGAAAAATAGATATAATTAGAATTATATGTGTGCAGAAGTCATGTTAAATACAATAAAAGACAATATTTGGGTAAAGTTCTGTAATATTTTGTTACAAAACGACGGTTCGATAGCAAAGTGCAATACAATACTTATATAGCCTAATATGGAAATGGCGAGAGGTCTTGTGCTGGCCACAACAGATTTTTTATATTTTATTATTAGGGGTCCCGTGGCTGCGTGTCTGGTCGCGAACCTGGGGGAACCGGGTTCGATCCCGACCGGCGCCAAATATTTCCAATTTTAAATGGCACAAAAGTGACCACTGTGGTGCACTCTCCACACCAGCTATGAGTGCCCGTGAGGGGACGCCTGGTAAGCGCCCACACGGTAAAATATATCGTCATCATTACCGATGTCTACATGTGTTGTAGATACTGGCACACCCAGAAATGGGTAATATGCCGTGATGATATATTTATATTTATTTATTTATTATATTTTATTATTTTTAAAAACAGTTATTGATTAATACTTTTTACCTTCCGTCGACTTTAGGTAAGGAAGGTATTGGCGTCTTTGGTCAAAAAATTCGGTGGTGATTTTTTAATGAATAAGCACTTACTATATGAATTTAATATTTTTAAGATGATGTATGTATGTGTGTGTCAAATTTTTCTCTGACGAGTGACGAAAATTCCAATACTGCAATTCTATAAATTATTCCGTCTTCCTCTTCTTTACATCCATATGAAGAGTGATTCAATTTTGCTTATAATTGATCCACCGGAAGTACCCTTATTTGAAGTTGTTAACGGTTTTTCTTAAAAAAACCCAGTTAAATATTATTTTTTGACATTTTATGTTGTTATAAATATTAAAGAAAATGCTCTTCTCTATACGGTTTGATTATACATTTTCCTTCATATGAATTTTAAAGAGATTAACTTTCAAAAATCAATCATCTTGCTTATTTATCATGGAAACAGCTGATATATTCAAAAAATTCTAATTGACAAATGACAATGTCAAGTGCAAAACCAAAGATGGAAAGTATAGGATCAGAAATTGGTAAGTCATAGTGTTCGTCGTAAATGACATCATGCAGTTGCAGCCTCGCCTCAAAATTGGAACTTTCAATGTCAGGAGTACAAGGAAGGCCAAAGAGAAGATGGAAGGACTGTATCGCAGAAGACTTGAGAGAGGAAAATCTGTGTGAAGAAGATGCGTTGAACAGGAATGAGTGGAAGAGAAGAGTAAGAAACAACGACCCCTAATAAAATAGGGAAAAGCTGAAGAAGAAAGACGGAAGTGTCAAGTGTAATTTACGTAGTGTATATTCAAGTTATAATTTTATTGGATTTATAGAATCTTTTCCAAGGAACTTTTGGTATGGGATTTGTACAAAATACATCGAATTGACGGAAGGTCTTGTGCTGGCCATAACAAATTTTTATATTTTATTATTATTATTAAAAATAGTTATTGGTTAATACTTTTTTATTACTGGTCATGTTTTAAAAATTGCCAAAAAAAGTAAATTACACTTGGCACTGACATCTGCCAATTATAATTATTTGAATATATATTTGTATCGTGCGGGAGATTACCAGACGTCACCACACGGGTATTCACTGTTAGCGTGGAGAGTACTTTATTAACTTGCTGTTTATCATTTTATTCGCATCCTTTAATTTCCATTGGATTTTCTGATTTATTTGAGTGCATTACGAAAAACCAACCGAATTTACAAGCGAGAATACACCGTAGTGTGAAACCCAAGCCGAAATCTGATTCCCTCCAGGACCACTGTTTACAATATCCGTATTAAATTTACAAACAATTTTTTCTGGAGTCAAGTGTTACTGTCGCATATGGCAGCACTCAACGTGAACTTATAAACAATATGAAATTACTAGAGTTGAGGTCCTCCTCTCAGTACATAATCTAAATAGTAAATAGTTAGTCCGGTACTGGATAGAGTTACACGACATGCCACCCAGAGCCACCCTTGCACAGGGGTGGTCTACACAGATTTACAAAAGCTCTTCAGCTCTACTTTACTCAAGGGCACTTGAACGAATGGATTTTTAAATTTTTGTTAGTACCAAGTACCTACATTTACTTTAGGGTACTAATAGAGCAATATAGACATATCCATTTCAGTAATTCACTAATTTCAACTTTTTACCTCTCGCTAAGGGAGGTATTGGATTCATGCTAAAAATCGTTTATTCAGATTTTAGTGAATAAGTACGATTTAAGGTCCCTATAATCCGATTTTAACATTTTTACCACAGATTACCTATACTACCGTACGGTAGTATAGATAATCTGTGTTTTTACTATGATGTGTGTGTGTGTGTGTGTGTGTGTATGTATGTGTGTGTGTGTGTGTATGGCTGGATGTTGGACGGACGACTACTCAAAAACTATACGACATAAGACCTGTTTAACTATGAATTCCTCAATCTGACATTCCTGGGAAGAGCTGAAAAGGTTTTGGTAACAATTGAACAACCGGAAGTAGTAGTTTTTCTAAATATAATTTTTTGGGAGTTTTTTTTTTATTAAATATTGAAGAACATAAAATTCTCCATCTAATACACTTAAAATTTTTATTATATCTTATATAGATTTAGAGATAAAGACAATATAAATTTATAGAGTAATCTAATCGCAGAGGCTAAGGCTCTAAGGAAACCAGTTGACAAATTCCAATGTTTATAATATAGTTTGTAAATGACACGTTAGTTTTAGTTTTAGTGACATTTTGATAGCTTTTTCTGGGAAGTATATTTAATCTTTCTTATTGTTTTATTAATTAAATATTTGAAATTATAGGTAAAATTGTGGTAAAATGCATATATACATCAGAAATACCGCCAATATGGTTAATGAATTGGAAGAATCTCTGGCATTTAGAAACTTCCTCATACAATGAAAAATAGATAATTAAATTTATATGTGTGCAGAAGACATGTTAAATACAATAAAAAACAATATTTGAGTAAAGTTCTGTAATTTTTTGTAATAAAACGACGGTTCAAAAGCGAAGTGCAATACAATACTTATATAGCCTAATATGGAAATGGCGAGAGGTCTTGTGCTGGCAACAACAGATTTTTATGTAAGTACCTTTGATTGAAAATAAAATCGAAATAATTTCCTTTTAAAATTTATTCCTTATTAACCCTAAACATTAGATTAATCATCTAAAGAAATTGACTTGACCCTTTCTTTTGTGAGTAATCATACCGAAATATCAAGTTACCCCCCTCCCCCCGGTGTATTTATCTGTTTCACTAGCGCTAAATGATTTTCTTCCGTCAGCACGGACTTCGCAGCGTCTTCCATTCATCGCTTATTCTGCTGATAACCTCTCTCTGACTCAGTCAATACTTTTTTCTGATCAATCACAAGCAATTTGATCTAACCACAGCTTCTAACAGGCCCTAATAGGGGTGCCGACTGCCGGCCGTACGCGACCGATTTTATTTGAAAACGCTTCAATCAAGCGACCCTTGACTTCCCCGCAACTTTTGCTAGGGTACGGACTAGCTGGGAAGGGAATACTTCGGGGATGTTCGGGAAAAATCGTAGGAGGGTGATTTAATAAGTTAAACTCGAAGGATTGTTATAAAACTATTAAATGCCTACCAATTACGTTGTTATAATTACGATATTTATTTTGTTGCTATTATTCAATTCAAAAGTCATGTCAAAATTGATCGTGAAAAAAAGGATAGAGAATATTGCTATTCACCATTTTCTAATTCATAAATAAGGATTCAAGAAGAATAGCTATTTTTAGTAAAAGTGAGCAAAATAATGTCTCTTTCTTACGCGTCCGGAAATTGGGATTTAGATTAAAACTTCAAAATTTTGAAAAATCTAATTTTTATGTATCTAGATAATTTTCCATGCGCTGATTCCAAATTTTGAAACCGCAGGTCGATATCTCTTTTCCTTCTCGAGATATTTAGATTCAAAGGTTTGCTCAAAACTGCCCATTTTTGGGTAGTAACCCAAAAATGGGTCGAGATATGAATTTGGCGATATCATCATTCGATTCTACGGGAAAAAATACATAAATACACCATTTTTCATAATTTTTAAACACCGCATACAGTCTCTAAAGCAAAATAACTAAAAATGGCCAAAAATCGCAAAAATGTAAGGTGTACCCCTTATGATTTTTTCAGATTTTGGCCATTTTCGGGGATTTTCAAACTTTTATTCATAAAAAATAAACCGGTTGGACAAAAATTATGAAAATTGGTACACTTATGTATTTTTGTCCGTAGAATCGAATGGTGATGTCGCCAAATTCATATCTCGACCCATTTTTGAGTTACTACCCAAAAATGAGCAGTTTTGAGCATAATTTTAAATCTAAATATCTCGAGAACGAAAAGAGATATCGACCTGCGGTTTCAAAATTTGGAATCAAAGCATTAAAAAGTATCTAGATACATATAAATTAGATTTTTCAAAATTTTGAAGTTTTTAACTAAATGTGGGGTATATTGATTCAAAATTTGGAATCAGCGCATTAAGAAGTATCTAGATACATAAAAATTAGGTTTTTGAAAATTTTGATGTTTTTATCTAAATATGGGGTATATGGACTTTTGGGGCAATAATTCAAAAATGGATAGATATATAAACTTGGTAGTATTATTATTTGCTGGTAAAGACAATGGCTGGTAGCACAAGCCCTGTTTTAACTAAAACACTGTTTTAAGAAATGTCAAATTCAAATTTCAATATTTAATTTCACCTTTATGTTTAATGAACGATTTTTTTAAAAATATTTATTTGAATACAAACTATGTTCTGCTTTAAAATCATATTTTGATAAATTTGATACTATTTATTTTTGTTATTAAATAATGAAATCTGACATTTCTTAAAACAGCGTTTTAGTTAAAACAGGGCTTGTGCTACCAGCCAATGTTACGTACGTGTAGGCATTTTTAGAGTAATTTATCTAGTAGCCCAAATAACTCCATGGAAACCAGTTGAAAAATTAAAATGTTTGTAATTGACAGAAAAATGTGAGTTGTCAGTGTCAAAAATCTACCTATTTACATTACTGAAGGCTTTTTCTAGGAGGTACATTTTAATATTTCTTATTTTATTATTAATTAAATATTTAAAATTATGGGTAGGTACATATATACACATCAGAAATACCACCAAACTCGTCAATGAATTTGAAGAATCTCGAACATTTAGAAGAGTAGGAGGAAACTTATTACCTATATAATGAATAAAAAAATATATTAATAATTAGAATGTTTGTGTATGTACCAGAAATGTTAAACACTTATGTACTTATATAGCATAATATGGAAATGGCGAGAGGTCTTGTGTTAGCCACAACAGATTTTTGTAAAATATTTTGAAAATAGTTGCTTAGAATGTAGAAAAGTAGTGATTGCAATGGGAATATTTTGAATTGATTACGAGTTCTATATTTCAATTAGCTAGTACTTAATAGTATCTTCTCATTACATCATCATAAATTAAATTTAGCTTTAATTACTTCATTAAAATTTTGATATTTTAAATTTAGCACTGGTACAAAATAAATAAATTGGGAAGATAGCTATATTCGTGACGTCAATATCGAATAGTTTTGACAGCAGTATTACTTTAAATAGGTATCTAATGAGATCATTTCTATCTACATTTTAATGACATGTTTATTACTTTGCAAATAACTGAAGCATTGAATATTGAACATATTTCCAATATTAGCCTCTTAAACATAATATTGATTTAATGTTTATATCAAACAATGGAGTTTGCTAATCGTCCAATGTTTTCTCAAAACTTTTGTTACATATATTTCAACACATAAAAATATATAAATGCTTAATATTATTTACATCTGTTAATATAAAAATGTGAAAAAATGCACTTTTTTAACGCTACGGTGTGAAATAATGAAAAGATACGCATTTTTTTTCAAATTTTTATTGCAGACGTAAAAAAAATTGGTACGCAACGCGAGTAAAAAGTGTCTTATTTCACTTATAGGATTTGATAATAGTCATTTATGCCACAAGTGTAAAAAGTATAGTCTTTTTTTACGAACAGGGAAGTTTGACCGAACGAGCCGTAGGCGAGTTCGTCAAATCCAAAGAGTGAAATAAGATACTTTTTTACTTTAAAAAGTACACTTTTCACACTTTTATTGTGTTAAAAAAGACATACTTTATAAATTTTAATAAAAAAATCTGTTGTGGCCAGCACAAAACCTTCCATCAATTCGATGTATTTTGTATATATCCCATACCTAAAGTTCCTTGAAAAAGATTCTGTATATTCTGTAAAATTGTAACCCGAACACACTGTTTTTAACAAATTTTATACCGAAAGTTCCTTTCCCTATTTTATTAGGGGTCGCTGTTTCTTACTCTTCTGTTTAACTCATTCCTGTCCAACACATCTTCTTCACGCAATTCTTCCTCTCTCAAATCTTCTGCTATATAGTCCTTTCATCTTCTCTTTGGCCTTTCTAGTACTTCCGGCATTGAAAATTCAAATCTTGAGACGAGGCGCAACTGTAAGTCACTTGCGAGGGACACTCTATCACATTCACATATAACTTTGGTTTTGCATTTGACACTGTCAATTAAATTTTTTTGAATATGCTGTTTCCATAATTTTAGCAAAGCTGACTAATATTTGAAAGTTAATATCTCTTAATGTCTCTAGAACTCTATAACTATTGAATATGAAGGAAAATGTATAATCATGCAAACCGTATAGAGAATAAGATATTCTTTCATATTGATAATCACAAAATGTCGAAAAATGATATTTAACTGCGTTTTTTCAAGAAAAACTGTTAAAAACTTCAAATAGGGGTACTTCCGGTGGTTCAATTATAACCAAAATCTAATCAACTCTTCATATGGATGTACAGAAGAGGAATACGAAAGAATTATAATTTTTAGAATTGTAGTATTGGAGTTATCGTCCGAGAAAAATATCACACACACACACACACACACATACACACACACACACACACACACACACACACACACACACACACACAGACATCATCTTAAAAATAGCAAATTCGTATTGTAGGGACCCTAAAACGTGCGTATTCATTAAAAACTCACTACCGAATTTTTTGACCAAAGACAATACCTTCCTTACCTAAAGGTGACGGAAGGTAAAAAGTGTACCTTTTTTAATAGACGTAAAAAATAACTATTATGCAACTTGTGTAAAAAGTATAGACTTTATTTCACGAAGCTGAGTGCGTTAAATCTTATGTTATAATAACAAGAGGAGTCTTATACTTCGGTCTGGTCTGATCTTATCGAGGCGCGAATCTTGGGCGAAGTCTCGAGAACTAGTTGACAAGTCGAGCAAACTTTTTGTTGGCCAATCAAAAGCTATTCTGAGTATACTTTATACGAGTGCAGGGCACAGAGCACGGGCGTTTATCCTCGACTTTATAAGTCGCAAATTTCTACATTCCAAGTTCGTAACTTTCCATCGGTCTCACTCTTGTACGCGTCGCGACGGAGACCGACGCCTGATGCCCGACGCCGCTGAAAAGAAGCAACGCTTCTTTTATAGGAAAACAGACCGTGAAAGTAATTGGCGCGGATAATTCGCAATTAGCAATTGGGGAATTAGCCGGTTTACTAATTTCTTTTCTGCTACCAAAGAGAATAATAATAATAAAGAAGGGAATTTCAGTAAGTGTAATTTTATTGGAAATTTAAATTACACTAAAATCAGACAGATTTTGATTTGTGTTTAATTAATACGTTCATTGCGTTTATGGGTCATTTTGTTCCTTTTTAAACATTTACTTCTATAGGAAATCGAAATAGTGGGGTATTCCACTCAATTATTTTATTATTTTATATAACTTCATTCAATTTTAAAGCATTTCATAGTATTAAAAAATCTTAATTGTTCCTAGTTTAACAGTATTTTATTTTCGAGAAATGTGTAACGTCACATTCCCCCTATACTTGTCTTGCTCACACACACTGCTCTGAGTACGCTACGAGAGATAGATAACAATTGTATGACGTCAATTTCCCCTTTTCGCAAATGTGAAATATCTTGTAACGTAATTATTTAAAAAATGTTTTCATTGTTTTAACTATTATTTATTGAGCCATACTTTAAGTCAAATTGAATTTTTTCTCTCGCTAAGAGAGGTATTGGATTCATGCTAAAATTCGCATATCCAGATTTTATTGAATAAGCACGATTTAAGGTCCCTACAAACCGATTATAACATTTTTAAAATGATGTCTCTCTCTCTCTTTGTGTGTGTGTGTGTGTGTATGTGTGTGTGCGTGCGTGTGTGTGTGTAGGGATGTGTGTGTGTGTATGTGTGTGTGTGTGTATGTATGTCTATGTGTATGTCTATGCACCGGTGGCCAAATTAAATATTGTTAAAAATTCTCCTGAAATATTTGGATTAAAATTGTTTAATAAATTGCCAGAGAGTTTAAAAGAAAATAATAACTTAAAAAAATTTAGTAAAGAACTTAAAAAATATTTAATCCTTCATACTATTTACACTCTAGAAGAATATTTCAGCATATAAACATATCATATGCAATTTTTCATTTTTATTTTATGTGTTTTCTGACGCTTTCTATACACTGTATTGTGTCTTTGGAAATAAATCTCTTTTTTCTACTCCCATGCGTGAAGTGAGTACTTCACGTATCAATTTTTATGTGTGAAGTTTGAGTTTTTGCACACGGTGCGTGAAGTGCTACTTCACGCACAGTGTGCGTGAAGTAACATTTCACGCACCGTTCATTATTTTAAATATTACAAACTGAATTGTATTTTAATAAAGCAAAGCTGTTAAACACCCGTAACGTTGGTAACCATGGTTACACAAGTCGATAATACAGAGGCTTTACGTTTAAAGAATGACAATGTGAAGAAAAAATATATTTTATTGCAAGGTCGTAGAAAAAGTATAGTATGTAACACGTGTGTGAAGCCTATTTTACATTCGGGTGGTTTGCAACACTCGCCTTCGGCTCGTGTCGCAATCTCCACCCTCATGTAAAAATGTCAGCTTCACACACTTGCCACATAATATACTATATTATTATTATGTATGTATGTCTGGATGTTGTACTCACGATTCCTCAAAAACTATAAGACTTAAAAAATATTTAAGTGCAGTTTCCTCAATCTTTGAACAACCGAAAGTAGTAGTTTCTTAGAAAAATTCTTCTGAATATAATTTTTTGAGAACATAAAATTCTCCATCTAATACAGTTAAATTTTTTATTATATCTTGTATAGATTTAGAGATAAAGACACTATAATTTATAGAGTAATCTAATCGCAGAGGCTAAGGCACTAAGGAAACCAGTTGACAAATTCCAATGTTTATAACATAGTTTGTAAATGACACATGTCAGTGTCAAAAATCAACAGTTTTAGTGACATTCTGATAGCTTTTTCTGGGAAGTATATTTAATCTTTCTTATTGTTTTATTAATTAAATATTTGAAATTATAGGTAAAATTGTGGTAAAATACATATATCCATCAGAAATACCGCCAATCTGGTTAATGAATTGGAAGAATCTCTGACATTTAGAAACTTCCTCATACAATGAAAAACATATATAATTAGAATTAGCAGAAGAAATGTTAAATACAATCAAAAACAATATTTGGATAAAGTTCTGCAATATTTCATAAAACTAATATAAGTTATTTACCTATATGTGGGTTATTTTTACAAATTTTGAACTTATAGTTATTCAACAATTAAAAGAAAGTTTTACAAAAGATTATTGATGAGAAATGTGAACCCGCTTCGAAAATTTTCTGGCTACGCCACTGCCGAAATATATAATAAACATTTTTTTAAAAATCGTTAATTTAAATCTGCAAATGGCTATTTTAATTACTTATTTTATTTAATTTCACTATATTTCTGATTCATTATTTTTGTCCTACAATTTTCGGTGATTTATCTAATGAATTAGGTAATTTCATAAAAAAATTAAATATATATTTAGTTAATTTCTTTATATATATTTAGTTCAATACTAAATGTAGTCATTTAATCTAATTTTGTATTTAATTTTACTATAATTTGTTATTACAAATTTAGAAAATTTAACTAAATTAGTTTAGATAATTTAATGAAACATATTAGTAGGCTGAAAATCAATAAGTTTGTTTAGAAAATTTAACTACAATTTAGAAGTTTTTTTTTCTGTGTAATATAAAACAATTGATAATAATGAATGACTAATAGCATATTAACAACTTTTTGTGCAAACCTTGAAACTTTTTGTAAATTATGAATCATACATACACATTTGCTTATTAACACATGTTGACATGTGTTATCAGTTTTTATTGTATACACTTGTAACTATAATAGCTTTATTGTATTCCTCCACTTATTAAGCTATAAATTATGCAAGTCATGGCATTAATCACAAAATTTTTGCTAAATAAATGGGTGCAATCTTAACTGGTCCTATAGCCATAGTGTGTGCAAATTTTTCTCCGACGATAACTCCAATACTACAATTCTAAAAATTATAATTCTTTCGTATTGCTCTTCTGTACATTCATGAGTTGATTACATTTTGGTTATAATTGATCCACCGGAAGTACCCTTATTTGAAGTTTTTAACAGTTTTTCTTAAAAAGACGAAGTTAAATATTGTTTTTTGACATTTTGTTATTACACATTTTAAAGAAAATATTCTTCTTTATACAGTTTGATTATAGATTTTCCTTCATATTCAATAGATGTAGATTTAAAGCATTATAAAGAAATTAATTTTCAAAAATTAGTCAGCTTTGCTATTTATGATGGAAACAGCTGATGCTGATATATTAAAAAAATTCTAATTGACAGATGTCAGTTGCAAGTGCAAAACCAAATATGGAAAGTGTAGGATCACAAAATTGGTATGTCATAGAGCTCCTCGCAAGTGACACGCAGAGAAAGGCCAAAGAGAAGATGGAAGGACTGTATCGCAGAAGACTGAAAGGAATGCCTGTGTCAAGAAGATGTGTTGGACAGGAATGAGTGGAAGAAAAGAGGAAACAGCTACCTCTATCTCTTTTTGGATTTATAGAATAGAATAGAAATAGTATGTGTTCGTGTTGGATTTTACATGATATTATATATAATCTGTTCCAAGGACCTTTTGGTATGGGATTTGTACAAAATACATCGAATTGACGGAAGGTCTTGTGCTGGCAACAACATATTTTTTTTATATTATTGTTAATTTGTTATAGTGTAATGACCTTTGTAGTTGATGTCCAATAAATAAATAAATATATTTAATGAGAGAATATAATGAATTTTTGTTAAAATTAACTGCCCATGTTGTAAAAATCTCTTAGTAACTAAAATAAATACGGTGATAATTTCTTTGTTTTTTTGTATCATCGCTGTGATAGCCATATAACTAGGGAGATTCTGAATGCTGATTGGCGGAAAATATGTCACATGACTAACGAATTATATTCTCTCCTGTCTAATACAAGTTTACCTATATACAAATTTTTTGCCTTAATTTCTCGTTATTTATTAACTCGTAAATGCGAAGTAATTTTGTAATCTAGCTCATGTACATCCACATCCGTTGCAATTGCAAAGGCATTCCTCAAGTGCCTTGTGTTAGTGTTGGCTCTACTAATTACTCTCTGATCAAAAGCTATTTACTTGACTCGGCGTGCTGCACTGCTATTGCCACTGCGCCACTATTACGTGCCTGTTCTTCACTTCAGCCTCAGCCCAGTCTGTTCTGTTCTCTGAATACTATGAATATAACTCAATATATACTTGCTGTGTATATACACAGAGGTTTGACTGAGCTTTTAGTCGTTTAATGTTACTTAAACACACAAACATCTCACTGCCGGTGTAACTACACTGCTAGAATATCCACGGAGGGTATTTTATTGAGAATTTTTACTGAATAGTAATTTATGTTATGTGGCAGGAAATTAATCTTTTGCGGGACGAAAACAGAGGACTGGAATCTGCCCAAAATTGCTTAATAATAATTTTGTAATGTTATTACCTTCCGTCACCTTTAGGTAAGGAAGGTACGTTTTAGGGTCCCTACAATACGAATTTACTATTTTTAAGATGATTTCTTTATGTGTGTGTGTGTGTGTGTGTGTGTGTGTGTGTGTGTGTGTGTGTGTGTGTGTGTGTGTGTGTATGTATGTATGTCCGTGTGTGACAAATTTTTCTCCGACGATAACTCCAATACTACAATTCTAAAAATTATAATTCTTTGTATTCCTCTTCTGTACATCCATATGAAGAGTTGATTAGATTTTGGTTATAATTGATCCACCGGAAGTACCCTTATTTGAAGTTTTTAACAGTTTTTCTTAAAATAACGCAGTTAAATATTGTTTTTTGACATGTTGTTATTATACATATTAAAGAAAATATTCTTCTCTATACAGTTTGATTATACATTTTCCTTCATATTCAATAGATGTAGATTTAAAGCATTATAAAGAAATTAATTTTTAAAAATTAGTCAGCTTTGCTATTTATCATGGAAACAGCTGTTGCTGATATATTAAAAAAATTCTAATTGACAGATGTCAGTTGCAAGTGCAAAACCAAAAATGGAAAGTGTAGGATCACAAAATTGGTATGTCATAGTGCTCCTCGCAAGTGACACGCAGAGAAAGGCCAAAGAGAAGATGGAAGGACTATATCGCAGAAGACTGAAAGAAAGGCCTGTGTCAGTCAAGAAGATGTGTTGGACAGGAATGACTGGAAGAAAAGATGAAACAGCTACCTCTAATAAAATAGGGGAAGCTGAAGAATAAGAAGTGTCAAGTGCATTTTACTTAGTGTATGTTTATGTTATAATTTTATTGGATTTATAGAATAGAAATAGTATGTGTTCGTGTTCGATTTTACATGATATTATATAGAATCTGTTCAAAGGACCTTTTGGTATGGGATTTGTACAAAATACATCGAATTGACGGAAGGTTTTGTGCATGCCACAACAGATTTTTTTTGATAATGGGGCTACCAACCAAATTTTAGGTATTGAGGTATTAGATCTTGTTAAAAATTGCATATCCAAATTTTAGTGAATAAGCACGTTTTAAGCTCCCTATAATCCGATTAAAACATTTTTACGATGATGTCTGTGTGTGTATATGTGTATATATATATATATATATATATATATATATATATATATATATATATATATATATTTGTGTGTGTGTATGTGTGTGTGTGTGTGTGTGTGTGGATATTGGAACCACGGTTTCTCAAATACTATAAGATTTAAAAAATATTTAACTGCAATTTCCTCAATCTGACATTCCTGGGAAGAGCTGATTACTTTTTGGTAACAATTGGACAACCGAAAGTAGTATAGCTTCTTAAAAAAAATTAATATTATTTTTTGGAAATTTATGTTATTACAAATATTAAAGAATAAAAAATTCTCTATCCAATACATTAATCATTTAATTTTCTTATTTTGTCATTAATATTTAAAATTACAGATATGGGCCAACCAGCGAATCAAGCGGTTTACGTCATAAATACAATATCACTAGAAATATTTACGTCATATGTTAAAAAGTTTACATGAGTATGTAGAACGGATTAAAATATGATCTGTGGGTTGCCTTCATAAATCCAAATCTTTCTTAATAAGGTAACACGCGTCTGGTATCATTTTTTTCCAGCGAAATCCAATTTTATTTAAAATAAAGAAAATTTCAAAATTCCCTAAACGATGACGTAAACCGCTTGATTCGCTAGATAGCCCATAGATATAAAATTCATACATGGACAAGTTGAAATGTAATAGTAATATAATATAAATAGAAAAGTCTGTAATACGAAATTTTGGATTATGTTTTATTTTTTTCCTCAAAAATCTGTTAGAACTCCAAATTAAGTACTACATCCGATTTATCATATATGGTCAAAATCTAATATGTTGTTTCAAATTACATATGAGTTTTAAATACCAAATTTGAGAAGTTTTGGATCGTATTTTAATAGATTTTAAGGAAAAATCGTCACACACACATTATTACAAAAATCAGCATCAACGCAATCTGTGTAAATTCTTCGTCGTACATGATCCATTTCGTAAATATGTAATTGTAAATTAATATTGATTTATAGTGCTGCGAACATAGAAAAATTAAATCAGATCATCCTGTACATCTACTATTTATGTATGATGGAAAATATATTATTTTTACAAACCCTAATTTCATTAGAATTAATTATTTTATTCTTACATTCTCCTTAACACGGTTTCATTATTAATTTTAATGTAATTGCTTCCTAGCAATGACATTTGTTTAAATATGTCAAAATTGTTATTAAAGTATTGTTTTTGTTTGACGCATTTTTATATTTTATATATTTTGAGTTACTTAAAATTGAAGATTGTACCATTATATTCTATTTTTATTAGTAAAAGTTGCTGAAAAATTATATTCAATATTATTTTTTTCATGAAAAACTGTTGAAAGCTTGTATAAGTGATACTTCCGGTTATCCGATATACACTAAAAACTAAAGAGCTCTTCCCACATTAGTATAGAATGGGTATACAAATTTTCAAATTTTTCTGATTGATAGTATTTGAGTAATCGTGTACACAGGATCCACACACACACATACATACCCACAGACATCATTGTAAAAATGTTAAAATCGGATTCTGGGGACATCAAAACGTGCTTATTCACTAAAATCTCTACATGCGATTTTTAGCACGATCCCTATACCTCCCTTACCTAGGGTAGCGGGAGGTAAAAATCAATAATGGATCCTAATAAAAATTCCTCCTGATCAATGACTTTTCCTTTTGCTTTTAACAGTGTACAGTAGCAAAGACAGATGACTGACGGATTGTTTTTACAACATTCATCACAGTATCCTCCTATACCCGTCCTTGTTTACTGTCTCTGTCTAACGCATTGGTTACCCAATGCTCGGGCACCGTATACACTATACCAGCAATACGTATCCACTAAAACAGTGAATAAAAGATATTATTAGGTTTAGGTTGAGTTTAATGGGTTGTTGGTGTGGATTGTTTGGGTCGGTTAGTACAGACCGCGTTCAAGAGACTTACTCTGAGTAAATAATACGGGTTTATTGCTTTGCGCCAACATTCACTTCATTTAGATCGAAATTTTTGGCTTTTGTAAACTGCCACATACGTAGCAAAAGTGGACTAGCCACTAGTGATAAGATGCCTTGTCCTTAAGAGGCTGAACAGCCGAACAATTTGTAAGAAATAATAATGTATAAATAATAATATGTAAGCAAAAAACAGAAACAAATTTTTAATAAAAGAAAATCTGTTGTGGCCAGCACAAAACCTTCCGTCAATTCGATGTATTTTGTACAAATCCCATACCAAAAAATCCTTGGAACAGATTCTATATAATATGTAAAATCAAACACGAACACATACTATTTCTATTCTATAAATCCAATAAAATTATAAAATAAACATACACTAAGTAAAATGCACTTGACACTTCTTCTTATTCTTCAGCTTCCCCTATTTTATTAGAGGTAGCTGTTTCCTCTTTTCTTCCAATCATTCCTGTCCAGCACATCTTCTTGACACAGACATTCCTTTCAGTCTTCTGCGATACAGTCCTTCCATCTTCTCTTTGGCCTTTCTCTGCGTGTCACTTGCGAGGAGCACTATGACATACCAATTTTGTGATCCTACACTTTCCATATTTGGTTTTGCAACTGACATCTGTCAATTAGAATTTTTTTAATATGTCAGCATCAGCTGTTTCCATGATAAATAGCAAAGCTGACTAATTTTTGAAAATTAATTTCTTTATAATGCTTTAAATCTACATCTATTGACTTTGAAGGAAAATGTATAATCAAACTGTATAGAGAATAATATTTTCTTTAATATGTATAAAATGTCAAAAACCAATATTTAACTGCGTTTTTTTAAGAAATACTGTTCAAAACTTCAAATAAGGGTACTTCCGGTGGATCAATTATAACCAAAATCTAATCAACTCTTCATATGGATGTACAGAAGAGGAATACGAAAGAATTATAATTTTTAGAATTGTAGTATTGGAGTTATCGTCGGAGAAAAATTTGTCACACACACACACACACACACACACACACACACACATACATACATACAGACATCATCTTAAAAATAGTAAATTCGTATTGTAGGGACCCTAAAACGTCCTTATTCATTAAAAACTCACCACCGAATTTTTTGACCAAATACAATACCTTCCTTACCTAAAGGTGACAGAAGGTAATAAGTGACCCAGGATCGCTGTAAGGATCTAGGGGTAAAACACTAAAAAACAATAGGATTCTACAGTACCGGTTAGATTTTTTTACCTCTCGCTAATAGAGGTATTGGATACATGCTAAAAATCACATCTCCAGATTTAAGTGACTAAACACGATTTAAGGTCCATATAAACCGATTTTAACATTTTTACGATGATGTCTGTGTGTGTGTGTGTGTGTGTGTGTGTGTGTGTGTGTGTGTGTGTGTGTGTGTGTGTGTGTGTGTGTGTGTGTGTGTGTGTGTGTGTGTGTGTGTGTGTGTGTGTGTGTGTGTGTGTTCTGTGTGTGTGTGTGTGTGTGTGTGTGTGTGTGTGTGTGTGTGTGTGTGTGTGTGTGTGTGTGTGGTGTGTGTGTGTGTGTGTGTGTGTGTGTGTGTGTGTGTGTGTGTGTGTGTGTGTGTGTGTGTGTGTGTGTGTGTGTGTGTGTGTGTGTGTGTGTGTGTGTGTGTGTGTGTGTGTGTGTGTGTGTGTGTGTGTGTGTGTGTGTGTGTGTGTGTGTGTGTGTGTGTGTGTGTGTGTGTGTGTGTGTGTGTGTGTGTGTGTGTGTGTGTGTGTGTGTGTGTGTGTGTGTGTGTGTGTGTGTGTGTGTGTGTGTGTGTGTGTGTGTGTGTGTGTGTGTGTGTGTGTGTGTGTGTGTGTGTGTGTGTGTGTGTGTGTGTGTGTGTGTGTGTGTGTGTGTGTGTGTGTGTGTGTGTGTGTGTGTGTGTGTGTGTGTGTGTGTGTGTGTGTGTGTGTGTGTGTGTGTGTGTGTGTGTGTGTGTGTGTGTGTGTGTGTGTGTGTGTGTGTGTGTGTGTGTGTGTGTGTGTGTGTGTGTGTGTGTGTGTGTGTGTGTGTGTGTGTGTGTGTGTGTGTGTGTGTGTGTGTGTGTGTGTGTGTGTGTGTGTGTGTGTGTGTGTGTGTGTGTGTGTGTGTGTGTGT
The DNA here is from genome assembly GCA_943142095.1 of Ophonus ardosiacus. Classification (NCBI taxonomy): domain Eukaryota; kingdom Metazoa; phylum Arthropoda; class Insecta; order Coleoptera; family Carabidae; genus Ophonus; species Ophonus ardosiacus. Next base: position 85,928,949 of record OW964823.1, read on the forward strand.
GTGTGTGTGTGTGTGTGTGTGTGTGTGTGTGTGTGTGTGTGTGTGTGTGTGTGTGTGTGTGTGTGTGTGTGTGTGTGTGTGTGTGTGTGTGTGTGTGTGTGTGTGTGTGTGTGTGTGTGTGTGTGTGTGTGTGTGTGTGTGTGTGTGTGTGTGTGTGTGTGTGTGTGTGTGTGTGTGTGTGTGTGTGTGTGTGTGTGTGTGTGTGTGTGTGTGTGTGTGTGTGTGTGTGTGTGTGTGTGTGTGTGTGTGTGTGTGTGTGTGTGTGTGTGTGTGTGTGTGTGTGGATGTGTGGATGTGTGGATGTTGCATTTGATACATTTAAATTTGTTATTATATCTTCTATAAATTTAGAGATAAAGACGCTATAATATATAGAATATCGGGATATAATAAGTCGAGTAGGCGAAACTACACTAAGGAAACCAGTTGACAAATTCAAATGTTTATAACATAATTTGTAAATGACAGGTATCAGTGTCAAAAATCAAAAGTTTAGTTACATTCTGAAAGCTTTTTCTGGGAAGTACATTTAATCTTTCTTATGGTTTTATTAATTAAATATTTAAAATTATAGGTAACCTGCATATATATACATTAGAAATAACGCCAATCTGGATAATAAATTGGAAGAATCTCTGACATAGGAACTTCCTCATACAATGGAAAATAGATATAATTAGAATTGTATGTGTGCAGAAGACATGTTAAATAGAATAAAATACAATATTTGGGTAAAGTTCTGTAATTTTGTTACATTTCTTATATAACATAAAATGGAAATGGCGAGAGGTCTTGTGCTGGCCACAACAGATTTTTTTTGTTATAATTATAGTCCAAGTGCGTTACATCAATGAGAAAAATGGTTGATATGGTTTAATATTCAACGTCGAAGAAATTCTATTAGAGCCCTGTAAACAGAGAAGTATCCTCATTTTTGTTTTGTTTTAAGTTAATAAATTTGTTTTCATAGCTTGCTATATATGTACTATTTTGTATGGAATTTTATTAATACATATTTTGAATATAAATAGTTGCCATTTTGAAATGGTTGTAATATTATACATGATAAATGAATAAAACAAACGAAATTTATATCTGTCACAATTCATTGAACCACTATTGTACTTGTATAAAATTTTTAAAATGACCTGACATCTGTAGAACAACGTAAGAACTTAATTTCGTCCTAAATTTAGAGAATTTAAATTTATTACTCATTTAAAAGTTATTGTCCTAACAAAATATTGAATTTATAAACAAATTTAAAATAAATATATTTATAAAAATGAAATATGTTGCTACTCATAACTAGATGGCGCAATAAAGCAAGAACTCAAACTAAAATCGAAGCGTGCTGTAGCTTGTAGTTCATCTACCGTCCACCAGAGCGCTACTCTACTCTATTGAGCGTTTCCAGCTCTATTAGCATACCACCCAAGTTAATTGCATGTATTGATTAAACCCATTATATTCATATTACAAACCTACTATAATTAAAAGCATGTATAACCTGCATGTAGATACATACTATTAAATTACATTTTAATTGCGTTTGAAGCAGTTGCACTTAGCATTTAAGTGTTAATTACAGAAAGAAGAGAAAATGAGAGAAGAAATTTGAAATATTAATCATGCAAAAAACATATTCCTCTGGCGATATTTCAAAATCTAAACAGTCTATCATAACCTCAATTACATATGTCAAACATTCACGCGCCTACGAACGCACTCAACGCACAGGTGAGCATCGACTCTCTCTCTCGCACTAATGGAGCAGCGCAATAGCGTTATCTTTGTCTACCACCCAGAAACAAAAGAATCACACCTAACATGGCTTCCTACATGGCAACGCCATTCAGGTGTTGGTCGATGGTGTTTTTTATCGGTACGACGGCCCTCTGCCCACCCAATAAGTGAGTCGCTTGAAACAAATGCCGACACCTTGTAGAGATTGTGGTTCGTTCACAAGATCATTAAGATAAGATTGTCAGATAAAATTGTGATATATAAATGATTTTGTTATTTACCGTGAAATGGACCATACAAATATATTTCATTGTTAGATATAATTCTTAAAGGGAATGATTAACCAGTTTTATTTTATATGGGTAAAGGAATTACGTTTTAAGGTCCCTAGAATCAGATTTTAATGCTTTCACAATAATGTCTATGTGTATGTAGTAAGGACGATTTCTCAAAAACTATTAAGTTAAAACTTCTGAGATTTTATGTTCTTCAATTATCCGTCACATATTCGATAGTTCGTTGCCGATGACCACGGATAATCAATAATAAATATTTTCTAAAAAAAATCTTAAATTTAAATATGCAAATGGTTATACTATGATTACTACCTATTTTAATTAATTTTTAACCTGGGGGAACCGGGTTCGATCCCGACTGACGCCAAATATTTCCAATTTTAAATGGCACAAAAATGACCCCTGTGGTGCACTCTCCACACCAGCTATAAGTGCCCGTGAGGTGACGCCTGGTAAGCGCTCACACGGTAAAATATATCGTCATCATTACCGATGTTTACATGTGTTGTAGATACTGGCACACCCAAAAATGGGTAATATGCCGTGATGATATATTTATTTATTTATTTATTTAAGTATATTTTTGGTTTCACAATTTCTTACCTCCTGATACCCTTGGTAAGGGAGGTATAGGGATCGTGCTAAAAATCGAATATAGAGATTTTGGTAAATGACCACGTTTTAATGTCCCTAGAATCCGATTTGAACATTTTCATGATGATTCTGAAAAATACTTTTGAATGTAATTTTTTCGCGATTTATGTTATTATACAATTTAAAGATTATAATAAAATTGGAGAAAGCTGCAGAAGAAAGAAGGAATTGTCAAGTGCAATTTACATAGTGTACCTATGTTCATGTTATAATTTTATTGGATTTATACAATCTTTTCAAAGGAACTTTCTGCATGGAATTTGTAGAAAATAGTATGTGTTCGTGTTATAATGTCATTGGATATATTAAAATCTTTTCCAGAGAACTTTTTTATAACATTTATTTATTTTTATTTCTAAAAATTCACACAGTTGTTCAAATACTCTAAAAATGCGTACACTTACGTAACATTCTCTTTACAATCAAATAATATTACTACCAAGTTTATATCTTCACCTATTTTTGAATTATTGCCCCAAAAGTCAATATACCCCACATTTAGATAAAAACTTCAAAATTTTCAAAAATCTTATGTATCTAGATACTTCTCAACGCGCTGATTTCAAATTTTGAAACCGCAGGTCGATATCTCTTTTCGTTCTCGAGATATTTGGATTCAAAGTTTTGCCCAAAACTGCCCATTTTTGGGTATTAACTCAAAAATGGGTCGAGATATGAATTTGGCGACATCACCATTCGATTCTACGGACAAAAATACATAAGTATAGCAATTTTCATAATTTTTGTCCAACCGGTTCATTTTTTATGAATAAAAGCTTGAAAACCCCTGAAAATGACCAAAATCTGAAAAAATCGTAAGGGGTACCTCTTACGATTTTTGCGATTTTTGGCCATTTTCAGTTATTTTGCTTTAGAGATTGTATGCGGTGTTCAAATATTATGAAAATTGGTGTATTTATTTAATTTTGCGCGTAGAATCGATTGGTGTTGTCGACAAATTCATATCTCGACCCATTTTTGGGTTATTACCCAAAAATGGGCAGTTTTGAGCAAAACTTTGAATCTAAATATCTCGAGAACGAAAAGAAATATCGACCTGCGGTTTCAAAACTTGGAATCAGCGCATTGAGAAGTATCGAGATATATGAAAATTAGATTTTTGAAAATTTTGAAGTTTTTATGTAAATGTGGGGCAATAATTCAAAAATGGATAAAGATATAAACTTGGTAGTAATATTATTTCATTGTGAAGAGAATGTTACGTAAATGTACGCATTTTTTATTTATATGAGTATACATAATGTATATTCATGTGAAAATTTTTTGGTTAAAAATTTATCCAATTGAATCCTTTTATTGCTGACCACGTGTGCGAAAGTAACCAATCAAAACAAACTTACACTGAAAATTTTTTGGTTAAAAAATTATCCAATTGAATCTTTTTATTGCTGACCACGTGTGCGAAAGTAACCAATCAAAACAAACTTACACTGATAATTATCCTAAGACAATTATCACTTATGTCACTAAGTTGCTAAGTAACAAATAGTTTTTGACATATAATTAAAGATTAATTGTTTTAATTTAAAAATGTCATTTTCACGCTGTCAATGAAAATGATAATTTAATCAACAAAATTATAGAAGAAAACACATCAAAAAATACTGTTAAATAAAAAACTAAAAGTGAAAAATATTTATGGACTTTAATATGTCTTATCTTCTTCTCTTTGGTCTCACTCAAAGAGGTCGCATTCTCATTGCACACTTCACACTGAACATATTCATGTTAGATACAAAAATTCTGACAAATACAAATTTTAGGCAAATTTAATGTTAAAACTGCAAAAAATTTTCTCACCGAATACCCCTCGATCATTGATAAATACTTATAATTTTATCACACTTCCTCAAGCACGTTGCTTTTAGGTAACACCACCTCCTCCTTCGGCGTCGGGCTGTTACCAAGCAACGCGCTTTCGGTAACTGTCATAAAATTATTTCGTAATTATCAATGTCCTCGGGATATTATAGCTGATAATTTTATTGGATTTATAAAATATTTTCCAAGGAACTTTCTGTATGGGATTTGTACAAAATACATCAAATTAACGGAAGGTCTTGTGCTGGTCACAACAGATTTTTTATGTTGTAACACCTGACAAACACTCTCAACGATACAGATATATCGTTATTATCGATTTAATATTTTTATTTTATTTGAAATTATATTAGAGATATATTAAAATATTTGTGCTTTGATTTTAACCGAATGTCTTATAAGTTGTTGGGATCTGTTGGTGTGGTGAACAGACCTCGTGGTCGTGTCAGTTGCAAGCAACCGCGGTAATTAGTTTCCTTATATGGTAGTACAAAGGCACCGCCACAGAGGAGGGGGGAGGGCACAGCGCGAATTAGCAACGTCACATCGAACGCTGACGCGGACACTACGTTCAGCTGCAACGTAGCGCTCTACACATACAGAACGAAGAAAGACCACCACGATATAGGGATGATATCCAAGTAAAAGGGGTTAATATGATATAATAAAAGATTTTTTTACTATTACTACCCGGATATCTATTTTTACCTTCCGTCACCTTCAGGTAAGGTGAGTTTTTAATGAAAAAGCACGTTTTAGGGACCATAGAATACCATTTTGCTAGTTTTACGATGATGTCTGTATGTGTGTCCGTGTGTGTGTAACAAAAATTACACCAACGATAACTCCAATACTACCTATAATTCTAAAAATTATATTTTTTTCGTATTTCTCTTCTTTATACCTACATGAAGAGTTGAATAAATTTTGGTTTTAATCGGTGAACCAGACGTTGCCTTATTTTAAGTTCTTGACAGTTTTTCTTGAAAAAACTGGACTTTTTCTGGGAAAGTACATTTAATATTTCTTATTTTATTATTAATTTAATATTATACAGGGTGTATCAAGATAATGGAACAGTGCGTTTTATTCGTTTATGTGAAAAGATACAGAAAAAAGTGATTAAGATATTTTGTAAGGTATAGAGGGGGACACATTTTAGCATAAACTTTATTATCTTAAATCCAGTGGTACTCAAACTATAGGGCAATATTATATTTTTTTAAATGGCATTATATATATTTTATTAACTCATTAAATAGAGAATTTTGTTCTAAATTCAACGATATAATAATATCATACCCTTACATTGCGAAAAATTTGATAAAAATTAATTCAGTTAATATTTCATTTCTACTTTATCTAAGTAATCTGAGCAAACATTCTATCAATAAAACAAAATTAAATTTATTTTAGTTTAAGATTTTGGCAATAAATCCAACTTTTAAAATAATATATATATATATCGTTGAATTCAAAACAAAATTCTCTATTTAATGAGTTAATAAAATATATATAATGCCATTTAAAAAAATCTGTTGTGGCCAGCACAAGACCTTCCGTCAATTCGATGTATTTTGTACAAATCCCATACCAAAAGTACCGTGGAACAGTTTCTATATAATATCATGTAAAATCGAACACGAACACATACTATTTTTTACAAATTTCATACCAAAAGTTCATTTGAAAAGGTGCACTTGACACATTTATTTCTGCTTCAGCTCTTCCCTATTTTATTAGGGGTCGCTGTTTCCTCTTTTCTTCCACTCATTCCTGTCCAACGCATCTTCTTCACACAGTCCTTCTTTCTCAAGTCTTCTGCGATACAGTCCTTCCATCTTCTCTTTAGCCTTTCACTGCATGTCACTTGCGAGGAACTCTATGCCATACTAATTTTTGATCCCATATTTTCCATATTTGGTTTTGCACTTGCAACAGACATCTGTCAATTAGAATTTGTTGAATGAGCAGCTGTTTCCATGATAAATAGCAAAGCTGACTAATTTTTAAAAATTAATTTTTTTATAATGCTTTAACTCTACATCTATTGAATATAAAGGAAAATGTATAATCAAACTGTATATAGAGAAGAATATTTTCTTTAATATTTATAATAAGAAAATGTCAAAAAACAATATTTAACTGGGTTTTTTTAAGAAAAATTGTTAAAAACTTCAAATAAGGGTACTTCCGGTGGATCAATTATAACCAAAATCTAATCAACTCTTCATATGGATGTACAGAAGAGGAATACCAAAGGATTTAATTTTTAGAATTGTAGTACTGGTTATCGGCGGAGAAAAATTTGTCACACACGGACATACATACACACACACACGGACACACACACGGACACATACACATACATACAGACATCATCTTAAAAATAGTAAATTCGTATTGTAGGGACCCTAAAACGTGCTTATTCATTAAAAACTCACCACCCAATTTTTTGACCAAAGACAATACCTTCCTTACCTAAAAGGTGACGGAAGGTAAAAAGGGCTTCGAGGACAACTCAAAGACAGTATGAAATATACGTTGAAGAACTGGAAAATAACAGTTCATTAAGAATTAATAAATTGTCCACTGAAGAATTGGAAGAAATATGGAGAAGACTTACAAGTCATTTAAATCTGTGGGACCGGGTAGAGGGATCTGATGTATCACGACCTCCCTATATAAATATATAATTTTTAAATACATAGATAGTGCATCTATATTCTATATTATTGTAATAATCAAGAAAACTATGGAGGATCGACGACAGATCAAGGTGGTGGTAATTTTTGATTGATTGACGGGATTGTCAAGTTTTTAATGTAATTTGTCTTATGAATGTATTTTATTGCCTGTAAAAGTTGTAATATAAAAGAAGAGTTTATTAAATAGTTGGTATTTGCGTAAATCTTGTTATTGCTGTTATTTTGAACCCACAAAACGTTACAATTTGGTGGCAGAAGTGGGATACATAAAATGAAGAAATTACTTGAACTTAAAGTTAATGAGTTAAAACGCGAGTTAGAAGAACGCGATGAAGACATCTCTGGAAATAAATCAGTTCTTCAGTTGAGGCTAAAAGAAGCATTGATTCGGGAAGGACATGACCCGAATAATTTCTTGTTTCAAGAAGAAGTAGATTTGACAGTATTATGCGATCGACTGAATTCCATTCATAATGAATTTGACGGCCTTGTTAAGAATTTGGATGATCGGTTTAGTAAGACTCTGGACGAACGTTTTGAAGTTTTAAATAAAAATTTTAACGAACGGTTTGAACGAATTAATAATGATTTTGACAGCCTTTCAAGGAAAATGAATGATGGCCTTACTGAAGTAGAAAAAAGGTTGGAGTTTGACATCAAAAACATGGGAAGCCAATTTGAAGAAGTAGATGATAAAATAAAGAAATTAACAAACGAAATAAATTTTATTAAGTTGGGATCTTTTCCAAATTCTCAGAACTCGTTACCGGCTTCAGCAAAGATTAGGAAAGTAAAAGCTCCAGTATACGATGGTAAAACTCCATGGAACATTTTTAAGAAGCAATTCGATCGAGCAGCTGACTATAATGAGTGGAATAATGAAGATAAGTTAACTAATCTAACTTTGGCGCTACAAGGAGAGCCTGCTGTTATTTTAGGAACAATTCCTACAGATAGTACTTATGAAAATTTAATTGAAGCGTTAGAGTCCAGATTTGGAGAAGAACATCTTCAACCACTTCATCGATCTCAATTCGCTGCAAGAAAAAGACGCCCAAGAGAATCACTTCAGGAATTTGCTGCAGACATAGAAAAACTGGGAAGATTAGCTTATGGACATCTTCCGGATAATGCGCTTCATCCCATAATGATACAGGCATTCATACAAGGGCTGGACGTAGCAGAGATGGCCGCAGCAGTAACTATGGCTGAGAAGACGAAGTTTTGGCATGCTGTTGGAATTGCACTAAATTACGAAACTGTGCGGAAAGCGTGCCAACCATTATCTAAAGTTTATAGAGTTGTAGGAGAAGAAGATGAAAACTTAAAAATAGAAGAAATACGGTATGCTCCAAGACGATTAATATGCTACTATTGTCATGATGAGGGACATGTAAAAGCAAGATGTCCTAAAAGGAAGAAGGAAGAGATGTCGTCGGAAAACTAAACTCCGCCAATAATGTGGGGCCAATGTTGGCGGGCAGCAGTAAAAGCCCCAAAATTTCGGAAATCAAAAGCACAGGCAGCAATCTAGTCGCGGAAGGGTTGGTTGAAGGAGAAGTACGTTATCTCACTATAGATACTGGGGCGAATGTGTCAGTGGTTCGACCGGACATAATTCAATCTGCGAAGATTCGACAACTTACTAATGTCCAGCTAGTCACAGCCACTGGAAAGAGAATTGAAGTTGTAGGAAGAGCGAATATCTCCATCTCGTTAGGCACAAAAAAATTTCGTCATTCTGTAATTGTAGCAAATATAGTCGATGATATCATTTTGGGTATTGATTTTATGAGACAAAATGGTGTGGTAATAGACTTTAAAAGTGGATTACTTAAAATCAAGAATGAAGAAATCATCATGGCTCTACCTGCTGCCCTACAACTTGGACTTAATCTTATAGTAAATTCAGACATCGTTCTTCCTCCAAGAATGGAGAAAGTTATCATGACCACAAAAGAAAATATCTCACCCGCAAAAATTGGAATAACAAAAGCCGAATTAATAAGAAAAGGTGTTATGGTAGCAAAATCATTAGTAAATCTAGAGCAAACAATACCAGTGCGTATTATGAATAGTAATGATTATCCAGTAAATTTGAAGAAAGGTTCAATTATAGCTAAAGTGGAACCAATCACATGGATTGTTAATTGTGACAAAGAGCAAAAGGCATCGAAATATTTTGGCAAATTACCCGATAAATTAGAACAGTTACTAGGCTCAACAGCTCCTAATTTAAGTGTTGAAGAAATGAGTCAGCTTCGCATGTTGATATCAAATTTTCGTGATGTATTCGCTATTAACGAAAACGAATATGGAAGAACCAATATTGTTCGGCATCGAATTAACACAGGAGAAGCGGCACCAATACGACAACGTCCTAGACAAGTACCATTAGCAAGAAGAGAAGAAGTCCAAAGTCTTCTAGATCAAATGCTCAATGAAAGAGTCATAGAACCATCAAATAGTCCATGGGCTTCGCCAATAGTTTTAGTAAAGAAAAAGATCGATCTTCAACTGTAAAGAGTTATTTGGCGCAATGGGACTCTCTTATAATAGAGGATGACATTTTGAAAAGAATTAAAGAGAATCAGTACGGAACAGATAAACTGAAGCAAATAATTCTTCCAAAGAATCTTCGCACGGAAGTACTTTATGAAATACATGATGGCACTTCTGGTGGACATCTCGGAATTAACAAAACCTTGAATAAAGTACGCGAACGATTCTATTGGGCCAATTGGAAGACTGATGTTAAAAGATGGTGTCAAAAGTGTAACACATGTGCTACTGCCAATGGTCCTCTAAAGAAACCTAAAGCCCCCATGGGTAAATATAATGCTGGCAGTCCATTTGAAAGGGTTGCGTTAGATATTGCAGGTCCATTTCCGGAGACAAGGAATGGCAATAAATATATCTTAGTTGTTATGGACTACTTCAGCAAATGGCCAGAAGTATTTGCTTTGCCAAACCAAGAAGCTTCCACAGTAGCAGAAATCTTTTTAAGAAATTGGGTTTGCCGATACGGAGTTCCGTCGGAAGTACATTCAGATCAGGGCAGGAATTTTGAATCCTTTTTGTTTAGAGAACTTTGCAAATTATTACGTATTCACAAAACTCGGACAACTCCGTTACATCCACAATCGGATGGTATGGTAGAAAGAATGCATCGGACTTTAGTTAATCACCTGACTAAAAAAATATCATTGAATCAGAGGGATTGGGATAATTATTTGGATCTCTTTTTAATGGCCTATCGTTCTTCTGTTCATGAAAGTACAAAATTTACTCCAGCAAAAATAATTTTTGGACGCGAAATACGTTTACCTATTGATCTCATGTACGGAAGTCCTCCTGAAAAAGAACATCCTGGAATAAAATATATTGAAGATCTAGAACAACGAATGAATTCCGTTCACGAGTTTGTTCGGAAGAATATAAATAAAGCAACAGATCGGATGAAAACGTACTACGATATAAGAGCCAGTGGAAAAGTGTATGCAAAAGGCGATCTCGTGTGGTTATATAATCCACAAAGAAAAAAATGCATGTCACCTAAACTACAAAATAAGTGGGAAGGCCCGTATGAGATAGTAAAAAAAATAAATGACTTAATATACCGAATCAGAAAACTACCTAAAGGTAAACCAAAGGTTGTTCATTACAACAGATTATCACCCTATCTAGGAAATAGAGAAAAACTGCATGAAACTGATCGGGACGATCAGAACTTTAAGGGGGGAGTAATGTAATAATCAAGAAAACTATGGAGGATCGACGACAGATCAAGGTGGTGGTAATTTTTGATTGATTGACGGGATTGTCAAGTTTTTAATGTAATTTGTCTTATGAATGTATTTTATTGCCTGTAAAAGTTGTAATATAAAAGAAGAGTTTATTAAATAGTTGGTATTTGCGTAAATCTTGTTATTGCTGTTATTTTGAACCCACAAAACGTTACATTATATTATATATCTATATATTAAATAATATTATCTAAGGGTAGAAAAAAGAAAAAGTTTTTTCGTTGCAGAATGTATTTGAAAATTATTTATTTATTATTTACATTCTGCAACGAAAAATCCTTGGATTTTTCTTTTTTCTACCCTTATCAACATGCAAAACAGCCTGGAGTCCTTCGTCCACTAAATATTATCTAAATCTAAATTTTTAAATATATTTCTGAAATATAAATAAAATGTCTAATACTAAAAAGTATAATATATATAATTAGTGTACAGAACTGAATAAATACTCATCTTTGCAGAATCTCTTTCTCAGCTACAATTAACAAAATATCTTCTTCAGCCATTTTTACTTTTGTTCTCAAAATATGTCTAACTTTACGACTTCAACGATGCATGTGAACTTGTCGTTATTAAACGATGTGAAATAACGATATGTAATGATTAGTAACGATAAATAAATTAACAGAATAGGGTTTTGGCAAAAATCGTTATCATAACGACTTATCGCCTAGTAACGAGTCATAAAGATATGTACATATTTTTTTAGTAGAATAGACCTGTTAGTCATATAAAAATTCTTGCAGCAGCCCTATTGTTTGTTGAAAATATAAACCAGCAGAATTATTATGAACCTAGGCCCATATGCACAAATTTACAATATTTACATCTACATGTAATTGCCTGCCAATGCCATCTTTTGATTCGTTAACCACCCTCAATAAATCACCCTAACAACGTTCGACAGTTTTGATCGTATGGTCAAACATTTTCACAATCCGGGTTCTGTACCTCAGCGATGGTCCTCTCCACTAGTCGGTCTCTCAGCTTTCATTAAGCAAGTGGTTGGATTTATGTGTCGGCGAGATCAAAGACGCTAGGTGTGAGACCAATTGTTCCCGTGACAAAACACTCAGGTAATTTACAGACAGACCATCGTCTCTTCCACTCGTCCTCGTCTCTCTTATAAGTAATGGATAAGTATTAACATTTGGAATTTCTAGTAACGAACAACGATTTTTCATTACTGGTTAACTACCGTGCAGTAGTTTATATGAGAGAGACATATTGGTATATATTTTAAATGTGCGTTCAATGAGGTCATGCAAAAAAAAATAATTGTACCTTTTTTCTGTTTAAATCGAAAAAGGATAGTCTAATTCATCGATCAGTATGATTAAATTATTTTTTATTTATATTTTTTGTTGTATAAAATCGTTTTAAAGTATGGTATTTTTAAAAAGTTGCAAAAACCAGCCATGTTGTGTCGTCACAACATTACGAACGAAGTTCAGACTCATTTCAAACAGACATTTTATATGGACACATAATTTCTAAAAGAAAAATATATATAAACTATAAATTGAGGATTACATATCTAAATATGCTATATTATATTAATATAATATCGTTCTATTTATTTTTATAAATATAATTTTCATTTGGCGTGAAATTATCTACGTTACATCAGATGTTTCTTTCACTTTTGAATCTTTGAATTAGACGGTAGGAGGTTATAAACGCATATGAGACATTGAATATATTCCAGAATATTATTTTATTCTTTATTTTGGCACGAAACAACGTTCCATCGACATGTTTACTTTCATAAATTTTAATCTTTAAATGTCACTTTGACGTTTAAGACAATGTGAAAATCAAAATGGTCGTGCTTCTCACTCTGTGACGTCAATGGACAAGGGACGAAGCGGGGATCTTCAGCCGCATTTTAAAGAATGTCATTTTCAATTACAATTTTTTCATGATTAAAGATCGATTTGAGGAAAAATAAAAAATACGGGTATATTATTTTTCATTACTCTATCGATTAAAGTTATAAAAAAAATGTCGTGCATGACCTCATTATAGAATGTGCAATGAAATGAAGTATCAGACAAAATTTCCAATTCCAACTCAGAGCAGTGTGTGTGAGAAAGACAAGTATACGGGAAATGTGACGTTACACTGGTTTTTCAAAATAAAATACTGTTAAACTAGGAACAATTAAGATTTTTACCTCCCGCTACCCTTGGTAAGGGAGGTAAAACAATTGAAGAAAAAAAAAATTCAAGTATTCTCAAATGTAGATTAAAATTTCTTAAAAAACTTTTGTATTAAACATAATTTCCTAAAATGAATATTAACGACAATAAATCGCCGTCTCCATACTTTTAACTAACCCTGTTGTGGCCAGCACAAGACCTCTCGCCATTTCCATATTAGGCTATATAAGTATTGTATTGCACTTCGCTTTCGAACCGTCGTTTTATAACAAAATATTACAGAACTTTACTCAAATATTGTTTTTTATTGTATTTAACATGTCTTCTGCACACATATAATTCTAATTATATCTATTTTTCATTGTATGAGGAAGTTTCTAAATGTCAGAGATTCTTCCAATTCATTAACCAGATTGGCGGTATTTCTGATGGATATATGCATATTACCTACAATTTCAAATATTTAATTAATAAAATAATAAGAAAGATTAAACATGCTTCCCAGAAAAAGTTATCAGAATGTCACTAAAACTGTTGATTTTTGACACTGACATGTGTCATTTACAAACTATGTTATAAACATTAGAATTTGTCAAGTGGTTTCCTTAGTGCCTTAGCCTCTGCGATTAGATATTAGATTACTCTATATATTATAGTGTCTTGATATCTAAATCTATACAAGATTTAATAAAAATTTGAAGTGTATTATATGGAAAATTTCCAAAAAATTATATGTAGAAGAATTTTTCTAAGAAACTACTACGTCTGGTTGTTCAATTGTTACCTAGATCTTTTCAGCTCTTCCCAGGAATGTCAGATTGAGGAATCCATAGTTAAACAGTTTTTAAGTCTTATAGTTTTTGAGGAATCGTCCCTCCAACATCCATACATACACACACACACACATACACACATCCACACACACACACACACACACATTCACACATTCATACACAGAGAGAGAGAGACATCATTTTAAAAATGTTATAATCGGATTCTAGGGACCTTAAATCGTGCTTATCCACTAAAATCTGGATATGTGATTTTTTGCATGATTCCAATACCTCTCTTAGCGGGAGGTAAAAAAGAAGAATTGCTGCTGCAATTGCAGTAATAAGGGAAAAAATTGTGACATTTCTGTTGAATTAGTCGCTAAACAAAATAGCTGGAAATGATAAATTGTCATAATGCATTAAGGCCCGGTTGCACCAACGATACTTAAAATTTTAATGAAGGCTTAAAATTAATGAAAATTAAATATTATATAATTTCGTTGCACCGAACAACATTTATGTTAATGATACATTAAATTAAACATTAAATTAATTCCCCGATCCTTTGTACTTAAATGTTTAAAGAAGCATTAAAATATGATATTCATTGTTTTGTACGTATTTGACGTTTATAATCAAACAAGGTAAGGTAAGTTTTGAAAGAGATATGTATATTTGATTTCGAGCATTACATAAAAAGGTAATTGTTTTAGAGAAAATGCCATCGTCTTCTTCGTCCTCATCGGAAGATGAAGTAAGACGGTTCCTGTGATAACGATAATTCCTTTGCTTGTGCATTTTTTGATAGTGATGGAATATTATCACATGAAATTTATTTTATTTTTATAGTAGATGCATTCTAAAGTTTTAAAAATAATAAATAAAATTAATATCTACATATAATAATACCTCAAGCTCAAATACTAAAATATTATTGTATTTATCATTTTTTTAAGTTGATGGCACTTCATTACAGTTTTTTAAACTAAAATAATCAGATGCGCTGTCATATGCATTATTTAGGGGGGTAAATTGTTCTTTCAAATTAGATAACAAACGTTGTTCATTGTCGTATAATTTAGATTTTTTGTATAGTCCACCACCGGTTTTTCTCGAAAAATTGTTATTATCTTCGGCCTTTTTTTTCTCAGTTTCATTTTGAAATTATAAAATGTTTTAAATGACTGGACAGATCTTGAAATTTCAGTTACAGCATTAAATTTTACGCAAATTTCCTCCCACGCCGCATTTTTCGTCATTAATAACTCTGAATCGCTCTTTTTATTTTCGATAATTTTTTAATACTCTTCTATTATATTAATAATCATTTCTTTTTTTGCGACAAAATGTTAAATTTGACATTGACACATTATTTTTTTGTCTAAACAAAATTGAATGTAGATACATCATTTGAAATCAGTACCAACCTAAATTAAATGCTTCATTACTAAATGACACATTAAAAGTCAAAAAATATATATTGTGCAACGCTCATTAATTTAATGTTACGTTAAATTTTAATGCTCCATTTGTTAATAATTATTAAATTTCTTGTTGGTGCAACCGGGCCTAAGTCTTATGAACTAATCATTATGCATTAAGCAATAAAACATTCGGTGGAAATGAGGCTTTACACTTACAGTTATAGTATTACTAAATACATGCGTGCTCTAAATGTCTTTAGATGCAGTTGTCCGACAGCCGTCAGTCACTTGATTCGCGTCTTTTGTGTTTCTTCAAAACAACATCGCATCGTATCGTATTTACTCACCGCCACAACCTCGTCACACCTAACAGACTTCATTATCAAAGTGCCATTCATCAAAACACGACCTTATTTTCTTTTTAATTTGCCCGTTTCGAAAAGAAATTACGTACGATTGATGTTGATTGTTCACTGACATTTTGGTTGGAAAAATAAATTACAAATTTAAGGTTAAATTGTATTATTATTATTATATTTATTCTTGCCTAACGCCTAACCGGCTTAGAATCTATATATATATATATATATATATATATATATATATATATATATATATATATATATATATATATTTCAATGTTTATAAGTTAAAACCAACGGTTTTAGTGACATTCTGAGAGCTTTTTCTAGGAAACATATTTAATCTTTCTTATTATTTTATTAATTAAATATTTGAAATTATAGGTAAAATGCATATATCCATCAAAAATATCAGCAATCTGGTTAATAAATTGGAAGAATCTCTGATATTTAGAAACTTCCTCATACAATGAAAAATAGATATAATTAGAATTATATGTGTGCAGGAGACATGTTAAATACAATAAAAAACAATATTTGAGTAAAGTTCTGTAATTTTTTGTTATAAAACGACGGTCCGAAAGCGAAGTGCAATACAATACTTATATAGCGTAATATGGAAATGGCGAGAGGTCTTGTGCTTGCCACAACAGATTTTTTTAAATATGTGATATACCTACCTACATAATTTTCTGTATCTATATCCATACCGAAAAATTAAAAATTTAATAATTATAAAATAGATCGACAGTTGACAGTTCAGGTTAGAAGTTTGCAATCTTTTGTTCTTACGCATTGCTCTTAATTCTTAAGCATTAATTATAGCTCTTACGCATTAGGACAATCAGTGGAAATGAAACTTGAAATAGTAATTTACGTAACAAGTCCTGAAAGTGATACTTTACTGGGTGAGCAAGCATATTCCAGGGCGAGCCGTAGGCGAGCTTTGGAAGCTTGTGAGCCCAGTATAGACACTTTCAGGTCATGTTGGGTACAATATTTTTTTTGCGATCCTGAAAAAAGAATGAAAAAGTATTATTTTATTTTTTACTGCGAGCAAATAAGAAATAAATAAACAACTGATCTCCATGGAAACATTTAGCTTTACCGGTCCCGGGATCGGTAAAGTACTTTTTGCCCTCCTGAAGTGTAATGGGAACTTTACAATTATATATACAGCAAGTGTAACCTACATTTTACGCTTACTGTGTTGTAACTTGTCTAACTATGCGGTAAAATAATCAAAATACACTGGACGTCTATAGGCATTTAGAAAAGAAATCATCTTTACTATAATAAAGTTCATGTAAAAAAGTACTACCTACTTAAGTTATTTTTTTACTTTAACATTTCCTATATTTAAAATTAATTTATATAAACCAAACTCACGGTAGCGACATCTGTCATTATTGTAAAAATCCGCCGTTACCGACATAGTCACCGATCGATATACCTGTCAAATACGCGAGCATTGCTGAAATGTCAAATATCGACTCCTACCTATTATTTATTACGAAGAAAACATGAGCAAATAAATATATTATCAGTCATAAACAACGTCTATTATTACAGATAAATTTTTGCTAGAAGAAGTACTCTAATGAAGGTAAGTAAAATCAAATTTGGAAATTGACTTAACCCCAGTGTTTTAAACTAACCCTTTTCAGAAGTACAACCTATCTCATTGAAAAAAGTGATTTTCATTATCGTCGGCCAAAAAATTTGATACAATTCTCGTGCGTGAAGTATTTTACACGCACTCGAATGTAAATAACTATTCCGATTCCTTATAGACAACTTTCCGAGCTAGCTCAGCAAACAAGGACTTTCCGGTCTAAATAGTGATCAGAAAGAGCTCATTTTCTGGGCGATCGCGAAAAAATAAATTGAAAATAATTTGACAGATTTTTCGAAAAGCCCGTAGGACTTGAGTGGCTATTGCTAAATGGCGAATACATTTTCATATATGCCTTTTATGCACGACAAAGATGCAAGATATATGTTTAATAATTCTTTCATTGGAAACTATTGACGTCAATCTTAAAAAGCAGTACATTCATGTAAACTTGAAGTTAATAGTACGTCCAGATAACGAAAGGATCATAATAATTATATTGTTTCATGTGTGTATTTATTTTCTCCTTAACAAATGAAAGAAGTAAATATGTAAATTTCATTGCATCTTCATTGTAATAAAAAATTAACGACCATAAATAATGTCTTCATTAAATATATCTTAAGAGTTTTTATTCTGTCGGGTTGCCGAGCAAAACAGTTTTCTTATACATATACAGGTATTCCTAGAAATAGAAATTTCAATAACTTATTGTGCAAGCTCAAGCATTCGGGTCACGCTAGAATAAAATAATATACACGGTTTATATTAAAAATAAAAATAACTACTTAAGCTTAAACAATTTTCTGGAAGAATGCAATAGGGCTGTTGCAAGAATTTTTATATGACTTCTAAGTATTAAATTTGAAAAGATATTGTTCTTTAAAGAGGCTCAAATTTGAAAATATCACGAAATATCCTTTAGTTATTTTACAATTAATTTTTGAAATTTGGATAAAATTTTGAATAAGTCACGTGATCAGAAACAGAATGTGACGACAGAGTACATACATCTTCAGTGGTTCTAAGGTGTCAAGTGTATTGTCAAAGTTGTCAAACAAGTGTCAAATAAGAATCACGACCAGAACTTTAAAGTAAAATATATTATCAATTTATATAATAAATTCAGTTTTTATGTTTTATTTTACCTCAACTCTTTAACACCCCTTATTTCGGTAGCAGTAAAACAATCGTTCTGATATAAATTCAGCCATCATCCAGCTATCGACCTTCGGTTAATTGTCCGATTTAGCTTGAGTGTAATTTGAATTAGCCATTATTACTTTATTATTCATTTACAATGAGCAATGTCAGCGTCAAATGTCAAATTAAAAGATTTTGTTATTAACATGTGACAAACTTTAGCCTACGTTTATTTATATAAATAATATGAATAAACGTAGGTGATGGAAAAACTATTTTCCTATTGGCTACTAATGACGTAATGTATGTACTTCTACGTCACAGGAGTGGGGGGTAGTTTTTCAGGACGCCAATCTTTTTATTTAATTATTTCCACAAATAACAACAAATTATTAAAATAAAAATTATTACTAAGAAAATCATTCCATAAACTTTCATTTAAAATAGCTTATTCACCAAAATCTCTATATGTGATTTTTAGCACGATCCCTATACCTCCCTTACCTAGGGTAGCGGGAGGTAAAAATGGTTTTTGAATAAATGGATCATTATTTTCTATTATTATTATATCGTAATATTGGTACAAAAAAAAATTATATTTTTATCAAAAGTATGTCATTTTCAATTGCTAAAATTGCATACTTCCCATTTTATCGCAAAAAATTTCACATTGAACGCCTATCAATTACAGATACATAAAATTCAATTCAAGGTCTTTTTTAGACATCTGTATCTTCCATTATAAGTTTTTTAAGCTCATTTTTATTAAAACTCGAAACCTAACCTATATTTCAATCCAATCTTTCCTGAACTTCGTATGCTTTAAAACAAATAAAGCAATTTCCTCTTCCAATTCAATGAGCCATCATCATCATCATTAGACTGAAGTTAGGAGCTCTTCTGACGCCAGCAATATGCCATGTTAGAAGGTGTTACAGTCTAATGTCCCTGAATGGAGTATTTTTCCCATTTGATGGGTTAATACCAGCTTTACACCGCAAAATAACCTTCGTGGGTGTCGGTAATATAGATATCGCGACATACGGAAAACGAGTACAGCAGAATCGGATTTTAATACGGGAGATAGGATAGAGAATTATTGAAAGAAAGAAAATCAAGCAAACAGTGGAGAACAAAATTTGTACTTCCGCTACCCTACGTAAGGGAGGTATAGGGATCGTGCTAAAAGTCGCATATAGAGATTTTAGTGAATAAGCACGTTTTGATGTCCCCAGAATATGATTTAATCATTTTTACAATGATGTCTGTAGGTATGTATGTGTGTGTGTGTATGAGGATCGTGTGGACACGATTACTCAAATCAGAAAATTTTAAAATTTTGTATACTCATTCTATACTAATGTGGGAAGAGCTCATTAGTTTTTAGTGTATATCGGATAACCAGAAGTATCATTTATACAAGCTTTTAACAGTTTTTCTTGTAAACAATCATTGAATATAATTATTTAGCAACTTTTACCAATACAAATTGAATATAATGGCACAATCTTTAATTCTACGATAATAGCATTTACTAAACAACTTGAAATAACTTTAAACATTAAATTATAAAATAATTTATTTTTGTATATCACTTTGCCTTTGCGTTAAACAAAAACTATACTTTACTAACAAATTTGACGTATTTAAACAAATGTCACTGTCACGAAGCAATTATATTAAAATTAATAATGAAACCGTGTTAAGAAGAATTTAGTAGTTTAAATATAATTCTAATGAAATTAAGGTTTGTAAAAATAATATATTTTCCATCATACATAAATATTAGATATACAGGTTAATTCGATTTTAGTTTGATGTTTGCAGCATTATATATCATACCTATATCAAACAGCTCTCAATAAGAACGTGATTTCAAAGTGTCAAATAATAGTTTGCAACTACACATTTACGAAATGGATCATGTACGGCGAAGAATTTACAGAGATTGCGTTTAAGAGCATAAGGAAGTTGGTGCTGATTTTGACAATAATGTGTGTGTGACGATTTTTCTTTAAAATGATCCAAAACTTCGCAAAGTTGGTATTTTTCAGGAAAAACATAATAAAATATAATCCAAAATTTCGTATTACAAACTTTTCTATTTATTGGAACAAATCGGAAATGATACTTTACTTAAAGCTCATTGCTATTTTAAACATGGAATTGGCGGGAGGTCATGTGCTGGTCACATCAGATTTTTTTATTAATATTCGTTATTCAGCATATACATTCGTATTTTTTTTACTATTTTCCTTTAATTCGATTGAGCTGGAATCCCCCATTATTGTTATCATAGAAAATACTTTGAACGGGTGAACAATTATTACTTTTTGAAACAAACTTTTTGTTCACACCCTGTACACATAATAATTTGAAATATTTGCTATAAAATAACCACTTTCATAGTAAGTCACCAAAAAGAGTGATTACTGTTGAAAAAAAAAAACAACATTAAATTGAGAAATTTGTAATCTTTACTATTTTACACAATTACTTTTGAAGCTAATAATAATTTCCATTGATTGAGAAGTCTTTTATATATTTCTTTATATTATCCGGCAAATTGCCATCAGATTCTAATACAAAAGTTTTGTTGAAAAATATACAAGTTTCTAATAAAAACATCGTCTACTACTAGTTCGGCTTCATTGATCACATATTTGATTCAACATCCGTTGGAGGTCCGTGCCACTTTCATTTTGGTACTGATACGCAATTAATTACGAAAAAAACTAATCAATGCTCAGTGACAAAAAACCAAAAGCACTTAATATGAATTTTATTTATTAAACAGAAAAACCAGAGACTTTTTTTCGAAGTTTTTTTCTCGCAAACTCATTAGCAACGAAATTATGTCAGAAAAAAAGAATTAAGATTTATAAATTCACTTCAACAATTATGAGAATCAGGGAAATAAATTATGTTTAATAATTTGGAAATTTTAATTTGATTTGCGGGCGAATTAAGTCGTAACGTAGTGGTAGTGGAATTTTTTTGTTAATCTGCTTTCGCGCACCGTATAGAAATTCCTGGTGTAATTTATGTTTCTTTTAAATGACTGCTTCGTCATATTTCTTTCGTTATTTACTGCTTTGAGCAAATTAACGTGGAAGACAACGTCCATCATGTAACAATATATTCATAGATATAAATATAATTTTATAAATTTTTTTGAAGTACACAATATTTAAACAATGAATTTTTTAAATTTTTAATAAAATTTAAATTTTCTCGAATCGTCACTTACAACCCGATTCTCAAAAAATTTGTTGTGGCCAGCACAAGACCTCTCGCCATTTCCATATTAGGCTATATAAGTATTGTATTGCACTTCGCTTTCGAATCGTCGTTTTATAAAAAAATATTACAGAACTTTACCCAAATATTGTTTTTTATTGTATTAAGCATGCCTTCTGCACACATATAATTCTAATTATATCTATTTTTCATTGTATGAGGAAGTTTTTAAATGTCAGAGATTGTTCCAATTCATTAACCAGATTGACGGTATTTCTGATGGATATATGCATTTTACCACAATTTTACCTATAATTTCAAATATTTAATTAATAAAACAAAAAGAAATATTACAAGTACTACCCAGAAATAGCTATCAGAATGTTACTAAAACTGTTGATTTTTGACACTGACATGTGTCATTTACAAACTATGTTATAAACATTGGAATTTGTCAACTGGTTTCCTAAGTGCATTACCCTCTGCGATTAGTTTACTGTATAAATAATAGTGTCTTTATCTCTAAATCTATACAAGATATAATTATAATTTTAAGTGTATTAGATGGAGAATTTTATGTTCTTCAATATTTAATAAAAAAAACTCCCAAAAAATTATATTTCGAAGAATTTTTCTAAGAAACGGTTGTTCAATTGTTCAATTTTTGACACTGATATTTATGTCATTTACAAACATTTAAATTTTTCAACTGGTTTCCATGGGCTATTTCATGGATACAATGGATAAATTTATATATTTTTTTATAACTCTCTATCTCTAAATCTAAAGAAGATATAATAAAAATGTTCAATATACTAGACAGAGAATTTTATATTATTTAATATTTGTAATAATAAATTTTCAAAAAACAATATTTAGAAGATTTGTTTTAAGAAACTACTACTTCCGGTTGTCCAATTGTTACCAAAACCTTTTCAGCTCTTCCCATAAATGTCAGATTGAGGAATTCATAGTTAAACTGGTCTTATGTCTTATAGTTTTTGAGTAATCGTCCCTCCAACATCCACACATGCACACACACACACACACACACACACACACACACACACACACACTTCCACGCACACACACACAGACATCAACGTAAAAATGTTAAAATTGCTTTATAGGGGCTTTAAATCGTGCGTATTCACTAAAATCTGGATATGTGTCTTATAGTTTTTGAGGAATCGTGTCTATAAATCGAGACATACATACACACATACACACACACACACATACACACATCCACACACACACACACACGCACACACTCACATTATTTTAAAAATGTTATAATCGGACTCTAGGGACCTTAAATCATACTTATTCAATAAAATCTGGATATGCGAATTTTAGCATGAATCCAATACCTCTCTTAGCGAGAGGGAAAAATTACATGTGTAAATTTTTCAATGAGATATTTTTCATTTTAACTGATACTTAAGTTAAGGGATAGTTTAACTATGAGTTGAAAATATCGGCTTTTAATGAATTCAAATAGGTACTTATAATATTATAAATATATGGTCCTAAGTTAATAAGTAGTTTTTGAAAAATCCGAATGTCTAATTTTGGCACTAGCACAAAAGGATACAATCGTTATTTCAATTTGTTACCTTCCGTCACCTTTAGGTAAGGAAGGTATTGTCTTTGGTCAAAAAATTCGGTGGTGAGTTTTTAATGAATAAGCACGTTTTAGGGTCCCTACAATACGAATTTACTATTTTTAAGATGATGTCTGTATATGTGTGTGTGTGTGTGTGTGTGTGTGTGTGTGTGTGTGTGTGTGTGTGTGTGCGTGTGTATGTGTGTCCGTGTAACTCCAATACTACAAATCTAAAAATTATAATTCTTTCGTATTCCTCTTCTGTACATCCATATGAAGAGTTGATTAGATTTTGATTATAATTATAATCCACCGGAAGTACCCTTATTTGAAGTTTTTAACAGTTTTTCTTAAAAAAACGCAGTTAAATATTATTTTTCGACATTATGTGATTATCAATATGAAAGAATATCTTATTCTCTATACGGTTTGATTATACAGTTTCGTTCATATTCAATAGATATAGAGTTATAGAGACATTAAGAGAGATTAACTTTCAAAAATTAGTCAGCTTGTTAAAATTATGGAAACAACAGATATATTCAGAAAAATTTAATTGACAGATGTCAGTGTCAAATGCAAAACCAAAGTTGAAAGTATAGGGTCAGAAAGTTATGTGTGAATGTGATAGAGTGTCCCTTCAAAGATAAGAAGATGGAAGGACTGTGTAGCAGAAGATTTGAGAGAGGAAGAATTGTGTGAAGAAGATGCGTTGGACAGGAATGATTAAAAGAGAAGAGTAAAAAACAGCGACCCCTAATAAAATAGGGAAAAGAACTTTCGGTATAGAATTTGTAAAAAAATAGTGTGTTCGTGTTACAATTTTATAGGATATACAGAATCTTTTTCAAGGAACTTTTGGTATGGGATATATACAAAATACATCGAATTGACGGAAGGTTTTGTGCTGGCCACAACAGTTTTTTTTTCTTTATTTACATTATTTCTACTATTAAGTTTTTTTCAAAATGGGAGTGTTTTCTAAATGTTTCACTATCATTTACGATTTAATTTTTTGCTCTTATTGGCAGCTCAAATTCGTAATGATTTAATTATTGTTGTTTAAATGATTGTAATTAGCAATGAATTAGAAACCAGGATGAAGAGTTTACTTCGAAGACCCGGAGGCCGTGGCCAAATTGTTTCATTTCGTGATCACTTATTTTTGCATTAAGCCAATCATGATCAACGAAAGAATATCTTAATTTCCTCAGGAAACTTTCAAATTTAAGTAAAAAATGTAACAATTTAATTGCAATTTATATTTCTTATCAACGGTAAATTAACGGGAAATTTCTATTCGTTCATTTTATTCTATCTCTGTTCCACAAAATGTCAGACGGCCATTTTGTTTATAGAAAAATGACTGTTGGGTCCAGGAATAAAATTATAAATATCATAATTATTACAAGGCGGCACATAACTGTCACTGCTTGCCAATGTAAACAAATTATATGAACTGTATTTGTTTTTAACAATTTTCAATTCTTTCACTTTCACCCCAAAAAATTAATAATTCGTCTTTTATTCATGTGAAAAACAAAAAAATGTATAGACTGTTATGTATCAAAGATAAGCTTATAAAATAAGCAAAAAGATTAGAGTACTTTTAACATAGGTTCCCATTTAAAAAATTTGTTGTGGCCAGCACAAGACCTCTCGCCATTTCCATATTAGGCTATATAAGTATTGTATTGCACTTCGCTATCGAACCGTCGTTTTATAACAAAATATTACAGAACTTTACCCAAATATTGCTTTTACCTCTCGCTAAGAGAGGTATTGGATTCATGCTAAAATTCGCATACCCAGATTTTATTGAATAAGCACGATTTAAGGTCCCTAGAATCCGATTATAACATTTTTAAAATGATGTCTGTGTGTGTGTGTGTGTGTGTGTGGATGTGTGTATGTGTGTGTGTGTGTGTATGTATGTCTGGATGTTGTAGTCACGATACCTCAAAAACTATAAGACTTAAAAAATATTTAACTGCAGTTTCCTCAATCTGACATTCCTGGGAAGAGCTGAAAAGATTTTGGTAACAATTGAACAACCGGAAGTAGTAGTTTCTTAGAAAAAATCTTCTAAATATAAATTTTTGGGAGTTTTTTTTATTAAATATTGAAGAACATACAATTCTCCATCCAATACACTTAAAATTTTTATTATATCTTGTATAGATTTAGAGATAAAGACTATAATTTATAGAGTAAACTAATCGAAGAGGCCAAGGCACTAAGGAAACCAGTTGACAAATTCCAATGTTTATAATATGACACATGTCATCAGGGAGTCATTGTCAAATATCAACAGTTTTAGTGACATTCTGATAGCTTTTTCTGGGAAGTATATTTAACTTTTCTTATTGTTTTATTAATTAAATATTTGAAATTATAGGTAAAATTGTGGTAAAATTCATAAATCCCTCAGAAATACCGTCAATCTGGTTAATTAATTGGAACAATATTTGACATTTAGAAACTTCCTCATACAATGAAAAATAGATATAATTAGAATTATATGAGTGCAGAACACATGTTAAATATAATAAAAACAATTTTTGGGTAATGTTCTGTAAGATTTTGTTATAAAACGACGGTTCGAAAGCGAAGTGTAATACAATACTTATATAGCCTAATATGGAAATGGCGAGAGGTCTTGTGCTGGCCACAACAGATTTTTTTTTGTTATATTTAACATGTCTTCTGCACACATATAATTCTAATTATATCTATCATTGTATGAGGAAGTTTCTAAATGTGGGAGATTCTTCTAATTCATTAACCAGATTGGCGGTATTTCTGATGGATATATGCATTTTACCTATAATTTCAAATATTTAATTAATAAAACAATAAGAAAGATTAAATATTCTTCCCCGAAAAAGCTATCAGAATGTCACTAAAACTGTTGATTTTTGACACTGATATGTGTCATTTACAAATTATGTTATAAACATTGGAATTTGTCAACTGGTTTCCTTAGTGCCGTAGCCTCTGCGATTAGTTCACTCTATAAATTATAGTGTCTTTATCTCTAAATCTATACAAGATATAATAAAAATTTTAAGTGTATTAGATGGAGAATTTTATGTTCTTCAATATTTAATAAAAAAAAACTCTCTCCCAAAAATTATAGTTAGAAGAATTTTTCTAAGAAACTACTACTTCCGGTTGTTCAATTGTTACCAAAACCTTTTCAGCTCTTCCCAGGAATGTTAGATTGAGGAAACTGCAGTTAAATATTTTTTAAGTCTTATAGTTTTTGAGGAATCGTGACTACAACATCCAGACATACATACATACACACACACACACACATACACACATCCACACACACACACACACACACACACACACACACACACACACACACACACACACACAGACATAACTTTAAAAATGTAGTAATTTTAGCATGAATCCAATACCTCTCTTAGCGAGAGGTAAAAAACTGTCAAACTGTCATTTCCATCACATATGACATCTAAGTTAATAAATGAATCATGAAGATAATCAACAATTTTTAGAATTTGTAGACATAGTAGAAGAAGCCTTAATAATAACAATGAAAAAGGGTTACTTGAAGAAGATATATCCGTGATATGACTCACGTATCTGTAACCTGTGATATGTAGATATATAGATGTCAAATATACGATTTGAGACAAAAATATTTACAAATATACCAACATAGTTATTATAAATTCTCTAAAATCCTCCATAGAAAACCCAGAATTCACGAAGTTTCGACTATGAAACATATGATGTGCTTGAGGTCGAGAACGACCGGAGTAATGCTTGGCGAAGTAATACTCAAGTACGAGATTGAGCATTAAAATAGTACATTACTGTACAAAATACGAAAAAAATTATTACTAAACTAAACGAGTAATTCTCCTTCAAAGTATTAGGTGCATAATCAACAGGAAATACACAATTACAGACCTTCATATTTCAATTTCCAAATTTCTTATTGCACTGGCATCCTAAACCCTTCCAAAAAAACCATAAATAAATCAATAAACCTTCCACAAAAACTGAGAAACAAACATGTTTGTGAAGAGCCGCGTCGTCCGCTCGTCAGTAGTGGCCGGTTAACTCATCGGCCAGGGCCGAATTAGAGGCCTCGGCGGGAAGGTGTTTTCGGCGAGGAAATTACAGGGCCGGCTCCAGGCGGGTAGTAATTTACCTTGCCGGCCATTTGTCTAGTTACCCGCGCAGGCTGCATTAATAAACGAGCCGACACTAATAGTGATACCGGTTAGGTAGGGACCACCCTGTATCACACCTATTGAGACGTCACACAACGAGAAATGACAATATTTTGAACTAAGTGGCCACACAAACTAATGGATTTTCTCAAGTTTTTGTGGTAAAGGATAGAATTGAATTTTATTGCTTCTTACAAGGTGATATTTGGAATGGGATATTCCACTCAATTTTTACCTCTCGCTAAGAGAGGTATTGGATTCATGCTAAAATTCGCATATCCAGATTTTAGTGAATAAGCACGATTTAAGGTCCCTAGAATCCGATTATAACATTTTTAAAATTATGTCTGTGTATGGGGTCCCGTGGCCGCGTGCCTGAGTGTCTGCTCGCGAACCCGGGGGTACCGGGTTCGATCCCGACTGACGCCAAATATTTCCAATTTTAAATGGCACAAAAGTGACCCCTGTGGTGCACTCTCCACACCAGCTATGAGTGCCCGAGAGGTGACGCCTGGTAAGCGCCCACACGGTAACATATATCGTCATTATTGTTGTAGATACTGGCACACCCAGAAATGGGTAATATGCCGTGATGATATATTTATTTTATTTTATTTTATGTCTGTGATTGTGTATGTATGTCTGGATGTTGTAGACACAATTCCTCAAAAACTATAAGACTTAAAAACTGTTTAACTATGGATTCCTCAACCTGACATTCCTGGGAAGAGCTGAAAAGGTTTTGGTAACAATTGAACAACCGGAAGTAGTAGTTTCTGAGAAAAATTCTTCTAAATATAATTTTTGGGAGTTTTTTTTATTAAATATTGAAGAACATAAAATTCTCCATCTAATACACTTAAAATTTTTATTATATCTTGTATAGATTTAGAGATAAAGACACTATAATTTATAGAGTAAACTAATCGCAGAGGCTAAGGCACTAAGGAAACCAGTTGACAAATTCCAATGTTTATAACATAGTTTGTAAATGACATATGTCAGTGTCAAAAATCAACAGTTTTAGTGACATTCTGAAAGCTTTTTCTGGGTAGTACATGTAATATTTCTTAGGAACTTTTGGTATTGAATTTGTAAAGTATAAAATTGACGGCAGGTAATGTGCTGGCCACATCAGATTTTTACCTCCCGCTACACTTGGTAAGGGAGGTATAGGGATCGTGCTAAAAATCACATATCGAGATTTTAGTAAACGACCACGTTTTAAGGTTTTTTTTTATTGATCCCGAAGCCTAAGATAAACACAATTCCTTTGTTACACAGTTCATATTTCAAATGAATGTAACTGACAGTAAATGTCACTGTCAAAAAACTAATTACTGCAAATTAATAATAGTGACATTTTAAAAAGAAAATAGTAAATAAATCAATAGTTTTATGCAATGAAACAGTTTGCAGCGTTAGTAAATACGTAAGTATGTATTTAAATTAATAAAAATGGATAAGAATGTGTGGCGTAGGATGATTGTTGCGTAACTATTATTGTGGTCCGGATGCGGTTATTCGCTAAAGAAAATCGGTCATTAATATGTTCTTATGTATGAATGCTGTGATGATTGTGGACAAAGCGAAAGAAGAATGTTGTTAAAGAGTGAAGAGAGTCAGCTGAGCTCTTACTCTTATCCCTTTTCTTATTGTTTATTATTATTTCCGGGTTTTTGCTAACCCACTAAGTGGGAAACGCGTGATTTTATGTATGTATGTATGTAAAAATTAAATAGCGGGAGGTTTTGTGTTGGCCACATCAGATTTTTTTTCCTGTTTCTATGTAGACTGTCATTAAATAAAGCAATTAACACTTTTTTTAGTATTTGTGTTATGCATATTTCTTATTTACTTGAGCGATAATTTATACCTATGTATATTACTGAGTGAGGAACTGATGAGAAATCATTTATTTTTGGTCGTAGTTCTGCAAGAATACTTCATGTAAACGGAGTCAGCACCTGTCATGTAATTACAGTGTAGTTTTCCATTTTTTATTTACTTGAAAGTACAAACTACAAGTTCATTATTATTTATTTGCTCCTGTAATCCATAAATAAATAGCAAGTAGTCAATAATATTTACTTATTATTCTGTATTCTGTACTTATTTTAAATGTTCTCTCATTTTCATGTTTTCTTGCTCTCATGAAAATTATCAACAATAAAACAATAAATTAAAAATAAGTTACAACTTTAGAGTTTATTTGTAGCTTAACAACAGGTAATATTAGTAAAAACTACTTGAACTGATTACAATCTGCAATCTACGTACATAGACAATTACACAATCATTATCTGGTAGTTTCTAGAGTGCTGTGAAAAATGGTACATTCCGTTGTTCAAACATTTGCAGCCGTTGCCATGGTTATGGTTAAAGATCGTGCCAAACACATTGCAACAAATCTATGTGAGTTGTTGCCATGGACACCACGAACATTGATTTATTGATAGATAAACAATAATTATATCTACTTGTAAATTATAACTTAATATACTCTTCAGAATCTGGTGTGTTCAACAATGCAAATAAGACAAATGCTATTCAATTATTGGTACTTTTAAAGAAAGTTGTATTCGCGTTATTGTAAACGTATGTCAGAGCTATTTATATAATAATTATTACTCAGTATTATTAATATAAACATTTATGTCTATATAAGAAAATCTGTTGTGTCTAGCACAAGACCTCTCGCCATTTCCATATTGGGTTATAAAAATACATATTGTATTTAACATTCTAATTATTGTTAATATATTTTAATATTTTTTAATTCATTCTATAAATAAGTTTCCTCCTACTTTTCTAAATGTTCAATATTCTTCAAATTCATTGACGAGATTAGCGGTATTTCTGATGTATGTACCTATAATTTTAAATATTTAATTAAAAAAAAAAATCTGTTGTGGCCAGCACAAAACCTTCCGTCAATTCGATGTATTTTGTACAAACCCCATACCAAAAGGTCCTTGGAACAGATTCTATACATATAATATCATGTAAAATCGAACACGAACACATACTATTTTTTACAAATTCTATACCAAAAGTTGATTCGAAAAGGTTCTATAAATCCAATAAAATTATAACATAAATATACACTAAGTAAAATGCACTAGACACTTCCTTCATTTCTTCTTCAGCTATCCCCTGTTTTATTAGGGATCGCTGTTACCTCTTCTCTTCCACTCATTCCTGTCCAACGCATCACATAGTCCTTCCTTTCTCAATAAATAACAAAGCTGACTAATTTTTCAAAATTAATTTCTTTATAACGCTTTAAATCTACATCTATTGATTATGAAGGAAAATGTATAATAAAACCATACAGAGAAGAGTATTTTCTTTAATATGTATAATAACAAAATGTCAAAAAATAATATTTAACTACGTTTTTTTAGGAAAAACTGTTAAAAACTTCAAATAAGGGTACTTCCGGTGGAGTAATTATAACCAAAATATAATCAACTCTTCATATGGTTGTACAGAAGAGGAATACGAAAGAATTGTAATTTTTAGTATTGGAGTTATCGTCGGAGAAAAATTTGTCACACACGGACACACACACATACAGATATCATCTTAAAAATGGTATATTCGTATTGTAGGGACCCTAAAACGTGCTTATTCATTAAAAACTCACCACCGAATT
Organism: Ophonus ardosiacus; assembly: GCA_943142095.1. Lineage (NCBI taxonomy): Eukaryota > Metazoa > Arthropoda > Insecta > Coleoptera > Carabidae > Ophonus > Ophonus ardosiacus. The sequence goes on from OW964823.1 coordinate 85,960,201, forward strand.
TTTTGATCAAAGACAATACCTTCCTTACCTAAAGGTGACGGAAGGTAAAAATACCGCCAATCTCGGCAATGTATTGGAACCATCTTGAACATTTTGGAAGAATAGGACAAGATTCCTTTTAGAATGAAAGAATAGATATATTTAGAATTATTTGTGTGTACAAAACAGAAATAGCGAGAGGTATTGTGCCAACCCCAACAGATTTTTACAATGAGCTAGGCTTTTCTGTATTGAATTTCTTGTTAAAATTAAAAACCACAGAAGACATGAAATGGGTTATCCATTTTGTTGGACGAGACGCAAATATATTTACGTGCGAAAGTTTAATATATATCTTAAAAAAATATGAAAAAATATGCAATATTTCAGTGTCCGCGGAACTAATAAAAAATATTCTCAATTCAATCTCGATTAATAACACATCCAGGCTGGCCTAGTGTCATTACCAGTGCATTAACTCATTTTTAGTTTACTTTAGCCGACTTTTACCGGCCTTTAAATCATTTTCGCCGCTGAAAAAATATCCAGCCAGCAAAGCAACTGGTTTATCACAGACACAGAGCGACGCTTCGCCATGGACTCCACAGTACAGTCACATCCTGGCCAGAGCTCGAGTGAGAGAAGTAAACATGGATGGATTTCGTAATAGAACATGAATGATTCAATGTGATCGTCAGATGTGAACGTCTGATCTGTTTCTCATCAACGGCAATAGCTACAGCGAGCTATTTGCGGATTTCGTGAAATCAACTCGTTATGATTTTTTATTTGTTTGTGGAAGAGTTTCTGCAGACACGAACTAGCAGATTTCGATTTGAAATGTTTATCTCAATATGGGGTCCCGTGATCGCCTGCCTGAGTAGAGATGCATTCGGGCGGGCCGGGCCGGGCTTTGAGGTTTGGCCCGACTCGAAGATCGACTCGACAAAAAAATTAGCTAGCCCGGCTCGAAAATTGACTCGAAATCGGGCCGGGCCGGGCCAAAGCTCGAAATTGGGTGCATCCGGCATTCCTAATGTTGATTTTTATATTAAGGCGAAATGTTTAACTTTTTTCGTGTCAAACTTATAAAAAACCTCTACATTCTTATAACTTTCAACATTAGTTAACATAAGTAGTTAAAAAAGAGACCCTTCTAGTGTAAGTTTGTTATAAAAATTACAGACCTACGAGTATTTAACACTTTGTTTACCAAAGAATTTAAACAAGTTTTTCACAAATCTTATATAAAAAAATATAATTTTAATTTACATAAGGATTTTTTATTTAACTTTGTTTCTGCTCAAAAATAGGGCAAGAAATCATTATGGTGAGAACAAAAATCACTTTTATTTAAGTATACGAGTAATAACAATAATAATAGCAACATCACAATATAATTATTACGCTTTAATGAACAACCTTGAATTCTTGAAGTAAAATAATACATTTTTATTTATTAATATGTGAAGTGTGAAGTGTGTTGTTATTAAATCATTTTGATCCTATTTAACTTCATCCATTTTCATTAAAATATTATGGAAACTGTGCATTTAATTGAACTATAAGATTTTTCGGGCCGGCTCGAAAAGCTCGAATTTTCGGGCCGAGCCAAAATCAAAAGTCCGACTCGCCTCGATTTTTGAAAATGATTAGCCCGATTCGACCCGATAAAAAATATCTTCGGCCCGGCTCGATGATCGACTTGAAATCGAGGGGGGCTTCGGGCCGAGCCGGGCCAAAGCTCGAAATCGAGTGCATCTCTAAAAATGGTGAAATGCATTATTGTTGTATGGAACTACTTTAAATATATTTAAAATAAAATTCTAAAAATATGTACCATGTGTTTTATTCTTAATAATTCTATCGTAACCCTCGAATACAGAATCGACCTACAAAGAAACGAAGATCTATTTATTACCCCTAGTCTGAATAAGTATCATACCACATACTTATCTGAATCATTTTGCTCTATGTAGTTTTCTTTCAACCATGTTTTTCTATACTTTATTGTATACTTGCAACTTACATTATATTTATCTTGTGGTCTGTCGTTAAACATGTTTTGTATAGTTAACTTTTTATCTTGAAGTACGTTTGTTATATTCATAACTCCAAACTAATTGTATGGTTGACATTGTTGATATTTTTATCATGTATATAATTTTATTTTTTTTAACAATAATTGTACTAGAATTTTGCTATAGAATTATGATAAGATGGTATATTATTTTCCTATTTGTCTACTAACAATATTCCTGGAATTGAATAAGAAACACAGTAATTGAAACTGTAACATAAAGTAAGTATATTCTGCAAGTGTTTCATTGAATCCATCTCTGAAACATCCGTAGTTGGATTGCTTGGTATACCTCACACATACGTACACACGTTTCCGGTTGTCGTAGTAAATTATCCGTTTGATATACACGCGACGGAATGGAGTGTGATGTCTGTTGATGAAGTCTGCATGTCATTCAAATTTAAACTTATCACATACTTTATTAGGATTTGTACTTCCTTTTTGAAAATAAGTATATCATCACGGCATATTACCCATTTCTGGGTGTGCCAGTATCTACAACACATGTCGACATCGGTAATGATGACGATATATTTTACCGTGTGGGCGCTTACCAGGCGCCACCTCACGGGCACTCACAGCTGGTGTGGAGAGTGCACCACAGGGGTCACTTTTGTGCCATTTAAAATTGGAAATATTTGGCGTCTGATTCAACATTTTCAAATTAATAATTGTATTTTTAGACGACCATTGTGATAAGTATGACATATCAACGTAGTATCCTAACACTGAAAGTTGAACTTATCACATTAGTGTTGCGATATATTTCATATCGTAATAGTTGACACGGTTGCTAGGTTACTATGTCATTATTTTCTGGCTATATGTATACATTATTCATTTGTCACCTGTCCGTACGTTTCAACCTAAATTTCAGTTTTGAAAAAAAAGTAAAATTTATTTATGCTCTTCTAAAAAATAATGTTCATAACTTGTATGAAATACAAATATCTTAGCTCGTGTGTATTGACTTACACTCCGCTACGCGTCGTGCGTCAATTTACACTCATGATATTTGGTATTTTTCATAACTTGTTACGAAAATAACTATTTTACCTTCCGTCACCTTTATGTAAAGAAGCTATTGTCTGGTCAAAAAATTTGATGGTGAGTTTTTAATGAATAAGCACGTTTTAGGATCCCTAGAATAAGATTTTATTAGTTTTACGATGTCTGTGTGTGTGCGTGCATGTGTGTGTGTGTGTGTGTGTGTGTGTGTGCGTGCATGTGTGACAAATTTTTCTCAGACGATAACTCCAATACTACAATTCTAAAAATTATAATTCTTTCGTATTCCTCTTCATTTCTATATGAAGAGTTATTGATTTGATTATAATTGGTCAACCGGAAATTCTCTTATTTGAAGTTCTTAACAGTTTTTCTTGAAAAAACACAGTTAGATATCATTTTTTGACATTTTATGTGATAATCAATATGAAAAAATATTTTATTGTCTATGCGGTTTGATTATACATTTTCCTTCATATTCAATAGCTATAGAGTTAAGAAATTATAAAGAGATTAACTTTCATAAATCAGCCAATTTTGCTATAATCATGGAAACAACTGATATATTCAAATAATTCTAAGTGACAGATGTCTATGTCAAGTGCAATTTACATCGTATATGTATGTTCGTGTTATAATTTTATTGGATTTATAGAACCTTTTCCAAGGAACTTTTGGTATGGGATTTGTACAAAATACATACAATTGATGGAAGATAATATGCTGGCCACATCAATTGTTTTTCTAAATTATAATGGGGATACAGATTTGCATTTAAAACAAATGAACAATTATAAGAATAACAATAGTAATATCTAATTTATAAGTTGCCATATGAAAAATTACATATCAAGCAATGACAATCAAAAAATCTGTTGTGGCCAGCACAAGACCTCTCACCATTTTATTTTTATGTTATAAAAGTATTGTATTGCACTTCGCTATCGAACCGTCGTTTTATAACAAAAATACTGTTTTTTTGTTGTATTTAACATGTCTTCTGCACACATACAATTCTAATTATATCTATTTTTCATTGTATGAGGAAGTTTCTAAATGTCAGAGATTCTTCCAATTCATTAACAAGATTGACGGTATTTCTAATGGATATATGCACGTTACCTATAATTTTAAATATTTAATTAATAAAACAATAAGAAAGATTAAATGTACTTCCCAGAAAAAGCTTTCAGAATACTTTTCATTTTTGACAATGACATTTGTCATTTACAAATTATGTTATAAACATTTGAATTTGTCAACTGATTTCCTTAGTGTATTTTAGTCAACTCAACTTATTTTACCCCGATATTCTATATATTATAGCGTCTTTATCTCTAAATTTATAGAAGATATAATAAAAATTTTAAATATAACAGATGTAGAATTTAAATTAGTAATAAAAAAATTTCAAAAAATAATATTTAGAAGAATTTTTTTAGGAACTACTACTTCCGGTTGTCCAATTGTTACCAAAACCTTTTCAGCTCTTCCCACGAATATCATATTAAAGAATTCATAATTGAACTGGTCTTATGTCTTATAGTTTTTGAGTAATCGTCCCTCCAACATCCACACATACATACACACATCCATACACACACACACACACACACACACACACACACACACACACACACACACACACACAGACATCATCGTAAAAAAGTTATAATCGGATTCTAGGGACCTTAAATCGTGCTTATTCACTTAAATCTCCATATGTGATTTTTAGCATGAATCCAATACCTCTCTTAGCGAGAGGTAAAAATGAATTACATAAATAATTCATCCACAAAGACTTTTTCTGTTTACTCTTAAAATTAAATTAATCAGTTTCAAATAAAAATTTATAATATACCCAAATCGTTCAAGAAGCCAATGCAAGTCACTCTTATTATTAGTAACCGATTAACTGATCAACCGATATTATTTTTCTTGAAAACTACAGAAACCACAGATGAAGTTATTAGAAATAAATTTAAGTTCGCATGTTCGTAATAATTTTACTGGAAATATTTATCTCATTATAGAATATTTCACGTATGGTATGGTAAGACATAAATATAAAATATGAAAGGAACTGCTTTGAGGAATGTGTGTTCACTGATCAAGTTAGATTATGGTATGCTCTTCAGGCTCTATCATATAAAATCCTTTTCCATTATCTTTTTACGGACTAAAACTAATTGTTTCATTTATGTACAATACTTTCAATAAATCTTTATTACAAAATCTTTATAAGTTATCATAAATAGCACTATACATTAAGTTTATAATAAGTTAATTTAGCTAAGAAGATTGTTACAAGTTGTACAAATACATACATATAATTTTACCTTTATTATTGAGCCGAACCTTATTTATAACAGAATTAATAACATATACTATCACTTCCTAAGTGCTTATATTTATAATATGTTTCGTATTTATTACTACAGGCTTAAGGTAAAATTAATAAAACCTATATCTTGGTTCCTAATAGCGTATATTCTAAAAATTTGTGTTTTGAAAATAATTTTGCACATTATTTTAATTATAACAAGGTTGGCAACACTGCTATTGTATGAAATCGTCGTATAATGGATTACTTTAGTGCCGATTTCTGAGCTTTTAATGACCATTTTTGTGACGATTTTAAATAATAGTATATTACATCCGAGGTGGAGATGTTTCATTACAGCCGAGGGCTTATGTATATTACCGAGAGGCTAAGCCTGTTATGAAACTCCCACCGAGGTTATGTATACTATTTTATTCACAATGATCCTCATTTTAAATCAATAATTTTCAAAATAAATCAATGAATTATAACCTTTAATTTTATTAATATTTTGACAGCTGTCTTAAAATTTGTTTAGCCTACTTAATTATGGGGATCTACGGCAATGTTGCTAGGCAACCCCTACATAAACATTTCCAACCCAAGAGATGGAAGTGAAATCTGTTATTTCCAACTCAAGAGATAGTCATTAAAGTTAGGAATGACCTATTTTCCAACCTCCAAAAGGTTAGGAATCTGTATATTACTATAATGATTGTGAATAAATAAACTTGTTAAACTGCTTAACGAATAACAATGAAAACTTTCTGATCTATACGTCGCTTTCAATTAATATGAAGTATTATAAAAAAAAATCTGATGTGGCCAACACAAAACCTCCCGCTATTTAATTTTTATTAATTTAAATACATACCTAAGTATTTACTAACATGCTGCAAACTATATTATGTTCCATTGCACATAACTACTGCTTTATTTACGATTTTCTTTATTATTTAATATGTCACTATTATTAATTTGAAATGATTAATATTTTGACAATGACGTCTACCTATCAGTTACATTCATTTGAAAAATAAGCTGTGTAACAAAGGAATTTTGTTTATCTTAGGCTTTGGGATTAAAAAAAGAAAAATGATTTTTAAATTTATCTGTAAAATATATAGAAAAAGTATTAATGTATACCTGTACAAAATTCAATAATCTATAATTTTTATAAGACATAAAATGCAATTTCCGGTTATCCGATTAACACCAAAATCTAATGGCTTCTTTTCATATTAGAATAGGGTATAAATACAAGGTTTCAAAATTTTCTGAATGATAGTATTTGAGTTAGAGCGAAGACAAAATCCCTACACATACACACACACACACACACACATATATATATATATATACATACACCCACACACATACATACATCATTGTGAAAATGTTAAAATTGGATTCTAGGGACCCTAAAACGTGGTCATTTACTAAAATCTCGATATGTGATTTTTAACACGATCCCTATACCTCCCTTACCAAGGGTAGCGGGAGCTAAAAATATATATAGTTCCTTTTAAAAAATATATATTTTGTCCCAAATGTTGGGAACCGGTGACACAATTTTTATTTTGTTTACATGACCAATTTTCTGATATAAAATGGCACAATTTTTCTTATTTAAACAACCTCGTATCTCTTCAAATAAAAAAGTTACCATTAGTGAGCAACCTTATTGAGACACCTGTTTATTTACTTGAAACTAAGTAAGACGCCAAGATATTATTGCAAAAATATGAAATTATTATTGGTATCACTGTTTGAAAACTAAATTTGCTTAACATCTTAAAATATTAAAAAAAATTATTAGCGAATAACAATTAGATTTTATAGATCTATAGATTGCTTTCATTTAATATGAAGTATTATACAAAAATAGTAGAGGAATATATTATTTCTTTTGGATTGAATATGAATTGATATCAAAAGAAAAGGGACATTCTTTTGCTCAATTTAATGTTTAAGTTTGTTTCCTAGTTCCCTGATAATTTACATATGACATTTAAAAGTGAGGTTACTGTTTCCAGCTCCGCTTATATAAAATTTATGTACGAAAAACATTAAAATATATGATTTGATAATACTAAATTATAAAACGACTTACCTTTCGTAGTTTCTTTTCTCTCTACAGGCCTTCAATCCAGTCGAAGACGGCTAGAGACATTTTGAACTTCCTAAATAATTGTTACTTCGAAAAATAGTTCCATTGCACCACTAACAAATTGTAAAACACTATAAATTTACTCGAATTTATTTACCTATATTTATAAATATTGCGTTGTACTACACTCATCAATATTCTGTTACAAACTAAACTCTTCAATTCATTACCGACAAACAAAAACAGGTAAAAACAAACGAATTCGCACGAAATACATTCAATTCAAGTAACTTAAACACGATGTACTTACTGACTGATTTGAATTTGAAGTAACTTAAACACGATGTAAGGTAACTATTAACCGAATTAAATATAAATTTATATAACGGTTTCTTTTACACAATACATACAGGGTGTTAAAAAATAAGTGTTACAAATTATGAGGGCATATAGTACTGAGCAAAATGAGTAAAAAAAGTTTAATCAACATGGGTCCGATCTTCAATAGTTCCCGAGATAAAAGGCAATGAAAAATGAGTTTTTTCGGTGTTTACCTCTGCTATCTCAAAAACTGTAAGAGTCACGACTTTGATTAAATGAGACATTTTGTTTACCTTTCAGAGGTCATCTTAGATGTGTTTTTGTTTTTCACAAAATATCGAATAATTATACTAAGACAAAATTTGTGGCGCCCTTGGCCAATATTTAGTTTTCAAATAACTTCGTAACTATTAGAAAGTGAAAAAAATGTTTCATATAATATGTTATTGTTTTTTTATAGTCTATTTACTGGCATAGACAAAATTTTGTTCGACCACTATCTTAGTCTGTTTTTCTTCGATTCTAATACAAAATGGCCTCTTTCTCGAAATCAGTTGAAGATCGGACCCATGTTGATTAAACTTTTTTTACTCATTTTGGTCAGTACTATATGCTCTCGACCCCCTATTTTTTATTGCAGATTCGGAAAGAGCATAAAAAAATACGTTGATTTTATTCAGAAACTTTTTTTGTACGCTGTAATCGTAAAAATGTAAATTTGCTAGAAAAAAATGAACCGATTAATATTTTATTAATAATTTGATAAAAAATGACGTTTTTTGTTTCAATAAATACATAAAATTGTGGAAATATTACTTCTCAACACTCAGGGGGAATTAAAAGAAAGAAACTTTTTAAAAACTGACTATGGACAACTCGATTTCATCAGAAATTAATTCTACATTTTTACGATTGCAGCGCCACCTGCTGGGAGTACAAAAAAAGTTTCCGAATAAAACCAACATATTTTTTACGCTCTTTCCGAATCTGCAATAAAAAATTGGGAGTCCCATTTAAGATTTTTAAGTTGACCCCTTTCACGCCACCCCTGGGGGGGGAGGTCGGGGGGCATTTTGTCCCCCCAAAAACTATGAAGGTTTTGATTCGGCACACTTTTTGTTACGATGCATTGTTTTCGAGATATTCAAGAACGTAATGTTATATGGGACACCCAGTACACTTGTCAAAAATAAAACATTTATTAAAATAAGTTATTAAAGGCCATTTTCATAATCAGGCTCTTCTTAAAACTTTAAATTAAAGTTACTTTAAGACTTTATCTTTACTTTAAAGTAGTGCTATACAGTGTCCCACACTCTATCTTCAGTGTGGCAGAGATAGCCAATGTTATTCTTATGGAGCTTTTCTGTGCCATGTTACCAATTTTTCAATGTAATGTAATATTGAAACATTCATAAATTTTCATTGCTATACCAAAATTAGTTAACACTGTACAATTTAAGTTTTATGAGGGTCTCTTACCCAAGGGCTTATTGTATACACTCAATATTTGTCTAAATAGTTTTATATACAGGGCTATTTGTACCTGTAATAAGTAATATTTCAATACAATATTTTAAAACCGCCTAGCATACTAATCTTGATTAAATGCATTAGAAATTAGAATTTTAAAATATAAATTCAAATTGGATATTACAAAGAAAGAATAAAGACTTATGAACTATGTAAAATATATGCAGTATTTCTATCAAGCTTAAATATTAGTAAATTATCAAATAAGAAGATATAAATTAAATAAAAAATATGTATTATTAAACTGACCAGTGTGTTTATTCAATTTCATTTTTTTCTTCGCACCTATGCTATTTTACCTCTATATTTTGTACTCATATATGTATTAATTTTATATCTTTTCGTAGAATGGAAATATGTAACATAGGGAATTTATATTGTTGACGACGATTGTAAAATATCCAATTAAGTACAAAAATGTTTTATTTTATTTACTTTAAATTGACTAGAGTTTATATGTTAATTCATTTCATTTACCTACGCTTGTTATAATTTTATATCCTACTTACATTTTGTATTTGTATTATTTTATATTTTTTGTAAATTATTAAACTGACCATTTCATTATTTAATTTAATTTTTTTTCTTTTCATTCACCGGTTTAGATACACTGAAAGTACGCCAGTCATAAATACATTCAATGAAGAACCCAGAATATTTCATCTCTTTTTGGGCATCTATTTTGCTCTTTCTATCTTGCAGATTTACAACAGGTAAATATTGTAACATGGTACTCCATAAGACTCTATACTGAACATAGAGTGTGGGACACTGTATAGAGTGCTTGCGCTGAACTCTTAATCTATTCTTAAAAAAAAAAAAAATACAGGAAAAAGATGCATTTGATGATTTTTTTACCTACCTTTAGATATCTGAAAGTAGTTATTATTAGCTTTGTTCAAACGGTTTGAATATTTCTGTGAACAGAATGAAAACTATACTTGCCGTCAAATAAATATGGATTGGAGATAACCGCGCATGCATCTGATGGTTGCTGACTGTTTCAAACCGTTCTATGAACAAAAGCTGTCTTTTAAAATCTAAAGAATGAGAAAAGTAGGAATTACGATGTCATAATTTTATTATCATCTATATTCACAAACATGTATAAGCATAATCTAACTAAATAATATGATCTATATAACAAATATTGCAAAGAATCCTTGCATTAATGCAAGAAGAATCTAATAATAAATAATGATACTTTTCAATATTACAGAGTAAAGTACAGGTGACCCTAACATATTGTACATTTGAATATGGACACAACGTTCTTACATAACTACTCTATTATTTACAATTTGTACAACCTTCGATGTTAGGAATTATTACACCATCGCTACTGCCATGGTTTTCAATATGAAAAATAAATTAGCTTGCATTCCATTGCAAATAATTTACAACATAAATACGACAGTGAAGATAGTGTGCTGTGGATTGACAACAAATGAACATAGGAACTCTTAGTGTTTTGTTTCGTGGTAATTTTGCTTCGATACGGATGTCACCTTTAGTTATAAATCATAACATTTGAATGATGATTGTATTGAGGATAGTAAATCAATCATTTCTTCATATGAAGGGACTAGAAATTTCTAAAAACAATCCACAGCACAGATCGTCACAAATAAATCACATCAACACAATGTCACAGTTGCAAGTACTATTCGAGAATATTATAAACACTTTGACATTAAGAGTCTTCTCTGAAATATTATTTCTTGTACAGGGTGTAAATTGTAAATCAAAATGAGACATAGGCGTTTAACATTTCTTTGTGCAAACGTTATCTAATTATTTTATGCAAAACTACTTCAAGTAAAAGTTATAGAGTTTTAAATTCTGCATCTAAATCATGTAAAATAATTACTCTAGCTCTTAATATAAACATAAAAAATAATTGAGATTTTAGTCTAGGCAGCCATGGATTTATGACAAATGCGTTTTTAACTGTCATTTTGGTAATACCATACTGTTACTAAAGTGGAAAGATAAAAATAACGGACAGATAATTATAATCTACATCTAAGGCCTTACAAATATTTTGTTTTCATAATCTACATCTAAAGCACTGCACAGATTTGATTTATTTTTTTTATAACCTTCAAATTCGATATTCAGACAATCAAACGATATGCATTTTTTTGTAATTTTGTTTAAATATTTATAAAAATTTAAAATTGGATTTTACAGCTTATGAAATATGTAAAATAAAATCTGATTAGTGATTTAGTGTAGTTATAGGCAAATTTTCGTTTATCCCTAGAATAATCTTGGTAACATTACCTACAAAACAATTAAATTAACGTTTCACAGACAAATAACCTTCAATTAACTGTCATAACGGTGACATAACCTCTTTCTGCAAAAGTAAAACAAAAAAAAAATTCATAAATTTCAGTAAAATTATGGTCGAGTTGTAAAGCAATGGGGCCTTAAACCATAACAAAAAATAATAAAATATATACTTTATCCTTAAAGTACTACTCAATAAATAACGATTAAGATAAAAAAACATTTTTTTAATAATTACTTTGCGAGATATTTGAATTTATTTCCAGGGCCACAGATGACGTCACACTATTGGTATCTTTCTCGCGCAGCCTGCTACAAAACTGGTGTGAGAAAGATAGCTATAGGTTTCTTTAAAAATCAAATGCAGTTATACAAAAAACAATGGGCTACTTGCGTGGTACTGAAAATCCGATTGCTGTCACATAAAAATATAAATTTTATTTTGAAATAATTATTTGTTTTTTACTAAATTAAGATTGAACTGCGGGAGGGGAAGCCTGTTTAAGAATGTTAGCAATAGATGGCATGGCGTGCGAGAAAGTTTTGATTTGAATTTGACATTAGTTCATTTTTCTCTCTCTCTGGTCTCTCAAATACATTAATTACTTAATAAATAAACACATAGGTAGTTACTTGTAAATTAAAATATCGATACCAAAAAGATAAACTAAAATACTAACCTCCAAACTATTATTGAAACGTCAAACAGGTGATCTACATTACCCGCACAAACATACCGTTACTATGGGACGGCACCACGCTGTGACTTTACGACTTTTCATTGGTGCGGCGTAATTCTACGTCATACATGGCGGGAATTCAAATAATCAAATTTCATTTATTTTTTTTCTGGCTAATTAATAAAAATTTTGTCAAAAGAAAAAGTATGGGTAGCAAGTTTTTACCTTCTCTTTAAAAATATTAAATAAAAAAAGTACGCAAGTAGCCCATTATAACTTTTTGATACCACGAATTGCTTCAAAATTAAACAAACTTCCATTTAAAAATATTTTAAAAAATTGGTTTATGGGCCCATTACGTGCGAATGGATTACAAACTCGCCTGACGGCTCGTGAGTAACTCTTTCATTCGCACGTAATATTCTTCTTACAACTCTCAATATTTATTTGAAACATTTTTGTCTAAATTTGAACGAGAAGTTTTGAGCAAGGAAAAACTGATTTCCCTTTTTAAACTCCTATGGCTCGCTTTTTAATTTACACCCTGTATATAACCATTAAAATAAAATTCTTGACGGGTGGTTATTTCAAATTTTGTTCTCAAAAAGTGGGGTTTGCAAACATCAATAAATAAAATACAAATTTTGTAGCATTAGAAAACATATTTCAGAGATGATCCTTGCTTACTTTCAAATTTCCCGCCCTATGACTATTTCTCCGACGAAGACATCAACAATCCTTTTTGACACTCCTCCACAACCGCCTTCTTCTTCAGCATTCCCAAATCCTGGACATTCTCAAGAAAGCTCTTATGCGCTGTCAGGATCTTAGCGCTTTCTACGTCTTTTTTTAATTCCTCCATGTCTCTTTTGAGCTTCGCTCGTCTGTTCTGGAACCACGTAATGACTTGAGCGTTACTAAGACCTAAGGAGGAAGCGATTTCGTCTCTATCGGCAGGACTCAGGTACTTCTGGTAGAGAAAACGTTTTTCGAGTTCGAAGATTTGGTGGTTGGTGAATGCGGTTCGGGATTTCCGTTTCTTTTTGGGTTGCTGTCGGTTGTTGAAGAGGTTAAGGTGGTTTTGGCCATCTGAAAGAAGAAGATAAATAGTTTAGAGATGGTGGAATAATACATATTTAATTTAGGCGTGTTTCTTCGGACTGCGATTCGTGATAAAATTGAACAAAGTGAACATGATCAAAAGAAAATTTTTTCTACGTTCGTTATTCGTTAACACCACTCTTTCATTTTGTGATCACAATACGCCATTCCCTTTTCCCTTCTGAATCAGTCTTTTCGCATGATCACTGTGATTGAATACACAAAATATTTGAAAATGGCGGAAAAAGCAAGCAATGAAATATTGGAATGTGCAAATTTATGTCTACATCAGAATCATCCGAACTACTAGATCTTGAGTCAGTAGATTCTACATTCATTATTGGTTTCGGCTCGTAGTATGATCACGGTTTTAACTAAAACGTTGTTTTAAGAAATGTCAAATTTATATACAAGCAAATATTTTTTTAAAAATCGTTTTTTAAACATATGGGTGAAATTAAATGGTTAAATATTAATTAAGTTAATGTTTATTCAAGTATTAAATTCTAAATGATATTGCTCCTTAAAGAGCCTCAAATTTGAAAATATTACGAAATATCCATTAGACAGTTTACAATTAAAAATTGAAATTTGTGCTTGTACTAAGACAAAAGTTGTGGCGCCCTTGGCCAATATTTAGTTTTCTAATAACTTCGTAACTATTAGAAAGTGAAAAAAAATGTTTCATATAATATGTTATTGTTTTTTTATAGTCTATTTACTGTTCGACTACTATCTTAGTCAGATTTTTGCTATAGGAGTTCTAATGTTAAATAAAGTACTAAACCAAACAGTTACAAACTATTCCGCTAGATGTCACGGAGCTTGGTCTCAGTTATCTATAATTTTTACCTAGGTAGAGAGGTATAGGGATCGTACTAAAAATCACATATAGAGATTTTAGCGAATAAGCACGTTTGGATGTCCCCATAATCCGATTTTATCATTTTTACAATGATGTCTGTAGGTGTGTGTGTGTGTGTGTGTGTGTGTGTGTGTGTGTGTGTGTGTGTGTGTGTGTGTGTGTGTGTGTGTGTGCCTGTATGCGTGGATTGTGTGGACACGATTACTCAAATACTATCAATCAGAAAATTTTGAAATTTTGTATACTCATTCTATACTAATGTGGGAAGAGCTCATTAGTTTTTAGTGTATATCGGACAACCGGAAGTATCATTTATACAAGCTTTTAACAGTTTTTCTTGTAAAAAAATCATTGAATATAATTTTTTAGCAACTTTTACCAATACAAATTAAATATAATGGCGCAATCTTCAATTCTACGATAAGCATTTAGTAAATAACTTGAAATAACTTTAAATATTGAATTATAAAATAATTTATTTTTGTACATCTTTTTGCCTCTGTGTCAAACAAAAACAATACTTTAATAACAAATTTGACATATGTAAATAAATGTCACCGTCACGAAGCGATTACATTAAAATTAATAATGGAACCGTGTTAAGAAGAATTGTAATGAAATTAAAATTTGTAAAAATAATATATTTTCCATCATACATAAATATTAGATATACAGGATAATTTGATTTAAGTTTGATGTTTGCAGCATTATATATCAAACAGCTCTCAATAAAAAAGGTGATTTCAAAGTGTCAAATAATAGCTTGCAACTACACATTTACGAAATGGATCATGTACGGCGAAGAATTTACACAGATTGCGTTTTAGAGCATAAGTAAGTTGGTGCTGATTTTGACAATAATTTGTGTGTGACGATTTTTCTTTAAAATATATTAATGATCCAAAACTTCGCAAAGTTGGTATTTGCTCACAGATTTTTCAGGAAAAACATAATAAAATATAATCCAAAATTTCATATTACAAACTTTTCTATTTATTGGAACAAAGTAGATTTTGTTTAGAAACAATCAATCGGAAGTGATACTTTACTTAAAGCTCATTGCTATTTTAAACATGGAATTGGCGGGAGGTCATGTGTTGGCCACATCAGATTTTTTTTGTAGATCTCAAGAAAATAAATATCCAAATATCGTAATTTCATACTTATATCATTTGGTATCTTTCATATGCAAAAACTGAAGAGCTTCCAAATTAAGTAAAAAAGAAATACAAGAATAAGGCAGGTAAATAATAATGAGGAACACGTTGTTTTTCGTAAATAACCCAAGTTTAAAGTAGTATTAAATTTCAGGTCGAAAAAACCGCGATCGCAAATTGCGCCAATTATTATGTTTAAAATAAATGGATCATAAATTGAATATAGACAGAAATATGTCAATAATATATACCTACAATTACCCATAATAAACCAGAATTTCATCTGAAGTAAATTATCGAAATATACCAATTATTTATTCAATTATTCAAATTGCTCACTTGGTGGACGGATTTAAAAAATGGTTTCGCGGAATTCTGCGGTTAAATAAGGAATAATGTCCCGTATTAGCAGCGCCTGGAGACAAAGTGTAAATGAGACGCGGTCTGGATCAGAGAGATCTGATCACCCGGTGATTGGTCAGCGAGCATTAGTGATCACTGATCAGTGATCACGCGAACACACGCATGCGGCACTGCCTACATATTCATATGTGTTATTACTTAAACGGGAAATTACTTACTGTTTGTAATGCAAATGGAAAATACCTACCTACAGGGAATATTCAATTATTGATATTTCTACATTTGTTTTACTGATATGCGATGCTACGCTCTCTGTCCACATTATTATGATTAACTATTCTTTTAATATTTTTTAAAGCCTGTTTTATATTATACAGGGTGTAACGGTCGGTTTTATAATAAATATAAATCACTTTACTGTTAATATCTGATCTAAAAGTGAAGAAAGAGTTTCAAAATTTCACTTTAAATTAATGTTGTCAGTTGAAAGTTCTTTAAAATAAATTCATCTGACACTGAGAGTTCCATTACCTTATAGTGAAATTATAAATAAATAAATATATTATCACGGCATATTACCCATTTCTGGGTGTGCCAGTATCTACAACACATGTAGACATCGGTAATGATGACGATATATTTTACCGTGTGGGCGCTTACTAGGCGTCACCTCACGGGCACTCATAGCTGGCGTGGAGAGTGCACCACAGGGGTCACTTTTGTGCCATTTAAAATTGGAAATATTTGGCGCCTGTCGGGATCGAACCCGGTTCCCCTGGGTTCGCGACCAGACACTCAGGCACGCGGCCATATAAATATATTATCACGGCATATTACCCATTTCTGGGTGTGCCAGTATCTACAACAAATGTAGACACTGCTAATGATGACGATATATTGGATATATTTTACCGTGTGGGCGCTTACCGAGACGTCACCTCACGGGCACTCTTAGCTGGTGTGGAGAGTGCACCACAGGGGTCACTTTTGTGCCATTTAAAATTGGAAATATTTGGCTTCTGTCGGGATTGAACCCGGTTCCCCCGGGTAATTTGTAACTATAAGTCTAGAATAAAAATATCAAGTAATAAAGGCATAAAATAAATTATATCGATCAAATATAATATAATTAACAAAAATAAATTATTTTTTTTGAGAAATAATAAGAAAATTCACAAAAATAAAGAAAAAAATCTGATGTGGCCAGCACATGACCTCCCGCAAATTCCATGTTTAAAATAGTAATGAGCTTTAAGTAAAGTATCTTTTTCCGTTCCGGTTGATCGTTTATAAACAAAATCTAATTTGTTGTTTTAATAAATAGAAGTCTGTAATACGAAATTAATTTCATGCCAAAAATAATCGATTATCATCCACACACACGCACACACATACACACACACATACATACCCACAGACATCATTGTAAAAATGTTAAAATCGGATTCTGGGAACATCAAAACGTGCTTATTCACTAAAATTACTATATGCGATTTTTAGCACGATCCCTATACCTCCCTTACCTAGGGTAGCGAGAGGTAAAAATTAAATTTTAGGAGCAAAACAAATATAAAACATAATAACCCTTACATCATTGAAAAGAGAAAAAAATAATTATTTTTTTGAGACTAAAATAAGATATGGGTTCCATTTAAAAAAATATAAGTTTGTGTTATATCTCGAAAATTTACGGATATAAAAATTTATTTCGTACGCCACTTATTAGTTAATAAAAATATCTATCTTTTATATTTGAAATGTTTTTCTCAATTACTAATAGTTTAGAAGTTATTTGAAAAAGAAAAAATAAACAATATTCAGTTTTTCGTTATTTTCTAGTGCCCTATGAGAATTTTTGGAAAAACAAAAGCACATCTGAGATGGCCTCCCAAACGCGCACAAAAAATTCCATTTAACCGTCATCGTATCTCTTATAGTTCTCGAGATCTCAATGGTGGCACCTCTAAATGGGACACACTGTATAGTTTTAATATATTTTATTTGATTAATATCTTCACGTTAACTCAATAAAATACTTTAGTGTTTAATATAAATGTTTTAATTTGTTATTAAGGTGAAGCACCCATTGGCAATCACTCCAATTCTTCAAAATTCCAATTCTTCCAATCTCTAACCCTACTTTCTTCATCTTATCCCTTCAGTGTCGAAGAGAGAGACAGAGCCATCTAGGAGGCGTGTCAGACTGTAGCGGCGGCTGGCAGGTGTGACTAATAGCCTGCCTTTGTGTTGTTCGATGCCGACACTGGCACAGCGAAATACTCTCTATCTTACTCCCACCGACTACGCCATACTATGACCACAACTTGACTGGGCCACTACACCCGTGCCAACCTACAGCAAAGCCGGCGCAAGAACAGTGATGGGCAAAATGTTTGAAAGTCATACAAGAAGTGGACATTGGAGACGCATTGAATGAAGAAATAAGTAGATTAGAAATAAGAAATAGTGTTTTGTAGCACGTTGTTGACGGATTTTGTATAGAAAATCGCTTAGTTTATTGATTATTAACTGTTTTAAAATTCCCACACGATTGTTTTCGCAATTATGTTTTTTCAGAACACATCAGCAAGTTTTTGTTTCTCTAAATTAGTCACATAAATATTATATCAGTTAATAGTACCTATACTAAATCATTAGAAATATTTAAATAAATAAAAAAATCTGATGTGGCCAGTCCATAACCTCGCGCTATAACATAACTGAAAACTATATTTTACATTTAACAAATATATCATACACAAAATAAATTTCACAAATATTGACAAAACTAACAGAAAAACATTCAAAATAGTACTCGTATCTTTACATAGTCTTTTCAGAGCAGTAGCCTGGAAGCCAATGAAGCAAATCAATTAGGAATGACGAATTTCGATAATTTTGATACCCGAGTACCCGACACAACTACCCGGATAGTACTCTTTACTCGTTAATTACCCGATACCCTTCAATTACCCGTTATCCTTTAAGAACATATACATAATTCGTTAATTTGTTAATTACCAGTTACCCTTATATTAGCAGTTTACTATTAATAAAATTCATTATTATTGTTTACATATATTTGTTAAATAAGAAGTAATACAAATAAATAATATACTTTATACTTAACATAAATTAATTATGGCATGCTTAAAAAGATCTTCTTTTACATAGATACAATGTTTCCGGTAGCTGAAAATTGTTCGGGTAATTAAAGGGTATCGGGTAATTAACGGGCAGCGGGTATATTTCGGGTAATCCGGTAAGAAATTGTATACCCGGGTACTCATCGTCATTCCTAAAATCAATAGTACATCTAATGTTTATGTATGATGGAAAATATATTATTTTACAAACCTTAATTTCATTAGAGTCAAATATATTACTACTATATTCTCCGGTTTCATTAGTAATTTCAATGTGATTGCTTCCTGACAGTGACATTTGTTTAAATATGTTAAAATTGTTATTAAAATATTGTTTTTGTTTGAAGCTTGCTTATGCGGTATAAAAATAAATTATGCGGTATAAAAATAAATTATTTTATAAATTTACTGATATTTAAAGTTATTTACTAAATACTATTATCGTAAAATTAAAGATTGTACCATTATTTTAAATTTTTATTAGTAAAAGTTGCTGAAAAATTATATTCAATATATATACCTATACATATATTATATTCGCCGTCCAAGTTATTGCCGGGCATGCATATATTGTCTAGTAAATTGTATACATAAAAAATCTGATGTGGCCAACGCAAAACCTCCCGCTATTTAATTTTTATTAATTTATATACATACCAAAGTTTTTACTAATGCTGCAAACTATATTATGTTCCATTGCATATAACTGTTACTTTATTTACTATTTTCTTTTTAAAATGTCACTATTATTGATTTGAAGAGATTATTTTTTTAACAGTGATATTCATTTGAAATATGAACTGTGTAAGAAAGGAATTGTATTTATCTTAGGCTTCGGGAATAATAAAAAAAATTTTTTTTTTAATTTATCTGTAAAATATATAGAAGAAGTATTATAGTATTCCTGTAGAAAATTCAATTATTTTTGCTTTTCATAATGACATAATAACGAAAAATTGTCATTTAATGGTATTTTTTTGAAGAAAACCCGAGCTTCAGGTAAAGTGCCATTTCCGGTTATCTAATTTGCACCAAAATCCTTACACATACACATACACACACACGCACACACACACACACACATATATATATATATATATATATACAGACATTATCGTGAAAATGTAAAAATTGGATTCCAGGGACCTTAAAACGTGGTGATTTACTAAAATCTCGATATGTGATTTTCAGCACGATCCCTATACCTCCCTTACCAAGGGTAGCGGAAGGTAGTGTCTTTAAAAAAAATCTTCTAAATATTATTTTTTGAAAATTTCTGTTACTATTATTGTAGAACATAAAATTCTACATCTGATACATTTAAAAAGTTTATTATATCTTGTATAGATTTAGAGATAAAGGCACAGTAATATATAGAATAATCTAATCGCAGAGTCCAAGGCACTATGAAAACCAGTTGACAAATTCAAATGTTTATAACATGGAAACCAGTTGACAAATTCAAATGTTTATAACATAGTTTGTAAATGATAAATGTCAGTGTCAAAAATAAACAGTTTTAGTGACATTCTGAAAGCTTTTTCTGGGAAGTACATTTAATCTTTCTTATTGTTTTATTAATTAAATATTTAAAATTGTAGGTAAAATGCATATATCCATAAGAAATACCGCCAATCTTCCTAATGAATTGGAACAATCTCTGACATTTAGGAACTTCCTCATACAATGAAAAACAGATATAATTAGAATTGTATTTGTGCAGAAGACATGTTAAATACAATAAAAACAATATTTGGGTAAAGTTCTGTAATTATTTGTTATAAAACGACGGTTCGATAACGAAGTGGAATACAATACTTATATAACATAAAATGGAAATGGCGAGAGGTATTGTGCTGGCCACAACAGATTTTTGATTTAGATATAGAATTTTAAGTTAAATAAATATATCATCACGGCATATTACCCATTTCTGGGTGTGCCAGTATCTACAACACAAGTAGACAATGCTGACGATATATTTTACCGTGTGGACGCTTACCAGGCGTCACCTCACGGGTACTCATAGCTGGTGTGGAGAGGGCACCACAGGAGTCACTTTTGTGCCATTTAAAATTGGAAAATATTTGGCGTCTGGCAGGATCGAACCCGGTTCCCCCGGGTTCGCGACCAGACACTCAGACACGCGACCACGGGACCCCATAAATGAATTTTAAGTTGTACAACTTTTATTTGTAGATTGGCGACCAGAGCAAAATCTTCAAAAATTAAGTAATAAATTTGGTTCGCGTGCGAAACCACTGTTTTGGTACCACATCTGGTGTTCGGATCCCATCTTTAGATCACTAATGTCTTAAACTCGTAATCCCTTCAAGTATTGGTATTTTCTTGCGAAATTTGTGGTTTTTTGACTTTAACAGCGTCATTTGGAAAAATATACGTCATTATTTGTCGGCCGCGCTCTCTCGTGTAATTTCTCTCGCTCTCTACCTCTCAAAGGTAATTGATGGCAGATCTAAATTAATTACAGATATATCTATCAAGATTATCTCGTAATAGATAGGTGCAACTCTAAGCTAGTTTTTTCACTCCGACTTAATAGTGATATCGAATTAAATGGATACTAGAAATAGACAAAAAACTTGCTTTGAAAGAATGAAATAACCTTTTGTTTTCTTAATATTGTCTAAATTAATTAACAATGATCTAGACGCGTTTGGAAAAAAAACTGAATGGCTTTATTTTGCAAAAACAATTGAGGAGCGATAACCTACTAGATTTAATCTTGATTAGCATTTGATTTGATTAGAGAAATAAAAACAAAAGTGTGATGACCTATAAAGTACAAAATTGATTCATACGTGACTTTATATGTTAAATATTGACTGTAATTGAAAATTTAATGATATTTCTCTCTCAGTGTAATATGTTTCGCTGACGCTATTAGAAAAAAATTAAATAATTGATATGAAACACTAAAACATGTTATTTAAATAATTGTTTATAAATGTCAAGTTTCTCTTTTCTTCCGAGGTAAACATTGATTTAAAATGCGTATAATTTAATATAATAAATTAGCAATAAAATTGAATTTCCACAGTTTGAAAGTCGTTTGTTTTATGAAACAAATGAATGTCACCCAGCCTACTAGATGTAGGATTCAATTAAACGCTCAATATAATTTTGTAACTCAAGAATTTGAAGCGATTTAAAGACGTAAAAAGCAAATGAGAATACACATGTAAAATTTGGAAAATGAGAGGCATTTTAAATGAATGCATCGTTCATCGCTGCATTTTTAAACAGACCTGGATTGAGATTTTTTTTAAATTGGTGCCAACATGGAAGTATTTAGGACAGATTGAAATGAAATTTAAATATGTTATTTTTTATACAAGCATGAAAAATTCTAAAAAGGTTTACCATTTATGTGCTCAGATATTTAATGCTAAAATAAAGCAAAATACATCGGTATATTATAGAAATTATAATTCATACAATAAAAGACGCAGATTTACTGATAAAACAAAACTACCTAACCACATTTCACGTGACTATTTTTTATAAATGAGGCTAAAAAAATATGGCCCAGACACCATTTACTTTTGCAGTAATTCGCTTCGAAAGTTAGAAAAAAATCTGTTGCGGCCAGCACAAGATCTCTCACCATTTCCATATAAGTACTATTGTATTTAACGTTTGTGGTATACACAAAAATTCTAATTACATCTACGAGATGTGGCAATTAAATAACAAGATTGATCTTAGAACATTGACAATGTATAAAATTACACAAAACAAATATTGTCATCTTCAATATACTTTCCTCCCCGAACCCTACACCGCCCGATGCGAATATTCAATTGTTGGAAGCAATGCCTGCAGGCCTTTTTTGTTAGGTTGTTCATAAGCTCTGCCGCTTTTCTATAACTACATCTAGGCCCCGAATTTGGTGCCTTTTAATGCAGAATTACAATTTGGGAATAAAAGTGAGAACGGTTGTTGTACCAACACGGTGATTTTGTATTTCGTCAAAATTGTCTTGCCGGACAGGGCGTTATGTTTCGGCGCGTTGTCTTCATGGAGAATCCATCACATTTGAGCCCTTTTTCTTCTCACCTGTGCATGAAGAATTATCAAAAACTTCTTGTAATATGCTTAGTTAACGAAATGCCCCTCAGGCACCCAATCCATGTGAACAGACACTCGCATTTCGAAAAAAACAATGTCAGTGCACGGCCGAGGCGCTAATCGTCTCCGATCTCTTTTCTTCCTTCTTTAAATCTTCTAAACTGCTCGAAAACTTGAGTACTAGATAGACACTCATCACCATAAAAATTCTTCAACAATTCGTACATTTATGTAGGGGATTTTTTAAGTTTCACACAGAATTTCATATTGACACTAACATAATTCCGGCGGAGTACGAGAAAGTAGTTAACTTCAATCTAATTATCTTGAAATTTTAAGGGAAGATGACAAATTAATATGACATAGCCTGCAATGTTGCCAAATTTACAGGGAACCCGGAAAAAATAAATCTCGTTATTTAATTGCAACATCTCGTCTCGTATTATTCATATATGTTTACCTTTCGCTAAGAGAGGTATTGGATTCATGCTAAAAGTCACATATCGAGATTTAAGTGAATAATCACGATTTAAGATCCATATAAACCGATTTTAACATTTTTACGATGATGTCTGTGCGTGTGCGCGCGCGCCCGCTAATTTGTGTGTGTCTATGTGTGTGTGTGGATGTGTGGATGTGCGGATGTGCGTATGTATGTATGTATGTATGTATGTATGTATGTATGTATGTATGTATGTATGTATGTATTAAACTATCCCTTAAGTATCAGTTAAAATGAAAAATATCTCATTGAAAAATTTACACATGTAATTTTTACCTCTCGTTAAGAAAGGTGGATTCATGCTAAAAATCACATATCCAGATTTTAGTGAATAAGCACGATTTAAGGTCCCTATAAAATGATTTTAACATTACTACGATGATACCTGTATGTGTGTATGTGTGTGTGGATGTATATGTGGATGTTGGAGGGACGATTACTCAAAAACTATAATACATAAGACTAGTATAACTATGAATTCCTCAATTTGACATTTATGGGAAGAGCTGAAAAGGTTTTGGTAACAATTGGACAACCGGAAGTAGTAGTTTCTAAACATTTTTTTAAATACTAATATTGAAGAACATAAAGTTCTACATCTAATACATTTAAAATTTTTATTATATCTTCTATAAATTTAGAGATAAAAACGCTATAACATATAGAATATCGGGATGTAGTAAGTCAAGTAGGCTAAAATACACTAAGGAAATCAGTTGACAAATTCAAATATTTATAAAATAATTTGTAAATGACAATTGTCAGTGTCAAAAATCAAAAGTTTTAGTTACGTTCTGAAAGCTTTTTCTGGGAAGTACATGTAATCTTTCTTAAAATTATAGGTAACATGCATATATCCATTAGAAAACAAAAAATGGAAAAGGCGAGAGGTCTTGTGTTGGCCACAAAAGATTTTTATTTGCAAAAAACTGTTATCCCATATTGAATGCCTATGTCAAAATTAGCTAGGACACCTCGTATATTTTTTATCAACAAATCCGGCGTTACTTTTTCCAAATTTTTATATCTGTTTCCAGTGGGCGCGTACATTTCTGCTTGGTGTGTTATTTTTAACCTGCAACACATAGCGGCATTTTAATATTTTAAATTAGCGTGAATAGATGACAGTCGCCACTTAAAACAACATACATCGCTTCCACGGCTTGCTTGATGCTTTTATTGCTTACAGTACATCACAAAGCTCAACGCACCGCGGTGTGCGTTTTACGTTTATTTTCATTAGTCATTCTATTTTTTATTACAATAATCCAAGTCGCCTATGCTACCGCACGGAGTGGGAGCGCGGTTCCAAACAAACTATTTCCAGTTTTTATGGAAGTGATAATTGTCGGGGTTTGGACATTTTCGGCTAATGAAATGAAAGCTAGCTAATGCTAATGAATTTATTTCGAAGACGCACAATTAGGGATAATGAATCGTGGAAATAAAATTTTAACAGCGGACTATAATTAAGATAAATCCAAGAGCTTTAATTATTGCTATTTAGATTCATGTTAATATTTTAGCTTGGGACATTAAGTTGATAAATTAATGCCTCAATCTTTAATGCCGGAGTAATTATCAGAGGCGTACGCGAATCTGCCAAAAAGGGACACTAAATTAAATGATTAAAAACCCAAATATACTTCTAATTTCAAAACTGTTTATTGTATGACATTTTTACCTCTCGTTAAGAGAGGTATTGGATTCATGCTAAAATTCGCATATCCAGATTTTATTGAATAAGCACGATTTAAGGTTCCTAGAATCCGATTATAACATTTTTAAAATGATGTCTGTGTGTGTGTGTGGATGTGTGTATGTGTGTGTGTGTGTGTGTATGTCTGGATGTTGTAGACACGATTCCTAAAAAACTATAAGACTTAAAAAATATTTAACTGCAATTTCCTCAATCTGACATTCCTGGGAAGAGCTGAAAAGGTTTTGGTAACAATTGAACAACCGGAAGTAGTAGTTTCTTAGAAAAATTCTCCTAAATATAATTTTTTGGGAGTTTTTTTAATTAAATATTGGAGAACATAAATTTCTCCATCTAATACACTTAAAATTTATATTATATCTTGTATAAATTTAGAGATAAAGACACTATAATTTATAGAGTAAACTAATCGCAGAGGCTAAGGCACTAAGGAAACCAGGTGACAAATTCCAATGTTTATAACATAGTTTGTAAATGACACATGTCATTGTCAAATATCAACAGTTTTAATGACATTCTGATAGCTTTTTCTGGGAAGTACATTTAATCTTTCTTATTGTTTTATTAATTAATTTTGAAATTATAGGTAAAATTGTGGTGCATATATCCATTAGAAATACCGCCAATCTGGTTAATGAATTGGAAGAATCTCAGACATTTAGAAACTTTCTCATACAATGAAAAATAGATATAATTAGAATTATATGTGTGCAGAAGACATGTTAAATACAATAAAAAACAATATTTGGGTAAAGTTCTGTATTTCTTTGTTATAAAACGACGGTTCGAAAGCGAAGTGCAATACAATACTTATATAGCCTAATATGGAAATGGCGAGAGGTCTTGTGCTGGCCACAACAGATTTTTATCTTTACATATAAAAGCATAGGAACAAGGTTTTCAGTTTGAAGTATTATTTTTTTATGTCTGTTAAAAAAAGTACACTTTTTTCATCAAAATGGATTTATAAAGTATGTTTTTTTTAACACAACAAAAGTTTGAAATAATGAAACTTTACGGCACTTTTTTCACACTTTTATTGCAGACGTAAAAAAAGATTTATATGCAACTCGAGTGACCACTGTGCTATTTTGGTGAAAATGTGAAATATTTGTAGATGTAGGATAGAACAAATCACTATTTTTTTTGTATTTGTAGGTAAATACATTTCAAAAGATTTATTTAAAAATAATAATAAACTAATAAGGCTGCTGACTGTAACAGCACAAAGTGTTTTTATTAAATAATTAAATCAAATATAAATCAAGACCCATAAGTGAGGTTATCAAACCAGCGAAATGAGCAAAACGTCAGATAAAAACAAATGCAGCCTACTTTGTTTTTGTGAATATTAGTAAATAAGTAACGTTATTATTCATGTCAAAATTATTGTTATTATCAATAAAAAAAATTCAAAGAGAATTTATGCGCTAGTAGTGAAAAAAATAGTATATAAACTACGGTTGAGAAGATCATTATTGACCAGGCGCCTTATATCCCTCGGGCTTCGCCCTCGGGTTACAATAGGCGCTGGGTCAATAATGATTATCTTCTCAACCTTGGCGTATAATCTATTGTAAGACAGTAGAAAAATATTTGTGCTACAGATTGTATTTACAAAAATGTCAGGCTTATTTAACTTGATGTATATTTTTCCAAGTTATGCTATTAAATACACGTCTTTCATCTTTCATTTCGTTA
This sequence comes from Ophonus ardosiacus, assembly GCA_943142095.1. Taxonomy (NCBI): domain Eukaryota; kingdom Metazoa; phylum Arthropoda; class Insecta; order Coleoptera; family Carabidae; genus Ophonus; species Ophonus ardosiacus. Next base: position 85,987,180 of record OW964823.1, read on the forward strand.
TGGAAACATATGCAACACTATGAAAATTTTTATAACTCTGCTTCCGGTATATTTCATCTAGACTCGAATGGTTTTATTACACATAAGTTCTGCTTTATATTCGTGCAGAAATTTTATCTACTTTATGCATCTAACAAGTCGAAAACTTTAAAGAAACATCAAGATGAATAATAAGAATAAGTTGTAGTTGTAAGTACAACTATGGTTAGGCTGTTTTCACACACACACACACCATCTCACAGGATGCGATGTATTTAAATGAGCATTTTCACACATAGCCCGGTCTGGTAAACTTGTCAGTCCAGCAGACGGGTCCGGGAAATTTTTTAAATTTACTTCAGGGCTCAGATGACTTTTTACCTTCCATCACCTTTAGGTAAGGAAGGTATTGTCTTTGGTCAAAAAATTCGGTGGTGAGTTTTTAATGAATAAGCAAGTTTTAGGGTCCCTACAATACGAATGTATTATTTTAAGATGATGTCTGTATGTATGTGTGTGTGTGTCGGTGTGTGTGTCCGTGTGTGACAAATTTTTCTCCGACGATAACTCCAATACTATAATTCTAAAAATTATAATTCTTTCGTATTCCTCTTCTGTACATTCATATGAAGAGTTGATTAGATTTTGGTTATAATTGATCCACCGGAAGTACCCTTATTTGAAGTTTTTCACAGTTTTTCTTAAAAAAACGCAGTTAAATATTATTTTTTGACATTTTGTTATTATTAAAGAAAATACTCTTCTCTATATGGTTTGATTATTCATTTTCCTTCATATTCAATAGATGTAGAGTTTTAGCATTATAAAGAAATTAATTTTCAAAAATTAGTCAGCTTTGCTATTTATCATGGAAACAGCTGATACATTCAAAATTCTAATTGACAGATGTGTGTTGCAAGTGCAAAACCAAATATGGAAAGTATGGGATGAAAAATTAGTATTTCATAGTGGTCCTCTCAAGTGACATGCAGTGAAAGGCTAAAAAGAAGATGGAAGGACTGTATCGCAACTATCCTACCGCCATCTGTGTATAATCATTCCTATTACTAAACATAACTGTTCACACAATTTATTTTATATTTAATTTTATTTTATCGTTATTTTCCAATTCTTCTCGAGTTTTTATTCAATCTAATCTAAGCATTTTATACTTTCGTTTTTGTAAATGAATGTCCTTTTTTGTCAAATTGACTTGTGAACGTGATAAATGTGTAATTACAGTGCCATTAGTTCCTAACTAAACATTTTCATTAAGAATGTAGACAAGTGACATTTCTCAACATTGTATACTTAGAAATTTGGACAGCGAGCGTTTTTTCTACTTTGTCGCGCATGAGCGGCAAAGTGACATTTTGCCTTGACAAAAGAGAGCGCAAATGGCTACTTTCTATAGTGACTGTAGAAAAATAATATTATCACCATCACCAGTAAATCTATCATCGTCAGTACACACAAATTTAATATCACGATTCCTCTTGTTCAATCGCCTGTGTTCTATAAAAACTCTTAATAAACATCCCAACATTTATCGTCGGTAGGTGACTCTGTCATCGCGCCATCCACAATCCAGAGTGCGCAATCAGTTGGAATTACCCTATGGGGGTGTGAATGAGGACAATATGTGTGGGCTAATGCGTATTAATGGCAGAGGGGGATGATTTCGCAAGTGGCGAACAACCCCACTAAACGGTGAGGGTAAACACAAGTGTTTTATTGGATCAAGTGCACTGATTTGTAATTAATACAATGATGAGAAAACCTGACAAATTGACTGACTTTATTTTTGTAGGCGTGAAATTTGGCTAGATTTATTGGACATGTAATTTTCGGATATTGAAATAGGGATGTTTAATGCATAGGAGCTATGAATAATTTTTGATTAATATATTGTATAATTATAAAAGGGGCCCTCCACTATTTTTTATGTAACTTAATTTAAGTTGAAAACTATCTGTATTTAATTTTGTAGTTTTAATATTTTATGAAGTTAATGTTAATCTTGTTTTGTTCTTAACAGTGATGTTCACTAATAATGAGGGTTTCTTATGATTTTAAAATTTATTGGTGCCATCTACTGAGTTCTGAAGAAACCTCTTTAGAAAAAGACATTAGGCTTGGCAATAAATTGTAAAGTAACGTTCACTAAAAATAATATTTAAGTGACATAAACAGGAACATAATTTATTTGCTGTACTTTTTTACCTCTCGCTAACAGAGGTATTGGATTCATGCTAAAATTTGCATATCCAGATTTTATTGAATAAGCACGATTTAAGGTCCCTGCAATCCGATTATAACATTTTAAAAATGATGTGTGTATGTGTGTGTATGTGTGTGTGTGTATGTGTGTGTGGGTGTGTGTGTATGTATGGATGTTGGAGGGACGATTCCTCAAAAACTTAAAAAATATTTAACTGCAGTTTCTTCAATCTGACATTCCTGGAAAGAGCTGAAAAGGTTTTGGTAACAATTGAACAACCGGAAGTAGTAGTTTCTTAAAAAAATTCTTCTAAATATAATTTTTTGGGAGTTTTTTTTTTTATTAAATATTGAAGAACATAAAATTCTATTATATCTTGTATAGATTTAGAGATAAAGACATTATAATTTATAGAGTAAACTAATCGCAGAGGCTAAGGCGCTAAGGAAATCAGTTGACAAATTCCAATGTTTATAACATGACATATGTCATTGTCAAATATCAACAGTTTTAGTGACATTCTGATAGCTTTTTCTGGGAAGTATATTTTACTTTTCTTATTGTTTTATTAATTAAATATTTGAAATTATAGGTAAAATTGTGGTAAAATGCATATATCCATCAGAAATACCGCCAATCTGGTTAATAATTGGAAGAATCTCTGACATTTGGAAACATCCTCATACCATGAAAAATAGATATAATTAGAATTACATGTGTGCAGAAGACATGTTAAATACAAGAAAAAACAATATTTGGGTAAAGTTCTGTAAATTTTTGTTATAAACCGACGGTTCGAAAGCGAAGTGCAGTACAATACTTATGTATATCGCCTAATATGGAAATGGCGAGAGGTCTTGTGCTAGCCACAACAGATTTTTAGGTATTGGATTCATGCTAAAAATCGCATATCCACATTTTAGTGAATAAGCACGTTTTAAGGTCCCCATAATCCGATTACAACATTTTTACGATGATGCATGTTTATATATATGTGTGTGTGTGTGTGTGTGTGTGTGTGATGTGTGTATGTACGTGTGGATATTGGAAGGACGATTCCTCAAAAACTATGATATGAATTCGTCATCTGAAAAGGTTTTGGTAACAATAATAATTAGACAACCGGAAATAATAGTTTCTTTAAAAAGAATTCTTCTTCTATTAATAATATTGAAGAAAATAAAACTCTACATCTAATCCATTTAAAAAAAATTATTATATCTCTAGAGATAAATATATAGAATAATCGGATTTAGTAAATCGCACAGACTAAACAACACCAAGGAAACCAGTTGACAAATTCAAATGTTTGTAACATAGTTTGTAAGTGACATGCCAGTGTCAAAAATCAACAGTTTTAGTAACATTTACAAAGCTTTTTCTGGGAAGTACATTTAATCTTTTTTATTATTATATTAATTAAATATTTAAAATTATAGGTAAAATGCATATATCCATCAGAAATACCGCCTATCTTGTTAATGAATTGGAAGAATCTCATACAATGAAAAAATAGGTATAATTAGAATTTTATGTGTGCACAAGACATGTTAAATACAATAAAAAACAATATTTGGGTAGAGTTCTGTAAAATATTTTATTATAAAACGACGTTTCGACAATGACGAGCAATATAATACTTATATAACATAACATGAAAATGGCGCGAGGTACTGTGCCGGCAACGATTATTTTTCTTTTGTTTCCGATAATTTAAATGAAGACTTTTCCAACAATACAGGGAATTTATTTTAACATGCAACATATGGCGAATCACTTCCATGTTTACTTACTATTGTCAAAAAATGACAGCAATGTAATATTTGTCCATTTTAAAATGCAACATACAAAATTTCTAGTATTGTATTATTAAAACTAATTTTTTAGAAATTAGCCTACATATGATTAACAAATAATCAAAACATGAATGTTGTACTTCTTAAAAAAACTTTAGCTTACAAAAATTCATAACTTTCATGTAATAAATGTTAAAAAATCCCAACAATCACTCTGAGGCAATATTCTAGTCGGTTGTAATAAGAATTGACACCATTTGTGATGTGTTTTGGAGGTATCTTCTGTGCTGCAATACTATTTATAATGTTGCATTTTAAAATGGACAAATTTTACATTGCTGTCATATTTTGACAATAGTAAGTAACCATGGAAGTGATGAACTATAACGTTGCATTTTAAAATAAATTCTCTGTAGGTATATGCCATGCCATTCGTTTTGGAAAATTATGAACTGCGATGTAGTCAATTTTGCATAATTTGATGATTGACTGTACAAATTGTACATCAGTTTTAACTGGCGTAATGCCTTGCATAATTAAATTTGCTATTAATCACTTACTATCAAACTAGTACGTACACGTATAAACATAATTACATAACCTACATGAAAAATAGCGTGACAAATGCTTAAACTTGTGTGGAACAAAATGCATTTTCTTTTTGACACATTCCATTATCAATTTATCGAAATCCTTGTAAGTTAGCCAAGCCATTTAAAAATCTGACACGTTATCACGATAAATCAAGTGTCAAGTTCCCAAATTCTTTCGCGGAAAGGAAGAAGAATCATGGAGAAAATTGAAAATCGAACTACGTCACTAGTTTGTTACCCTGCTCTGGTCATAAACGAAATCACCAATTACAGGCGCGCTTCTTTTGTCACCGACTGAGAGACGCCATTTTGTTTCGCTCACAACAGAATCCACTTTCACACTTCAACTGTTTTATTATGATTGTATTGACGCGATGTTCCGAATATTGGAGACAAGTTTGTGACTTCTATTAGCACGGGTTGCTTTTTTGTTCTGCCAGCAATCGGTAAATGGATTTCAAATTAACAGGCTTTGTCTTTTGTCTTTTGTTTACTACAAGGAGAGTTTTTATGAAGGACAAGGCAATTATTTGAGTTAACCAAACAATTAATTTCTCTTGAGTTTATTTTCTTTTTACTTGAAATAACAACAAGAAGTTATTGAAGAGGAAAAATTACAAATCTGAAGAATATCGACATTCGTTAAAACGATGAAATTCAAATTAATAATTTTAATACAAGTTTGATGCAGTTACATACAGAGAATTTATTTTAAAATGCAACATTATGGTTCATCACTTCCATGGTTACACACTATTGTCAAAAAATGACAGCAATGTAATATTTGTCCATTTTAAAATGCAACATTATAAATAGTATTGCAGCACAGGAGATACTTCCAAAACACATCACAAATGGTGTTAATTCTTATTACGACCAACTAGAATATTGCCAGAGTGTGAATGGGGATATTTTTAAACATTTATTACATGAAAGTTATGAATTTTTGTAAGCTGGAGTTTATTAAGATGTGCAACATTCATGTTTTGATTTTTTGTTAATCGCATGTAGGCTAATTTATTGGAAATTAGTTTTGATAATACAAAATTATAAATTTTGTATGTTGCATTTTAAAATGGACAAATATTACATTGCTGTCATTTTTTGACAAAAGTGAGTAACCATGGAAATGATTAACCATATGTTGCATGTTAAAATAAATTCCCTGTATAGTCCATTTTTACTTCCTTGTACGTAGTAATAGTAAAGGAAGTATTGTAATTGCGAAAAATTTTGACTTTCAGACGCACGTTTGTACAGGTGTAAATCGAAAAATGAGACATAGGCGTTACCTAATTATGATGTGCAAAAATGCTTCAAGTAAAAGTAGAAATTTAAACTGTTCACGTAAATTATGTGAAACCGTTATTTTGGCTCTTCATATAAACGTAAAAATTAGTTATAGTTACAATTTTTATGAATTTTTATAGTCTAGGCAGCCATGGATTTATGACAAAAAATAAACAAATGCGTTGTTTTTAGCTGTCATTTATAACTAAATATGGATTAGAGCAGTAAATTAACACAAAACACAAAAAGGTAAAATGTTCAGTTGTTCAAATGCTCTAAATATGCATACACTATCTTTACAATCAAATAATATTACTAGCAAGTTTATATCTCTACCTAGTTTTGAATTATTGCCCCAAAAGTCAATATACCCCATATTGAGATAAAAACTTCAAAATTATCAAAAATATAATTTTCATGTATCTAGATACTTCTCAATGCGCTGATTCCAAATTTTGAAACCGCAGATCGATATCTCTTTTCGTTCTCGAGATATTTAGATTCAAAGTTTTGCCCAAAACTGCCCATTTTTGGGTAATAACCCAAAAATGGGTCGAGATATGAATTTGGCGACAACACTATTCGATTCTACGGGCAAAATTACATAAGTATACCAATTTTCATAATTTTTGAACACCACATACAATGTCTAAAGCAAAATAACTGAAAATGGTCAAAAATCGCAAAAATCGTAAGGGGTACCCCTTACGATTTTTTCAGATTTTGGCCGTTTTCAAGGGTTTTCAAACTTTTATTCATAAAAAATGAACCGGTTAGTCAAAAATTATGAAAATTGGTATACTTATATATTTTTATCCGTAGAATCGAATGGTGGTGTCGTTAAATTCGTATCTCGGCCCATTTTTGGGTTATTACCCAAAAATGGGCAGTTTTGAGCAAAACTTTAAATCTAAATATCTCGAAAACCAAAAGAGATAACGACCTGCGGTTTCAAAATTTAGAATCAGCGCATTGAGATCTATCTAGATGCATGAAAATTAGATTTTTGAAAATTTTAAAGTTTTTATCTGAATATGGGGTATATTGACTTTTGGGGCAATAATTCAATATTCAATACTAGGTAGAGATCTAGTCCAGAAATGGGTAATTTTGAGAAAATATTTGAGGTTGAATATCTCCAAAACTAAAAGAGATATCATTCCATCCATTTTCATAAAATATTAAGGAATCCCTTCATATAATTGCAAATCTATATTTCATATACATAAACCATCGTATGCGTTTTAAGTGAGTGTATATTATTAAATTATAAATTGTGAATTAGTAAATTAAATTCTTCAAAAACCAGCCTAAGTGTACGGTACTAGTACTACTAAATATACTGTTTATTATGGGGTCCCGTGGCCGCGTGCCTGAGTGTCTGGTCGCGAACCTGGGGGAACCGGGTTCGATCCCGACTGACGCCAAATATTTCCAATTTTAAATGGCACAAAAGTGACCCCTGTGGTGCACTCTCCACGCCACTTCCCTGTCAGTTTTTGCGGACAGTTTTTCCTCTGGCATTAAGGAGAGAATTTCCGGAGTAGATGCATCATCGCCGTTATGTATTTTTACCTCCCGTTACCGGTCATTAAATAACTTAATTTTCAAAATTTAATGACTGATGTGGACAGCACATGACCTCCCGCCAATTCCATGAATAAAGCAGCAATGAGCTTTAAGTGTCACTTCCGATTGATCGTTTGTAAACAAAATACTTTGTTGTTCCAATAAATAGAAAAGTTTGTAATACGAAATTTCTGATTATATTTTATTATGTTTTTCCTGAAAAATCTGTGAGCAAATACCAACTTTGCGAAGGTTTGGATCATTAATATATTTTAAGGAAAAATCGTCACACACATATTATTGTCAAAATCAGCACCAACTTCCTTATGCTCTAAAACGCAATCTGTGTAAATTCTTCGCCGTACATGATCCATTTCGTAAATGTGTAGTTGCAAACTATTGTTTGACACTTTGAAATCACGTTTTTATTGAGAGCTGTTTGATATTTCCAATTTTAAATGGCACAAAAGTGACCCCTGTGGTGCATTCTCCACGCCAGCTATGAGTGCCCGTGAGGTGACGCCTGGTAAGCGCCCACACGGTAAAATATATCGTCATCATTACCGATGCCTACATGTGTTGTAGATACTGGCACACCCAGAAATGGGTAATATGCCGTGATGATATATTTATTTTATTTATACTGTATTATTTAAACAAAACAGTACTTAGTTTTGAGTAAACTCCTCTTTCGTGCGTTTTGTATGAGCTGACGTTTTGGTGTGGCGAAGGAGGTTAGGTCTGGCGTCGTTTTGCTCTGGCGTGGGGCGACGCTTGACGCTAGTGTCGGTGAGTGCGCTGGCGGAATGCTCATTTTCTCATCAGCGGTAAATCGGCTGGAAAATAGCGGGGCCGGAGCCGTATTTATTGCGCGCCCGTGTCAACCCCGGCAGAGTTATTGTTAGCACCGCCGCCTCCACGAGGGGGTGGGCGCGAAACCAGAAAACACCAACAAGTTACACACAAACCACAAAACAGTGTTTTCGTTGAAAAAAAGTTTGAGACTTGAGCCAATCAAGCGGTTTACGTCATAGTTTAGGGATTTTTGAATTTTTCAATATATTTTTAAATATATTTTATTAACGATATTTTATTGATTTTTTTATTATTATTAAATTCCATGTTTAAAATAGTAATAAGCTTTAAGTAAAGTATATTTTTCCGTTTCGGTTGATCGTTTGTAAACAAAATCTAATTTGTTGTTTTAATAAATAGAAGTCTGTAAAACGAAATTAATTTCGTGTCAAAAATAATCGAATATCATGTGCCTATAGCGCTCACCATCAACTATAACAGTTCGACCTTCATCATTTTCGAAAAAGTAAGTTCCAATGACGCCACCTGACCATAGTGCCCACCAAACAGTCTCATTTGGAGATGTAATGGTACCTCGTAAATCACATGAAGATTTTCCACTGCCCATATGTGGCAATTTTGCTTATTAACATACCCAGAGAGGTGAAAATGTGCCTCACCAAAGAAAAAGATAATCTTCGAAAAATCATCAAGTGCTCTATAAACGCAATCTGCGTAAATTCTTTGCTGTACATGATCCATTTCGTAAATGTGTAGTTGTAAACCAATATTTGACATTTTGAAAACACGTACTTATACTGACAGATTTAAATTTACAAATCAAATATATTTCTACTAAATTCTTCTTAACACGGTTTCATTATTAATGTCAATGTGACAGTGACATTTGTTTAAATAGGTATTCCCTGTTTAAATACGTCAAAATTGTTATTAAAGTATTATGGTTTTGTTTGACGCATGTATCAGATGATGTACAAAAATAAATTATTTTATAAATTTATATTTAAAGTTGTTTAAAATTTTTTAAAGTTATATTATCGTAGAATTGAATATTGTACCACTATATTAAATTTTTATTAGTAAAAATTGCTGAATAATTATATTCAATGCAATTTTTTCAAGAAAAACTGGTAAAAGCTTGTATAAGTGATATTTCCGGTTATCTGATATACACTAAAAACCAATCAACTCTTCCCACATTAGTATACAGTGTGTCCCATTTAGAGGTGAACTATAAGAGATACGATGTCGGTTAAATGGAACTTTTTGTCCGTCTTTGGAAGGCCATCTCAGATGTGCTCTTGTTTTTCCAAAAATTCTCATAGGACACTAGATAATGACGAAAAACTGAATATTGTTGATGTATTCTTTTTCAAATAACTTCTAAACTACTAGTAATTAAGAAAAACGTTTCAAATACAAAAGATAGATATTTTTATTAACTAACCAGTGGCGTACGACATAAATTTTTATATCCGTAAATTTTCGAGATATAACACAAACTATAATTATTTTTTTCTCTTTTCAATGATGTAAGGGTTATTATGTTTTATATTTGTTTTGCTCCTAAAATTTAATTTTTCTCTTTATTTTCCTGAACTTTCTTATTATTTTCAAAAAAAAACATTATTATTTTTATTAATTATATTGTATTTGATCGAATTAATTTGCTTTATGCGTTTATTACTTAATATTTTCATTCTAGACTCATAATTACAAATTACACTATAATGTGCCAAGGGCGACCAGATACAAAATATTATAAAAATTAGTTTGAGCAAAATAAATTTTAATTTTAAATACAAGGCGTATTTTTAAATAGAAATCTACCAATATTTTCAAAATAATTATAAATTTAATACAAAATAAGGAAAAAATAAAAATAAAACATAATAACCCTTACATCGTTGAAAAGAGAAACAAATAATGATTTTTTGGGACTAGAATCAGATATGGGTTCCATTTAAAAAAATATAAGTTTGTGTTATATCTCGAAAATTTACAGATATAAAAATTTATTTCGTACGCCACTGGTTAGTTAATAAAAATATCTATCTTTTATATTTGACACGTTTTTCTCAATTACTAATAGTTTAGAAGTTATTTGAAATAGAAAAAATCAACAATATTCAATTTTTCGTCATTATCTGGTGCCCTATGAGAATTTTTGGAAAAACAAAAGCACATCTGAGATGCCCCCCCAAAGGCGCACAAAAAGTTCCATTTAACCGACATCGTATCTCTTATAGTTCTTGAGATCCCAATGGTGGCACTTCTAAATGGGACACACTGTATACTTAAATAATATGATTGAGCATTGAAAGAAAATACAATTTTGTGTAATCGAGTCTTAAATTAGCTGGCAACAATTCATTGACACAGTATATATGGTTTATTTGCAGCTTATTCGTCTTTTGAAATACAAATCATAAAACAAAACCAAATTAGTTGCAATCAAGTTGGAGATTGGGCCAATTTGAACATTTACCCGCATATTATTCAGCAATCTCTCCCGTAATTGTAGATGAAGAGTAAAAGTTGCAACAAATTAGTTTTAGCTGCAACTGGCGTGCAGTGCAATGCTACATGAGTGCTACTGTTTGATTACAGCCCGCGTTTCCGCTGATTGCAACATTTTGCTGCGCTCTGGAGTGAAGAAGAAGAAGAAGAAATAGTCGCCGTCGACGGTAAGTCACGCGTTAAGAACTAACCAACTTCTGCCGCCGCCAGAGAACAGATTTAATACATTGCGACCTCGCCATTTTTGTCATTTTCACTTATCATTTATTCACGAAACTAACCCTCAATTAATTTGCTCCACTGAAATGTGAATACTCATTAAAGAAGCAAATAATTAATTATAGAGAATTATGCGATCACGAGAGCTGATTCAATGGAAAATGTGGTTTGTGTTGAGCGTTCGGGTTCGAATTCCTATTCGATAACTACAAGCTTGGGCAGAAAGGACAGACGTTTTTTAAAACTTCACCAAATTGATACTTTTTGCTTAAGAAAAAAAATCTGATGTGGCTAGCACATGACCTCCCGCCAATTCTATGTTTAAAATAGCAGTGAGCTTTAAGTAAAGTATCACTTTCGATTGATTGTTTGTAAACAAAATATACTTTGTTCCAATAAATAGAAAAGTTGGTAATACGAAATTTTGGATTATATTTCCTGAAAAATCTGTGAGCAAATACCAACTTTGCGAAGTTTTGGATCATTAATATATTTTAAAGAAAAATCGTCACACACATTATTGTCAAAATCATCACCAACTTCCTTATGCTCTAATTCTTCGCCGTACATGATCCATTTCGTAAATGTGTATTTGCAAACTATTATTTGACACTTTGAAATCACGTTTCTATTGAGAGCTGTTTCATATATAATGCTGCAAACATCAAACTTAAATCGAATTATCCTGTATAACTAATATTTATGTATGATGGAAAATATATTATTTTTACAAACCTTAATTTCATTACAATTCTTCTTAACATGGTTTCATTATTAATTTTAATGTAATCGCTTCGTGACAGTGACATTTATTTAAATATGTCAAATTTGTTATTAAAGTATTGTTTTTGTTTGACGCAGAGGCAAAGTGATGTACAAAAATAAATTATTTTATAATTCAATATTTAAAGTTATTTCAAGTTATTTATTAAATGCTTATCGTAGAATTGAAGATTGTGCCATTATATTTAATTTGTATTGGTAAAAGTTGCTAAAAAATTATATTCAATGATTTTTTTACAAGAAAAACTGTTAAAAGCTTGTATAAATGATACTTCCGGTTATCCGATATACACTAAAATCTAATGAACTCTTCCCACATTAGTATATAATGAGTATACAAAATTTCAAAATTTTCTGATTGATAGTATTTGAGTAATCGTGTCCACACGATCCACACACACACACACACACACACACACACACACACAGACACACACACACACACACATACCTACAGACATAATTGTAAAAATGATAAAATCGGATTCTGGGGACATCAAAACGTGCTTATTCACTTAAATCTCTATATGTGATTTTTAACACGATCCCTATACCTCCCTTACCAAGGGTAGCGGGAGGTAAAAATTACAGAACTTTACCCAAATATTGTTTTTTATTGTATATAACATGTCTTCTGCACACATACAATTCTAATTATATCTATTTTTCATTGTATGAGGAGGTTCCTAACTATCAGAGATTCTTCCAATTCATTAACTGGATTGGCGGTATTTCTGATGGATATATGCATTTTATATACAATTTTAAATATAAAATTAATAAAACAATAAGAACGATTAAATGTACTTCCCAAAAAAAGCTATCAGAATGTCACTAAAACTATTGATTTGGACACTGACATCTGTCATTTACAAACTATGTTATAAACATTACTATCTATTTGACTTTGTGAACTAGTTTCCTTAGTGCCTTATATTATTCTATATATTACTGTGCCTTTATCTCTAAATCTATACAAGATATAATAAAAATTTTAAGTGAATTAGATGAAGAATTTCATGTTCTTTAATATTTGTAATAACAATAATTTCCAAAAAATTATATTTAGAAGAATTTTTCTAAGATACTACTACTTCCGGTTGTCCAATTGTTACCAAAACTTTTTTAGCTCTTCCCAGGAATGTCAGATTGAGGAATTCATAGTTAAACAGGTCTTAAGTCTTATAGTTTTTGAGGAATCGTCCCTCCAACATCCAGACATACATACACACACATACATATCCACACACACACATACACACACATACACACACAGACATCATTTTAAAAATGTTACAGACCGATTCTAGGGATCTTAAATCGTGTTTATTCACTAAAATCTGCATATGCGAATTTTAGCATGAATCCAATACCTCTCTTAGCGAGAGCTAAAAAGAAAAATCGTCACCCAGTACGTAGGTACTTTATGTTAAACATATGACAGGTGGTATTTTCTAATATACACGTAAACTTGTAATATCATTTTGCAAATTAGATTTAGTATTGATACTGGTAATATTAATTAGAACATATATTATAATTGAGCGTTTCAAATTCCATATTACGTAAAATATGTGGGTTAGATTACTAACATAATTCTAATTGTAGTATTAATTAATTAAAAAGTTTTTATAAACGTCTGTAATTTTAAAATTAGAAAAAAGCCTGTCAAATTTTGATTTAATTATAGCAGTAATAAATTAAGTAAGTAGTAGTCGCCTGGCAACTACATTCATTTATTTGTCAACAGCTGTATTTACTACTCCGCAACAAAAACACAGAATTTTTTACATTTTTCTTGGTCATAAATTTCATTCAACCAAAAACTCAAATCGTTGTGTTGATTTCATGAACCGAATTATGAAATTTATTGCATTTTTTGTCTCCCAAAAGTTGAGGTTGTAAAGAAAAAGTCTTGGAAACAATTCGAAATCACTTTATAAAATATTAAAGCCACAAGGAACTTTCTCAATTAGCATTGTTATTAACCCATCATAATCATAACCTGCAGGCCGTTTCGGCTACCAACTTAGAGAAAGAAAAGTTCCGAGAACAGCTGCAAGACAGGGCGACTAATTAAAGAACAGATCCTATAATTCTGAGCGATTAATTATTTGCCCTCTTTAATTAATAATCAATTTTCAGCAGATCTAATTAAATGAGGGCTAGACTTATAAATAAATGAACAGCAAGAAAAACAATAATGGTTGAGTTACCGTATTTTAAACGTACAGGCTGGAACATTTTCGATTTATATAGAAAATATTGCAGTTTTCAAAAAAATATATCATCACGGCATATTACCCATTAATGGGTGTGCCAGTATCTACCACATTAAGTAGACATCGGTAATGATATATTTTACCGTGTGGGCGCTTACCAGACGTCACCTCACGGGTACTCATAGCTGGCATGGAGAGTGCACGACAGATATCACTTCTGTGCGATTAAAAGACTCCACTATTTAATTTTAAAAATAAAATAAAATAAATATATCATCACGGCATATTACCCATTTCTGGGTGTGCCAGTATCTACAACACATGTAGACATCGGTAATGATGACGATATATTTTATATATTTTTTTTTATTTTTTTAAATTTTTATTAATTTAAATACATACCTACGTATTTACTAATGCTGTAAACTGTTTCATTGCATATAACTATTGCTTTATTTACTATTTTCTTTTTAAAATGTCGCTATTATTAATTTGAAGTGATTAGTTTTTTTTACAGTGACATTTACATTCATTTGAAATATGAACTGTGTAACAAAGGAATTGTGTTTATCTTAGGATTCAAGATTTATAAAAGAAATTAATTTTTAAATTTATCTGTAAAACATATAAAAAAAGTATTAATGTATTCCTGTAGAAAATTCAATAATCTTTAATTTTCATAATGACATAAAAAATCTACTTTTTTACCTCCCGCTACCCTGGTAAGGGAGGTATAGGCATCGTGATAAAAATCACATATCGAGATTTTAGTAAATGACCATGTTTTAAGGTCCCTAGAACCCAATTTTAACATTTTCACGATGATGTCTGTATGTGTGTATGTGTGTGTGTGTATGTGTGTGTGTATGTGTGTGTGTGTGTGTGTGTGTGTGTGTGTGTGCGTGTGTGTGTGTGTGTGTGTGTGTGTGTGTGTGTGTGTGTGTGTAGGATTTTGTCTTCACTCTAACTCAAATACTATCATTCAGAAAATTCTGAAACCTTGTATTTTTACCCTATTCTAATAGGAATAGAAGCCATTAGATTTTGGTGTAAATCGCATAAACGGAAATCGTACTTTACTTGAAGCTCATAATGGTTTTTCTTCAAAAAATACCATTAAATGCCATTTTTTCGAATTTTATGTCTTATGAAAATTAAAGATTATTGAATTTTCTGCAGGAATACATTAATACTTTTTCTATATATTTTACAGATAAATTTAAAAATATTTTTTTTTATTAGTCGCGAAGCCTAAGATAAAAACTATTCCTTTGTTACACAGTTCATTTTTCAAATGAATGTAACTGACAGTAAATGTCACTGTCAGAAAACTTATCACTTCAAATTAATAATAGTGTCATTTTGAAAAGAAAATAGTAAATAAAGCAATAGTTTTCTGTAATGGAACAGTTTGCAGCGTTAGTAAATACGTAGGCAGGTACGTATTTAAATTAATAAAAATTAAATAGCGAGAGGTTTTGTGTTGGCCACATCAGATTTTTTTTTTTTTTTGAAAAAGAAAAACACATCTTAGATGACCTCTGAAAGGTAATCAAAATGTCTCACTTAATCAAAGTCTTAACTCTCACAGTTTTCGAGATAGCAGAGGGAAACACCGAAAAAACTCATTTTTCATTGCCTTATATCTCGGAAACTATTAATTTGTGACACCCTGTATATTCCTACTCGACTCATACATTCGTTTATTGGCCAGTTTTATAAACGACATATAAATTTACTTCCAAAGTACATAAAATTTATTTTTTCAAATGACGGTCGAACTTTAGAAAGTAATGTTATAAATGCCGAAAAATGGTAAAAATTTATTCGAATTTGTTAATTTAAATAAATTTACTGCTCTTTATAAAACCGGAGGCATATTATATTATCATTAACATTGTCTGAAGGCTATACAGGGTGTATCAAGTTAATGGAACAGTGCATTTTATTCATGTATGTATGTGCAAAGTTACACAAAAATGTGATTAAGATATTTAAGGCATAGAGGGGGACACATTTTGGCATACTACTATTATTTTAATAAAATGCTAAAATGCACTGTTCCATTATCTTGATACACCCTGTATATTACAAAGTTTTCAATTTTGAAATTTCCACTTTAATAAATCTTATACAATTACACATTAGCCTCAATATATTTCTTCTAAATAATTAACAGCTACTAAATTCCTGCCCAGAAATCACAAAAAATTATCACACTTTAAACATGTCATCAGGCAAGTAAGTGCCAATAAAAACTAAGAAAATATCATCTATTTCCCTGCCAGCACTCACATTAAGAAAATATATACGTGCGAGTTTATTCCTCTTGGGAATTTCGTCTCCTGTGTCGCTCTGCTGTTTTAATAAACGTCACCTAGCAACCAACAGCTGCAGATGACCCGACGACAGCTAGATGGCGCTGGGCGATTTTCACTGATGTCTAATTTTAAATTAGTCAATTAGTTTGCTAGTAGCTCTTTAGCGAGAGATGTAATTATACGCAGACGTTGTTGATTTTCAGTTTCAGCTTCAGTTTTCAGTATACTTGATGATATGTTCATTAAACTACTGTAGGATACGTTATGCTTTGCTGAAGTTTTGAAATGAATTATATTTGAATATAAAGTAGTTGCTAATGGATTTAATATAAGTTCTTTGCGTTCGAAATAGGTTACAAAAGTTAGAAGACAAAATAGGACGCCTAATCTCGTTGATTACGAATATAGTTAAAGACAAGAAATGGGTTTCTTTAATTTTTTTATAAAATTTCAATAATTTCATTGATAACAATCTGTAATTCTGGAAAGCCTTAATTGTAATTCGTTAAGCCGTAATATATACTTTTAATATTCTATAACTTAGAGGTGAAACGAAAAGACTTAAATGGTCCACGTATGTTGTAAAATTCTTTATTTACGGACGTTTCGGGCTTAAGACAAGCCCATCTTCAGCTATTAATACATTATTATTAGCGAAACAGTTTCACAGGATCAAATTTATAAAATATTTCTTACCAAACGGTGAATATACAATAATACTGATGAATTTTATTACAAAATCTTATAAATATATTAACCAATGAAATCATGCGTGTAGGAGTTAGTGACTTTTTAGTCTGTCAATGAAATTGTTTATATATTTTTCCGTTGACCATTTATTAATAGGCTATGTTAATGTACAGACAATCATATATTAATGACCTCTATTAATACATGATTTTATTAATACATGGTTCTATTAATAAATGATTTTATTGGGTAACAATATACGGGTTAGTTAAAAGTATGGAGACGGCGATTTATTGTCGTTAATATTCATTTTAAGAAATTAAGTTCAATACAAAAGTTTTTTAAGAAATTTTGATCTACATTTGAGAATACTTGAATTTTATTTTTCTTCAATTGTTTTTGAGTTACGCTTGTCCGCATATTTGATTACATTTGATATATCCTATAATGTTAATATTAATCTCACTTTGGTCTCGAAATATGGAAACATAAATTCCAATTATTATAAATTATAATTTCCAACTAATCAGAAAACTGCCATATATAAATATCTTTGATTGTATTTAAAGAAATACGTTTACATGTTCATGTCTATACAAACTCTCAGTAAATTTCTCTATGACAGAAAAGGTTCAGCTGCCATCAAGACAAACATCTAAGTGGCACAAGATTTGACATTTAAAGACAGAGATCTCAAAACAGAAATAAATCACTTCTGTCACAACATAAACACAACACACTACGAAACGAAACCCAAGCGTTGCCTAATAGCTGCTCTGTTTTTGCGTTAAGTATAAATGCCACTTCAACAACAAGTACTAAACTTAGAAAAACTCTTATAGCTCGATTCTCGAAAAAGATGAACCTAATCCTCAATTTTAGATTAGCGAATTCTACTCTAATTTTGACAGTTAATATCTTAAAATATAGTCTAATCTAAACCTAGTATCTAACTTTTTACCTCTCGCTAAGAGAGGTATTGGAGTTATGCTAAAAATCGCATATCCAGATATTAGTGAATAAGCACGATTTAAGGTGCCTTTAAGATGTCTCTCTCTCTCTCTCTCTCTCTCTCTCTCTCTCTCTCTCTGTGTGTGTGTGTGTGTGTGTGTGTGTGTGTGTGTGTGTGTGTGTGTGTGTGTGTGTGTGTGTGTGTGTGTGTGTGTGTGTGTGTGTGTGTGTGTGGCTGGATGTTGGAGGGACGATTTCTGAAATTCTATGAGACTAAAGACCAATCTAACTACGACATTAATAGGAAGAGCTGAAAACGTTTTGGTAACAATTGAGTAACCGGAAGTAGTAATTTCGTAAAACAAATCATCTATATATTATTTTTTGGAAATTTATGTTATTACAAATATTAAAGAAAATAAAATTCTGTATGTATTACATTAAATTTTTTTATTATATCTTCTATACATTTAGAGAGTGAATTTTTAAAATATATAAAATAATCCATTGTATAATGAATCAAACAGCCCATTGAAACTAGTTGAAAAATTAAAATGTTTGTAATTGACATAAATGTACGTAGTGACAAAAATTCCATGTATGCGGAAAACCTATAATTCGTACATGGATAAGACGAAATGTAATAGTAATTATAATATGCTATTGTTATAACGAGGAAAAGATTCTGTCAACATTTAAAATTGGTATAAAAAAGGGTATTCATTTATAAGCCAAACTATGTACAGTTTCAGTGTCAACTAAACACGCACTTGCTGTACATTTATATATTTCATCATATAATCTTCAGAAATACAGCCAATATCGTCATGAATTGGAAGAATCTCGAACATTTAGAAGAGTAGGAGGAATCTTGTTCATAGAATGAATTGAAAGATCAAGAATAATAATTGTAATTAGATTTTTTTGTGTGTTCCAGAAATGTTAAATACGAGTATAATACTTATATAGCCTAATATATATTGACGAGAGGTTTTGTGCTTGTCACAACAGATTTTTAATTAGGTAACACCCTATAAAGTTTTATGAATAACTTATAAGTAATAATATGCGAAGAAAACATTTATATCATTAAAATTAACTAAAAATAGTACATTCTTTTTGTAAAGTTATCATTATTGAAATGTTTATAATACATTTAGGCATTTGTATAGACAACAATTGAATGTTAAAACACAATAAGAAAATCATTATTTCCGAAATTAATAATGCAATAATACAAAATCAATTTGCTCCATTGAATTCCATACAAAGGCAATATAATAGCGTAAAAAGCATATTAATTTAAATGCCATAAACGATACAAACATGTCTATATTCACTGGGAAAGCAATTTGTACCCATTAAGCAAATATAAGTACAAAAACATAATACCTATTATTTAAAATACATACAGTATGAAATTAATTGAACACAATAGCTAGATAAAAACTATATTATGCTCCCTATGACAGATGCATAAAAAATGACTAACGCCTACCACAACTCACCCTCCGCAAGCCACGCCCCTTGTCTCCTATTGGTGGGAAAAGTAAACATAAACATATTGTGACATGACAAATACATATTATCATATCGTGTTGATAAATATATCAATTTCAAAATGAAATCTCACTGGGTATTCCCCGATCACGAACCGCAGTCATTTGTTTTGTAAATACGTTCGTGAACGAATGCATTTGTTTAGGGGATGAGGTATTAATGTGTGGGGAATAGTTGGCGCCCACACCGGAAGATAGCACTCCTACAGACTTTGCAACGCTTTAGAATTAGAATCTAATACCTTAGTGACAGATTTATGTGAGGTTTACTGTTTGCGAAACACGGTTTTCAATGAAAAACGAACACAAAAACAAAAGTTGAGATACACTACAGGACTGGCTTTATACAAATGTGTGTGTGTATCTCTGGATGTTGGAGGGACGATTCCTCAAAAACTATAAAACTTAAGACCTGTTTATCTATGAATTCCTCAATCTGAAATTAATGGGAAGAGTCGAAAAGGTTTTAGTAATAATGGGGTCATGCCACATTTTCTGTTTTATTTTTTTCCTGGAAGTCTACCGGTCACAGTATACGTAAATAATATTTTCACGCCATTTATGTGCATTATTTTGTAGATATAATTTTTTAAAAATAGGGGTCAATTTCAAATCTCAATGAGGTCACGTGAGCGTAAACGTCATATATCTGAACTATTTCAGTTCACCTTGGCGGACAAAATGTAAATTAAGATTGTTAATAAATAGTTTTTTTGGGTTTTTTAATAAATTGTTTCCACAAGTTGGAACTGCACAGTTCTTCTTCACAATGTTTTATCATTATAAATATACAATTATTGCACTTTTTTGTATTAAATTATACACAAACCTGCAATTACAAATATTTCTCTAATGAAATAATTAAATCTTTAAGAAACAAAAAAAGATTGAATAGAGCGCACTTTTCCTCTGACAGCTTTATAAATATTTGGCTAGTTTACTCTGATCTGACGTTTAACTTCGAGTTTGAAGTTTGTGACATTGTGACCTTTATGTACGTGTGACTAGTGTCGTTGTGTGAGTAGCCGATACATGACATCACAGAAAATCGTAGCGCGAATATCTTTTAAGTAAATTATGAATGAAAAGTATTATATTTTGGGATGTTTTATGTTACAATATGAAATAATAAGAGTCATAGATTCTATTTTTATAAAAATATTAGCAACATTTTTTTTTTTGCATGACCCCATTGGACAACCGGAAGAAGTAGGTACTTTTCTATAAAAATTCTTATAAATATTATTTTTTGAAAATAGGCTATTCCACAGTAATGAAAAATAGTAAAAGTTTATTGAAAACATGAATGATAATAGTTAAAGGATAAGGAAAACCATATTTCTTTTATTATAAATTATTCCATCTAGAAGACACGGGGAGTTTTGCTTTTGATGATGCAGGACTTCTTCGGGTGTGTCGGATCTGTTCGGTTGCTGTTCGGGTGATGTTCTAATTTCTTTGTTTTTATAAAATGAGAAGAAAAAAATGATAATATAATAATTTATTTTATGTCTCTAATAATGAATTATAATATTACAATTTACATATACATTATTTTGTAATTTGTTTAACATTTTTTCGTGGCTTGTGAACCACTGTTTGTTTACTTCTGGTGTATCCACATTACCTACGTCACAAAGCTAATATAAAATTCGGATCTTAATATCTCGCTTATTTGGAGGAATTTTTAACTCGGAATTTCACACGTGGTCTTATATTTTTATGTACTTCAAGAAAAAAAATTTAAAAAAATATCGTGGAATAGCCTATTTTTGTTATAACAAATTTTTAAGAACATAAAATTCTACATCTGATACACTTAAAGTTTTTCTATAGATATCTTCTATAGATTTAAAGATAAAGAAAATAGAGTACATAGAATAATCTGTTCCAATAAATCGCACAGTCCAGACTACACCAAGAAAACAAGTTGTCAAATTTCTTAGCGAATTATTAATTAAATATTTAAAATTGTAGGTAGGTTTGCATATTAATAGTACATAATATATCCTTAAGAAATACCGCCAATTCCGTCAATGTAATGGAACCAACTTGAACATTTTAGAAGAGTAGGACAAGATACCTTATAGATTGAAAGAATATAATTAGAAATATTTGTGTGTACAAGAAATGTTAAATTCCATACTTATATAACAAAACGGAAATGGCGAGAGGTATTGTGCTGGATACAACAGATTTTTTGGTGTTGCATTTTCACATTAATTTTTAACACACAATATAATAAAAATTCTTTGTTCAGTTAAACTACGCGTTCAACATGATTGAAATCTGACATACACTTCACAGACTATGGTTGGTAACGTGATAAAAATGGGCTCAATCTAAACTGAATAATTCATGATATTTAAAGTCCTAGTATGGTGTAACGCAGCTAGTTTACTAAATTTTATTTACATAAATATTTACAACCTATTATTAAACATAACCAAACATAACTATATCCTAAAGATGTCGATGCATCCCTAGGCCAAAAAACTCACGTTACGCAGAACGCCTGCCAAAACTAAAATTCTACATCACCAAAACAAACGGTTATAATCTTCAGGAAAGCATATTTGACGGTTGCAGGGTGAAATGTTATCTTACAGCATCCATAGCTAAATATCAACCCTATATGTAGGCTGGCAATAACTTACAGACTTAATTATCAATAGACTAAATGTTTAAGCGGCTGACATCCAGACTAAACAAAGAAAGATGTGCGAAAAATTATAAACAGAATTTTGACTACAAATATGACAAAATTGAAATATTGATATTGAAACTATAATGTAGCAGAGTTTATAATAAAGTTATTTGTTGTTATTGTTTTGCCATCACTTTGTCAAAATGGTACGGATCAATTTAAATTCTACAGCGTAAATTTATGTCCAAATTGAAAATTATATGCGGGTATTATTACAAAATGGTTTGAAAGGTGTTAACTGTTAAACCGTGAACAATACGTACTTTATAAATTAATTAATTTTAAGGTTAAATATACCATCATATAAGGTAAGTGAAAATGTATGTTGTTCTTTTAGACTGACGGTTTCAATAATCCAATTAAATAGGTAACACGTTTATGTACTTATAAAAAAGTAAGTTATAATTAATTAACAATGTAATTTGTTAAACAGGATTACAGGATGGCCTTAGTTCATTTATTTTTACCTCTTGCTAAAAGAGGTATTGGATTCACTAAAAATCGCATATCCAGATTTTAGTGGATAAGCACGTTTTAAGGTCCCTACAATCCTATTATAACATTTTTAAAATGATGTCTGTGTGTGTGTGTGTGTGTGTGGATGCGTGTATGTGTGTGTGTGTATGTGTGTGGCTGTGTATGTATGTGTGTGTATGTCTGGATGTAGGAGGGACGATTCCTCAAAAACTATAAGAAGACCTGTTTAACTATGAATTCCTCTATCAGATATTAATGGGAAGAGCTAAAAAGGTTTTTTGTAACAATTGGACAACCAGAAGTAGTA
The DNA here is from genome assembly GCA_943142095.1 of Ophonus ardosiacus. Classification (NCBI taxonomy): domain Eukaryota; kingdom Metazoa; phylum Arthropoda; class Insecta; order Coleoptera; family Carabidae; genus Ophonus; species Ophonus ardosiacus. The sequence goes on from OW964823.1 coordinate 86,010,200, forward strand.
TTTTCTTAAAAAATCTTTTAAATATTATTTTTTGGAAATTTATGTCATTACAAATATTAAAGAATAAATAATTCTCCATCCGATTCATTAAACATTTTTATTATATCTTCTATAGATCAATTTAGAGATAGAGAATTATAAATATTTAAAATAATCCGTTGTAACAAATCTCACCAAATAATTTCATGGAAACAAGTTGACAAATTAAAATGTTTGCAATTGACAGAAAAATATGTATCAAAAGTCCAAATACATTACTGAAGGCTTTTTCTGGAAAGTACATTTAATATTTCTTATTTTATTATTAATTAAATATTTAAAATAAAAAATTATAGAATACAAATGTTACATATACGCATCAGATACACCGCCAAACTCGTCAATGAATTTGAAGAATCTCGAACATTAAGAAAAGTAGGAGGAAACTTATTTGTAGAATAAATTAAAAAATATAAAAATATATTAATAATAGATGTAATTAGAATTTTTGTGTGTATACCAGAAATGTTAAATACAATATGTACTTATATAGCCTAATATAGAAATGGCGAGAGGATTTGTGCGGGCCACAACAGATTTTTTTTATTAATAGAAACATCTACTCATTACAGTCATTATAAACAATTTGCCGAGCTGGCTCAGTAAAGAAGAAATTTCCGGTCTAAAAAGTGAGTTAATTTTCTGACGATTGTGAAATAGTTATTTTCGTAACAAGTTATGAAAAATACCAAATATCATGCGAGTGTAAATTGACGTACGACGCGTAGCGGAGTGCAAGTCAAAATTTTACTTTTTTTACAAAACTGAAATTTAGGTTCAAACGTAAGGACAGCTGACAAATGAATACTGTATACATATAGCCAGAAAATAATGACATAGTAACCTAGCAATCGTGTCAACTATTACGATATGAAATATATCGTAACACTAATGTCATAAGTTCAACTTTCAGTGTTAGGATACTACGTTGATATGTCATACTTATCACAATGATCGTCTAAAAAATATTTTATTAGGAAATACATCATTCCTAACTTTAATGATAATCTCTTGCGTTGGAAATAACAGATTTCACTTCCATCTCTTGGGTTGGAAATGTTTATGTAGATATTGCCTAGCAATATTATCATAGATCCTTATCATAAAGTAAGCTAAACAAATTTTAAGAGAGCTGTCCAAATATTAATAAAATTAAAGGTTATAACTCATTGATTTATTTTGAAAATTATTGACTAAAAATGAGGATAATTGTGAATTAGTATACATAACCTCAATGGGAGTTTCATTACAGCCTAGCGCTTTATCTCACCTCGGCTGTAATGAAACATCTCCCATCTCGGATGTAATATACTGATTAAGGGGAGCTCAAATATATTTTCGCAATAACTTCAAACAGAAAGATCGTGTTTGATATCATATCATTTTTATCGCATATTAAGAAAAAACTTCTGAGCAGAAATTTTCATATATTCAGCATAATATCCCTACTACAAACTACTATAATAAGGTTCTATTTATAGCATGAAAAAAACCTAAAATTGATCCATCCAAAATGTACGTCTAACGCGTGTCATATCACGGCTTTCCATCACTCCATTTTTTTATATAAACAGCTAATAAATTTGATATCGTTAATTTCATTCGCGTGTGAGGTTGGCAGCCTGCGTGCCACGAAACCTTCCGTTTCCCACCCCCTAAATACCACCCTGTTGTCCTACATTCACCATGTGGACAAAAAATTCTGTTAAATCTTCTCAGAAATATTTTCACCTAAAAATTACTCAATGCAGTTTTCTGGGAATATTCATCAGCAGATGTTGGTATGCTTGAAAGGAGATAAAGCAATGAAAGGTATTTACTTTCATATTGAAAGGATAACGGAACGTAGGTATATAACAAAAGTTTTCATCAAATAGAAAGAATTTTTTTATTGAAATTTTGACATAAGGGATTGTTCCTGTAAACTAAGGAGATAAAAAATCTAATTTTACAATATTAATATGGGGCAATTATTTTCAATGCGTCTAAGTTTTTTTATCTCGCGCTACTCTAACATAAGGGAGGTATAAGAATCATGCTAAAAATCGCATACTGAGATTTTTGTGAATAAGCATGTTTTTATGTCCACAGAATCCGATTTTAACATTTTTACAATGATGTCTGTGGATATGTACGAGTATGTGTGTATGTACGAGAGTGTGGATCAGAAATTTTTTTTATATATATATATATATATATATATATATATATATATATATATATATATATAAACAGTATGTCCCTGGATTGAGTTTGCAAGAGGAAAAACAAATTTATTTTTGATTTTACGAAAAAATGTCAAAGGAAGAAAAATTTTTGCTTGAATTAAAACGCATGTTTCAGTTATTAAAACTTTTAATTAATGTAAGGTTATTTTATTATAACGTTTGTTCGTATTTTGTCCTCCTAATAATACAGTTATTACTTGAAAGAGGTATTGGATTCATGCTAAAATTCGCATATCCAGATTTTAGTGAATAAGCACGATTTAAGGCCCCTACAATCTCATTATAACATTTTTAAAATGATGTCTGTGTGTGTGTGTGTGTGTGTGTGTGTGTGTGCGTGTGTGGGTGGATTTGTGTATGTGTGTGTGTATGTCTGGATGTTGGAGGGACGATTCCTCAAAAATTATAAGGCTTAAGACCTGTTTAACTATGAATTCCTCAATCTGACATGCCTGGGAAGAGCTGAAAAGGTTTTGATAACAAATGGACAACCGGAAGTAGTAGTTTTTTAGAAAAAATCTTCTAAATATAATTTTTTGGAAATTTTTGTTATTACACATATTGAAGTACATAGAATTCTCCATCTAATACACTTAAAAAGTTTATTATATCTTGTATATATTTAGAGATAAAAACACTATGAAATATAAAATAATCGGATGTAATACATCGCAGAGGCTAAACTACACTTAGGAAACCAGTTGACAAATTCAAATGTTTATAACATAGTTTGTAAATGACAGATGTTAGTGTCAAAAATCAACATTCTGGCAGCTTTTTCTGGGAAGTACATTTAATCTTTCTTATTGTTTTATTAATTAAATATTTAAAATTACCTATAGGTAAAATGCATATATCCAACAGAAATACCGCCAATCTTGCTAATGAATTGGAAGAATCTCTGACATTTAGGAACTTCCTCATACAATGAAAAATAGATATAATTGGAATTATATGTGTGCAGAAGACATGTTAAATACAATAAAAACAATATTTGAGTAAAGTTCTGTAATGTTTTTGTTATAAAACGACGGTTCGATAGCGAAGTGCAATACAATACTTATATAACATAAAATGGAAATGGCGAGAGGTATTGTGCTGGCCGCAACAGACTATTTTATTGCGCAATGCCATCCTTCGTTGAGAATACTATATTTCGTCTCAAATTGGCATTTCTCAAATCTGTTGAACCCCATTAACTTTTATTTCTTATTCGGCTGTTTTGAATAAGTCATTAGGTACATCCGAAAAACATAATAACCCAAAATTGCCCGAAAGGTGAACGTTCCTTTTGGAAATCTTGACAGAAGCACTCGATTCTGAAGCTATATTCCCGTCTCAGTTGGATTCCGTGTGAACCGGGTGCGTTTCCGGTGACCGAGGCCTGCAGCCAACCAGCGGAGCGGACCCGAAACAATTGATCGTCGCGCAGTCGGCAGCAGCCAACAAACGAACATCGGCCAGCCACAGAAATGGAGAAATTACCACACTCTGTCATTCCAAAGGGTGTGATGTCATAATTAATAAAAGGAGAAGGCTGGAATCGTTTTTGGACAACAGCTGACGAAGAATGGAGGAGACTTTTCTTACTTAAATAAAGGACAGGATTTTTTTTATTAAATTTTAAAATTTACTCTTCCGAAATGCGGAAGTATTCATTAAACGATTTCTAATGATAAAACAATAGTTATTTACATTCGAGTGCGTGTAAGTTGTATTTTACAGCGCGACAGCTTAAGGAGAGTGCCTTATTAGCTGGAGCGCTGTAAAATACTTCACGCACGAGAATTGTATCAAATTTTTTGGCCGACGATAATGAAAATCACTTTTTTTAATGAGATAGGTTATACTGAACAGGGTTAGTTTAAAATACTGGGGTTAAGTCAATTTCCAAATTTGATTTTACTTACCTTCATTAGAGTACTTCTTCTAGCAAAAATTTATCTATAATATAGTAAAAATTTTTAGGCAGAGTAGTCACGTCATCAAAGTTTGTAACTAGATAATGACGTCACGAAATTAGTAGGTTTACATGGTACACTAATTTAATTTTAGAAAATAATTGTATTTACCTGCGATGCTAATTTATGTGATCAAGTTCATTTATTTAATAGTCAAATAATAATTGAATATTATTGTAAAATGTAATATATTTCCAATTTACGGTATTGAAAATTCGGTGTAGGGCACACCGAGTTGGGTTTCAAAAGGAATACGGGGAGTGAATGAAGCACTTGATGAAAAATAAGAAAATTAATGTTAAATAACATTGAATATATTTTTAAAAAAATTGGTTTGATTTTATTTAGATTTACAATTCTGTAGTGTTATAGAAAAGTAAAGAGTAGCACTATAAATTCGATTTATTGAAAATATAATTAAAATAACATTTAAAAAATATATTATATTTGATTGAAAATACTCCAATAATACAATTTACAATTATTGAAATTAACACAAACTAAAAACAGAAAAGCTCAAGATCAATCTCATAGTAACGAACTAATGACAGCAGACGCTTGACAATTCCGGGTGAAACATGTCATGTAAACGTTTAAATATTGAAATCCAATAGTACCAACATGTGGTGAAAAAATGAACTACAATTATTTTAAATAAATTAAAACTCATTAAAAACATTATGTTCTACATTAAAATAATTGTAAATTTAATTAAAAATGTACTTTACTTATAGTATGCAAAAAATAGTATTTATTTTCTTCGTTTTCCTAAACATATACAATACTACAGTGATTTTTCATTTTGTAATGAAATTATGACGTGACTACTCTGCCTAAAAATTTTTTACTATAATAGACGTTGTTTATGACTGATAATATATTTATTTGCTCATGTTTTCTTCGTAATAAATAATAGGTAGGTGTCGATATTTGACATTTCAGCAATGCTCGCGTATTTGACAGGTATATCGATCGGTGACTATGTCGGTAACGGCGGATTTTTACAATAATGACAGATGTCGCTGCCGTGAGTTTGGTTTATATAAATTAATTTTAAATATAGGAAATGTTAAAGTAAAAAATAACTTAAGTAGGTAGTACTTTTTTATATGAACTTAATTATAGTAAAGATGATTTCTTTTCTAAATGCCCGTAAACGTCTAGTGTAATTAGATTATTTTACCGCATAGTTAGACAAGTTACAACACAGTAAGCGTAAAATGTAGGTTACACTTGCTGTGTATACAATTGTAAAGTTCCCATTACACTTCAGGAGGGCAAAAATAATATTTTAAATATTTTATCATTTACAAACATTTTTCTTTTTGATTTTTTACCTTCCGTCACCTTTAGGTAAGGAAAGTATAGGTCTTTGGTCAAAAAATTCGGTGGTGAATAATTAATATTTTGGACAGGTGTTTTATAAATTTTGAGTAAAACAACAAAATCTAAATTCGTATCGTATGTTAAATCCGTTATTGAAAAGGGTTTAAATGTTATAATTACGAAATTCCTATAATGATTTCCGGCAAACAGTTGGCTGTGCTGCGCAACGGAGTAAAATGGCGGTAGGTTTTGGGTAATTGCCTCTTTTGTTTATTTAATAGCATCTTCATGTTATGATTTCGCCTCTTTGTTCTTATTGGATATGAAGTGTGTCGCAGATGGACAATTACAGGGTACATTGTGTTTTAATTATATTTCTGAAAATGTTAAATGATACCTCAAGATGTGTTTATACACTGAGAGTGTTTATAGTTATGTGATGACAGAACGGTGAAAGCGAATATATATACAGGGTGTCTCTTAAATAGGGGGACATGGCTTAACCACAGATTCCTGAGGCTAAAATAAGACGATTTAACCAAACTTGCTTCTACCGGAAAGTGTACCATTTAGCCAGAATTCTGCTTCAAAGTTCTTCGAAAAAAAATTAATTTAGCTTACAATATTCGGACAACAAAAAATTTTTAATGACAGTAACGCAACTTGTTTAGAAGTAAGCTAAGATATGTAATCGTCTTATTTATAATAATGGTAGTAAAATACTATTAGGCCGAACACACGGATGTTAATAATTTTAGAATATTGCGAAGAAAATTTTTGACAACCCGTAAAACAATTGTTACTGTCATTAAAAATTACTTGTTTGACATTTGGATAGACTGCTAGATTAAATTTATTTTAAAAATTTATCAGTGCAGACACTCAGATTTTATTTTTTTCTGTGTGAACCGTAACAGATATCACAAATTACACAGAGAGAGAAAAGTTTACTATTGAATGTATCTTTCTGAAGAAAAATAATTTCACGTTTTCGGCACTGCCATTAAAAAGTTACGGTCTAATTAATGTTGGGAGACCTAAGTTTTATACACTAGTGGTTCGCTAATAATAACAAGTATCACCTTAAAAGATGACCTATAACCATATAAACAGTCATACCAAATTTCATCCAAATCGAATAAAGCGTCCGATTGTTATAAGCAAAATTAATTTTTTTTCGAAGAACTTTGAAGCCGATTTCTGGCTAAATGGTACACTTTCCGGTAGAAGCAAGTTTGGTTAAATCGTCTTATTTTAGCCTCAGGAATCTGTGGTTAAGCCATGTCCCCCTATTTAAGAGACACCCTGTATATATATATATATATATATTTTTCACTACTAGCCTAGGAACCCACTATTATTTACCTTTATTTGACATGAGAAATTGTTTTTCACTACCGCTTGCTTGTAACCATGGTAACCTAGGTCAATAATAATTTATTATTAACCTAGGTCTATAATGCAAACTGTCACTTTTCAATCAAACTCAAGCCTCCAAATCCAAATATTATTTAACTCATTAAACTCAAGAAAAGTATATAATTTAAATTTGCCGCTTAATTTTAAATTGGCCTACGCTGCCGCCTCGCCTCGCCTGGCCGCTATGCTGTTTTGGTGAAGATGTAAAACATGTGTAGATGTAGGAATGAATAAATCACTATTTTTTTGTATTGGTACATACATTTCAATAGATTTATTTGAAAATAATAATAAACTAATAACGCTGCTGACTGTAACAGCATAAAATGTTTTTATTAAATAATTAAATCAGTAACAAATCAAGAATCATAAGTGAGGTTACTAAACCAGCGAAATGAACGAAACGTCAGATATAAAAACAAATGCAGCCTACTTTGTTTTTGTGAATATTAACAAGCAAGTAACGTAATTATTCATGTCAAAGTGATTATTTTCAATTAAAAAGAAAATCAAATAGGATTTATGTGATAGTAGTGAAAAAAATAGTATATAAACCATGGTTGAGAAGATCATTATTGACCAGACGCCTTGTATCCTCGGGTTACAATCTTTGCGCTGAGTCAATAATGATTATCTTCTCAACCTATAAAGCGTCTCTGAGTTATACAGATCACTTCATTGCCAGTTTTTTGGACGGTTTTTCCTCTGGCAAAAGGTGAGTTTTCCTGAGAAGATGCATGTTCGCCGTCCAAGTTATTGCCGGGCATGCATATATTGTCTAGAAAATTGTATACATTAAAAGGTAACATTTACGAACTTTTCATGTTACCTTAGTTACTTGTTGTTTTTTGTTATTTTCACATTTTTATGTCAATTTTTCCTGAAGAAGGCACCAGTTTATGATGCCGAAACGTTGGGTTTTAATAATAAAAAATCTGTTGTGGCCAGCACAAGACCTCTCGCCATTTCCATATTAGGCTATACAGGGTGTCTCTTAAATAGGGGGACATGGCTTAACCACAGATTCCTGAGACTAAAATAAGACGATTTAACCAAACTTGCTTCTACCGGAAAGTGTACCGTTTAGCCAGAAATCTGCTTCAAAGTTCTTCGAAAAAAAATTTATTTTGCTTATAATAATCGGACGCTTTATTCGATTTGGATGAAATTTGGTATGACAGTTTATATGGTTATAGGTCATCTTTTAAGGTGATACTTGTTATTATTAGTGAACCACTAGTGTATGAAACTAAGGTCTCCCAACATTAATTAGACCGTAACTTTTTAATGGCAATGCCGAAAACGTCAAATTATTTTTCATCAGAAAGATACATTCAATAGTAAACTTTTGTCTCTCTGTGTAATTTGTGATATCTGTTACGGTTTACACAGAAAAAAATAAAATCTTAGAGTCTGCACTGCTAAATTTTTAAAATAAATTTAATCTAGCAGTCTATCCAAATGTCAAACAAGTAATTTTTAATGACAGTAACAATTGTTTTACGGGTTGTCAAAAATTTTCTTCGCAAAATTCTAAAATTAGTAACATCCGAGTGTTCGGTCTAATAGTATTTTACTACCATTATTATAAATAAGACGATTACATATCTTAGCTTACTCCTAGACAAGTTGTAAAGATTGACAACTCGTTACTGTCATTAAAAATTACTTGTTTGACATTTGGATAGACTGCTAGATTAAATTTATTTTAAAAATTTAGCAGTGCTGACACTCAGATTATATTTTTTTCTGTGTGAACCGTAACAGATATCACAAATTATACAGAGAGAGAAAAGTTTACTATTGAATGTATCTTTCCGAAGAAAAATAATTTCACGTATTCGGCATTGCCATTAAAAAGTTACGGTCTAATTACTGTTGGGAGACCTAAGTTTCATACACTAGTGGTTTACTAATAATAAGATGTGTCACCTTAAAAGATGACTTATAACCATATAAACTGGCATACCAAATTTCATCCAAATCGAATAAAGCGTCCGAATATTATAAGCAAAATTAATTGTTATTCGAAGAACTTTGAAGCAGAATTCTGGCTAAATGGTACACTTTCCGGTAGAAGCAAGTTTGGTTAAATCGTCTTATTTTAGCCTCAGGAATCTGTGGTTAAGCCATGTCCCCGTATTTAAGAGACACCCTGTATAAGTATTGTATTGCACTTCGCTATCGAACCGTCGTTTTATAACAAAATATCACAGAACTTTACCCACATATTGTTTTTGATTATATTTAACATGTCTTCTGCACACATATATAATTCTAATTATATCTGTTTTTCATTGAATGAGGAAATTCCTAAATTTCAGAGATTGTTCCAATTCATTAATCAGATTGGCAGTATTTCTGATGGATATATGCATTTTACCTATAATTCAAATATTTAACTATTAAAACAATAAGAAAGATTAAATATACTTCTCAGAAAAAAACTATCAGAATTTTAAATGTATTAAATGGAGAATTTTGATCTTCAATATTTGTCATAACAAAAAACCCCAAAAAAATATATTTAGAAGAATTTTTCTAAGAAACAAACTACTTCCGGTTGTTCAATTGTTACCAAAACCTTTTCAGCTCTTCCCAGGAATGTCAGATTGAAGAAATTGCAGTTTAATATTTTTTAAGTCTTATAGTTTTTGAGGAATCGTGTCTACAACATCCAGACATACATACACACACACACACACATACACACACACACAGACATCATTTTAAAAATGTTATAATCGGATTCTAGGGACCTTAAATCGTGCTTATTCAATAAAATCTGGATATGCGAATTTTAGCATGAATCCAATACCTCTCTTAGCGAGAGGTAAAAATACAGAACTTAAACTAAAAAGGTAGTATTATTCCAATTATTAACACGAGTTCTGAAAGATATTTTTCCTACGACCACTGTTAAAAGTAATCTTTTTAACGGTTGCTTAGCGAGTTAAAAATAACAGTTTATAACACAGTGAATACTTTTAAATCGTTGTCATTAACAACGGATTAAAAATAAAAAACAAATTTACTTTTAACACTGGTGTTAAAAAAGAACTAAATCTAGTTATATTTAGTGTGAAAAATATAACTAAATCTAGTTACATTTAGTGTTCATAATTAAATGTAGTTTCATTTTATATTTATTTTTGCACTGAAATTATTTATATAGATATTTTATTAGAAGTACACATTATTTTGATTTTTGAAACGTTTATTGTTATAGTACAATTATTACAATTGTTTATAGTAATTCCTTGCAAGGCGCTTGAAGAATTGGAATTTAAAACAATATTGTTGGAAGTAGAGGTTAGAATTTTGTTGGAAGTAGAGGTTAGAATATCATGACCTGTCATAAATGTCATTCTATAATTTTTAGTTTTTACTAATACATAACTAGGGTCGTAGGAAAAATAGTGCATGATATTCGTGTTAAAAGTGATTTTATTTCGTTCGTGGGGTTTGTTTTACTCGGCTTCGCCTCGTTTCACAAACTTCCCCACTCACTCATAAAATGTCACTTTTAACACTTATATCATAAATAACTATTAATAATTCTATATCTCTCTTGCATGTGACGTCAATTCTGTTAGTGACTATTGGATATTTCAAACCTCAAAAATTTTAGTGACACACAATCTCATTATAACAAGCCCTCCATATTTGAAACCATTACATAATCAGCGTCTTAACACAAACCAAACGTCAACAAACATCCACTTGAGGGAAGTGGAGGAAGATAAGCTAATGCAGGAATCATAGCCGCTTTGAACATGAGACATCAACATCGCATCACTTCAATCAAGCTGAAAATACAGCCCTTAAAACATGGCAGCTGGGTGTTTCTAATAACTAGCGCCCGGCCCTTTTTAGATTACGTGATAAGGTACTACACAAAACAGACGACCCTTCGAATGACGGTAGCCATAATAAGACTCAGTAAGGTAGATTCAAAATCATATTTAAACCCAACATAACTCCATACTGACTACACAGAAAAAAAATCTGTTGTGGCCAGCACAAGACCTTCCGTCAATTCCATGTATTTTGTACAAATCCCATACCAAAAGGTCCTTGGAACAGATTCTATATACTATCATGTAAAATCGAACACGAACACATACTATTTTTTACAAATTCCATACCAAAAGTTCATTTGAAAAGGTTCTATAAATCCAGTAAAATTATAACATAAACTACACTAAGTAATGTCCTTCCATCTTCTCTTTGGCCTTTCTCTGCGTGTCACTTGCGAGCAACACTATGACATACCAATTTTAGATCCTATACTTTTTTCCATATTTGGTTTTGCACTTGCAACTGACATCTGTCAATTAAATTTTTTTGAATAATTATGTCAGCTGTTTCCATGATAAATAACAAAGCTGACTAATTTTTGAAAATTAATTTCTTTGTAATGCGTTAACTCTACATCTATTGAATATGAAGGAAAATGAATAATCAAACCATGTAGAGAAGAGTATTTTCTTTAATAAATATAATAAGAAAATGTCAAAAAATAATATTTAACTGCATTTTTTTAAGAAAAACTGTTAAAAACTTGAAATTAGGGTACTTCCGGTTGACCAATTATAACCAAAATCTAATCAGCTCTTTATATGGTTGTAAAGAAGAGGAATATGAAAGAATCATAATTTTTAGAATTGTAGTTTTGGAGTTATCGTCGGAGAAAAATTTGTCACACACACACACGGACACACAGACATACACACAGACACACACACAGACACACACACAGACACACACACACACACATACAGACATCATCTTAAAAATAGTACATTCGTATTGTAGGGACCCTAAAACGTGCTTATACATTAATAACTCACCACCGAATTTTTTGACCAAAAACAATACCTTCCTTTTGACGGAAGGTAAAAAACATCTAAATTGTAGTTACATTAACTAAAGTTACATTTAATAGTAAACTTTTCTCTCTCTGTTTAATTTGTGATATCTGTTACGGTTCAGACAGAAAAAAATAAAACCCGAGTGTCCGCATCGTGAATTTTTTAAAAATAAATTTAATCTAGCAGTCTGTCCAAATGTCAAACAATTAATTTCTAATGACAAGCAACAATTGTTTATGGGTTGTCAAAAAATTCCTTCGCAATATTCAAAAACTATACTTGCCGTCAAATAATTATGGATTGGAGATTTCTACACTGATGCCAAATTTTTTCAGTGTTTACCTGTACAAATATCTGTAATCTGTCAATGTCATTTGTTATTTTATATTCTGGCATTTTCGTTAGTACTTGCGTGCACTTTTTATTCCCAATCCTATATATTGCATTATATTTAGACTTTTGAAAAGAAAATGAGTGAAACTCATGAATTAAGCAGTCCTGGTTCTTATAGAATAAAAAAACGATTAGAGAAACAAGATTTAAATGTGCAGGCAAAAACAATTATTGCCAATGTGCACAATACTTTCAAAAAATTGGCGTTACATGCTGAAAAAAATTATAATTTATACAATAACAAGAAAACTTTGGATTTGACTACAGAAGCACGTTGTGTTGGCAGATCTACTGTTCACCTAATAATCAGTTATTCTTACCTTTTATTTAGATTTTACCGGCTATCCTATTTTAACGTAAACGCGACTTTAGCTTGATGTGTGGAAATTTTGGTTAAAATAAAAATATAAATTTTTCTCAGAGACAATTTTTATATTACATATTACTGTCTTACCTTACTTATTTGTTATAATATTTTCTTCATTTACGATGTATTAAAAATTTTATTTAGTTTTAAATGTATTATATGACATTTGAGTTCATTCCTGGTCATGCCAAGTTACAACACCGCTGGGCAAGGGACCCAACCTAACCAGATTGGCGGTATTTCTGATGGATATAAGCATTTTACCTATAATTTCAAATATTTAATTAATAAAACAATAAGAAAGATTAAATATACTTCCCAGAAAAAGCTATCAGAATTCAGAATGTCACTAAAACTGTTGATTTTTGACATTGACATGTGTCATTTAAAAACTATGTTATAAACATTGGAATTTGTCAACTGGTTTCCTTAGTGCATTAAATTACTCTATATATTATAGTGTCTTTATCTCTAAATCTATACAAGTAATAAAAAAAATTTTAAGTGTATTAGATGGAGAATTTTATGTTCTTCAATATTTAATAACAAAAATTTCCAAAAAATTATATTTAGAAGAATTTTTCTTAGAAACTACTACTTCCGGCTGTTCAATTGTTACAAAAACCTTTTCAGCTCTTCCCAGGAATGTTAGATTGAGGAATCCATAGCAATTCTTAAGTCTTATGGTTTTTGAGGAATCGTGTCTACAACATCCAGACATACATACATACACACATCCACACACACACACATAGACATCATTTTAACAATGTTATAATCGGATTCTAGGGACCTTAAGTCGTGCTTATTCACTGAAATCTGGATATGCGAATTTTAGCATGAATCCAATACCTCTCTTAGCGAGAGGTAAAAAACCGTGGACCAAATAACAGTTAATATTAGTTTCACCGGTATTTAAAAGGTTATCTTCTTGTCAAGATATATTTTCTGCCAAGACTCTTTAATTTTGGGACAACAAAAACCAACTTGTTGTTGATGTTCAACTGAGATTTCGAGTAATTGTTAACATCTAATTACCGCAGTCGAGAAATTTCCCACATTTAAAACTATAAAACTCAATATGAAATTCACATAAATATCAATTGACAGATAAAGAAAATACAGAAATAGTTATAAATATTAAAGACTTTCTTTTAATTTCTAATTTACTAGCATAATTAAATAGCTAATCCGTGAAATATCGTAACTAATTATGGCAGCATTTTTCTGCAGCAGCATGGTATCAGTGAACGATTTAAAATGGAAGTCGGTTATGTCATAATCAGGCAGTAATCAGACCGATTTATTGGATTTTTTGGTCTCTGAGCAGAGCATTGAATTGATTGCAATCTGATGGTGTGGAGAAAATTACCGTCCGATTGCTTCGAACAAGCAGATGTTTCACCACAACTGAATTTCAAGTGATTTATTAATTCCGTAATTCTAATAGGGCTATTAAATTCGTTTTATGATTATTTGAAAAAATTGTTACAAGCTTAATATTGAAAAAAATCATTTAATTTTTATAGTCTGTAATGTCTGTGTCGAATGAATGCTGAATTGATTATAGTTACATTAAAAAAATACATATATTACGTTTTTACGACTGTGAAACAATGATAATATGTATGCCATATCATATTGCACCATATTGAAAAGCAATCTAATTTTATGTGACAAATTGTTGTTAGGTTTATGATGAGTTGTGCTAGAAACGTAAATTTATACTTTCATTAATTACTTTTTTGTTTCAAAATATTAAAATAGTTATTTATGTATCAAAGCACTAAAGTTCTATTTTTTTCACGAATGTGTGTGATTTTTACCTCTCGCTAAGAGAGGTATTGGAATCATGCTAAAATTCGCATATCCAGATTTTTGTGAATAAGCACGATTTAAGGTCCCTAGAACCTGATTATAACATTTTTACGATGATGTCTGTGTGTGTGTGTGTGGATGTGTGTATGTGTGTGTGTGTGTATGTATGGATGTTGGAGGGACGATTCCTCAAAAACTATAAGACTTAAAAAATATTTAACTGCAGTTTCTTCAATCTGACATTCCTGGGAAGAGCTGAAAAGGTTTTGGTAACAAATGAACAACCGGAAGTAGTACTTTCTTAAAAAAAAATTTCTAAATATAATTTTTTGCGAGTTTTTTTAATTAAATATTGAAGAACATAAAATTTTCCATCTAATACACTTAAAATTTTTATTATATCTTCTATAGATTTAGAGATAAAGACACTATAATTTATAGAGTACACTAATCGCAGAGGCCAAGGCACTAAGGAAACCAGTTGACAAATTCCAATGTTTATAACATGACACATGTCATTGTCAAATATCAACATTTTTAGTGACATTCTGATAGCTTTTTCTGGGAAGTATATTTAATTTTTCTTATTGTTTTATTAATTAAATATTTGAAATTATAGGTAAAATTGTGGTAAAATGCATATATCCATCAGAAATACCGCCAATCTGGTTAATGAATTGGAACAATCTCTGACATGAAAATGATATAAAATAGATATAATTAGAATTATATGTGTGCAGAAGACATGTTAAATACAATAAAAAACAATAT
The DNA here is from genome assembly GCA_943142095.1 of Ophonus ardosiacus. Taxonomy (NCBI): domain Eukaryota; kingdom Metazoa; phylum Arthropoda; class Insecta; order Coleoptera; family Carabidae; genus Ophonus; species Ophonus ardosiacus. Next base: position 86,025,396 of record OW964823.1, read on the forward strand.
TTGGGTAAAGTTCTATAATATTTTGTTATAAAACGACGGTTCGAAAGCGAAGTGCAATACAATACTTATATAGCCTAATATGGAAATGGCTAGAGGTCTTGTGCTGGCCACAACAGATTTTTTTTTAAATCTGTTGTGGCCAGCACAAGACCTCTCACCATTTCCATATTAGGCTATTTAAGTATTGTGTTGCACTTCGCTTTCGAACCGTCGTTTTATAACAAAAAATTACAGAACTTTACCCAAATATTGTATTTTATTGTATTTAACATGTTTTCTGCACACATACAATTCTAATTATTTCTATTTTTTATTGTATGAGGAAGTTCCTAAATCTTAAATGTCAGAGATTTTTCCAATTCATTAACAAGATTGGCGGTATTTCTTATGGATATTTGCAGGTTCCCCATAATTTTAAATATTTATTTAATAAAACCATAAGAAAGATTAAATTTACTTCCCAGAAAAAGCTTTCAGAATGTGACTAAGACTTTTGATTTTTGACACTGACATCTGTCATTTACAAATTATGTTATAAACATTTGAATTTGTCAACTGGTTTCCTTAGTATAGTTTCGCCTACTCGACTTATTATATCCCGATATTCTATATATTATAGCATCTTTATATCTAAATTTATAGAAGATATAGTAAAAAATTTAAATGTATCACATGTAGAATTTTGTTCTTCAAAATGCGTAATATCAAAAATTTTCAAAAAATAATATTTAGAAGAAATTTTTAAAAAACTACTACTTCCGGTTGTTCAATTGTTAACAAAACCTTTTCAGCTCTTCCCAGGAATGTCAGATTGAGGAATTTATAGTTAAACTGGTCTTATGTCTTATAGTTTTTGAGTAATAGTCCCTCCAACATCCACACATACATACACACATACATACACACGTACACACTCACACAGATCCACACTCACACAGATCCACACTCACACAGATCCACACACACACACACACACATCATCGTAAAAATGTTAAAATCTGTTTATATGGACCTTATCGTGCTTATCCATTAAAATCTGGATATGCGAATTTTAGCATGATTCCAATATCTTTCTTAGCGAAAGGTAAAAATTAGTGAACTGTCACATCTGTAGTGGTAGCACGCACTTTAGAATTCTATCAAATGTGGCATTTGTTTTCGCTTTTCGCCACGAAGCTAAAATTTGGTAGCATGCGTGTATCAAAATATTCGCCTGCAAGAGTACGACTCGAGGCGAAAGTGTCAAAGTAACGTCATTATTTTGCCACAATTCTATTCAAATCCAATTTACATATAATTTATACATTTATTATATACAACTGTCATAATATTTTTTATTTTAATAGCATAAAATCAAATAATTTCCGAGTCAAAACATGAATATAGAATTCTAACGTGCATGCTACCAAGATTCGAAAAAGTATAATCGTATTCGCCCGCTTTCTATGATAGCTGCCACTACGGACCAGACTAGTAGCCACTTCTCGAATCTACCTAAAAACCACTGTCTACCAATTTAAATTTTTTTGCCCTAATCTTTCAAGAAAAAAATGTATCAGAAAATGTGAAATGACACCATTATTTTTGTGTACAAGAAATGTTAAATTCGATACTTAAGTAGCAAAATGGAAATGACGACAGGTATTGTGCTAGCTAGAACATATTTTTTTGTTGTATTTTAGCTTCTGATTTTTATACAGAAAATATTAGTGCCCGCAACCACATTCCCCATTTTTGTTCCAGTAATTAGCTAATTAAAACCTTAAAATATAATATCCTTTTAATAACCTCTGAATAAATTGAGCCGTTCTGAAAATATCAATAAAATGACAATTACCAATCTCTGCTAATAATTTCCTTGTAATTAATAAATAAAGCATAGAGCAGTTCATTAATATTCAAAGTAGAAAGTGTTCAAGTATGTCCACAACCTCACATGGAGCTCATAGTGTTCATGTTCATTCTTGCTCGGATTCGTACAGTAATTAATTTCTAACTGTGGGTGGGAGTAATTATTTATTCTCCATTGTTTCTCGCCTGACAATAGCCGATCGTATGTACGAAAATCGTTGCGGTGAACTAAGTATCTTTCTACGCAATGGTTTACGATTTACGGGTTCGACTTGGCTGATAGATTAGGAATAGCCTAACAGTCTAACCGTCTAACGTGTCTAACGGATGTAGATATTAGCCCGATTTGTAATGGTTTTCACATTTTTGATCGCTTATGTGATATTTATTACCGGATAAAATATATAATAGCTTCCATAATCCAATAAATATTAAATATTGGAATTGTATCAATGTCAAAAACTTTCCATTGTTTTTACCTCTCGCTAAGAGAGGTATTGGAATCATGCTAGTGAAGAAGAGGAGGAGCTTAGCGCGTGACGTAACAATATGGCCGGTTTAAGGTAGATGCTTCGTTTCCCGCAACTGTATTCTTATACACTGCGGCGTTTGTAATACAAAGTAATATTAATATTATAGTTAATACTAAATAAAAATAATGTTTCTAGTATGAATAACATTTTGAATTTTGCGAACTAGTGCGTTTCATATAAAAATTATGTTCAGCATTCTCTCGAATTTTGAATTTACATGATTCGAGTCTTTCTTTCCTTGAATCTACATAGTACTGTATTATTACAGTCTTTGGTAGATTAATGGAGAGATAAGTATTATTATTTTATTGTCATCTTTGTGCAGGCAGGTCTACAAGTTTAGATTTCATTACGAAGTATTTTAATAAAGACACTAAGTAATTATTATCTTGTAGTTATACCAGCCAAATTATAATCTTGCTTTACTAAATGCAAGGAGCAAGCATTATTTTTACTCTGTTCCTTTCCCATCAATCATTACTTGAGCATTACTCAAGATTGCTTGGAACTCGCCTCAAGTAAACCTTCGATCGAAGTACGAGTGAAGAAACAAGTAGCGATTATGAAACGAAATCTGGTACTCAAGGCAGACTCAAGTATGAGTCGAGGCGAAGTACTGACTATGAATACGGGCATAAATACTTAGGTATGTATTTAAATTAATAAAAATTAAATAGCGGGAGGTTTTGTGTTGGCCACATCAGATTTTTTGCTACAGCAATACTGCTAAGAGTTAGTAATTTTGTTACTAGGATGATTGTGCCTTTGGCATTCTGTTAGAATTACCTCCGCACGCCACTGACTCATACCATAGTGCGTCCAATCTATCAAACAAACAAAAAAGCATGTAAAAAATAACAAGTGAATCGTTCAAACGTCGTTAATAGTGGCGAGTATTGCTGGAAATCAAGTTACCGTCCGCTCGGACAAGCCGTGAAATTGTCCCTTTTCATTTCCACCAGATTCAATTTAAATTCGGCCGCGCTCGATGCTCGTTTATTTGTTCCGGCGTGACGTGATGCGACCACAGCCAGATTGGATCGTTTTGTACTGCGAGCAAGAGCAAAGTGACCAGATGCCACGGAAAAAGTCACAAAAGCAACGCATTCTTCGCATTAAAATTTCCACTATACTTAACACGAATTTTTTGGGATATATTGTTATTTACTGATGAAATTACTACTTTTTGTTAAGTATTTTTAAAGTTTATTTCAGGGAGGTACTAATTAAAATTATGTACAGTGGCTCACAAATTATTTGTACACTTTTATCAGTAAAATATAAAAAATCTGATGTGGCCAACACAAAACCTCCCGCTATTTAATTTGTATTAATTTAAATACATACGTACGTATTTACTAATGCTGCAAACTATATTATATTCCATTGCATATAACAATTGCTTTATTTATTATTTTCATTATATTCTGTTTAAAATGTCACTATTGTTAATTTGAAGTGATTAGTTTTTTTGACAGTGACATTCACCTGTACTTACATTCATTTGAAATATGAACTGTATAACGAAGAAATTGTGTTTATCTTAGGCTTCGGGATTTTTTTAAAAAAATGATTTTTAAATTTATCTGTAAAATATATAGAAAAAGTATTAATGTATTCCTGTAGAAAATTCAATAATCTTTCATTTTCTTAATGACAAAAATGCGAAAAATGGCATGTGTGTGTGTGTGTGTGTGTATGTGTGTCCGTGTGTGTGTGTGTGTATGTGTGTGTATGTGTGTGTGTATGTGTGTCCGTGTGTGTGTATGTGTGTCCGTGTGTGACAAATTTTTTTCCGTCGATAACTCCAATCCTACAATTCTAAAAATTATAATTCTTTCGTATTCCTCTTCTGCACATCCATATGAAGAGTTGATTAGATTTTGGTTATAATTGATCCACCGGAAGTACCCTTATTTGAAGTTTTTAACAGTTTTTCTTAAAAAAAGTTAAATACTATTTTTTGACATTTTGTTATTATATATACATATATTAAAGAAAATACTTTTCTCTATACGGTTTGATTATACATTTTCCTTCATATTCAATAGATGTAGAGTTAAAGCATTATAAAGAAATTAATTTTAAAAAATTAGTCAGCTTTGCTATTTATCATGGAAACAGCTGACACATTCAAAAAATTCTAATTGACAGACCAGGGAATACTTGACAGATGTCTGTTGCAAGTGCAAAACCAAATATGGAAAGTATAGGATCAAAAATTGGTATGTCATAGTGTTCCTAGCAAGTGACATGCAGTGAAAGGCCAAAGAGAAGTTGGAAGGACTGTATCGCAGAAGACTTGAGAAAGGAAGGACTGCGTAAAGGAGATGCGTTGGACAGGAATGAGTGGAAGAGAAGAGGAAATAGCGACCCCCTAATAAAATATGGGAAAGCTGAAGCAGAAAGAAGGAAGTGTCAAGTGTATGGAATTTGTAAAAAATAATATGTGTTCGCGTTCGATTTTACATGATATTATGTAGAAACTGTTCCAAGGTCCTTTTGGTATGGGATTTGTACAAAATACATCGAACTGACGTAAGGTCTTGTGCTGGCCACAACAGATATGTATCTAGCAAGTTTTCTAAACGTCGCTTTGGTCACGAATATCTAAAAACTATAGTCGTCGTCAAATAAGTATAAACTCCTCATAACTTATCACTTGCAACAAGGCTACTGAAATTTCCAATCCATACTAATTTGACGGCAACATATCCGTTTCTTTGGCGAAAGATTAATTTGCTGTCAATATTATGATTAGAAGATTCCTCCTAAGTTCTAAGCAAGTTCTTCTAATAACACTTTCATTTCCGTGTGTAAGTAAACCATCAATACTGTAATTATTGTACTAGTAGTAGATTTATAAAAACTATTGGAATTATGGAATGAGTTGTGGTAACATCTCAATTCATTCTACGCTGGGCCACAGCACCACACACGTGGAGTGATTGGATGTGTGCTAGGCGCGGCTCGCCGCTCTGTAATTACGGCTAATTGGCCGGCATTACATGGCGGATTGGGCACGGGCACGGGCGACGCTGCCATTGTTTGCATCTACCCAGAATCTATACACAAGTGGTACCCACTGGGCTGACACTAACACCACCACTGGGTATGGGAAATCTAACGATCGCCACGATTTTGGATGTTTGATAAATAAATATATCATCACGGCATATTACCCATTTCTGAGTGTGCCACACGATTTAAAATATACTGGTTGTGCCACTCTGCACAAAATGAGGGTTCAAAGCGATACGTGTTGCCTCGTATTTTCCGCTAGAGGCGCAACATGAGAACGACCCAATTGACACATGTCATTTTGAAAATATTAACATATTATATCTTATAGAAAGGTAAATAAAACAGGTTTTGAAGTACCTACATATTACTAACACAGTTTTGAGATGTGGTTAAGGCGACGATTGGGAAAGATTGAATGGAGAGAGACGTAGGTAGAGATGCATTCGGGCGGGCCGGGCCGGGCTTTGAGGTTTGGATCGACTCGGCCCGAAAATAAAAATTACCGGCCTGACTCGAAGATCGACTCGACAAAAAAATTAGCTAGCCCGGCTCGAAAATTGACTCGAAATCGGGCCGGGCTTCGTGCCGGGCCGGGCCAAAGCTCGAAATTGGGTGCATCCGGCATTCCTAATGTTGATTTTTATGTTAAGGCAAAATGTTTAACTTTTTTCGTGTCAAACTTATAAAAAACCTCTACATTCTTATAACTTTCAACATTAGTTAACATAAGTAGTTAAAAAAGAGACCCTTCTTGTGTAAGTTTGTTATAAAAATTACTGACCTACGAGTATTTAACACTTTGTTTACCAAAGAATTTAAACAGCTTTTTCACAAATCTTATATAAAAAAATAGAATTTTAATTTACATAAGGATTTTTTATCTAACTTTGTTTCTGCTCAAAAATAGGACAAGAAACCATTATGGTAGGAACAAAAATCACTTTTATTTAAGTATACGAGTAATAACAATAATAATAGCATCATCACAATATAATTATTATGCTTTAATGAATAACCATGAATTCTTGAAGTGAAGTAAAATAATACATTTTTATTTATTAATATGTGAACTGTGTTGTTATTAAATCATTTTGATCCTTTTTAACTTCATCCATTTTCATTAAAATATTAAGGAAACTGTGCATTTGAATGAACTATAAGATTTTTCAGGCTGGCCCGAAAAGCTCGAATTTTCGGGCCGGGCCAAAATCAAAAGTCCGACTCGCCTCGATTTTTGAAAATGATTAGCCCGATTCGGCCCAATAAAAAATATCTTCGGCCCGGCTCGATGATCGACTCGAAATCGAGGCGGGCTTCGGGCCGGGCCGGGCCAAAACTCGAAATCGAGTGCATCTCTAGACGTAGGGATGCACTCGGTCTCAAGCTTCATGCCTAAAATCGCATATCCAGATTTTAGTGAATAAGCACGTTTTAAGATTACTCGAATCCGATTTTCACATTTTTACAATGATCTCTCTCTCTATCTATCTTTCTCTCTTTGTGTGTGTGTGTGTGTGTGTGTGTGTGTGTGTGTGTGTGTGTGTGTGTGTGTGAGTGCGTGCGTGCGTGCGTGAGCGTGTGTGTGTGTGGATGTGTGTAAGTATGTGTGTGTGTGGATATTAGAAGGACGGTTTCTCAAATTCTATAAGACTATAGACCTATTTAATAACGTTTTCCTTAATCTGAAATTAATAGGAAAAGTTGAAAAGGTTTTGGTAACAATTAGACAACCAGAAGTAGTAATTTCTTTAAAAAAATGTTTTCTTTTTTGGAAATCTACAAATAATTAAAAATATAAAATTATCTATCTGCAGTATGTCCCCGGATTGAGTTTACAAGAGGAAAAAATTTTTATTTTTGATTTTACGAAAATATGCCAAGGGAAGAAAAATTTTTGCTTGAATTAAAACGCATGTTTCAGTTATTAAAACTTTTAATTAATGTAAGGTTCTTTTATTTTAACGTTTTTCCGTATTTTGTCCTTCTAATAATACAGTTATTACGTTGAATTTAACATGATTTTAGTTAGCTTTGAAATATTGACAAATGATTATTAATTCTAATTTCACATAAAAAGAGTTAATTGAATAAACTACACGTAGTTTGATTTTCGCCGTTTTTTATTTTTCTGAAATTAGAATTAATAATCATTTGTCAATATTGCGAAACTAACTAAAATCATGTTAGATTCAATGTAATAACTGTATTATTAGGAGGACAAAATACGAAAAAACGTAATAATAATAGAACCTTACATTAAATAAAAGTTTTAATAACTGAAACATGCGTTTTAATTCAAGCAAAAATTTTTCTTCTCTTGACATTTTTTCGTAAAATTAGAAATAAATTTTTTTTTCCTCTAGTAAACTCAATCCGGGGACATACTGTATATGGGGTCCCGTGGCTGCGTGCCTGAGTGTCTGGTCGCAAACCTGGGGTAGTCGACAGATATTTCCAATTTTAAATAGCACAAAAGTGACCCCTGTGGTGCACTCTCCACACCAGCTATGAGTGCCCGTGAGGTGACGCCTGGTAAGCGCCCACACGGTAAATTATATCGTCATCATTACCAATGTCTGCATGTGTGGTAGATACTGACACACCCAGAAATGGGTAATATGCCGTGATGATATATTCATTTATTTATTTTACTTATATAACTTAATATGAAAATGGCGAGAGGCCTTGTGCTGGCCACAACAGATTTTTTAAACTTATATACATACAGTTTTAAGGTCTAGTTTTCATAAAAATCACCCCTGTCCTAATTTATTTCTGTGGTGAAGGACCATGTTTTCGTCTTTCTCCACCACTGGCATCTTAAATCGCTGACAAGCGACCAATCAATCGATCACCTCCTGATCCGTTCTTAATTCGTTCAACGGTTAATTCTATTCGATCCCAACTTCCCAACACCATCACGCTAGACACTACCACATCACATGTATCATGCATCTCATATTGATGGCTGTATCCAAGTAGTGTTCGTTCTGAAGATCTCCGTATTCGTTCCCTGTCTGCCCGAAGACACGCAGATTGAATCTCGCGCTAAATGCACGATGATTAGCGGAGAAACACCTTAGGAATGCTTTTCATCCATATAGATTTTTTATTCGTGGGAAAATTATATCTTTGTGGGAACTCGATTGTCAAAAATTTATACAACAAAATGGGATTGAATGATAGGTTTTCGACTTTGAAGTAGAATGGAATTCAATTTGATACACCTTACGGGGAAGAAATTATTGTAAATGGATGTCGTTTCAAATGATGGTGGTTCAATAAATTCAGAATCCCTCAAGGACTATCGAATTCAGCAAAATAGCGAGGAATATTTTCAACCAGAGATAACAGGACATTTTTCTTCGATCAAAAATATTAATAGATTTGTATATGGAATTATTTCTACCTTCCGTTACCTTTAGGTAAAGAAGGTATTGTCTTTGGTCAAAAAATTTGGTGGTGAGTTTTTAGGGTCCAAGAAAATGATTTCACTAGTTATACAATGGTGTGTGTGTGTCTGTGTGTACTCCGACGATAACTCCAATACTATAATAGGCCCATAAACCAATTTTTTAAAATATTTTTAAATGAAAGTTCTTTAATTTTGATTTTTAAAGAAACTTATAGCTATCTTTCTCACACCCGTTTCTGCAGTAGGCTGCGCGAGAAAGATACCAATAGTGTGACGTCATCTGTACCCCAAGAAATAAATTCACAAAATCTCGCAAAGTAATTATTAAAAAAATGATTTTTTTTATCTTAATCGTTATTTATTGAGTAGTACTTTAAGGATAAAGTGTACATTTTATTATTCTTTCGTATTCCTCCTTCCATATGACGAGCTAGTTATAAATAAAATAAATAAATATATCATCACAGTATATTACCCATTTCTGGGTGTGCCAGTATCTACAACACATGTAGACATTGGTAATGATGACGATATATTTTACCGTGTAGGCGCTTACCAGGCGTCACCTCACGGGCACTCATAGTTGGTGTGGAGAGTGCACCACAGGGGTCACTTTTTGTGCCATTTAAAATTGGAAATATTTGGCGTCTGTTGGGATCGAACCCGGTTCCCCCAGGTTCGCGACCAGACACTCAGGCACGCGGCCACGGGAGCTAGTTACGTTTTGATTATAATTAGAAGTTCCCTTATTCAAAGTTTTTCTTGAAAAAACTCAGTTAAATATATTTTTTGACATTTTGTGTGATTTTCAATATGAAAGAATATCTTATTCTCTATATGGTTTGATTATACATTTTCCTTTATATTCAATTGATATAGAGTTAAAAAATTATATAGAGATTAACTTTCAAAAATTAGTCAGCTTTGCTATAATCATATTCAAAAAATTCTAATTGACAGATGTCAGTGTCAAATGCAATATACATAATGTACGTTTGTGTGGAATTTGTAAAAAAAATAGTATATGTTCGCGGTACAATTTTACTGGATATATAGAATCTTTTCCAAGGAACTTTTGGTATGGGATTTGTACAAAATACAAATTGATGATAGGTCTTTTGCTGGCCACAACAGATTTTTTTCCACTCATCAAATCCTGAAATTTTCACGTTTATAACGTGAAAATTTTGAATACCTGGTCTGCAACGTCAATTTTGTATTTACTTTAATTCGAAATATCTGGCGTCAGTCGGGATCGAACCCGGTTTCCCAGGTTCGCGACCAGACACTCAGGCACACGGCCACGGGACCTGCAATTCTCTGTGATATTTCCAACTCAATCAAAAACAAATAGTTCTTACTACAGAAAAAAAAATTGTATCGTCAAACTTATATTATGCTTCATAATAACTTCATAACGTTAACTAACAGAGCCGTTATTAATACGTCAATAATTGACTGGCTGTCGAATTGGAATTGTAAATAAAAACACGAAAACTTTCTCGAAACTTCTCCTGTCAATCATGTTGACCGACTGACCGCATCGTTTATGATTTTTTTTTTTTAGTAATTTGTATTAATGATGTCTCAAAAATGACAAAATATCCGGCATTTTTACCTCCCGCTATATAAGGGAGGTATAGGAATCGTGCTAAAAATCGCATATCGTGATTTCGGTAAATGACCACAATGATGTCTATGTAAGTATGTAATTATGTATGTATGTATGTATGTATGTATGTATGTATGTGTGTGTGTGTGTGTGTGTGTGTGTGTGTGTGTGTGTGTGTGTGTGTGTGTGTGTGCGCGTATTTGTGTGTTGGAGTCACAGTTTCTCAAATACTATACGACTTCGACAAAACAGATTTTTAACTCCCGCTACCCTAAGTAAGGGAGGTATAGGGATCGTGCTAAAAATCGCATATAGAGATTTTATTGAATAAGCACGTTTTGATGTCCTCAGAATCCGATTTTAACATTTTTACAATGATGTCTGTAGGTATGTATGTGTGTATGTGTGTCTGTGTATCTGTGTGTGTGGATCTTGTGGACACGATTACTCAAATACTATCAAGCAGAAAAATTTGAAATTTTGTATACCCATTCTATACTAATATGGGAAGTGCACGTTAGTTTTTAGTGTATATCGGATAACCGGAAGTATCATTTATACAAGCTTTTATAAGTTTTTCTTGTAAACAAATTATTGAATATAATTTTTTAGCAACTTTTACTAATTAAAATTGAATATAATGGTGCAATCTTCTATTCTACGATAATAACATTTAGTAAATAACTCTAAATAATTTTAAATATGAATATATAATATAATTTATTTTCAATCACCTAGAATATGCGTCAAACAAAAACATAATTTTAATGACAGTTTTGACATATTTAAACAAATGTCACTGACAGGAAGCAATTATATTAAAATTAATAATGAAACAGTGTTAAGGAGAATATAATAGTAAAATATTTAATTAAGGTTTGTAAAAATAATATATTTTCCATCATACATAAATGTTAGATGTACAGGATGATCTGTTTTAAATTTGCTAATTGCTATTTTTGCAGCACTATAAATTAATATTAATTTACAACTACACATTTACGAAATGGATCATGTACGGCGAAGAATTTACAAAGATTGCGTTTTAGAGCACCTAGAAGATGATGCTGATTTTTATAAGAATGTATGTGTGTGACGATTTTTCCTTAAAGCCTATTAAAATATGATCCAAAACTTCTCAAATTTGGTATTTAAAACTCATATATAATTTGAAACAACATATTAGATTTTAACTATATATGATAAATCGGATGTAGTACTTAATTTGGAGCTCTAACAGATTTTTTAGGAAAAACAAAAAACAATCCAAAATTTCGTATTACAGACTTTTCTATTTATTGAACAACAAATTAGATTTTATTTACAAACGATTAACCGGAAATGATACTTTACTTAAAACTCACTATTTTAAACATGGAATTGGCGGGAGGTTATGTGTTGGCCACATCAGATTTTTTTTTGTGTGAAAAGTATGGAATGAAAATAAGTATACAAAAATAAAAAGTAATGAGGATAAATCAAGAAGAAGATCTGGTACAAAAATGGTTAATTAACTAAATTTTCTTACAACATCCTATACAAAAATCCTATCACATTACTTCCTTGTCCAACTTCCAACCTTTTGTAATTTATTCCGTGTCACTGTTATGACACTTGAGGTCAGCGGGGGTGTGCTGCCACCTGACACGCTGACACATGGCGTGACACTCCCTCCGAGCTTGCTAATGTCGTGTTGACAACACCAGCGCCACCCCGGCGCTGCGGTCACGTGGGGAACCATGTGTGAGTGCGGACATCGCATCCGGTGACCAAGTGAGAAGTGGAGATTGTTAGATGACCCATTGACAGATTCAGAGAGGAAGATTGCCAATGAAGAGGGTGGTCCTTTAAGTGTGGATTTCATTCATAAGAACTGGGGAATTTGTTAAAGGAAAATCTAAAGTTTTAAAAGTGTTTTTGGACGTCTTGGCTAAAGCTCATCCTTGAAAGATTCACAACAAAAACGAAATTGAACATTGTCAGTTATTTTAAAAGAGCCATTTTGACATCTTTTAAAGAACTACAAGCAAGCACGCCGTAGTATATTGTATTGCACTTCGCTATCGAACCGTCGTTTTATAACAAAAAAATCTGTTGTGGCCAGCACAAAACCTTTCGTCAATTCAATGTATTTGTACAAATCAGATACCAAAAGTTCCTTGGAAAAGATTCTATATAACACGAACACACTATTTTTTTACAAATTCCATATTGCAAGTTCCTTTGAAAAGATTCTATAAATCCAATATAATTATAACACGAATGTACATTCTGTAAATTGTACTTCACACTTCCTCATTCCTATCCAACGCATCTTTTTCACACAGTTATTCCTCTCTCAAATATTCTGCTACACAGTCCTTCCATCTTCTCTTTGGCCTTCCTCGTACTCCCGGCATTGAAACTGCAAGTCACTTGCGAAGGACATTCTGTCACTTATGTTACTTTCTGATCCTATACTTTCCATTTTGGTTTTGCACTTGACACTGACATCTGTCAATTAGAATTTTTACAAAGCAGACTAATTTTTGAAAGTTAACCTCTCTTAATCTCTTTATAACTTTATATTTATTGAATATGAAGTAAAATGTATAACCAAATCGTACAGAGAAGATTTTCTTTCATATTAATGATCATAAAATGTCGAAAAATGATATTTAACTGCGTTTTTTTCCAGAAAAACTGTTAAGATCATCAAATAAGGGTATTTCCGGTTGATCAATTATAACCAAAATCTAATCAGCTCTTCATATGGTTGTAAAGAAGAGGAATACGAAAGAATAATAATTTTTAGAATTATAGTTTTGGAGTTATCGTCGGAGAAAAATTTGTCACACGGACACACAGACACACACACAGACAGACACACACACGGACACACGGACACACACACACGGACACACATACAGACATCAATGTAAAATTAGTAAAATCGTATTCTAAGGATCTTAAAACGTGCTTATTCATTAAAAACTCACCACCGAATTTTTTGACCAAAGACAATTCCTTCCTTTTGACGGAAGATAAAAATTATAGAACTTAACACAAATATTGTTTTTCTCGTATTATATTATCTATTATCTATCTATTTTTCATTGTATGAGGAAGTTCCTAAATGTCGGAGATTCTTCCAATTCATTAACAAGATTGGCGGTATTTCTGATGGATATATGCATTTTACCTACAATTTTAAATATTTAATTAATAAAACAATAAGGGCCGGTTTTATAAAAAAATTTAAGCTTCACTTAAAATTTAGTTGTCAAGTAAATTTATTGAAATGAACAAACTTGAAGAATTATATATGAGTATACATGTGATAATTTTATTGTATTTATAGAATATTTTCCAAGGAACTTTCTGTATGGAATTTGTAAAAAATTGTATTATGTTCGTGTTACAATTTTACTGGATATATAGAATCTTTTCCAATAAACTTTTGGTATGGGACTTGTACAAAATACATCAAATTAACGGAAGGTCTTGTGCTGGCCACAACAGATTTTTACCTTCCGTCACCTTTAGGTAAGGACAAATTTTTCTCCGACGATAACTCCAATACTACAATTCTAAAAATTATAATTCTTTCGTATTCCTCTTCTGTACATCCATATGAAGAGTTGATTAGATTTTGGTTATAATTGATCCACCGGAAGTACCCTTATTTGAAGTTTTTAACAGTTTTTCTTAAAAAAACGCAGTTAAATATTATTTTTTGACATTTTGTTATTATATATATATTAAAGAAAATACTCTTCTTTATACAGTTTGATTATACATTTTCCTTCATATTCAATAGATGTAAATTTAAAGCATTATAAAGAAATTAATTTTCAAAAATTAGTTAGCTTTGTTATTTATCATGGAAAGAGCTGACATAATTATTCAAAAAAATTTAATTGACAGATGTCAGTTGCAAGTGCAACAAAAATATGGAAAAAAAAGTATAGGATCTAAAATTGGTATGTTATAGTGTTGCTCGCAAGTGACACGCAGAGAAAGGCCAAAGAGAAGATGGAAGGACATTACTTAGTGTACTTTATGTTATAATTTTATTGGATTTATAGAACCTTTTCAAATGAACTTTTGGTATGGAATTTGAAAAAAATAGTATGTGTTTTTACATGATATTATATAGAATCTGTTCCAAGGACCTTTTGGTATGGGATTTGTACAAAATACATCAAATTAACGGAAGGTCTTGTGCTGGCCACAACAGATTTTTACCTTCCGTCAAAAGGAAGGTATTGTTTTTGGTCAAAAAATTCGGTTGTGAGTTTTCAATGAATAAGCACGTTTTAAGATCCTTAGAATACGATTTTACTAATTTTACATTGATGTCTGTATGTGTGTGTGTGTGTCTGTGTGTGTGTCTGTGTGTGTGTCTGTCTGTGTGTGTGTCTGTGTGTCCGTGTGTGTGTGTGTGACAAATTTTTCTCCGACGGTAACTCCAAAACTACAATTCTAAAAATTATGATTCTTTCGTATTCCTCTTCTTTACAACCATATGAAGAGCTGATTAGATTTTGGTTATAATTGGTCAACCGGAAGTACCCTTATTTGAAGATCTTAACAGTTTTTCTGGAAAAAACCCAGTTAAATATCATTTTTCAACATTTTATGATCATTAATATGAAAGAAAATTTTATTCTCTGTAAGATTTGATTATACATTTTCCTTCATATTCAATAAATATAAAGTTATAGAGAGATTAACAGAGGTTAACTTTCAAAAATCAGTCTGCTTTGAAAAAAATATGGAAACAGCAGATATGTATATTCAAAAAATTCTAATTGACAGATGTCAGTATCAAGTGCAAAACCAAAGTGGAAAGTATATGACCTGAAAGTGATGTAAGTGACAGAGTGTCCCTCGCCAGTGACTTGCATTTGCGGCCTCGCCTCAAGATAGGAACTTATAATGCCAGAAGTACGAGAAAGGCAAAAGAGAAGATGGAAGGACTGTATAGCAGAAGATTTGAGAGAGAAAGACCTATGTCACGAAGGTGCTTTGGACAGGAATGAGTAGAAAAGAAGAGTAAGAAACAGCGACTTCTAATAAAATAGGGAAAAGTTGAAGTAGGAGGAAGTGTTAAGTGCAATACATAATGTACGTTCGTATTCGTTTTAAAATTTTATTAGATTTTAGAATCTTTTCAAAGGAACTTTCAGTATGGTTATGTAAAAAATCGTGTGTTCTTGTTACAATGATACAGGATATATAGAATCTTTTTCAAGGAACTTTTGGTATAGGATATGTACAAAATACATCAAATTGACGGAAGGTTTTGTGCTGGCCACAACAGATTTTTTTTTATAAAATCGAATGAAGCCATTCGAACGTGCGATGTGTATCTCCGTCTCCTCTATGTATTTGGTTGTGGGTTTCTATCTAGTTAACGTGTTTAGTTTTTATAGTCTTGGAGGCGTCGATCATGGTAAGATTAATTAAATTATAGTCGGAAAACGAGTCTGTTTACTCGTGTATTAGCGCGAAGAAAAGACACGTTATCATCACGGCCATTGGCTCACAAAGCATCCGAGACTCCGTCTCGATCAATCACTCGGTAAAGGGTTGTTTTCATTAGCAGCTTCATTATCCCCAGGTAATTAGTGCGGTTCCGACGGTGAAAATACGCCAAGTCATAACACAACACTCACTAATCGATGATAAAACTCATTTCGCCTAATGAAACCCAGGTTGGATGGAGATTCAATCTACAGAACTCAAATTAAAAGTGACACGTCAAATAATCAAGTTGGTCCTACAAAGTAGGACAAAGAGGAAACAATCTCTAAAGCAAAATAACTGAAAATGGACAAAAATCGCAAAAATCTAAAGAATAAAGAATAAAGCGCCATAATGTCATCTGCAAGAAATTAGCTAGCGAGCTTAAGGCAAAGGGGTGGAGTGTCTAAGAGGAGCCACACTATATAACTTCTGTAGGTCTACGGAAGCCAGACCTAGTTTGTAGCAAAGGAGAAAAGTGTATTATTGTTGATCCTCAAATAGTATCAGCTACAGAAAATTTATCAGAGGCACATAAGATTAAAACAAAAAAATATGGACGTAATTTCTGCTGTTTCGCGGCAATGCAAAGTGAATCCAGAAATTAAGACAACTTCTTGTACCATTTCATGGCGTGGCGTTTGGTACAAGAAATCACATATGGATTTACGAGCCATGGGTCTCAGCGACAAATTCTTGGCGAGTCTTACGACGCGAGTCTTGCAGGGCTCCTACACCAACTAGACTCGTTTCATTAACTCAACCATGATGTTGCACCAGGTCACTAGACAGGGAGTCGGATGACTTTTCTGCGCAATGTGGAGGTCGCTCACCGCCTCGACTTATTATATATTGTATTATATATGCCAACTTTGTATCAAGTCAAAAGAGTGAAAATAAATAAACATGTACCCCTTACGGTTTTTTTTTCAGGTTTTGGCTATTTTCAGGGCTTTTCGAGCTTTTACTCATAAACAATGAACCGGTTGGACAAATATTATGAAAATTGCTATACTTATGTTTTTTTGTTCGTAGAATCGAATGGTGATGTCGCCAAATTCATATCTCGGCCCATTTTTGAGTTAATACCCAAACATGGGCAGTTTTGAGCAAAACTTTAAATCTAAATATCTCGAGAACGAAACGAGATATAGACTTGCGGTTTCAAAATTTGGAATCAGCGTATTGATAAGTATCTGGATACATAAAAACTAGATTTTTGAAAATTTTGAAGTTTTTATCTAAATGTGGGGTATATTGACTTTTGGGGCAATAATTCAAAAATGGGTAGAGATATATACTTGGTAGTAATATTATTTGATTGTAAAGAGAATGTTACGTAAGTGTACGCATTTTTAGAGTATTTGAACAACTGTGTGAATTTTTAGAAATAAAAGTATTAGGTTATATGCATAGTGTGCTCCTGCAAAACCCTAAAATCTAATTAATAAAATCCTAAATAATCACTAGGGCATATAAATTTAGAATTTAGATATTAGGGTGATAAAAGTGTACATCGGACACAGCCTAAATCATAGTTTTACCACAGAATAAACATTTATACAGAAGCGACAGTCAGAGAGAGAAACGAAAATTAGAGAGAGAAAGAGTATGCCAACAAATTTAAAGGGCTTATCGGATAAAATCGGATTGTTTCGGCAATCTTCGTATCTTACGATTCTTTGTTCTTTTCATTATCTCGACGAGAACATTTTCTGTTATGGGCCAATAATAAAAGTACATTGAGAAACACAAATTGATTTCTAAATAAGAACAAACGTGTTATTTTTTCAACAAACGATAGGAAAAATCGTTATCATAAAGAAAATCATTATATTTCACATATTCTAGAGGAGCTATTGTCTCAGTTTGTCACGCCCATGTATTTTAGGGTTATTGCTAATTCAAACAAACCAAACACGTCTTCTCACTTTTAACATATGTCATTTTGTGAACTTTGTGAATTTTAAAAATGGTGTTAGTTACTAATAAAATGGAAAAAAAACGAAGAAGGTAGAAACGGGAGGACTTGTTTGTTCATATAAAGACTGTATAAGTAGATTAAAAAATGGAGAAAGGGAAATGTTTTTTTCGTTTCCTAAAGATCCAGAAATGTAAGTTATGTAAAACGACTACCATATCATGTAAAATGTATATTCATTTAATAAATATAGGTGTAAAATGTGACTCAAGGAATGTAGAAGAGAAGATTTAATGGAGAAGGATGTGAGACATATTCATCGAGTCTGACGTTTGTGTTTCCTACGTCAAAGATATAAAAAATTCTGCAAAGAATTTGTAAAATTCAGGTATTTGTTTAATAAAAACATAATTATGTGTTTATTTTATATGATTTCTTTTTAATTCGTTATTAAAATTAAAATTTTAGTACTTTTATGTTCTAATTTTATTTTATCATTTAAAACAATTTAAATTTCGCGCGTAAATTTGCCAACAAATTTAAAGTTCAAGGTCAAAAACGTAAAATCGCAACAACAATGGTACCGACAAGGAGTGTCGCTTCTGTATAATCTATTCTGTGGTTTTACTTCAATTATTTATTTTCAAAATATGTATATAGATATTAATAAAATTCCATACACAATAAAACATAGCAAGCTATGAAAACAATTTTATTTCCTTAAAACAAAATCCCAAAATGCTAGATGTAAAATAATTTAACCTGCTAAGCTGTCATGTAGAATGAAAAGAATCCGCGTTACAAAATATTCATCACCTTACATCATTTTAAATTGTTTTTAAATTAGCAAGTACATTAACTTTAGCATTTAGCATGCTGGCGGCTTGTTAAAGGTCGCCCCAGCATATACTTAACACTGTTTCATCCAAAAACAATTGACAATAGCGGTGTGTGGCTACATTAGCATAAAACACCAGCGCATCGTGAAAGTTTTGAAAGTCATATTGATTTAGAAGACTGCATTCAGACTGATCGGCGATTGTCTCTTGTCTTAGTGAAAATCGCTACTACGTGTGAAATTGATTTATGTAAGTTTGTTGAATTTTCTCTCAAGTCGTAAATTGCAAAAAGGCTTAAAAGTATTTACTTAACGTCTCCGCATATTATGCTAAATGAAATTATTGTTTTCTTAATTGTTTGAATTTAATTACTTCTTGTTTATAAATATTAAAAAGTTTTATAGTTTGCTTATTACTTTTGCAATTTATTTGCTTAGTATTTTGCGAAAAATTTCTAATCGCTTTCATCACTTCGTACTAAAAGATTTCAGTATATTTTACTTCAAACAACATGTCAAAAATACCATAGAAAGTAGTACAAAATTCATTAATTATTACTATATATATTTTTATATTTTTTAATTCATTCGAGATTCTTAAAATTTATTGATGAGATTGACGGTATTTCTGAAAGGTATTTGTAATATTCTTATGTATCTATAATAATAAATATATAATTAATAATAAAATAAGAAATATTACGTGTACTTCCCAGAAAAAGCCTTCACTAGTGTTTATGGTTTTTTGACACAGACATTTATCTGTTAATTATAAGCATTTAGGAATAATACTACCTTTTTACCTCCCGCTACCCTTGGTAAGGGAGGTATAGGGATCGTGCTAAAAATCACATATCGAGATTTTAGTAAATGACCACGTTTTAAGGTCCCTAGAATCCAATTTTAACATTTTCACGATGATGTCTGTATGTGTGTATGTTTGTGTTTGTGTGTGTGTGTATGTGTGTGTGTGTGTGTGCACTCTAACTCAAATACTATCATTCAGAAAATTCTGAAACCTTGTATTACACATAATGGTTTTTCTTCAAAAAATACCATTTTACAGATAAATTTAAAAATCATTTTTTTTTTAATCCCGAAGCCTAAGATAAACACAATTCCTATGTTACACAGTTTATTTTTCAAATGAATGTAACTGACAGGTAAACGTTATTGTGAAAAAACTAATCACTTCAAATTAATAATACAGGGTGTCTCAGGACGAGCTTACGCTATCTATATTTTAAATACTATTTAATATAATTTAACGAAATTTGGTATCTAGGGGTTATCCAACATGCCCGTTTTAACTAAAATATTTTCAAAGCAGTAGCACTTCCGGTTACATATGAAGCAATAAAAACATTTTACTCATGATCAACTACTTCCGGCGTTATGCAACTTTTTTTGATTTTTTGTCTGAAATCCGGCACATTTTCAAAACTCTGTACCTATATCGGGAACGAGATCGAATTTTTATAATCTGAAAAAAGCCTTTTATAAAGGAGACTTTAAGCTACATTATCCATAGAATGAGGCCCGCGGGCTATAAAATGACGTTTATGTCAAAGAAATTCGTGTATAATTGTCAAATTATGATACGTCCGTGCATAATAAAAATTTTAAATGTATCGGATAGTTGACAGTGACATTTGAAAATTTAAATTTAGGTACGTATATTTACAATTTTTTATTAAAATGGTTGTTGTTTCCCTTATCCATGTACTTTTATTTCTTACATTATCCATAAAGAATAATCTAACATTTCAATAACTCAAAATCCTATTAACTGTCAGGCCCCAGCTCTGACATAACCTATTCGTATTTATTGTCAAAATGATATATCAAGTAGTATCCACTTTGACCTGGTGTTGTGTAAACTGTAGAATAAAAAAATCCCCAGAATTGTATTGCCAACCGCAAAATTTCTTTTTGATTACTCTGAATTATACACTGTAAATTTCTGATTATTTCCATGTATGTCTAGGGTAAAATTTTCACTAATCTACGCCCCTGTTGGTCGTTTTAATTACAGCTCAGTAATTGAATTAGTCTTGGAGTGACGTCACGAGTGCAGTTTTATTACATACCTAGTGTACCTAACCTTAATATTGTACCTTATCTCCCTTCGTGTGTTATCGTTTACACTCGGGTAACTTCAAAAGGATGCGTGATGCAGTTGTTTACTTTTCATTTTAATTTGAAATGGACTGTTATATTTCTTTGCAAAGGTTGTAAAATTTTATTATTTTTACGTGACATGTACTTGCTGAAAGTACATTTTCCCCTATTGTGAAAATTTTTATGTGCCTGTTAAATAACAGTGGCAAAAACGGTAATGAAGTCATCGTTTTTTCCAAAACTAAGAATAGTAGTTACTTACTGATTAACAACTTTTCAAAAGAGCTGATTCGCTTTGCAGATAAATGTATTTCACTTTAAACAAATTAACGATATTTCTTAGCATTGTAGTAGTTCTAGTAGTGATATAAAATTTATAAAGTATGGCATTTTTACCTCCCGCTACCCTAGGTAAGGAGGGTATAGGGATTGTGCTAAAAATCGCATAGAGATTTTAATGAATAAGCACGTTTTGACCCCAGAATCCGATTTCAACATTTCTGGGTATGTATGTGTGTATGTATGTATGTATGTATGTATGTATGTATGTATGTATGTATGTATGTATGTATGTATGTATGTATGTATGTATGTATGTATGTATGTATGTATGTATGTATGTATGTATGTAGGTATGTATGTATGTATGTATGTATGTATGTATGTATGTATGTATGTATGTATGTATGTATGTATGTATGTATGTATGTATGTATGTATGTATGTATGTATGTATGTATGTATGTATGTATGTATGTATGTATGTATGTATGTATGTATGTATGTATGTAGGTATGTATGTATGTATGTATGTATGTATGTATGTGTGTGTGTATGGATCTCGTGGACACGATTACTTAAATACTATCAAACAGAAAATTTTAAAATTTTGTATTCTATACTAATGTGGGAAGAGCTCATTAGTTTTTAGGGTATATCGGATACCCGAACATATCACTTATACAAGCTTCTATTAGTTTTATTGAAAAAAATAAATTGAATATAATTTTTCAGCAACTTTTACGAAAAAAATCTGATGTGGCCAACACAAAACCTCCCGCTATTTAATTTTTATTAATTTAAATACATACCTACGTATTTAATAACGCTGCAAACTGTTCTATTGCAGAAAACTATTGCTATATTTACTATTTTCTTTTTAAAATGTCACTGTTATTAATTTGAAGTGATTAGTTTTTTGACACTGACATTTACTGTCAGTTACATTCATTTGAAATATGAACTGTGTAACAAAGGAATTGTATTTATCTTAGGCTTCGTGACTAATGAATAAAATTATTTTAAATTTATCTGTAAAATATATAGAAAAAGTATTACTGTATTCCTGTTGAAAATTCAATAATCTTTAATTTTCATTAGACATAAAATGTGAAAAAATGGCATTTAATGGTATTTTTTGAAGAAAAACCATTATGAGCTTCAGGTAAAGTGCCATTTCCGGTTATCCGATTTACACCAAAATCTAATGGCTTCTTTTCATATTAGAATAGGATAGGAATGCAATGTTTCAGAATTTTCTGAATGATAATATTTGAGTTAGAGCGAAGACAAAATCCCTACACATACACACACACACACATACATACATACACACATACATACACACATACAGACATCATCGTGAAAATGTTAAAATTGGATTGTAGGGACCTTAAAACGTGGTCATTTACTAAAATCTCGATATGTAAATTTTAGTACGATCCCTATACCTCTCTTACCAAGGGTAGCGGGAGGTAAAAAAATTGAATGTAATGGTACAAACTTCAATTTTGCGGTACCTAATAGTATTCAGTAAATAACTTCAAATAACTTTAAATATAAATTTATAAAATAATTTATTTTTTTACGTCTGTTTTTTTCATTAAATGGATTTATAAAGTATGTCTTTTTTAACACAATAATAACGCTACGGAGTGAAATAATGAAACGTTACGGCACTATTTTTCACACTTTTATTGCAGACGTAAAAAAAATTGTATGCAACTCGAGTAAAATTATCTTATTTCACTCATAAGATTTGACGAACTCGCAAGGCTCGTTCGGTCAAACTTTCTTATTCGAGAAATAAAACTATATTTTATACACTAGTTGCATAAATAACTATTTATATATCATCTTGACTATATGTCAAACAAAAACAATACTTTAATACCAATTTTGACATATTTAAACAAATGTCATTGTCAAGAAGCAATTACATTAATAATGAAACCGTGTTAAGGAGAATATAGTAGTAATATATTTTATTCTAACGAAATTAAGGTTTGTAAAAATAATATAACACGCGCACATCATCGTGAAAATGTTAAAATAGGATTCTAGGAGCCTTAAAACATGCTCAGTTACTAAAATTTTGATATGCGATTTTTAGCACGATCCCTATACCTTCCTTACCAAGAATAGCGGGAAGTAAAAATTGGTGAACGTTTCTGTAATCAGGGCATTATTGTTACGAGTATAATATTTGCAGCTTCACAAATATTAGACAGGGTATTGGAAAAATCGTTGCCGCTACGAAAATCACTATCGTGAAAATATTTGAAATTTGTGTTAATTACTGAGCAATTTATTATGCCAGACATTGCGTTCATAATTCATTAATTCTTCTCGTTTTTATTGTACTATAAATGATTGCTTTATTAATTAATTAAGTAAACAAAAGAAAACTTTATAATTGATGATAAATTATGTGATATTAATTGAACATGCTTTTACAGTTAACTTTATTATAGCGAATTTAATTTTACGCTTGACTTGGACATAAACAATAAGTACTTTTTCCTTCAGTGTTTCCAGCTATTCATCACAATTCCAAGAACAAATTAGTGCAAAGAACTCGAAGAGAACAGAGAAAAAGATAAGACAATCAGTTTTTTCCCTTATGATCGTACGGCGTTTATGTAACAATTAAAAATTTATTAAAGATACAAGAAACAATTTATATGATACACTCAACGAATACTTCTTTCTCTGTTAGTTAAAATAAAGTTTAAGAACTGGAAAGTACCGTTTCTATGTTAAGTGTTTTAAACGTTTTATGTCATTGTATATTTTCCTTAAAGACAAGAATAATTAACAATAAGTTATATCTATTTTCACATAAAATTTATGATTACAAAACGGTTTTGTCATTACATATATTACTGTAAATTTCTCATTTTTTCTTCATTACTCCTTTGTCAATATTATACATAACATGTATCACGATACTCTTGTTTAAGGGAAGTATATTGAATTTGTTAATTACATCAACAATAACATAGCTAAGACTTTAACACTCATATTTAATATAGGGCTATAATGGCTATTTTTTCTATACGACGAAAAATATATTACATCCGAGGTGGGAGACGTTTCATTACAGCCGAGGGCTTACGTATATTACCGAGAGGCGAAGCCTCGAGGTGAGATAATGCGCGAGGCTGTTATGAAACTCCCACCGAGGTTATGTATACTATTTTATTCACAATCATCCTCATTTGAAATCAATAATTTTCAAAATAAATCAATGAATTATAACCTTTAATTTTATTAATATTTTGACAGCTGTCTTAAAAATTTGTTTAGCCTACTTAATTATGAGGATCTACGGCAATGTTGCTAGGCAACCCCTACATAAACATTCCAACCCAAGAGATGGAAGTGAAATTTGTTATTTCCAACCCAAGAGATTGTCATTAAAGTTAGGAATGACGTATTTTCCAACCTCCAAAAGGTTAGGAATCTGTATATTACTATAATGATTGTGAATAAAATTTTTTTTTGGTACTTTGAGGAAAAAAATCGTGCTTTTTGTGCTTTAAGTAGTAGTAAGTAGAATGACATATTTCCCAACCTCCAAAAGGTGAGGAATTGGTATATTACTATAATGTCTGTGAATAAAATAATATACATATTTAAAAATACAGGTTATGGGCCTACAGTTTGACGTTTCATGCAGAAAAAATTAGATTACATGCCTACGTGATATTTACTGTTTACTTTTTAACCTCTCGCTAAAAGAGGTATTGGAATCATGATAAAAATCGCATATCCAGATTTTAGTGGATAAGCACATTTTAAGGTCCCTAGAATCTGATTATAATATTTTTACGAAAGTTCGTGTGTGTGTGTGTGGATATTGAAAAAATACTATAAGACTTAAGGCATATTTAACTACGGTTTCCTCAATCTGACATTACTGGGAAGGGCTGATTAGATTTTGGTAACAATTGAACAACCGGAAGTAGTAGTTTCTAAGATAAATTCTTCTAAATATATTTTTTTGTAAATTTTTGTTATGACAAATATTGAAGATCAAAATTCTCCATCTAATACACTTAAAATTTTTATTATATCTTAGTTTTAGAGATAAAGACATTATAATATATATATATATATATATATATATATATATATATATATATATATATATATAATATTCCAATCGCAGAGGCTAATACCCGAAACAGACGACAAAAATTAATGATCATTAACGGTTCGATATATAATGCACACGTGAACTTGAGACTATTGATAGATGTCTATTTACAAACCAGAAAATATTGACTGTAGTTAGTACTTGTTACTTATTGTTTTGTACTGTATGAATACAATACAATAAGTAGCACGACCTTACTACATTCAATATTTTCTGATTTGTTAATAGACGCAATTTTGACATCTGTCAATAGTCTCAAGTTCACGTGAGCACACTATATCTAACCGTTAATGATCATTAATTTTTGTCGTCTGTCTCGGTTATAAGGCACTAAGGAAACCACTTGACAAATTCAAATGTTTATAACATAGTTTGTAAATGACATATGTCAGTGTCAGAAATCAACAGTTTTAGGAAGTATATTTAATCTTTCTTATTGTTTTAATAATTAAATATTTGAATTATAGGTAAAATGCATATATCTACCAGAAATACCGCCAATCTGATTAATAAATTGGAAGAATCTCTGAAATTTAGGAATTTCCTCATTCAATGAGAAATAGATATAATTAGAATTATATATGTGTGCAGAAGACATGTTAAATACAATAAAAAACAATATTTGGGTAAAGTTCTGTAATATTTTGTTATAAAACGACGGTTCGATAGCGAAGTACAATACAATACTTATATAACCTAATATGGAAATGGCGAGAGGTCTTGTGCTGCCCACAACAGATTTTTTATATGATATATTTCTCTATCTCTAAATCTCTAAAAGATATAATAAAAAAGTTAAATGTATTGGATAACGATTTTTATATTCTATAATATTAGTAATAAACACAAATTTTCAAAATAAAATATTTAAATTTTTTTTTAGAATTGTTACCAAAATCTAATCAGCTCTTCCCAGGAATGTCAGATTGAGGAAACTGCAGTTAAATATTTTGTAAGTATTGGAGAAATCGTGGTTCCAACATCCACACATACACACACACACACATACACACACATACACATACACACACATACATACGCGGACATCATCGTAAAAATATTATAATCGGATTCTAGGGACTTTAAAACGTGCTTATTCACTAATCTAAATATGCGATTTTTTCCATGATTCCAATACCTCTCTGAACGAGAGGTAAAAATTGAGAATTGGGCCCTATTTTATATTAAAATAAATATTACAGAAAACACGTGTATTAGACATTTCTTGTATAAAGCAGTGTATGATGGAACGAACTGGTGTCAGAAACGAGTGAAGTAGCGTTTTTAATATGAGAATAATTTACATCATATTTACAGATGTAAGTCACGCGAGATGGGCCTTGATAGGGCGCCTCCCCAGTCACCCACGGTAGAACATCGGACTTTACCCTCCTCACCCCCCATGTGACAACATGGCCGCGGAGAGGTTATGTTTGTTTTCTTAACTAAATATAGGTTACAGTGTAGCAGTTATTCGTTATACATCGATAAGATTTATGATAATTTGTTGTTGGACAACAAATACAGATAAATGTAACTCTATTATAACGATAAATTGTTGATATAGATAGGATAATAGATAGTAGTGTATTTGAGTTAATTTATTATGACACGTTCTTCCAAAATTGTAATAGGAACACTCCTTAATTTGCATATGTGCATGTCATTTATCTTGTTCAATATTTTAATAATCCAAGGTTGAAATAAATGAACCGATTTGACTTTTAGTAATTTGTTTTAAATATTTAGATTTATTAGACGAAACTTGAAATACAGAAATAGTTTAATTTTAAATTTCATACCTATTTAGCGAGTCAACATCACACAACACAAGGTAAACGCAAGGAGCGAACCAGTAGCACGCGGTGACTTTCACCAGGACGCTTATAAACAAATCCTTTCTTCTGTTACACTCACCTGAAAGAAAAAAAAACATACGTCATTATTGTTATACAACACATACATACATACTATGGTAGAAATGAAATGGCAGAAGACTTGCGTCATCAAAAAATATCCCTAACGTAATGACGTCATATACTACTAAGTTTACATAGGATACTAATTTATAAGGCTCGAGCAGTCATGTTACTTTGTTGGTCTTTCTTGACAAGTTTAGGTTAGTGTTCTGTGTTGACAAGCAGATATGGGGACTCGTGACAGAATGACAGCTAGTAATATAAATGACAAATGTCATCATTTTTCATTCCAAATTTCATGACATTTTCCAATTTCAGGTGGTTTATCTTCTTACTAATGATTCGAGTTTGCGCAGTTATACGATTTTGTCAGCTGTTTTGTTAAAAATTAACCTTGTAATTTGGCGTCATTTTCTGTTATATATATGATTGACGAATTTTCATCTGAAGAGTCGTATGAATCGGGGGAATGAAAATTATTTAGAACAGTAATAGTAATCATGTACATACATAGATGTCAAATGTCAATATTTTTCATTCCAAATTTCATGTGTTTTATGTAACTCGCCAAATAAAGTCCACGCACCTGGTGACAAAGAAACCACGTGAACTTACAAAATCTTGATATTTTGAATTAAAATTTATGACATTTGTAAGTTATGTACATGATTACTAGCTGTCATTCTGAAACGGGTGCCCATATCTGCTTGAATAATTATAGAACAAACCGGGAAACCCGGTTCGATCCCGACAGACGCCTAATATTTCGAAGTGACCCTTGTGGTTCACTCTCCACACCAGCAATTCCTGCCCGTGTGGTGACGCCTGGTAAGCGCCCGCTCGGTACAAATATGTCATCATCATTACCGATATCTGCGATAAAGCAGATTGTGGCACACTCAGAAATAGGTAAATGCCGTGATGATAGATTTATTTATTTTTCTAACCAACAAATTGTCTTTACGTTCGTCTTTTCACATTGGGATATTCTATTCTGTCTCGCGGTAGCCTTTCGAGTTATCCAGCCCGTGAGTCGTATTGATTTTGCGTCTCCGTTGTCCGAAAGTCAGTCCCTAATTATTGCGTTTTAATACGGGGTTTTCTTATGTGCACGGTAGCGTGTTGCCCTATAATAACTCACCGCGTGTAATATTACGTTAACGAATACGAAAAGCGAACGAACGAAAATGTTAAATTATTCTCCATGCTTCGACTACGAAGGTACGGTTCTAGTATCAATGTTATGAATAACACATTTTGACTATTTCTTACACTGAGGATTCGTTTCTAACATTAAAGACAATCACTGTCATTCAGTAGACGAAGAACTATTAATTCAAACAAAGATATTCAGAATGGGGTCTTCACTAAACCTTAAAACTATATGTTAAGGTTTATCAAAACTTTAATAGATATTTATACACCAAGTGAGCTAAGATAATGTTTATTCATGAGAAAAAAAAATCTGTTGTGGCCAGCACAAGACCTCTCGCCATTTCCATATTAGGCTATATAAGTATTGTATTGCACTTCGCTTTCGAACCGTCGTTTTATAACAAAAAATTACAGAACTTTACCCAAATATTGTTTTTTATTGTATTTAACATGTCTTCTGCACACATATAATTCTAATTATATCTATTTTTCATTGTATGAGGAAGTTTCTAAATGTCACAAATTCTTCCAATTCATTAACCAGATTGGCGGTATTTCTGATGGATATATGCATATTACCTATAATTTCAAATATTTAATTAATAAAACAATAAGAAAGATTATTTGTACTTCCCAGAAAAAGCTAGCAGAATGTCACTAAAACAGTTTATTTTTGACACTGACATGTGTCAATTACAAACTATGTTATAAACATTGGAATTTGTCAACTGGTTTCCTTAGTGCCTTAGCCTCTGCGATTAGATTACTCTATATATTATAGTGTCCTTATCTCTAAATCTATACAAGATTTAATAAAAATTTTAAGTGTATTAGAGGAGAATTTTATGTTCTTCAATATTTAATAACAAAAATTTCCAAAAATTTATATTTAGAAGAATTTTTCTTTTCAGCTCTTCCCAGGAATGTCAGATTGAGGAATCCATAGTTAAACAGTTCTTAAGTCTTATACATACACACACATACACACACACATATACACATCCACACACAGACATCATTTTTAAAATGTTATAATCGGATTATAGGGACCTTAAATCGTGCTTATTCACTAAAATCTGAATATGCGAATTTTTGCATGAATCCAATACCTCTGTTAGCGAGAGTTAAAAAGTTTAGCTCACGAGCCCTTCGAGTGAATAATCATTCTTAGCTTTATACAATATTTTATTCAATTATGACGAAATAATAATAAAAACTATTATAATATATAATTTTGACAATATAAAAAACTAATCAGTTAGTAGGCTGTGCATGACAATCGTCGATGATAGACGTCAAGTCATCTATTTAAAAAGCTTTATTGTCTGTCATTTGTGCCGTGAAATATAATGAAAATGGCAGATAATGGGTGGGATTCTGTAACTCGTCCGTTATCAAACGGTACCGTTATCACTATGGTTACATGAAAGATCTCATTTTATTTGACAAGTATGACGTAAATCTACCAATCATCTTATAAAAAATACGTTTCTATAGTGATAACGGTACCGTTTGATAACGGACGAGTTACAGAATTACAGAATCCCACCTTTGTCTTAAGACAGCTTTTTAAAATTATATTTAAATTGAAATTCTTTTGCCAGAACCTAAATTGACATCTCAAATGACAGTTGTTAGGTATGTGCTTATTTTTGTGTAAAATATCTAACATTTACAAATCCTTGTTATGTTTAATTTTACTTTTGAGAGCTCTGATCACTTTCATAAGAATCTGTTGTTTATATCGTTATGTTTATGTATAATTTTATTTTTATTTTCGTGTGAATGGAGCTTTATACATCAACCTCATATGTTTTTGCCCTGAAGATGGCAGCAGTATATACCGCCAAAACTATGGTTTGAATTAAAATAAACAGAACATAACCTATAAGATAGTTTTTACTATATTTACATACTTTCTTATTTTTCTAATACTGATGCAAAACCTATAATGAGTTGAAAACAAGCATCCTATCTACTTCTAATGATGGTAACCCAAATCTTGGGTTAAGCACGCGTTGTATAGTTGTAGTATCGCTTACTAATTGTACTGGCTGATTGGCTGATTTGCGTGCCGTGTACAGCACCCAGTGCATGTGTGGTGCACACGCGAACACCCGGAGCGGCTCGGGTTACGCAGATTTGTTTCCAACTTCCTACGTTACCGACTCCGCAGAGTTGAGTTTGTTTCTTCCGGTAATGCCTAGAGTTGCCAAATTGGTTATTTGATAGTTTCAACCTGGTTAAATACCTTGGTTAGAGCGAAATGCAGATCGGGTTGTTACGTACAACGTAAATATGATTTAGAGATATCATAAACAGAACAGACTGAATATATCTAAGATCAGTTCTTTGATCCTTTCAAAATATAAGCGATTTACCTGGAATCTTTTCCAAGGTACTTTTTTATAGCATTTATCCATTTTTATTTCAATAAAAATTCACATAGTTATTATTGCCCTAAAAGTCAATATACCCCACATTTAGATAAAAACTTCAAAATTTTCAAAAATCTAATTTTTATGTATCCAGATACTTATCAATGCGCTGATTCCAAATTTTGAAACCGCAGGTCGATATCTCGTTTCGTTCTCGAGATATTTGGATTCAAAATTTTGCTCAAAACTGCCCATTTTTGGGTCATAACCCAAAAATGGGTCGAGATATGAATTTGGCGACATCACCATTCGATTCTACGGACAAAATTACATAAGTATAGCAATTTTCATAATTTTTGTCCAACCGGTTCATTTTTTATGAATAAAAGCTTGAAAACCCCTGAAAATGGCCAAAATCTGAAAAAATCGTAAGGGGTACACCTTAGATTTTTGCGATTTTTGGCTATTTTCAGTTATTTTGCTTTAGAGATTGTATGCGGTGTTCAAAAATTCTGAAAATTGCTGTACTTATGTATTTTTGCCCGTAGAATCGAATGGTGTTGTCGCCAAATTCATATCTCGACCCATTTTTGGGTTATTACCCAAAAATGGGCAGTTTTGTGCAAAACTTTGAATCTAAATATCTCGAGAACGAAAAGAGATATCGACCTGAGGTTTCAAAATTTGGAATCAGCGCATTGAGAAGTATCTAGATGCATAAAAATTAGATTCTTGAAAATTTTGAAGTTTTGATCTAAATGTGGGGTATATTGACTTTTGGGGCAATAATTCAAAAATGGGTAGAGATACAAGAAAAATTTTATTATATTCGTGTTATAATTTTACTGGATATATAGAAACTTTTCTAATGAACTTTTGGTATGGGATTTGTACAAAATACATCAAATTAACGGAAGGTCTTGTGCTGGACACAACTGAATTTTTTGACTTTTTACTCTTAAGTTGCTCTGAAAAAACCGGGCATAAATCACATACGAAGTCAAATAGGAAATTATTACTTAAATAAATAAATATATCATCACGGCATATTACCCATTTCTGAGTTTGCCAATCTGTGTTGTACACAGATTTCGGTAATGATGATGACATATTTCTACCGTACGGGCGTTTACCAGGCGTCACCTCACGGGCTCTCATTGCTGGCGTGGAGAGTGCACCACAGGGGTCACTTTTGTGCCATTTAAAATTGGAAATATTTGGCGCCGGTCGGAATCGAACCCGGTTCTCCAGGTTCGCGACCAGACACTCAGGCACGTGGCCACGGGACCCCATAAAAAAATCTGTTGTGGCTAGTACATGACCTCCCGCCAATTCCATATTTAAAATAGCAATGAGCTTTAAGTAACGTTTCACTTCCGATTGATCGTTTGTAAACAAAATCTACTTTGTTGTTCCAATAAATAGAAAAGTTTGTAATACGGAATTTTGGATTATATTTTATTGTTTTTTCTGAAATATCTGTTAGAGCTTCAAATTAAGTACTACATCCGATTTATCATATATAGTCAAAATCTAATATGTTGTTTCAAATTATATAAGAGTATTAAATACCAACTTTGCGAAGTTTTGGATCATTAATATATTTTAAAGAAAAATCGTCACACACACATTATTGTCAAAATCATCACCAACTTCCTTAAACGCAATCTGTGTAAATTCTTTGCCGTACATTATCCATTTCGTAAATGTGTAGTTGCAAACTATTATTTGACACTTTGAAATCACGTTCTTATTGAGAACTGTTTGATATATAATGCTGCAAACATCAAACTTAAATCGAATTATCTTGTATATCTAATATTTATGTATGATGCAAAATATATTATTTTTACAAACCTTAATTTCATTACAATCATATTTAAACTACTAAATTCGTCTTAACATGGTTTCATTATTAATTTTAATGAAAATTGCTTCGTGACAGTGACATTTGTTTAAATATGTCAAACTTGTTATTACAGTATTGTTTTTGTTTGACGCAGAGGCAAAGTGATGTACAAAAATAAATTATTTTATAATATAATATAAAGTTATTTCAAGTTATTTACTAAATGCTATTATCATAGAATTGAATATTGTGCCATTATATTCAATTTGTATTGGTAAAATGTTAAAATCGGAATCTGGGGACATCAAAACGTGCTTATTCACTAAAATCTCTCTATGTGATTTTTAGCACGATCCCTATACCTCCCTTACCTAAGGTAGCGGGAGGTAAAAATTATTACTTTTTGAATGAAATAAAAATAGGTACTCGTTATTTTTTTATCAAACCTTCAATACTTTAGTACGCCGGGCGTCTATCGCGGTAGAATCCAATAAATAGACCTCCTTAGTCATCTCAGCATCCACTCACATTCAAATATCCGGCTTGGGGCAATAAATCGTTGGGTTCGTAGTGACTTACCGCTAACCTCGGATCGGTCACCTCATCAGGGGTAATTGAAAAGAACAACTTGGGCGCAATAAAACCAACAAATACACGCGTAATCCAGATTAAAGCGCTCTGCGATCTGTCCGCGTAATCGTGAGTTATGGGGGCGCGTAAATCAGCCCCCGCGCCCGCCCCAAGTGATGAACGCGGGGAATTTGTCACCATTATGTTGCCTCAACTGAATCGGAAGTGGAACTGCAAACATTGTTGCCTGTTGCCCAACGCGTCTCTAAATGTCAATGAATGTTTCAGAATTTGTTGGTTTTTTGTTGCGGTATTTCAAAAAATTTAATGAGCTAAAACTATACGTTGATACTTAAATTTTAAATTGTTTCAGGCTCATAATTATCACATTTTCAACAAATAGACACTTGCAAAATTGGCGTCACTGCAAGAGAGAGATAGAAGATCATGCATCCAAACAAACCTCCCCTCGTTGTCTTGCGTCCCGTTCCCTGTTCCTATCTGTCATTGTGTTCGCATCTGTTATTCAGTGTTAAACCTAATTCTTTATTGTGATTTGTACGTTGTGTTTAATACAACTGAGTTTCAAACCAGAATATGTGTCTGGGGCAACTTTTTACCTTCCGTCACCTTTAGGTAAGGAAGGTATTGTCTTTGGTCAAAAAATTCGGTGTTGAGTTTTTAATGACTAAGCACGTTTTAGGGTCCCTACAATACAAATTTACTATTTTTAAGATGATGTCTGTATGTATGTGTGTGTGTGTATGCGCGTGTGTGCGTGTGTCCGTGTGTGTGTGTGTATGTGTGTCCGTGTGTGACAAATTTTTCTCCGACGATAACTACAATACTACAATTCTAAAAATTATAATTCTTTCGTATTCCTCTTCTGTACATCCATATGAAGAGTTGATTAGATTTTGGTTATAATCGATCCACCGGAAGTACCCTTTTTTGAAGTTTTTAACAGTTTTTCTTAAAAAAACGCAGTTAAATATTACTTTTTGACATTTTGTTATTATGTATATTAAAGAAAATACTCTTCTCTATACGGTTTAATTATATATTTTCCTTCATATTAAATAGATGTAAATTTAAAGCATTATAAAGAAATTAATTTTCAAAAATTAGTCTGCTTTGCAATTTATTATGGAAACATCTGAGATAATTATTCAAAAAAAATTAATTGACAGATGTCAGTTGCAAGTGCAAAACCAAATATGAAAAGTATAGGATCTAAAATTGGTATGTCATATTGTTACTCGCAAGTGACATGCAGAGAAAGGCCAAAGAGAAGATGGAAGGACATTACTTAGTGTAGTTTATGTTATAATTTTATTGGATTTAAAGAACCTTTTCAAATGAACTTTTAGTATGGAATTTGTAAAAAACAGTATGTGTTCGTGTTCGATTTTACATGATATTATATAGAATCTGTTCCAAGGACCTTTTGGTATGGGTTTTGTACAAAATACATCGAATTGACGGAAGGTCTTGTGCTGGCCACAACAGATTTTTTATTTGATAATATTGAAGATCATTCGATTATTCAAGTAAAACGTGGTAACCATAGCAACCTTGATATCTATGCTTTGCTGTTAGAGGCGCTCGTGCAAATTGCAATTTTGTAAGTGTCTATTATAAAACATACAGAAATATTTACAAATTTCTACAATAACTATTTGGGATATTGTTGAAAAATAATAAAATGGAAACTTTGTACTTATAGTACGACTCAATAAATAACAATTATATTTTTAACACTCGCTACCCTTGGTAAGGGAGGTATAGGGATCGTGCTAAAAATCACATATCGAGATTTTAGAAAATGACCACGTTTTAAGGTCCCTAGAATCCAATTTTAACATTTTCACGATGATGTCTGTATGTGTGTGTATGTGTGTATGTATCTGTGTGTATGTGTGTATGTATGCGTGTGTATGTGTGTATGTATGTGTTTGTGCATGTGTATTGATTTTGTCTTCGCCCTAACTCAAATATCATTCAGAAAATTCTGAAACCTTGTATTTAGACCCTATTCTAATATGAAAAGAAGCCATTAGATTTTGGTGTAAATCGGATAACTAGAAATGGCACTTTACCTGAAGCTCATAATGGTTTTTATGAAAATTAAAGACTATTGAATTTTCTACAGGAAAACAACACTTTTTCTATACATTTTACAGATAAATTTAAAAATATTTTTTTTATAAGTCCCGAAGCCTAAGATAAACACAATTCCTTTGTTACACAGTTCATATTTCAAATGAATGTAACTGACAGTTACCGTCACTGTCAAAAAACTAATCACTTCAAATTAATAATAGTGACATTTTAAAAAGAAAATAGTAAATAAAGCAATAGTTTTATGCAATGGAACAGTTTGCAGCGCTAATAAATACGTAGGAAGGTATGTATTTCAATTAATAAAAATTAAATAGCGGAAGGTTTTGTGTTGGCCACATCAGATTTTTTAACTATTCTGTGACGATCGTTTCGTCCTTTCGGATAGAATAAATAATAAAGTGCATAAATCAAGTGTATATTTGTTTTTTATTATAACTTACCAAAGGAAAAATATCAAGAAATTGACTTTTACTCTGGAAAAAAGTTTTTAATTCATTAAATTTTGAGAGTAAAACATTGTTCTATCTTTCTATCTATCCAGTATATTATGGTTAGTGTGGAGCATTTACTATATAGCAGTAAGCCATTAATCCTCCTCGGAAACACTTTCCTAACTCTTTGTCGGCTCGGCACACAATGCGCGAGCCTCAGAGTGCCGGTTTACTGTCGCTCTAAAACGCGGACACTTTTACAGCTCGCTCCGGCCACTCTGTTACTGTTACAGGTAGCTGCAGCCCGCTATTGTTTCACTTTAATTACTTAATTGCACCCGCTAATGCACAGATAAAGGTAATGGATGAGGAATTTTCACAGGATTTGAATTTCGGAATGATATATGGAATGATGGAACTATAGGATTCATTATTGTATTCCAACAAACAACAGTCCAAATAATGAAAACACAGTGATTCTCCGATACTAAAATAAGCAATATTTATTTATTTTACAAGGGAGGTAAATAGTATTTTCCAGCGGAGGATGGCATTTAAAAAAAATCTGATGTGGCCAAAACCTCCCGCTATTTAATTTTTATTAATTTATATACATACCTAATTATATTATTTATGATGAAAATATATTATTTTTATTAATCTTAATTTCATTAGACTCAATACAATCTTTTTAACACGGTTTTAATGTAATAAACAGACATCATTGTAAAATTGTTAAAATCGGATTCTGGGGACATCAAAACGTACTTATTCACTAAAATCTCTATATGCGATTTTTAGTACGATCCCTATACCTCCTTTACCTAAGGTAGCGGGAGGTAAAAAGTAGATAATATTTGTTTTTACCTCCTGCTACCTAGGTAAGGGAGGTATAGGGATTTTAGTGAATAGGCACGTTTTGATGTCCCCAGAATCCGATTTTAACATTTTTACAGTGATGTCTGTAGGTATGTATGTGTGTGTGTGTGTGTGTGTGTGTGTGTGTGTGTGTGTGTGTGTGTGTGTGTATGTGTGTGTGTGTGTCTGTGTGGATCGTGTGGACACGATTACTCAAATACTATCGATCAGAAAATTTTGAAATTTTGTATACCCATTCTATACTAATGTGGGAAGAACTCATTAGTTTTTAGTGTATATCGGATAACCGGAAGTATCACTTGTACAAGCTTTTAACAGTTTTTCTTGATAAAAATACATTGAATATAATTTTCAGCAACTTTTATTAATAAAAATTGAACATAATGGTACAATCTTTAACTCTACGATATCAGCTTTTAGTAAATAACTTTAAATATTAATTTATAAAATAATTTATTTTTATATATCATCTTCCCTATACATTAAACAAAAACAATACTTTAATAACAACTTTCACATATTTAAACAAATGTCACTGTCACGAAGCAATTACATTAAAATTAATAATGAAACTGTGTTAAAGAGAATGTGTAGTAGTAAAGTATTTGATTCTAATGAAAATAAAGTTTATAAAAATAATATATTTTCAATCATACATAAATATTAGATGTAAATAAAATAAAATAAATAAATATATCATCACGGCATATTACCCATTTCTGGGTGTGCCAGTATCTACAACACATGTAGACATCGGTAATGAAGACGATATAATATTAGATGTATAGATTTCGTATTACAGACTTTTCTATTTATTGGAACAACAAAGTAGATTTTGTTCACACACAATCAAACGGAAGTGATACTTTACTTTAGCTCATTGCTATTTTAAACATGGAATTGGCGGAAGGTCATGTGCTGGTCACATCAGATTTTTCCTTTAGTAAATAAAAAATAAATATACTTTTGATTTATTCACTTTATTAACTATTCTGTGAGGATTGTTTCGTTCTTTCGGACATCTTCAATCCGTAGTGCCTGTTTAAAATACTAGCTTATATACTAATATCATAATATACTATTTTTTTTGCGAAATAAATCATTCTTGGTACAATTGCTTGTAAAGCAGATAACATTTTCTGGGAAAAAGACCAAAAAAACTCCTTCAATTTCACTTGAATCTTGAGAGTATATTTACTGAACAAAACTGAACATAAATATAAATCGCACCATTATAACTTTTCTCATAAAAAAAACTCACGAACTTTCCCAGTACCTCCAAATTTGTTCTGTGATTACGAAACTCAAACTGAGATCTAGCACGCAGCGAAAACAATTAAGAAATTACAACAAAACAAAATCACGAACACTGAAACATCTGTGGAGGAATGACGGGTACCCGGTCGGCATTGTCGGTCGCTATTCAATTACCCGATAGCGCGGGAACGTGAGTGACATCTGTGATTAGCAGCGGAACTACCGCGGCGATCGAAAGGAAGAAGAAGAATGGTGTTTCACACCTCAACTGACGACTTCAATTTTTTGTTAAAAGAGGATCGAGTTTTTCAAAGAAATAAAGTATTTCAATTTATATTTAATTGAGTAGTAAATAAGATACGTTCCTAACAAGATTCTTAAGATTGTAATGACACTGATAAAATGGAAAAATCTGTTGTGGTCAGCACAAGACATTATTAATATATTTTTATATTGGTTAATTCATTCTATAAATATCTTTCTTCTTACTCTTCTAAATGTTTGAAATTCTTCAAATTAATTGACGAGATTGGTGGTATTTCTGATGTGTATATATATATATATATATATATATATATATATATATATATATATATATATATATATATATATATATACAGGGGCGGATTGAAGAAGTAAATCGGCCCGGGCGATTATTCTTAGTCCGGTCCTTTTCAGAGTGAAAATGATATATTACATACTCGTATATGTACACTGCTGAAAAAAAATCGGACACTTGGTTTTTTAATTTTTAATTTTTGTTATTATCTCGAGAACTATAAGAGCTACGATGTCGGTTAATTAGACAAAAGTTGTCCTATATTAGAATGCCATTTCAGCAATGTATTGTTTATTCAGAAGAAACACATAGGTCATTAGATACAAATATGTAAATTTTATAGATTATTTTTTTTGTTTTTGAAAACTTCTAAGTATGAAATGATCCCAGATTTTGATTTGCACTTCTGTAGGACACTTTTTATGGCGATATCCATTTTTTGTCACTAGTGTATTTCACGCTACACTAATAAACCGACTTCGTATCTCTGATAGTTCTCGAGATAATGACAAAAATAAAAATTAAAAACCAAAATGTCTGACTTTTTTATCCATCAGTGTAATAATTTTTATTTATGAAAATTACCACATTGTTATATGTATATATTTTTTGTGTCTCCATTCGGTAAGTAATTGTATATAATGTATTTCAAAATTGTCCAGAAACATGTTACCGGCCTAGGCCTATAGGCTAATAGGATTGGCTTTGAAAATCAAATTTTCCGATGATACCAACATAAAAAAAAACCCTAGTATTTAATATTTGGAACGAAATACATTGGCAATATTGCCTGGGGTAAAAAATGCATAAAATTTTTATTTGATAACTCGACCTTAAAATTACTCGAAATTCTTGGTAACTTTAACCGAAAACTGGAATCCATCAGAAACAGAACTTCGTTAAGTCTAATATTTTGGGGAAACTCCTAGTTCTTTTTATTTGGTTTGATTTGTAAGTTTTGAAACTGGACGAAAAATTTATATGTATGTGCAGGAAGAAATTTTTTTTATTCCTACAGATATCCATTTTTTTCTGGCATACTTGTATTCAAATTCGAGTTATCGAAGTTCCACGAAAAAATAACATGTTTTCCAAATATTAGAGTAATTGTCCAAAATTTATATTTTTAAATTATAAAAAAATATATTCTGACTACATTATTTAATTGAAGGTGGCCAACCGGCCCTTTGGACCACTCGGCCCTTCGGGATTTGCCCGATCGCCCGATAGGACAATCCGCCGCTGTATATATATATATATGTATATAATTTAAAATATTTAATTAATAATAAAATAAGAAATATTAAATGTACTTCCAAGAAAAAGCCTTCAGTAATGGGAATGGATTTTGACAATGACACTTTTATGTCAATTACGAACATTTTAATTTTTCCACTTGTTTTCTATGAGCTGTGAGATTAACAAATGAATGTAATGACAACATTTTGTATATTTATATTTCTTTATCTCTTAACTCGATAGAACATATAATAAAAAAAAATAATTATATCAGATAGAGATTTTTATATTCTTTAATATTTGTAAAAACATAAATTTTCAAGAAATAATATTTAGAATTTTTACCTCTCGCTAAGAGAGGTATTGGATTCATGCTAAAATTCGCATATCCAGATTTTATTGAATAAGCACGATTTAAGGTCCCTAGAAACCGATTATAACATTTTTAAAATGATGTCTGTGTGTGTGTGGATGTGTGTATGTGTGTGTGTATGTATGTGTGTATGTATGGATGTTGGAGGGACGATTCCTCAAAAACTATAAGACTTAAAAAATATTTAACTGCAGTTTCCTCAATCTGATATTCCTGGGAAGAGCTGAAAAGGTTTTGGTAACAATTGAACAACCGGAAGTAGTAGTTTCTTAGAAAAATTCTTCTAAATATATTTTTTTGGGAGTTTTTTTTATTAAATATTGAAGAACATAAAATTCTCCATCTAATACACTTAAAAATTTATAGAGTATTCTAATCGCAGAGGCTAAGGCACTAAGGAAACCAGTTGACAAATTCCAATGTTTATAACACGCCTTTTCTTAAAACTTGTGTTACATATGACATTACCAGAATATTTGTTTTGAAAAATGACATTATTTGCCACCTGTTTTTATGGTATTTATTTCTAGTGGCTGTGTTTATCCACCATTCAATTGTTTTTTGAAATAAGTATAAATTAATATTTAATTTGCGTAGTATGAAAGTGTTTCTGTAAAGAAGAGTACGATACAAACATTTCAATTCATTCTAAACGCATTTATCTTCATAATCATAATCTCTGATCTTCAATAATTCATCTTCCATCCTTGTTTATCTAATTATATACACATTTATCACACCAAGAGAAGTATGATTAAGAAATTATTATTATAAAACCCATTTCGCAAATATTGTAATTTTACATCGTTTGATAGTTGCAAATATTCATTTTCTAGTTAATCATCCGTTACAACGTTACAACATGTATATTAAAAATATATGTTCATAAAAATTCAATTATAACTTTTTGACGTTTTACCATCGTTACTATGGTTACAGCCCATCAACAATGCATAAAAAACAACAAAAAACTCACAAAGAGATATGCCGGCGTTAGGATCTTACGGAATTATTTAAGATGCTTCCATAACTTATGATAACACATTCTATACTCTGTTTTTAAACTATAGACAGTAACTAGAAATTCTAGTGAGAAAATCAAAAGCCTGTGATTGGCTGCTGCGCTATTTCATGAAGCCGCATTTAACCAGACGAAATTTCAAGTTAACCTTCAAACGTAATTGAAACGTCAAACTCTCAGTAGTTGTCAAATCACTTGTTGAATTTGCTCGTGTTTTTTGTTTTATTTCTCTTTTTGTGATATTTCACGAATAAAAACAGTTATAATATATAAATTTTTCATCAAGGAATTACAAAAAAATAATGCAATTAATTCATTTATAATTAAAAGTTATGTATTTATGATTTTAAATGAATAAATTAAGTTATAAGTCTATAATAGTTTTGGTTAATGAAAATATAACCTGAAAAGTATAAATGCTAACGTGACCTTCATTTTAACATTTCAATTCTCCCGCCAAATATATCTAGTGACTTTTTTTGGTAACTTCTAGCGGTGTAAATGTGACTTTGTCTAGTGCTGTCTATAGTTTAAAAACACGGTATAGTGCTGTACTGTTATTGATTGACATTGATTTCAAAATTATTATGAAAAGATCATTTGAAATATATTTTGACAAGTTATTTATAAAATTACAGAGTGATCAAAAATTACTTGAAATTGGTAACACTGATACAAGAAATTGATTTCCTGTTGTTCACAGTGACAAATGAAAATTTAAATTTGGGTATATTTACAATATCTTATTAAAATGGTTATTGTTTCACTTATCCACGTACTTTCATTTCTATCATTACCCATAAGCAATAATCTACATCATTTCAATCACTCAAAATCCTATTAGCTGTCAGGGCCCTGCTCTCACATAACCTATTTGTATTTATTGTCAAAATAGTATTTCCGCTTTCACCTGGTGTTGTGTAAACTAGTGTTTCACAAGACAAGATTTCTTGTCTTGCTAGGCTATTTCTTGTCTTGTGTTACTCTTGCAAGCAAAAATCTTGTCTTGCTTGCAAGACTCTTGCATATTTCTTGTCTTGCAATTTCATATCAATAGGAACAACATATTTAAATAGGAAGTGATATTTTACTTGAAGCTATAAAGAGATTTTCGTGAAAAAATGTATTATGCTATAATTGAAAACTTTTCAAATCTTGTATTTAATACTTTTATATTAATAAGACCGACATATTAGATTCTTGTTAATATTAGTAAGCCTAAAGTGGTACTTTACTTGAAGCTCTGAACTGATTTCCTTGAAAAAATATATTAAAATATGGTAAAAAAAAACTTCTCAAATTTGGTTTTAAAACTCGTATATGATTGAAAACAACATTAGATTTTGAGTATATATGATAAGTCGGATGTGGTTCTTAACTAAGAGATCTTAACAGATTTTCAAAAAAAAAAACTTGATAAAATATAATACAAAATTTCTTATTACAAACTTTTCTATTTATTGGAACAATAAATTAGATTTTGTTTACAAACGATAAAGTGATATTTAACTCCAAGCTCATTGCAATTTTAAACATCGAATTAGCGGGAGGTCATGTACTGGCCATATCAGATTTTTTATCTCTAAATCTATAGAAGATATAATAAGAAAATTTAAATCAGATTGAGTACTTAATGCTCTTTTTTAAGAAACTACTACTTCCGGTTGTCAATTGTTACCAAAACCTTTTTAGCTTTTCCGATTAATGTCAGCTTAGCTAGAGGTAAAACCTATAATAAAATGTTGATATATTGAATTATAATATAATATTGCAAGAGTGCAAGAAAGCAAGAAAATACTAAAAAATCTTGCTATTCTTCCACTTTTCTTGCAGGACAGATTCTTGTCTTGTCTTGCAACGAACTATATAACTCTTGTCTTGTTCTTGTCTTGCATTTTATGCAAGAACAAGACAAGAACAAGAAAAATGCAAGACTCTTGTGAAACACTAGTGTAAACTGTGGAATAAAAAGATCCCCAGATATTCTGGGGATCTTTGCAGAATGGGGTCATGCCAAAAAAAAAAAATTGCTTATATTTTTATAAAAATAGAATCTATGACACTTATTATCCATACTGCAACATAAAACATCCCAAAATATAATACTTTTCATTCATAATTTACTTAAAAGATATTCGCGCTACGATTTTCTGTGACGTCATGTATCGGCTACTCACACAACGACACTAGTCACACGTACATGAAGGTCACAATGTCAAACTTCAAACGCGAAGGTAAGATCAGAGTAAACTAACCAAATATTTATAAAGCTGTCAGTGGAAAAGTGCGCTCTATTCAATCTTTTTTGTTTCATAAAGATTTAATTATTTCATTAGAAAAATATTATTTTTAATTGCAGGTTTGTGTGC
This sequence comes from Ophonus ardosiacus, assembly GCA_943142095.1. Taxonomy (NCBI): domain Eukaryota; kingdom Metazoa; phylum Arthropoda; class Insecta; order Coleoptera; family Carabidae; genus Ophonus; species Ophonus ardosiacus. The sequence continues at coordinate 86,068,783 of OW964823.1, forward strand.
TTTAATACATAAAAGTGCAATAATTGTATATTTATAATGATAAAACATGGTGAAGAAGAACTGTGCAGTTCCAACTTGTGGAAACAATTTATTAAAAAACCCAAAAAAACTATTTATAAACAATCTTAATTTACATTTTGTCCGCCAGGGTGAACTGGAATCGTTCAGATACATGACGTATGCGCTCACGTGACCTCATTGAGATTTGAAATTGACCCCTATTTTAAAAAAATTATATCTCCAAAACAATGCACACAAATGGCGTGAAAATATTACTTACGTATACTGTGACCGGTAGACTTCCCGGAAAAAAATAAAACAGAAAATGTGGCATGACCCCATTGTATTGCCAACTGCATAATTTCTTTTTGATCACTCTGTGGTTTAGATTTAAAATTTATAATTACATGTTATGAACCTACAAATAAATACCTTGAATTTTAATTTAAAAGAGTGCTTTACTCTTTGATGTAATTATTTTACTATAAAAAATCTAATTACAGCAATTTTCCATGAGTAATGAGTAGTAATTCAGAACATTCAGACTAAGTAACCAACTTCAGAAAAACAGTGTCACAAAATTTTTAAACGATATGCCCAGTTTTATAAACATCGAATAACTTGCTGAGTTATTACTTTGAAAATAAATTTAATCGATGAGTAAATAAAAATGTCTGTTTTATAAAATAAGTTGCAGAGTAAAATAAGTACTTGCAGAGTAAATATTTTATTCTAGTGATTTACCGACAGAGACATCGTTTATTATTATTCAAACGTCAAAATAAAGTGTCATAAAGTGTCAGTTCTCATTAAAAATGGAAAAAAGAGAGAATGGCGAAAGAATTATACTGAAATAGATAAAGCGAACATGTTAGAAATAAAAAAATATATATTAGTATTATTGAAAACAAGCAGACAGACGTAGCAAGCGTCAAAAGCAAAAATAGTGCATGGGATGAGATTTGTAAAGAATTTAATGCAGTTTCACAAATAGGTCCCCAGAACAGTGTTCACATGAAACTGTTATATGACTCATTGTATTTATGTTGGCTTGGAATAGTTGGGTTTTGTACAGGTGTTAAGTAATTTTTACAAGGGTATCCACTATCCCCTAACAAGTAGCAATTACCAAATTCTCCGTTTTCAAGCCTAGCTCTTATTAATGAATTGTTAAATATGTTGCTGTCGTATGCGGAACCAGGCCATCTAGCAACAACATCCGTTATTTTTAGATTTGCTGAACATACCATTTGGCAATTCACAGAAAACCATCCTTTTCGATTTCTATCAATTTCTGCGTTCTCTATAAAATAATTAATTTTGACATGTGTCAAATTAATTCTACAGAATAAAATTTACTTCCTTGAAAATCAGTGGAGTAATTTATTCCATAGATTTACTTAGCTAGTATTTTTATTCTTGCTTTATAAAACGAAAATCTCTGGAATAAATACCTACTTCGAAAATAAATTTTACTTTGCTAATAATTTACTTATCCATCTTTTATAAAACTGGGCAATAATAGTTTAAAATAAATCGGAAACAAAACAAGAATAATAAGTTCAATCCGGATTGGTAGCTCGTTTCGTTAACAACTAATAACAAAACAACAGCTCAAGCGGAAAAATCTAACAACCAGAAAAACAATCGAACATCATTTCTTCAATCATTCCTCGTCTAGAATTTTTATTTTCCTCTGGTGTTGGGTAGCTAGCGATCCGTACAATTCTTGTAACCAAATCAAGTAATCTGTGGACGGACGGTTCTCACAATTTAAAAATAATTGCGGTCACTACGTGTCCAGCTACCGGTGACCAGCCACCGATAAACCGGTAATAACATAAGGCCGGGATTCTGTAGCAGACGAGATCATTCGATTAGCAATTGATAGGATCGGAATGGACTCAATGTTGGCATGATCCAATTGGGTTTCTATGAGTACAACAGACTATTGTATTGTACCTACTTCATAAATAAAGCACAAAATTGTTTTATCTATGGTTAATTTGTCTGTAACTGACAGTTAAAATAAAAAATCTGTTGTGGCTAGCACAAGACCTCTCGCTATTTTCATTTTATGTTATAAAAGTATTGTATTGCACTTCGCTATCGAACCGTCGTTTTATAACAAAAAAATTACAGAACTTTACCTAAATACTGTTTTTTGTTGTATATAACATGTCTTCTGCACACATTATAATAGACACTTACAAAATTGCAATTTGCACGAGCGCCTCCAACGGCAAAGCATAGAAATCAAGGTTGCTATGGTTACCCCGTACAAACAAAGACCTGTCATCAGCCGTAGACTTTACACTCTAGCCATCGTTTTAGTTGAATAATCGAATGATCTTCAATATTATCAAACAAAAAAGTTGCCCCAGACACATCTTCTGGTTTTAAACTCATTTTTATTAAACATAACGTACACATCACAATAAAGAATTAGGTTTAACACGAATAACAGATGCGAACACAATGACAGATAGGAACAGGGCACGGGACGCAAGACAACGAGGGGAGGTTTGTTTGTATGCATGACCTTCTATATCTCTCTTGCAGTGACGTCAATTTTGTAAGTGTCTATTCTAATTAGGTAGTGACATAAAATTTATAAAATATAGCATTTTTACTTCCCGCTAACCTAGGTAAGGAAGGTATAGGGATCGTGTTAAAAATCTCATATAGAGATTTTAGTGAATTTTGTCCCTAGACTCCGATTTTAACATTTTTACAATAATGTCTATGGGTATGTATGTATGTATGTATGGATGTATGTAATTATGTATGTGTGTGTGTATGGATCGTGTGGACACGATTACACAAATACTATCAATCAGAAAATTTTGAAATTTTGTATACCCATTCTGTACTAATGTGGGAAGAGCTCATTAGTTTTTAGTGAATATCGGATAACCGGAAGTATCACTTATACAAGCTTTTAACAGTTTTCTTGTAAAAATTTCAATAAATATCATTTTTCAGCAACTTTTACTAATAAAAATTGAATATAATGATACAATCTTCAATTCTACGATAATATAGCATTTAGTAAATAAGATTAAATAACTTTATATTAAGCAATTACATTAAAATTAATAATGAAACCGTGTTAAGGAGATTTTATTGTTTCTAATGAAATTAAGATTTGTAAAAATAATATATTTTCCATCATACATAAATATTAGATGTACGTACATGATGATCCGATTTAAGTTTTCTAATAACGAAATGGGTCATGTAAAGCAATAAATATATACAAAGGAACTTATAATAGTTTGCAGGATTAGTAAATATGTAGGTATGTATTTAAATTAATAAAAATTAAATAGCGAGAGGTATTTTGTTCGCCACATCAGATTTTTAATATTATTACCTCCCGCTAGCCTTGGTAAGGGAGGTACAGGGATCGTGCTAAAAATCTCATATCGAGATTTTAGTAAATGACCACGTTTTAAGGTCCCTAGAATCCAATTTTAACATTTTCACGATGATGTCTGTATGTGTGTATGTGTGTGTGTATGTATGTGTGTGTGTATGTGTGTATGTGTACCAATTTTGTTTGCACTCTAAGTCAAATACTATCATTCAGAAAATTCTGAAACCTTGTATTTCTATCCTATTCTAATATGAAAAGAAGCCGTTAGATTTTGGTGCAAATCGAATAACCGGAAATGGCACTTTACCTGAAGCTCATAATGGTTTTTCTTCAAAAAATACCATTAAATGCCATTGTTTCGCATTTTTCATTGGAAAATTATAGATTATTGAATTTTGTACAGGTATACATTAATACTTTTACTATATATTTTACAGATTAATTTAAAAATCATTTTTCTTTTCTTAATGCCGAAGCCTAAGATAAACAAAATTCCTTTGTTACACAGTTTATTTTTCAAATGAATGTAACTGACAGGTAAACGTCATTGTCAAAAAACTAATCACTTCAAATTAATAATAGTGACATATTAAATAATAAAGAAAATCGTAAACAAAGCAATAGTTATATGCAATGGAATATAATATAGTTTGAAGCATTACTAAATACGTAGGTATGTATTTAAATTAATAAAAATTAAATAGCGGCTGGTTTTGTATTGGCCACATTAGATTTTTTGCAGTTTAATTTCTTCTCAAAACTTGTTTCTATGGAAGAATGTGTACAATATAACAAACTTTAATCTAGTGGGCTTTGCTGTAAACAAAACAAGTTGCAGACCATTTTTTATGGTTTGGGAAAGAGCGTAGTAAATCGAATAGTCTTTTAGGTGGTCCGTGAAGCGAACGCCGTAGGCTGTTGGGGATTCCAACTCAACTGAAAACTGAACACTGTACTGCTGTCGATGTCGAAGACAGACCGCTGCCTTAAATTGCGGATGCCACTAATATATGACAGACATTTCTCTTTCTAGACCTAGTCTTTGACAGCATACAAACATAATATCCCTAGTAATTTGTCACTGATTTGCTAATGAGCGCCTTGGGAATTAAAAACAAATTTGTCATTCTAATGTGAAAGTTTGGGTTTTCAAAATTGCTCTTTTAATTAGTAGAAAGATTCGTGATTGGTAGAGTGATGGATTTATCAAAAGCAAATGGTAAACATGCGATGAGAACAGATATCCAAACTATAAAAGTGTATGTACATTTTTTGTGACTATTTTCTGTTTTTACCTGTCACTAAGGGTATATTCCAAAAATAACAAATTTTAACCGTGGTTAACCAAAAGTGTTCTAATAATATCAAATGGTAAAAATTGTTCATTTATGAAACACGGTTCCGGTTAAAATGATTGCAACCGAAGCGCACCAACGCAACCATCATTTTTCCTCGGTTTTGCCGATTAACATCTTCTGTCCTTTTTCATAAGATGTCAGATTTTATAGGTTAGTGTCGTTAGATACTATCAGGATTGACTCTTTGATGTTTGCATCTATGTTCTACGGTTGGTATTGTAATTGTACGTATTTTAATTTTCCGCTCCATAATTTAGGATTATGAAAGACGATAGACGTAATAATAATAAAAGAATATTTTTGGGTTACCGCGAATGAAACCAAACTGTTACAATAATAATAGTCACGTGACTAGAAACAGTCGGTAACCGAAACCATGGTTTTGGTTATTATAATTTATTTTTACCTCCCGCTACCCTTGGTGAGGGAGATATAGAGATCGTGCTAAAAATCTCATATCGAGATTTTAGTAAATGACCACTTTTTAAGGTCCCTAGAATCCATTTTTAACATTTTCACGATGATGTCTGTATGTGTGTATGTATATGTATGTGTGTGTGTGTGTGTGTGTGTGTGTGTGTGTATGTGTGTATGTGCGTATGTGTACGAATTTTGTTTGCACTCTAACTCAAATACTATCATTCAGAAAATTCTGAAACCTTGTATTTTTACCCTATTCTAATAGGAATAGAAGCCATTAGATTTTGGTGTAAATCGGATAAACGGAAATGGTACTTTACTTGAAGCTCATAATGGTTTTTCTTCAAAAAATACCATTAAATGGCATTTTTTCGAATTTTATGTCTTATGAAAATTAAAGATTATTGAATTTTCTACAGGAATACATTAATACTTTTTCTATATATTTTACAGATAAATTTAAAAATAATTTATTTTTATTAGTCGCGAAGCCTAAGATAAAAACTATTCCTTTGTTACACAGTTCATTTTCCAAATGAATGTAACTGACAGTAAATGTGACTGTCAGAAAACTTATCATTTCAAATTAATAATAGTGACATTTTAAAAAGAAAATAGTAAATAAAGCAATAGTTTTCTGCAATGGAACAGTTTGCAGCGTTAGTAAATAAGTAGGTAGGTATGTATTTAAATTAATAAAAATTAAATAGCGGGAGGTTTTGTGTTGGCCACATCAGATTTTTGGAATATATCCTAATGAATATATGCGTTTTAAGGTCCCTAGAATCCGATTGATTTTAACATTTTGATGATGATGATGATGATGATGTGTATGTGTGTGTGTGTGTGTGTGTGTGTGTGTGTGCGCGCGCGCGTGTGTGTGTGTGTGTGTGTGTGGATGTTAGATCCACGGTTTCTCAAATACTGTAAGACTTAAAAAATATTTAACTGCAGTTTCCTCAATCTGACATTACTGGGAAGAGCTGATTAGATTTTGGTAACAATTGGACAACCGAAAGTACTAGTTTCTTAAAAAAAAATTAAATATGTTTTGGAAAATTTTATGTTTACAAATATCAAATAATATAAAAATCTCTATCCGATACATTTAAAATTTTTATTATATCTTCTATAGATTTAGAAATAGAGAAATATAATATAAAATAATATGTTGTAATGAATCTCACAGCCCAAACAACTCCATGGAATCCATGCAGTTGAAAAATTAAAATATATGTAAGTGTTAGATAAATGTCAGTGTCAAAAATCCAGAGACATTACAAAGACTTTTTCTGGGAAGTACATTTAATATTTCTTATTTTATTATTAATTATTTATTTTATATTATTATTTATATAAATATAAATATTATATATACATTTATAAATACTGCCAATCTGATCAATGAATTGGAAGAATCTAGAACATTTAGAAGAATAAGAGGAAACTTGTTCATAGAATGAATTAAAAAATATAAAAAAGAGTTGTAATTAGAATTTTTGTGTGTACCAGAAATATTAAATATGTAGAATACTTATATGTATAGCCTATGGACATGGCGAGAGGTATTGTGCTGGCCACAACATATATTTTTTTTTTAACTAGGAGTTGTAAATGTACACTCTTTTAGCACTGTCAATCGTTCATGGATTATTTTAGAGAAAAAACCTCAAATAACAGTTATAGAAATAGTATATTACATCCAAGGTGGGAGATGTTTCATTACAGCCGAGGGCTTATGTATATTACCGAGAGGCGGAGCCTCGAGGTGAGATAATGCGCGAGGCTGTTATGAAACTCCCACCGAGGTTATGTACACTATTTTATTCACAATCATCCTCATTTTAAATCAATAATTTTCAAAATAAATCAATGAATTATAACCTTTAATTTTATTAATATTTTGACAGCTGTCTTAAAATTTGTTTAGCCTACTTAATTATGGGGATCTAAGGCGATGTTGCTAGGCAACCCCTACATAAACATTTCCAACCCGAGAGATGGAAGTGAAATCTCTTATTTCCAACCCAAGAGATTGTCATTAAAGTTAGAAATGACGTATTTTCCAACCTCCAAAAGGTTAGGAATCTGTATATTACTATAATGATTGTGAATAAAATTAATTACCTATAAGCAACTTTTATTTGAAATATTTATTTCTAAAATAATCCTTAAACGGTTGACAGCGCTGAAACTCTGCATATTTAGTTTAAAAAAAAAAAAACAGTATAGTATGTTTCAATTATAAATATTACTCAATAATGAACACACTTAAAATCCCTACCATATGAGTATGCAGGAATTTTGTAGTACCAGGTTAGCAATAAAATAATGAAATTTTTTTGGCATCCCTGTAAATTTGGCAACATTGCAGGGTTTATCATATTAATATGTCATCTTCCCTCCATCCAAGATTAAAATTTCAAAATAATTAGGGACGCAGATTGTGTTATTCCATATTTTTAAATTAGACGAACGATTATAGTTAAATGAAATGTAATAATAAAATAAGAATTTATTATGTGAATTTAAAATATATCAGTAGCCTAGAGCAATCTTTATGCCCTCTCATAAAGAGTAATCTTTTGCGCATTAAAGCAAAATGCGCGGTGATTTGAAAAAATATCTTACTTATTTTTGTCATAACTTTATATGACTTGGGAATGAATGTTTAAGAGCAGGCGTAATAATGCATCTAGAATAAATGAGTTAATGTTATAATCAAAAGTAAAAAGCTTTGAAAAAGTAATGTTACAAAAAAGCGCTTAACATTTTACTTTTTTGTCACAAACGTAGCGAAGAAAATTACAGGAATAAAAAATTATATAAATTAACTTACTACACACACAATTGTTAAATTGCACATAATTATACAGCCTAGGTTATGTTAGTACTTTGGTTGAACGTGTCTTACTCCATATTGAACAAGATATTACAAAAGAAAAAGAATATTTTGCATTGCCCAAATCTTGTTCATTGTTTATAAAAATATACCGTGAGTATTGTATTGTAATATCCATGGTTACGACTCGTCATTTGATTGACAGCAATGTCCCATTTAAAATGAAATGTGACAGAAGTAATATATACCCAAATCATTCAAGCAGCCAATGCACGTCATCACTTATTGTAAAAACCTTAATGCATTAAAATCACTAATAGTGAAAAATGAAATAAAATTTCAATCTTTTTTAACCGTCAAAAAGTGTATAGCCTTATATAATTATTATTAAGATGAATAGTAGAGTTCATTATTTGTAGTATATGATATGAATAACATATAAATAATGTACATCAACGTCATATTATTCGTTTAATTGTTACTATAGTTGGCAACATTGATAATTTGTATGTTCATACTGTCAAAGTTATTATTTGAAAAATATTTGTATCGTGCTTGAAACATTTTTGTGTGTTGTAAAGGCCTATTTATAATAAAGTAATGTTAAACGCAACGCAACGACGCAACGTGACCGTAAACGCAAACACAAAATCTGTGAATCTGCCAAAGGTAGCACTTCTAATCAATCAGAAGGATTCGGTATATTTCTTTGAAATTCGCCTCACTTTTATTTATTGCCTTTATATGGCATAAATAATAATAATAATAATTAATAATAATAATAATAAAGTGAATAAGCACGATGTAAGGTCCATATAAACCGATTTTAACATTTTTATGATAATGTCTGTGTGTGTGTGTGGTTGTGTGTATGTGTGTATGTGTGACGATTACTCAAAAACTATAAGACATAAGAACAGTTTAACTATGAATTCCTCAATTTGACATTCCTGGGAAGAGCTGAAAAGGTTTTGGTAACAATTGGACAACCGGAAGTAGTAGTTTCTAAAAAAATTCTTCTAATTATTATTTTTTGAAAATTATTTTATGTATCCATTAGAAATACCGTCAATCTTATTAATGAATTGGAAGAATCTCTGACATTTAGAAACTTCCTCATACAGTGAAAAATAGATATACCTAATATAGAATAAAGACTGTTCCATTGCATATAACTATTGCTTTATTTACTATTTTCTTTTTAAAATGTTACTATTATTAATTTGAAGTGATTAGTTTTTGACAGTGACATTCACCTGTCAGTTACATTCATTTAAAATATGAACTGTGTAACAAAGGAACTGTGTTTATCTTCGGCTTCGGGATTTGTTAAAAAAAATGATTTTTAAATTTATCTGTAAAATATATAGTGAAAGTATTAGTGTATTCCTGTAGAAAATTCAATAATCTTTAATTTTCATAATGACGCAAAATGCCAAAAAATAGCATTTAATGGTATTTTTTGAAGAAAAACCATGAGCTTCAGGTAAAGTGCCATTTCCGGTTATCCGATTTACACCAAAATCTAATGGTGTCTTTCCATATTAGAATAGGGTAAAAATACAATGTTTCAGAATTTTCTGAAAGTATTTGAGTTAGAGCGACAACAAAATCCATACACATGCACACACACACACACACACACACACACACACACACACACATACATACACACACACGTACATACACACATACAGACATCATCGTGAAAATGTTAAAAATGGATTCTAGGGACCTTAAAACGTGGTCATTTACTAAAATCTCGATATGAGATTTTTAGCACGATCCCTATACCTCCCTTGCCAAGAGTAGCGGGAGGTAATATTAAAATTGGATTGTACAGACCTTAAAACGTGGTCATTTACTACAATCTAGATTTGTGATTTTTAGCACGATCCCTATACCTCCTTTACCAAGGGGCAGCGGGAGGTAAAAACGTATTTCTTTAATCATATATAATTTCGATGTGCTGATAATTAGTCTAAAATAATTTATTTGGTATTCAACATCAGTTAGGTGATTAAATAATTCAGTATTTTTTTTTAAAAAAATCGGTAATTCTTTTTTGACAGAGAACCAGCACATTTTATTGATTTTCATAATGTTCAAATTGTTGGAAATTTTATAAAAACCCTATTGAGTATCAAAGAAGCCGTCGGATGTCACTTTTAAACTTTAAGACCCAATCATAACATAACATAGCCACTGTTTCTCACCGCCAACGCGATGATCATGTTTTTAAGCAATTGGATTTGGAATTACATGGGGCCCTGCCTTTGCTACCGACCTACGTGATTCTTCGGCGGCCACCGTTCGGAATTGAATTTGAAATTGATTCAATTTGCGCGGTGGGAACTGTTGTTAATGATATCACAACACACACGTCCAAGCCCAGTAGGCCGTGAGTTGCTACAGCTACACTGCGTTGTGTTTTGTTTCATCGAGGGGCGAATGACAAACAAGGGTTTGTTTGGGTTTGCTACGGTAAATGGGAGATTAGCAACGTTTAGGTTACTTTGTAAAGGGTGAAAATGTTTTTATTTCATTTTAAATCATTCGCACCTGCTTTAGAATTAGATGCTATTGGATTAGGTTAATATAAATTGAAATAAAGTATGGTTCAATGACTTCACAAATTGTTAAGCGATATAAAGATTGTGATTCGCTTGGGTCCTCCAATATATATCTAAATTTATTTTATGAAAGTTTAAAAAAACAAATTTAAAACATTCTGTAGTTTTAGAAAATTAGGGGTCTATTCAGAACTCAATATTTGTGTTGTCGTTATGGTCTTTATGGTTGTTATGTACTGTAAAGATTGTTAATATCAAATTTGGTATTCTCAGTAGTGAAGGTGGTTACCGTCAACAATTGTTACGTCTTTTAACAGTCTTTATCATAACGACTGCTAAAACTATGTATTTATGGTTGTTATCACGTTATTTCTAATATTTGACATGTGACAGATTATTACATCAATCAAATATTATTAACAATGGCCTTTCTGCTAAATATTAGCAGGATGCAGTTGATTATTCACATGGATCCTGCTTCGACTTGAATAATGCTAATAAGAACGATGAAAACCGTCGTGGACGAAAGCTACTTTTGACGTAAATACATATTTCTTTGAAAATATTATATTCTGTGGTAGGTATTCGTGAAAACTTTGTTATTTATTCTGGTGCTAATGTGTGCTTTTTCTTCAATCAAAATAATAAAAAAATCTTTGCATAACTTTTCAGTTACGTGGGGTCAGTGGTAGGAATTAACATACCCGTTCTAAATAATTTAGAAGTTTTCAAATATGGCACAAATGTCATATTCTTCTTTAGTTGTTTTGGCAGAATGTTTGCATTTTAAATATAATTGGCAACACATAATTAAAAGAATAAAGCGTTGACATATAAGGTTAGGTTAAGTTCATACATGCATAATGAAGTTAGCTATTGTCAAATAATCTGGTTCATTCACAAGTATTATTTTGTAAAGATTGTCAATAATGCCGACGTAGGTACTGAATTGACAAATTCATAAAGATTGTTTCAAATGTCTTTATGATAACAATCTTTATATCCGTAACAACCTTTATAACTGTGTTTCTCTGAATAGGCCACTATAATTGTTATGCGTTAAACTGTAATACATTTTTTAAATATTTTATGACGTTTGGCTTATGGCTCGTACCACAATCACGGGTTTAACTAAAACACAGTTTTAACAAATGTCAAATTTCATTATTTAATGATAATCCCCCCAATTCTGTAAGAAAGTTGTTAAGTCTTAGCAACGTTTCTAAAATTTGTAACCAATAGACACAAATGTAAAGTCTGTTATTTTCATGTTTCATTCAGTGTTCGCAATTATTATTGGTTATTTGCTATAGCAATGTTGCTAAGACTTAACAACTTTCTTACAGAATTGGTGCGAATAATAAATAAAATACTATCAAATTTATCAAAATATGATTTTAAAGCAGAACATAGTTTGTATTCAAACAAATATTTTAAATACATCGATCTTCTAACATAAGGGTGAAATTATATTTTAAATTTCAACTTGACATTTCTTAAATCACCGTTTATATAGTGTATGTTCATGTTATAATTTTATTGGATTTATAGAATCTTTTCAAAGGAACTTTTGGTATGGAATTTGTAAAAAATAGTATGTGTTCGTGTTGTAATTTTATTGGATAGAAGAACTTTTTTATAGCATTTATCCATCTTTATTTCAATACTTTTATTTCTAAAAATTCACACAGTTGTTCAAATACTCTAAAAATGCGTACACTTTCGTAACATTCTCTTTACAATCAAATAATATTACTACCAAGTTTATATCTCTACCCATTTTTGAATTATTGCCCCAAAAGTCAATATACCCCACATTTAGATAAAAACTTCAAAATTTTCAAAAATCTAATTTTTATGTATCTAGATACTTCTCAATGCGCTGATTCCAAATTTGGAAACCGCAGGTCGATATCTCTTTTCGTTCTCGAGATATTTAGATTCAAAGTTTTGCTCAAAACTGCCCATTTTTGGGTAATAACCCAAAAATGGGTCGAGATATGAATTTGGCGACAACATCATTCGATTCTACGGGCAAAATTACATAAGTACACCAATTTTCAGAATTTTTGAACACCGCATACAATCTCTAAAGCAAAATAACTGAAAATGGGCAAAAATCGCAAAAATCGTAAGGGGTACCCCTTACGATTTTTTCAGATTTTGGCCATTTTCAGGGGTTTTCAAGCTTTTATTCATAAAAAATGAACCGGTTGGACAAAAATTATAAAAATTGCTATACTTATGTATATTTATCCGTAGAATCGAATGGTGATATCGCCAAATTCATATCTCGACCCATTTTTGGGTTATTACCCAAAAATGGGCAGTTTTGACCAAAACTTTGAATCTAAATATCTCGAGAACGAAAAGAGATATCGACCTGCGGTTTCAAAATTTGGAATCAGCGCATTGAGAAAATAAATAATACATAAAAATTAGATTTTTGAAAATTTTGAAGTTTTTATCTAAATATGGGGTATATTAACTTTTGGGGCAATAACTCAAAAATGGGTAGAGATATAAACTTAGTTACGTAAGTGTACGCATTTTTAGAGTATTTATATATGAGTATAAATACTCATGTGATAATTTCATTGAATTTATAGAATATTTTCCAAGGTACTTTCTGTATGGAATTTGTAAAAAAATGTATTATGTTCGTGTTACAATTTTACTGGATATATAGAATCTTTTCCAATGAACTTTTGGTATGGGATATATATATCTTCGTAAAATTAGCGATTTTTTTTACCAAAGACAATACCTTCCTTACCTAAAGGTGCCGGAAGGTAAAAAATGGTGTAATAAATAGGTACCTCTTATTAGATATTTTAACGTAGTCTTTGCCACTTTGCGGATGTACTTTAGTAATTATGAATAAATTATTTAATTAAAATGATTTAAATCTAATTCAAATGACAGTTGTGCATGAAGTTAAGCGGTGTAAATTAATACAAAATTAATGATCCTTAAATATGGTTAAATGACATTTTATGAGTTTTAATGAAGGTATCACATGAAAAAATAATTTACTAGACACTTTAAAAGGGAAACAAAATGGAATTAATTACTCTGATGAAGTATTTAACTTAACTTGTAGATGGCTCTGCGTATTAAGCATACTTTAATACCTTTCTTTTAAGGATTTGATTCTAGAAACTAGAACAAGAGTATTTTAATTTTCCAAGTGGATAAATTGTAATATATTGCACAAATATTAATTAACTACAAATCAAAAGTGGTTTTTAAAACTCATTGTTGATTGCAAAACTACATTTTCAACAAATTATAAAACCTACACAAATGGTAAAAATTTCTGCAAACTTCTTTCGTTCTTTAGACTACTTTACTCAGACTTAAACCTTAGGGCTGATTTATGATGAATTTATATACAGGGTTAGTTAAAAGTATGGAGACGGCGATTTATTGTCGTTAATATTCATTTTACGAAATTATGTTCAATACAAAAGTTTTTTAAGAAATTTTGATCTATATTTGAGAATACTTGAATTTTTATTTTCTTCAATTGATTTTGAGTTACGCTTGTCAGCGTAATTTTTTTAAATGGGAACCTATTAATTTTACTCTACCATTCGATAGAGTGTTTTTACCTTCCGTCACCTTTAGGTAAGGAAGGTATTTTCTTTGGTTAAAAAAATCGGTGGTGAGTTTTTAATGAATAAGCACGTTTTAGGGTCCCTACGAATTTACTATTTTTAAGATGTCTGTATGTGTGTGTGTGTGTGTATCCGTGTGTGTGTGTGTGTGTGTGTGTCCGTGTGTGTGTATGTATGTGTGTGACAAATTTTTCTCCGACGATAACTCCAATACTACAATTCTAAAAATTATAATTCGTTCGTATTCCTCTTCTGTACATCCATATGAAGAGTTGATTAGATTTAGGTTATAATTGATCCACCGGAAGTACCCTTACTTGAAGTTTTTAACAGTTTTTCTTAAAAAACCGCATTTTTTTATTATACATATTATAGAAAATATTCTTCTCTATACAGTTTGATTATACATTTTCCTTCATATTCAATAGATGTAGATTTAAAGCATTATAAAGAAATTAATTTTCAAAAATTAGTCAGCTTTGCTATTTATCATAGAAACAGCTGATGCTGATATATTAAAAAAAATTCTAATAGACAGATGTCAGTTGCAAGTGCAAAACCAAATATGGAAAGTGTAGGATCACAAAATTGGTATGTCATAGTGCTCCTCGCAAGTGACACGCAGAGAAAGGCCAAAGAGAAGATGGAAGGACTGTATCGCAGAAGACTGAAAGGAATGCCTGTATCAAAAATGTGTTGGACAGGAATGAGTGGAAGAAAAGAGGAAACAGCTACCTCTAATAAAATAGGGGAAGCTGAAGAATAAGAACAAGTGGATTTATAGAATAGAAATAGTATGTGTTCGTGTTTGATTTTACATGATATTATATAGAATCTGTTCCAAGGACCTTTTGGTATGAGATTTGTACAAAATACATCGAATTGACGGAAGGTTTTGTGCTGGCCACAACAGATTTTTTAGCATAAATCCAATACCGTTCTTAGCGAGAGGTAAAAATACTAAATGCAAATAAACATACGGGATTCTTGATTATACTAAAATATAAATTATGTTTTACAATATATTTATATAGATATCTATTAATATTAAGTGTGATAACAGTGTATTTAATACCTTTTCAACTTTTGAATTACAAATTACGCAATAAACATGTCTAGATTTACACATGTCATTTGTAGTAAACGTAGCTTTAAACATAAACTTTATTTTCGATTAGAATCAACTTTGCACCTAATACTCCATACGAGGTAATATAAGCACATTAGCAAATTCTATCTTAAGTAGCCATCAGCAGACGTTATAAAAACATAATCTATCTGAAGCCCGTCTCTTGAAAAACACTAATACATCACAGACACCTACAAGAGCGGTGAGCTACCACACTCGCGACTATATGTCGGTGTCGGTTTTTAACTGTATTATAATGACCTGGTGCATTTAACGATCCGAGTAGACAGAGGTAGAGAGAGTAGAGTGCCTTCAACTGCATGCTGAAGACGAGGCATCAAGACGAGACGATTCGCAAAAACTGACAGAAAAACTAAATTGTACTTTTTACCTCTCGCTAAGAGAGGTATTGGATTCATGCTAAAATTCGCATATCCAGATTTTATTGAATAAGAACGATTTAAGGTCCCTACAATCCGATTATAACATTTTTTAAATGATGTCTATGTGTGTGTGTGTGGATGTGTGTATGCGTGTGTGTATGTATGTCTGGATGTTGTAGTCACGATTCTTCAAAAACTATAAGACTTAAAAAATATTTAACTGCAGTTTCCTCAATCTGACATTCCTGGGAAGAGCTGAAAAGGTTTTGGTAACAATTGAACAACCGGAAGTAATAGTTTCTTAGAAAAAATCTTCTAAATATAATTTTTTGGGAGTTGTTTTTATTAAATATTGAAGAACATAAAATTCTCCATCTAATACACTTAAAAATTTTATTATATCTTGTATAGATTTAGAGATAAAGACTCTATAATTTATAGAGTGAACTAATCGCAGAGGCCAAGGCACTAAGGAAACCAGTTGACAAATTGTTATAAGATGACACATGTCATTGTCAAATATCAACAGTTTTAGTGACATTCTGATAGTTTTTTCTGGGAAGCATATTTAACTTTTCTTATTGTTTCATTAATGAAATATTTGAAATTATAGGTAAAATTGTGGTAAAATGCATATATCCATCAGAAATACCGCCAATCACGTTAATGAATTGGAACAATCTCTGACATTCAGAAACTTCCATATACAATGAAAAATAGATATAATTAGAATTATGTGTGCAGAAGACATGTTAAATATAATAAAAAACAAAATTTGGGTAATATTCTATAATATTTTGTTATAAAACGACGGTTCGAAAGCGAAGTGCAATACAATACTTACATAGCCTAATATGGAAATGGCGAGAGGTCTTGTGCTGGCCACAACGGATTTTTATTCTAGTATCAGAAAATGAATAAATACTTTTGTTTATTGCTGGTTTTTACAGGTTGGAATTTGGGGATTTTGAGTAGAATTTTTCATGTTAAATTCTTTTGAAGGTTAGGTTGATTTATAGACCATTCCAGAATGACGTGACCTGCCCCTCACAGGAGTGATTTTAACCTCACTTTTGAATATTTTTAAAAATTATTTAATTATATATCTTATGATAAATGTCGAGAAATTTTGATTTTGGTACAATTCTACAAACTATAAATTTTTCCATGGCTCCATCATTGAGTAAATTATGTATGAAATTTATTTCCGACAGCTGCCCCTCACGAAATTCATTTGTTTTGGATGGAGGTTAGCAATATTGAGTGTCAGACTAAAACTTACATAAATATAATCTATAAAAATCTGATGTGGCCAACACAAAACCTCCCTTTATTTAATTTTTACATACATACATAGGTACATAAAATCACGCGTTTCCCACTTAGTGGGTTAGCAAAAACCCGGAAACAATAGTAAACAATAAGAAAATGGATAAGAGTAAGAGCTCAGCTGACTCACTTCACTCTTTAACAACATTCTTCTTTCGCTTTGTCCACAATCATCATAGCATTCATACATAAGAACATATTAAAGTGACCGATTTTCGGTAGCGAATAACCCCATCCGGACCACAATAATAGTTACGCAACAATCTTCCTTCGCCACACTTTCCTATCCATTTTTATTAATTTAAATACATACCAACGTATTTACTAACGCTGCAAACTGTTCCACTGCATAAAACTATTGCTTTATTTACTATTTTCTTTTTAAAATGTCACTATTATTAATTTGAAGTGTAACAAAGGAATTGTGTTTATCTTAGGCTTCGGGACTAATAAAAAAAAATATTTTTAAATTTATCTGCAAAATATATAGAAAAAGTATTAATATATTCCTGTAGAAAATTCAATAATCTTTAATTTTCATAAGACATAAAATGCGAAAAAATGGCATAAGCATTTATATATTATATATTATAGCGTCTTTATCTTTAAATTTATGGAAGATATAATAAAAATTTTAAATGTATCATGTGTAGAATTTTATGTTGTTCAATATTAGTAATATCAAAACTTTTCAAAAAATAAAATTTATAATTTTGTTTTATAAACTACTACTTCCGGTTGTCCAATTGTTACCAAAATCTTTTCAGCTCTTCCCATGAATGTCAGATTGAGGAATTCATAGTTAAACTGGTCTAATGTCTTATAGTTTTTGAGTAATCGTCCCTCCAACATCCACACATACATGCACACATACAGGGAATTTATTTTAACATGCAACATATGGTCAATCGCTTCCATGGTTACTTACTATTGTCAAAAAATGACAGCAATGTAATATTTGTCCATTTTAACATACAAAATTTCTAGTTCTGTATTATCAAAACTTATTTCCAATAAATTAGCCTACATACGATTAACAAAAAAATCAAAATATGAATGTTGCACATCTTAACAAATTTTAGCTTATAAAAATTCATAATTTTCATGTAATAAATGTTAAAAAATACCCCCAATCACACTGACGCAATATTCTAGTCGGTCGTAATAAGAATTGACACCATTTGTGATGTGTTCTGGAGGTATCTCCTGTGCTGCAATACTATTTATAATGTTGCATTTTAAAATGGACAAATATTACATTGCTGTCATTTTTTGACAATAGCGAGTAACCATGGAAGTGATGAACCATAATGTTGCATTTTAAAATAAATTCTCTGTACATACACACATACATACACACATCCACACATACACACAGACATCATCGTAAAAATGTTAAAATCGGTTTATATGGACCTTAAATCGTGCTTATTCACTTAAATCTGGATATGTGATTTTTAGCATGAATCCAATACCTCTCTTAGCGAGAGGTAATAAATATTTCTTGCTAAGATTTCTCATTTATTTAGACAGTAGACAGTATGTTTTAAGTTTGGCAACTGCCATACCGACTCCACAATTGTATCAATGACCAGTAAAAGTACTCGTACATAAAATAAAATAAATAAATATATCATCACGGCATATTAGCCATTTCTGGGTGTGCCAGTATCTACAACACATGTAGACATCGGTAATGATGACGATATATTTTACCGTGTGGGCGCTTACCAGGCGTCACCTCACGGGCACTCATAGCTGGCGTGGAGAGTGCACCACAGGGGTCACATAAAATAAGTTCATTAATGAGTATTTTCGTATTTTTGATAAAAAAAAAAAAACGAAGCGCATAAACCCGAAATAACAAAAAACATCGAGTATCGAATCAGACACGGAGAGTAGTCGAGAGAATGTGATATGCTCTCCACATATATAAAGTTGTCTGGTCACTCAATTAGCCGACTAACGCTCGATATTTTGTTCTCGCGGCTTCTTTGACTGCCTTGAACCTCCAATTAGTGCGAACCGTCGCTTGAGGCGTTGGCGGCGTCTTTGATCTCCGAGAATACCTGTGCAGCTTAGACGGTGACTCTCACGGCAATACCACCGACGGAGTCCGCACAGTCTCACAGCCAGCAAGTTAGATGATGCAGGATTTGCATGCTCCATACGACGGATGGTCACAGTCTAAGCGCGCGCATTTAAAGCCACAGTGCGAGATTTTGTGTAAAATCACATTTGAACATGATTGTATTTATCGAAGATTAGATCGCATTGGTTGGAAGAGATAGATGACAAGTTTTAATTATTTTCTGATTAATACAAGTGTTCTTCTGTTGTGAACACAGCAGCAGTGAGATTATTCATAATAAGAGAAAACTTGATTATCTTTCCTACATTTAAATAATAGACAAAAATTTAATCATAATTAAATATTCTTTTGCATTAATTCAAACTAGTTTTTCTCATAAACAAATTACAAGTATCTGTCGTTTCATCATTGATTATAAGGTTGATTAAAAAGTAACGAGAGTTTTTGAATTCGCGTATTATTGAAATAGCTATTTGTATATTATGAGCGCAAAATAGCATATTGAAATCAACAATAACACACACAAGATTTTTTCTCAGTCGCCACAATGAAGTCCTCCACTACAACAAAATAGCTATTTATGTATTAAGGGCGAAATGATATAGATTTTGGCCCGCGGTGCAAGATTGAAGCCCGACGCGTAGCGGAGGGTTACAATGCACCTAGGGCCAAAATTTATTTCGCCCGTAATACATACAATATTTAAAGTAAATGATGTTCAAATTAAATTCAGATCAAAGTAGTCTATTTGACATATATGTACGTTGTCACGGATAACAATGAGAACAAGCAAGTTAATGATAGATGTAATTATTTTAACTGGGCACGAAAAGTTCTAGGGCGAAAATCACTACTTTTTCGCCCTTAAAACAATGCCGACTTTTACGCCCGGATGTGCAAAAAAATAATAAAATGCATACTTTGTACTTACAGTACTACTCAATAAATAACGATTATATTTTTACCTCCCGCTACTCTTGGTAAGGGAGGTATAGGAATCGTGCTAAAAATCACATATCGAGATTTTAGTAAATGACCACGTTTAAGGTACCTAGAATCCAATTTTAACATTTTCAAGATGATGTGTGTATATGTATATATACAGTGTGT
Source organism: Ophonus ardosiacus (assembly GCA_943142095.1). Classification (NCBI taxonomy): domain Eukaryota; kingdom Metazoa; phylum Arthropoda; class Insecta; order Coleoptera; family Carabidae; genus Ophonus; species Ophonus ardosiacus. Next base: position 86,089,018 of record OW964823.1, read on the forward strand.
TAATTAAGAACCTGGCCATAGGCGTTTAACATGGGAAAACAGTTTTTCTTTGCGCAAAAGTCCCCAATTAATTTTAGACAAAAATGTTTCAAATAAATGTTGTAGATATTAATATTCTACACCTAAATTACTAAACAGATTTAATTTTTCACGTTTATATAACTTGTAAAATCTAATTTAAAATTGTATAAATATTGCTCACTTGTAGCGATACCCATGAAATTGAAACAAAATTAGAAAGAAATTCATTTCGTTTGAACTGTCAGAAATTTAATTTTATAGATAGAATGTGAAAAAATAATAATAAAAGTTATTTAAGTGTTAGATTTTAAAAATAATACCTGTGCAGTGATTTAGGTGCAGAATTGAATTATCTGCAACTTTTAATTGAAAACTGAATTTCTGACAGTTCAAACGATACGCATTTCTCTGTAATTTTGTTTCAGTTCCATAGGTATCGCTAGAAATGAGCAATATTTTTATGTGTGTGGATTTTGTTTTCGCTCTAACTCAAATACTATCATTCAGAAAATTCTGAAACCTTGTATTTCTACCCTATTCTAATATGGGAAGAAACCATTAGATTTTGATGTAAATCGAATAACCGGAAATGGCACTTTATCTGAAGCTCATAATGGTTTTTCTTCAAAAAATACCATTAAATGCCATTTTTTCGCATTTCATGTTATTAAGAAAATTAAAGATTATTCAATTTTCTACAGGAATATATTAATACTTATTCCATGTAATTTACAGATAAATTTAAAAATCAATTTGTATGTAGACTCTAGAAAAACAGTTTTACCTTCAGTCCCTTTTAAGGAAGGAAGGTAGTGTCTTTGGTCATAAAATTCGATAGTTAGTTTTTAATGAATAAGCACATTTTAGACTACAAAAATTACAATTCCTTACATTCAATTACTTTCCTTGTCTCCTTACAAAAAATTGATTAGATTTTGGTTATAATAGGGCTGTAGCAAGAATTTTTATGTGACTTCTAAGTATTAAATTTTAAAAGATATTGTTCTCAAATTTGAAAATATCACGAAATATCCATTAGATATTTTAGAATGTGTGATGTGAATACATACAGTTTAACATATGACAAATTATAGCCTACTTTTATTTATTAAATAACGTAAACTATTTTCTTATTGGCATGATGTATGTACTATGACGTCACAAAAGTGGGGGGTTGTTTTTCATGACTACTTCTAGCGCCAATTTTTTTATTTAATTATTTACGACAATAACAATAAATTATTATTATTAAGGTGATTATTTTTTGACATTTCTTAAAACCAATGAAATGTTTCATTACCTGTCACGTGTCAGCGTTTTAACCAATCCTGCCATAAAAGCTCTACAGATTATTCTCGGAAATAATCTCTGTAGCTTCCGTTTACTCAGATAATTACCAACACAAATAAAATGAACGAAAAACACTAATTTAGTGATGTTTCTGATCATGAAATAAATCAAAAAATTATAGAAACCACTTCTGGAAACACTGTAATTATTAATCACTCAGTATGAAGGCGATTATTTATATTTATTTTGCCTTGTCAAAGTTATGGCAAAACAGACTTGCCAACCGCACCATGAAAATGAATGAAGCTAGTTAATCACGGCAGTAGATGGCGACACTGTAGCAAGACAGTGGCTTACCTTACAAATTTGTAGATCAAAAAATAATCTAATTAAAAATAATTCGAGTCGAGAGTTCGATAATTAGAAAATAATTTTCCAGCTTCTTTCTCAAACTTATTGCCATTTGACAATAGCCACTTAAGCCCTACGGGCTTTCGTGATTGTTGTCTGGCAACAAGTTTTTGAAAAATATGTCATTTTCAATTTCTTTTCACACTCTTGTTATATTACTACTAAAATTAAAAATATTGCTGTTGTAATTAAATTAAACTATTATGTTTTTTGGCAAATCAATATGAGTTAATAGTGTTGGGACTTTAAATATTATAGTGAATCTTACTTGTGATACTTCGAGAATTCAATTCAAGTGGTATATTCTTTTATTAAGCGATTGAGTTTAATAAATTTTGGAGCAATTCAATTGTGGGATTGGTTTTCATAAGTAAGCTGTTCCTGGTTCCTGTTCCTTCAATCCTTTTGGAGGTACAAAGCAGCCCAGTTCCTGTTAGCTGGTCCCATGCAGTCGACGCTGGTTCGAGCTCAAATCCATTTCCCGTTGTTCCTGTGTTGTAACCTCCTTCGAGTCAACGCTGGTTCCCGTCACATAAGGTCAGTAGTTTGTGCTTGATTTACTGGTTCCCTTGTGATATTATTCCCACACCTATATTCATATTGATTATTCATTAATTGAATTCTAATTGGAATTCTGGTCCTTCGAGCATTTATTATTTACATTTGGTCCAAATAATTCGAAACAATTGCATATATTTTCATTTAAAATACTTTTAAAAGAAATTGTAACCGGCTCATAATTTAAAACTTTTAACAGTTCTTCTTGAAAAAACACAGTTAAATATCACTTTTTCACATTTATGTAAGTAATACATTTTAAAGAATATTTTATTTTCTATACTGTTTGATTGCATTTTATATTTCAAATTCAATACATATAGAGTTAATAGTTATTTAACTATCAAATTAAATCGAAACTAGAATATGCGAGTACTGAATGGAATCTTGTGTACAGCTTCAATATTAAATTAATAGAAAGTATCCAGAGAAAATTTCTAAATATCCTCTATGATACAGACAATATGTAATAGATATAAAATGTATCAGCTTAACCACCAATGCCGATTAAGATATTTCAATACGTTGTGACCAGAAAACAGAAGAACCCTGATTGACGCTATGTTTCTTGTTCAATAATTGAGCACCAATCCATATTTATTTGACGGCGAATATAATAGGTGTGAATTTATTAATGAACGGTCAACGGAAAACAGATTTTACAATTAGGTTATCACACAACAAACAAGAGCTTAAATAAAAATAATTGCGATGCATATATAAGCCCATAAGAGTGCTATTATTAGCATTATTTTTACCTCCCGCTACCCTAGGTAAGGGAGGTATAGGGATCGTGCTAAAAATCGGATATAAAGATTTTAGTGAATAAGCACGTTTTGATGTCCCCAGAATCCGATTTTAACATTTTTACAATGATGTCTGTAGGTATGTATGTGTGTGTGTCTGTCTGTGTGTGTGTGTGTGTGTGTGTGTGTGTGTGTGTGTGTGTGTGTGTGGATCTTGTGGACACGATTACTCAAATACTATCAATCAGAAAAATTTGAAATTTTGTATATCCATTCTATACTAATGTGGGAAGAGCTCATTAGTTTTTAGTATATATCGGATAACCGGAAGTATCATTTATACAAGTGATACTTTACTTAAAGCTCATTGATTACTATTTTAAACATGGAATTGGCGGGAGGTCATGTGCTGGCCACATCAGATTTTTTAATATAATTTTTAAAAATTACAACTTGATTTACTTCACAAAGACACGTCTAGAAAACTCAATCCGAGTTTTTGCCATCCAAAATTCTGAATTTTCTTCATTAAATCTCTTACCTACAAAGCACCTCATAAAGTTTTACGGAACATATAACATTTGAAAGAACTGTTTTCTCTTTTCCAATGTTAAAACGGAACGGATTTCGATAGTTACATAGTCACCGGTATGCGGAAACTATAAAATATGAATCCAAGCGTTATATATATATTTCAAATAAATAACTAAATATTATTGTAATAGTAAAAACCTTGTAGTATGTCAGGTAAGGTAACCTTATTTTCAAATTTTGAGCAATCATTAAGAAATTGAAAGTAATTTTTATATATTTATATTGAATCGAAATAAATAATAATAATTTGTTTTGTATCTTTAATTAAGTATCTATAACTAATAAATATATACTTAAAAATAAAAATTGTCTGTATCATGAGATAGTAAAACTAACATATTAGTTGGCAAATAAATATTATGTATGATACAATTTTAGGCCTACAATTAATGCCGTTCGTTCATTTCTGCCTGTGTTTTCTACTAAAACAATGAACTTTATAGAAGAAGAAACGCAGTCTATGAAAAATTTGCTCATTCATTTTAAGCTGTTATTTATCTAATTTTTGCAACTTAAGTTGCAAAAGTTACATTAGTTAGAACTTAGTTAAATAATTCTTACCTTCCGACACCTTTAGATAAGGAAGGTATTGTCTTTGGTCAAAAAATTCAGAGATGAGTTTCCATCTTTTCTTGGTCTTTCTCTACGTGTCACTTGCGAGGAGCACTATGACATACCAATTTTGTGATCCTACACTTTCCATATTTGGTTTTGCACTTGCAACTGACATCTGTCAATTAGAATTTTTGTAATATATCAGCATCAGCTGTTTCCATGATAAATAGCAAAGCTTACTAATTTTTGAAAATTAATTTCTTTATAATGCTTTAAATCTACATCTATTGAATATGAAGGAAAATGTATAATCAAACTGTATAGAGAAGAATATTTTCTTTGATATGTATAATAACAAAATGTCAAAAAAGAATATTTAATTGCGTTTTTTTAAGAAAAACTGTTAAAAACTTCAAATAAGGGTATTTCCGGTGGATCAATTATAACCAAAATCTAATCAACTCTTCATATGGATGTACAGAAGAGGAATACGAAAGAATTATAATTTTTAGAATTATAGTATTGGAGTTATCGTCGGAGAAAAATTTGTCACACACGGACACACATACACACACACACACATACATACATACATACAGACATCATCTTAAAAATAGTAAATTCGTATTGTAGGGACCCTAAAACGTGCTTATTCATTAAAAACTCACCACCGAATTTTTTGACCAAAGACAATACCTTCCTTACTTAAAGATGACGGAAGGTAAAAATAAAAATTATTGTGTAGGGGTGAGTTCTACCATTGATTAAGCGTCCTGAAATAACTGCTATTTTAAATTTGTTTCACATACGAGTATTTCTTATTGGTACCAGCTTGAAAATTAGTTTTACAACATATTATTTTCTAATAATACTCGTTAAAGTATATATTATGTGATAGAAATACCTGGCTATAATATAAGGAAGTAGGTATTCATACATAATAAATTTACACTTTATCCACAACAAAATAACCTGCAAATTTATAAGACATAAAATCTGTTGCAGAATCAAACACGTACAAATGGGTTAGTTAACTATTTATACTCAAGCGAATGTGTAAAATTAATTAAGATATATACTCTTTGCCATGTTGCCAATTCGCCAAGATTTGTGGGCAAGACACCCATGTTTGTCAGGAGGATTTATTCCTAGGACAAAGTACACACGCGTCTGTCAACAGTAATTAGTGATTTAGTAAATTATTGCCGAAAAATATGTTCAAATAGCCAGTTGTTATTTTGGGAAGAGAACGGATATTTTGTAATCGCCAACTCTGATTATATTTTAAGATGAGAGAATTTATTAACAGTATTTTATCTAAATTATATCATGCCAAGTTTTAATATCTACTTTTAGAATTTGAAATAATGATTTTCTGACATATTATTTCGCCTATCTGAAAGGTACCGACGTATTTTAGTGCTATTATTACTTACAGTAAAATTTTTGAAAGAAGTCGGATCAAGGCCATCTACGAATTGCATCTATGAATTCAAATTTTATGCTGTCAAATTTAGTAGTGTCGTTTACATAGTTTTTATGAGGTACACAAGATATTATGTACCCTCATAAAAACTAAATAAAAGACACTACTAAATTTGATAGCACAAAATCTTAATTCATAGATACAATTCGTAGATGGCCTTGATCGGACTTCTTTCAAAAATTTTACTATACTTAATCCTGCACCTTTCTACCCTCACGGGTGTAAGGCGTTCCCCCGGCTTGCGGGGGAGGGGGTTGAGTTCTGGTTCGTTGGTCTTCTCCATATTTTTTTCCACTCTGCTCTATCTTGTGTTGCTGTCTTCGTTTCTTCCCAAGTTAGACCTCTTCTTTGCGCTGCTTCCTTTATTTCTTCCAGCCACGTTCTTCTTGGTCGTCTTCGTGGTTTCTTTCTTCCAATTTTTGCTTCAAACACCTTTTTAACTATTCTCTCCTCTCCCATCCTTTCTACATGACCATACCATCTCAGCTGTCCTTCTGCTATCTTATCTTCTATTGATTTTACTTTTAAGTTTTGTCCAGTCTTGTTTTCCCCTCTATTTTTCTCAAGAATCTCATTTCGAGGGCCGTAATTTTTTCTTTTTGTCTTTGCGTTAATGTCTATGTTTCATCTCCGTGTAAGAGTATAGGTGTCACTACTTTCTTAAATATTTGTACTCTGGTCAGTGCTATTATTAAAAGGTTCATATTAAAAAAAAAATATTTTAAATATGTTTAACAATAATACACATAATCATCCTTTCTTTCCATTTCTTAAAAGCTCACACAAAACTAATCGTTTTTGGAATATTTTTAAACTAATTTCAACATCTGAAAGACTCGAGGGAAAGCTGAAAAACTGGCAAAGCAAATTTATTTATGGTGTCTTAAAATCTGCCAAAGCTACCAAACTAATAACTGTGGAATTTAAAACTGTCAAATTAATTGTATGCTGACTTAAAAACTGTTAAATTTAAAATTATGATTCAAAAATGCTCTCTGATTATCTTAATTTAAAGTTCTCACACTCAACGATACTTTTAAAAAATCAGATGTGGCCAGCACAATACCTTTCGTTAGTTCTATATATTTTGTACAAATCCCAAACCGAAAGTTCCTTAGAAAAGATTCTGTATATCCAGTAATATTGTAACTCGAACATAACTATTTTCTACAAATTCCGTACCGATAATTCCTGGAAAAAATTTTATACATCCAATAAAATTATAACCCGAACATACACTATGTAAATTGCACTTGATACTGACATATATCACCAGTTTTCTTGGTTATATTACAGCTGGTTTATTTAAGAAAGTTAATCTTTTAAAATTCTTTAACTCTATATCTATTGAATATGAAGTAAAATGTGTAATCAAAACGTACAGACAATCAAATGTTCTTTCATATTTATAATAACATAAAATGTGCAATAAAAACTGTTAAGAACTTCAAATAAATGTATTTGCTGTTGTTCAATTATAACCAAAATCTAATCATCTCTTCATATGGAAGTAAAGAAGAGAAATATGAAAGAATTACAATTTTTAGGATTGTAGTATTGGAGTTATCGTCGGAGAAATCTTTGTCACACACACACATACACACATACACACACATACACACACTTAAATACACACATACATACACATACATACATACATACATACATACATACATACATACATACATACATACATACATACATACATACATACATACATACATACATACATACATACAAAGACAAACATACATACAGACATCATCGTAAAAATGTTATAATCGGATTATAGGGACCTTAAAACGTGCTTATCCTCTAAAATCTGGATATGCGATTTTTAGCATGATTCCAATACCTCTCTTAGCGAGAGGTAAAAACATTCGCGATATTATTAAAAAATAATCTTGTTCATTAGCAAGAGGCAATTTTTATAATTTATTGCAATTTATGCAATAATATTAAAATAATTAATATTAAATAATATACAGGATGTAATGTACTATTATCAAGTCCAATATCATTGCTTAATTTTTCGTCAGACAATTTTTATTTACAAAAAACTGTTTTCCCATGTTAAACGCCTGTCAATGTTTGCTTGGGACATCCGATATATCCCGTCATCATTAAATTATAAATATCATTCGTCATCTGTGCGTGATAAATAGTCCACCCTGTATAATATAAATCACGGGTAATATCGGTCATGATATTTATATTTATATAATTTTGACGTAAGGTATACTTGTAAACCGTGCTTTATAATTAGCGGTAGGTAATTTATAACTACTACAAGTATTCTGTTTTTAGAAAAGGAAAAAGTTACCCAAATTTCAACACAAATTGTGCTAAATTGAGATAATAAATTTACATAATTTCTTCATAAAATTATGCAGCTGTCCCTCATTTTTAACTCATCGTTCTAGCAAATTTCACCATAACTACGTATCTATAACTATTATTAAAACGTCTATAATAACATTTAATATTAATGAAACTAAAATAAAAACCGTAAATACAAAATATTTGCCAGTTTAGTCTCATAATTATTTAAGAAATAATCTTGAATACATTCAGACACAGAGACAAACTTTTTGAAAATATTAAAATCTGATCTGAGGCCTTACGCTGGTTTATGATTTAGAATTTACATTTAAAATATCACCATATTTTATATTCTAAATGTAAAGCTAAACTGCAACTGCAAGTCACTTACGAGGGACACTGTCAATTATATCACTTATATCTGATCCTATAGTTTCCACTTTGGTTTTGCACTTGACACTGACATCTGTCAATTAGAATTTTTTTAAATATCTGCTGTTTCCATAATTTTAGCAAAGCTAACTGATTTTTGAAAGTTAATCTCTCTATAACTCTATATCTATTGAATATGAAGGAAAATGTATAATCAAACCATATAGAGAATAAGATATTCTTTCATATTGATAATCACATAAAATGTCGAAAAATAATATTTAACTGCGTTTTTTCAAGAAAAACTGTTAAGAACTTCAAATAAGGGTTCTTCCAGTTGATCAATTATAATCAAAATCTAATCAGCTCTTCATATGGTTGTAAAGAAGAGGAATACGAAAGAATCATAATTTTTAGAATTGTAGTTTTGGAGTTCGTCAAAGAAAAATTTGTCACACACACACACACACAAACACACACACACACATACATACACTACACACACACACACAAACACACACACACACACATACATACATACATACATACATACATACAGACATCATCTTAAAAATAGTAAATTCGTATTGTAGGGACCCTAAAACGTGCTTATTTATTAAAAACTCACCATCGATTTTTTTGACCAAAGACAATAATTTCCTTACCTAAAGGTGACGGAAGGTAAAAATACATTCTATACATCCAGTAAAATTGTAACACGAACATATTCTATTTTATAGAAATTCCATATCCAAAGTTCCTTGAAAAATTTCCACAAATACACATTAAAATTATAACACGAGCATACACTATGTAAATTGCTCTTGACACTGACATCTGTCAATTAGAATTATTTGAATATATCACCAGTTTCCACGGTTATACCATCTGGCTTATTTAAGAAAATTAATGGGTGAGATTCAGTGGGTTGTATTAGCGTGTTTCAAGCTAAAACAGTCCTTTGTCAAAAATATTTTGGCAACTTTGTAATTCCTGTCAGAAAAAAGTGAGAGACCAAAGGATCAAATAAAGAAAAAAATATTATTAAAATATCTTTCAGAACTCATATTATTAATTGGAATAATACTACTTTTTTTAAATATTATTAACAGAAGTAAGAAAAAAAGGGCAAATATCAAAACTGACGGGGGTTGAGATATTTTAAAATTCATTAATATTCAGGTATGAAATATTTGACATATTTCTAACCTAATTTTGCAATAATGAGTTTCTTTTTACATCTTCCATTTACAATAATACTTCCTCATTTGACTAAAGGATATCTGTATTACTTTTCCGTATGCTAAAATTTCTAAATCACAATTGAATCTCATTGATACATGTGGAAAATATTAAAATGTTGCCATATATTCAATACAAGTTTTAATACAGACCTTAATACAACCCACTGAATTCCACCCAATCTTTTTAAAATTCTTTCACTCTATATCTTTTGAACATGAAGGAAAATGTTTAATCAAACCGTATAGACAATCAAATGTTCTTTCATATTTATAATAACATAAAATGTTAAGAAATGATGCTTAACTGCGTTTTTTTCAATATAAAATGTCAAGAACTTCAAACAAAGGTACTTCCGGTTGTTCAATTATAACCAAAATCTAATCAGCTCTTCATATGAATATAAAGAAGAGAAATGTGAAAGAATTATAACTTTTAAAATTGTAGTGTTAAAGAAATTCTTGTCACAAACACATCGTCAGTTATGATCCATAAATTTGGTCGCTTTATCACACTACTATCAAGGATTTTCTTTTTGAAGTTTCATATATTTAAACTAAATTTTCTTCCTCGAATTCGCACTGTATAGCTCCTGAAGCTTCACAGTCTAACCTCCGGCATTCGTGCACTGACCGCCCATAATATAATAATATCTTCTGATAGATGGACACCACTATCTCCATTACTATCAAGCGCTATGTTCTTCTGTGCAGCTAACTCGCTCCTATCTCGCTTGCCGCTCGAGTGAGATGCTGCCTAGCGGTATGGTTAAGTATTTCGGACCTCACACATTGGGAATTTTGAATTTTAATCCGTTGCGCGCTTCACATTGTTACCAACTGCGTAACGCTGAATTAACTACAACAGGTGAGGGATAGGAAATTAGAGAGGTGGTGTTAAAAGTTTTTATAGTCCATTAGATTTATTTGGGGTAAACATTAGGGTTACCCCAAAAAGTAAACTAAATTAAAATAGTCGTATATGTACATAGGGACCTCTATAATGCCCAATATTATTTTAAAAGTCGATTCTACAGAATAAGTAGGTTCGTATATATATATTCAGACTTATTAAAGCTTAAATAAAGTTGAAAACATAAGAAGTTTGGTTAGCGCAAATTTAATACTGACTCATAATGTACTTGTTGCTATGGTTATTTGAAATAAGTAATGTACAACATTACTCACACCTTGAGAGAATATTTAGGAAGTCACGGAAGAGGTATAGGGATCATGCTAAAAATCACATATCCAGATTATAATGAATAAGCACGTTTCAAGGTCACTAGAATAGGATTTTTACAATGATGTATGTATGTGTGTGTGTGTGGATGTGTGTGTGTATGTGGATGTGTGTGTGTATGTGGATGTGTGTGTGTATGTGGATGTGTGTGTATGTGGATGTGTGTGTGTGTGTGTGTGTGTGCGCGCGTGTGTGTGCGTGTGAATGTGTGAATGGGCGTATGTGTGTGTATGTCTGGATGCCAGAGAGACGGTTTCTCAAATTCTATAAAACTAAAGACCAATTTAACTATGTATTCCTTAATCTGACATTAATGGGAAAGTTTTGGTAACAAATGAACAACCGGAAGTTTTAATTTTTTTGAAATTTGTATAATTACAAATATTAAAGATCATAGGATTCTCTATCCGATACATTGAACATTTTTATTATATCTTCTATACATTTAGAGATAAAGACTCATAAATATATAAAATAATTCGTTACAATCAAGTAATGTTACTACCAAGTTTATATCTCTACCTACTTTTGAATTATTGCCCCAAAAGTCAATATATCCCACATTTAGATAAAAACTTCAAAATTTTCAAAAATGTAATATTCTATAAATCCAATAAAATTATCACATGAATATAAGTACATTACATATACTCATATATAAATACTCTAAAATATGTACACTTACGTAACATTCTCTTTACAATCAAATAATATTACTACCAAGTTTTATATCTCTACCCATTTTTGAATTATTGCTCCAAAAGTCAATATATCCCACATTTAGATAAATACTTCAAAATTTTCAAAAATCTAATTTTTATATATCTATATACTTCCCAATACGCTGATTCCAGATTTTGAAACCGCAGATCGAAATCTCTTTTCGTTCTCGAGATATTTAGATTCAAAGTTTTGCTCAAAACTGCCCAATTTTGGGTAGTAACCCAAAAATGGGTCGAGATATGAATTTGCCGATATCATCATTCGATTCTACGGGCAAAATTACGTAAGTACACCAACTTTCATAATTTTTGAACACCGCATACAATCTCTAAAGCAAAATAACTGAAAATGGCCAAAAATCGCAAAAATCTAAGGTGTACCCCTTACGATTTTTTCAGATTTTGGATACTTTCGGGGGTTTTCAAACTTTTATTCATAAAAGATGAACCGGTTGGACAAAAATTATGAAAATTAGAACACTTATGTAATTTTGCCCGTAGAATCGAATAGTCGTGTCGCCAAATTCATATCTCGACCCATTTTTGGGTTAATACCCAAAAATGGGCAGTTTTGAGCAAAACTTTAAATCTAAATATCTCGAGAACGAAACGAGATATCGACCTGCTGTTTCAAAATTTGGAATCAGAGCATTAAGAAGTATCTAGATACATAAAAATTAGATTTTTGAAAATTTTGAAGTTTTTATATAAATGTGGGATATATTGACTCTTGGGGCAATTATTCAAAAATGGGTAGATATATAAACTTGGTAGTAATATTATTTGATTGTAAAGACAGTGTTACGTAAGTGTACGTATTTTTAAAGTAATGTATCTAGTAGCCCAAATAACTCCATGGAAACCAGTTGAAAAATTAAAATGTTTGTAATTGACAGAAAATATGAGTTGTCAATGTCAAAAATCCATTTACATTACTGAAGGCTTTTTCTGGAAAGTAAGTACATTTAATATTTCTTATTTTATTATTAATTAAATATTTAAAATTATAGGTACATATATACATACATGCACATCAGAAACTTGTCAATGAATTTGAATAATCTCGAACATTTAGAAGAGTAGGAGGTAACTTATTATAGAATGAATTAAAAAATATAAAAATATATTAATAATTAAAATTTTTGTGTATGTACCAGAAATGTTAAACACGTACTTATATAGCTAATATGGAAATGGCGAGAGGTCTTGTATTAGCCACAACAGATTTTTTCTTTTCGATTTTCTGATTCATAATAATGTGTCCTAATATAATTAATATTTGTTCGTTTCCATTTTCTTACTAAAATTGTACCGCGGTGACATTTTCTAATTAGTTTTGATATAATTATTTCCGTTCAAAGTTCGAGACCAATTACAAAGTGTCACGTAGCTACATATGACAGTTCATCATCCGCATACAAAATTATAATGTTTGTAATAATAACACAACAGCAACTGTAACAGCTACACTGACGATTATTTTTCGTAATTTTTTTGGTTTCCGTTCGTATTTGTAATTATTTGGGGAAACAAATTATTAATAACTGTGTTTGTATATTCTTTTCAAAACATATTAAAGACAGTTGTGGAATTATATTAATTTATTTATTAACCTAATTTTATAATAGTAGCATTGGAGCACAAATGGTGTAAAATTATATGTGATAGGGTATTATTTTTGTAAATACAGAGCTATATTATTTAGGATTCAAGTAAATTTAGAGTCGTTCAAATTTAATCTCTATACATCCTTCCTGTAATAATTTTTTATAAAAATTATAAATATTACAATAAAATTAATATATAGGTATTCTCATATAATGTCACATACATATATTTTGAAACTTTATGTTTTGTTTTATAAAATACAGATTTTTAACATAAAATTTAAAGCAAATTATGTGTCCTGACATTTTTAATTTAAAAAAATCTAATGTAGCCATTTAAATTTTAATAATTTAAATACATACCTACATATTTACTAATGCTGCAAACTATATTCTTTTTGATATAACTATTGCTTGATTTACTACTTTCTTTTTAAAATATCACGAATTTTAATTTGAAATTATTAGTTTTATGCAGTGTTATTTATCTCTCAGTTGCATACATTTGAAATATGAACTGTGTAACAAAGGAATTGTGTTTATCTTTAAAACATAGGCTACGGGATTTATAAAAAAGATTATTTTTTAAATTTATCTGTAAAATATACCTATAGAAAAAGTATTAATGTACACCTGTCGATAATTCAATAATCTTTAATTTTCTTAATGACATAAAATGCGAAAAATTGACTTTTAATGGTATCATTGCTAAATTAGCATCTTAATATAGGACCACTTTTGTCTAATTGATCGATTCCCTAGCTCTTAAAGTTCTCGAGATAGTAACAAAAATAAAAATCCAAGTGCTCACTATTGGTAACTTTTTTATTTGAAGAGATACGAGGTTGATTAATTGAGCAAAATTGTGCCATTTTATATTAAAAAATTAGTCATATAGACAAAATAAAAATTGTGTCAGCGGTTCCTAAAATTTGGGACAGAATATATATTTTTTAAATGGAACTATATATTTTTTTATTATCTTATACCTTTCCCGTAAGGTAATGTTGTTTATGTACAATTTTTTCAGATAAACGAGTTATTTACGTTTAAAAATAAAAATAATGTTATTAGTTAATTTAGTCAAGTAAACCATGCAAACATTTGTCTTATAAAATTATTATTTTATTAACGTTTACAGTAATAACAAAACAATTATAGAAAATATTCAAATTGAAAGCCATTATTTCTTTGGCACATTTCAGCTCTTTTGGAAAGAGAGCCGACCGTTCTACGTAACTGGTGTCTAGATATAACTTTCCATATAGCAAGATCATATCTAATTTTTCTTCATTTGTAAAGTTATTAAACATTATTAAACACAGAGAACTTTACGGGAGAAATTATTAAACGTAATTAAACAAAGAATCAATTGTTTCCATGGCTTACTTGGCTAAATAAACTAATAAAAGTTTACAAAATTTTAATTTTTAACCGCAAATACGTCGTTTATTTGAAAAAATTGTACATAAACAACATTACCTTATTGGAAAGAGAAAAAAATACTATTTCCAATAAGAGAATAAAAAATATATGGTTCCATTTAAAAAATATATATTTTGTCCCAAATTTTGAGAACCCCGGACATAATTTTTATTTTGTCTACCTGACCAATTTTCAAATATAAAATGGCACAATTTTGCTCATTTAACCAACCTCGTAACTCTTCAAATAAAAAAGTTACCAATAGTGAGCAAGCTTATTGAGACACCCTGTATATACATTAAAAAAGAAACCTTTACATTTTAATGAAATTAAAATAATAGTTGTTGGAGTAATGCTCTCTTAAACCAGATTTTTTAATTCAAGACAACTTGTCTGTTATAAATTGCAAACAAAGCAAATATTACGTAAAATGTTCCATGTTTTTCATATTAACCATTTCATTATTTCTTGCTTGCCTTCGACAACTTCATTTATATATTTTTACCTGTTTGTCACGCCACAAAATAACAATAACTAACAAAACAATTTAAGAAAACCATCAGAATTTGTCACAGTGCTTTTATCCATTGTGTTAAACAACTCTGTCATTTTTCCATTGATTATAACCAGTGTTATCCATCACTATCTAATATTTGCGTTATCATCTTGCCAATATTACCATCGAGCAAAAAAGCCTTGTATATCTCAGCGGAAAATTATAATAGAGAAAGCATATAATATGGCAGCTTCACAATTCTATCAACAATTCAATTAAGTAGGCTTGGAAGGGGACAGTTGACTGCGCGTACAGAGAAAAACGACGATCGCGATTGATGATTGTTTTGCAAAGTGAGGAATTTTTCTGACGATTTGCAAGAAGTTAGTAGCGAATTGGTAATTCGATGCCCTGATGGTTGTCAGTCAATTCAGATTTTTGTCTCATGGGACGAATTTAAAAAGTTATTATTTCTACGTAATAATATTTGATATTTGAACGAGGTTTGATTAAATAAAAAGTAATATATCTCTACCGCCTGCAAAGTGTATGCAACAGATTTAATTTATATTGGACGTATAATTTTTGTTTGACAGGTAAATATTGACAAACTCGGTGATTTTTACCTCCCGCTACTCTTGGTAAAAGAGGTATAGGGATCGTGCTAAAAATCGCATGTCGAAATTTTGGTACATGTATCCGTTTTAAGGTCCCTTAAATCCAATTTTAACATTTTCACGATGATGTCCGTATGTGTGTATGTATGTGTGTGTGTGTGTGTGTGTGTGTGTGTGTGTGTGTATGCATGTATGTATGTATATATGTATGTATGTATGTGTGTGTGTATGTGTATGGATTTTGTTAACGCTCTAACACAAATATCAATCAAAAAATTCTGAAACCTTGTATTTCTACCCTATTCTAATATGGAAAGACACCATTAGATTTTGGTATAAATAGGATAACCGGAAATGGCACTTTACCTGAAGCTCATAATGGTTTTTCTTCAAACAATACCATTAAATGCCTTTTTTTCGCATATTTTGTCATTATGAAAATTAAAGATTATTGAATTTTCTACAGGAATACATTAATACTTTTTCTATATATTTTACAGATAAATTTAAAAATCATTTTTTTTTTAAATCTCGAAGCCTACGATAAACACAATTACTTTGTTACACAGTTTATATTTCAAAAGAATGTAACTACAGGTGAATGTCACTGTCAAAAATCTAATCATTTCAAATTAATAAGAGTGACATTTTAAAAAGAAAATCGTAAATAAAGCAATAGTTATATGCAATGGAACATAATATAGTTTGCAGCATTAATAAATACGGATGTATGTATTTAAATTAATAAAATTAAATAGCGGGAGGTTTCATGTTGGCCACATCAGATTTTTTTTATAGTTACACCTATTTTCTAAATATTAAATTTAGTTGTAGAAAAAATATTGTATGCACCTTGTGCATGAAAGGTACATAAATAACTATATTAATCACACATTCTGCTTTCTAAATATAAAAAACGGTATATATTTAGTTGATAACCGCTTTGCTACTATTTAGTGATTAAATTAATTTATAGTCGAAGTTATAAAAACAGACTTGCAACACTGAAAAAATAATTAATTATTTTTTAAGTCATAAACTATTAATTTAGTGTCAGAAAATTAAAACGAAAATATTTCCGTAATCTCAAATTTATGAAAATTTATTGTCTATTTTTCAAGTAACAAATTTGAGTTAATTTTAAATGCTGACAACACAAATGTTAGATGTTTATTTACTTAATTCTAAATCAACCAAACATTTATATAGCAGAACCGAAAATATAAATGTTTTGTGCGAAATAATATGTAACGATAGCTATAAATTTATCCAATAGGTACAGTTATCGTTGGAGAAAAATTTATCTCACACACGGACACAGACACACACACACACACACACACAGACACACGCACACGTACACACACGCACATGCACACACACACACACCTAAAGGTGACGGAAGGTAAAAATATGTGCAGAAAGAACGAACTAAAAAACTCCGATGACGAATATTGAAATAAATCATAATTTTGAGTGTTCTTTACGATAAAGTCAATGTTCGGAAGTTAGCAACATTGAGTGTCAGACTGACAGTTACATAAACATAACCTATTAAAATAAATCGTTCCTGTCATTTTCATATGGTTTATTTTTCTCGACTTTACTGCCTCGGCAACTAATATCAATATCCATATTCGTGATAAAAAGTAGAACTTCAATACCTTGATTCATAAATAACTATTATTCACAATCATTATAGTAATATAGCAATTCCTAACTTTTGGAGGTTGGGAAATACCTCATTCCTGACTTTATGATGTCTTGGATTGAAAATAACAGTTTTCACTTCTATCTTGGGTTGGAAATGTTTTTGTCGAGGTTGCCTAGCAACATTACCATAGATCCTTATAATCAAGTAAGCTAAAACAAATTTTAAGATGACTTAAAAATATGAATAAAATTAAAGGTTATAACTCATTGATTTATTTTGAAAATTATTGATTTAAAATGAGGATGATTGTGAATAATAGTATATTATACTCCCAGGTTGAGAAGCGCCATTATTGGATACAAGGTGCCTGGTCAATAATGATCTTCTCAACCGTGGTTTATATACTATTTTTTTCACTAGTAGCACATAAATCCTATTTGAATTTTTTTTATTGATAATAACAATCATTTTGACATGAATAATTGCTTTACTTATTTGTTAATATTCACAAAAACAAAGTAGGTTGCCTTTGTTTTTATCTGACGTTTCGCTCATTTCGCTAGTTTGATAACCTCACTTATGGGCCTTGATTTGAATTTGGTTTAATTATTTAATAAAAACACTTTGTACTGTTACAGTCAGTAGCCTTATTAATTTATCATTATTTTTAAATAAATCTATTGAAATGTATTTACCTACAAACACAAAAAAAATAGTGATTTATTCATTTATACATCTACACATCACATTTTCACCAAAACAGCACAGTGGCCAGGCGAGGCGGCAGCGTAGGTCAATTTAAAATTAAGCGGCAAATTTAAATTATATACTTAACACCTTTCTTGAGTTTAATGAGTTAAATAATATTTGGATTTGGAGGCTTGAGTTTGATTGAAAAGCGACAGTTTGCATTATAGACCGTGGTTAATAATAAATTATTATTGACCTAGGTTACCATGGTTACAAGCAAATGGTAGTGAAAAAAATTTCTCATGTCAAATAAAGGTAAATAATACTGAGTACCTAGGCTAGTAGTGAAAAAAATAGTATACATAACCTCGGTGGGAGTTTCATCACAACCTCGCGCTTTATCTTTCCTTGAGGCTTCGCCGATTTTTCCAAAATGTCGGTAATATAGGTAACATAATTTGACATTACCGGTAAATTGATGCAATTTTTTTTCCATTGTAGATAATTTTGATCATAATCAGAACATTTTAAATCACGTGACTTTCGCTCATTCTTGACCACTCTGTATTAATATGAAACTGCCCTCATTGCCATCAAAGTCATGAAATAATAGTCTATTTTTATTATTGTTGAATGAATACCTATTTCAGTCTTCAGTGTGTGTATCGAAGTGCGCGCTGCACGGTAAGAGACCAAAGGATACGCGCTGGTTCAATTTTCACATCGTATTATAAATTATACTCGTTGTGGAATAATTACGTCCAGTTAGAAGCTAATTAGCAATCTAATAAGCAGACTCAATCATTGTACGCAGCACACTAGATTTTTATACAGGAATATAATTACTGCACTTCGTAAGACGCAAGAGGAACATAATTGTAGAATACAAGTTATACTGCACATACGCAAAGTAAAAGGATTCTAATAAAACTTTATAACAAGAAAAATTCATACTCTATTACGAAAATTATTTTAATGGGATGCTGGGATCAGTGCACAAAGTAATCACTTGTGATTATGATAACTCTGGTTCGAATCCAATGGGCTACTTGCATGGTACTGAAAATCCGATTTCTATCACTATATACGTAATGTTATGTTGAAAACATATATAAAAATCTGATGTGGCCAGCACATGACCTCCCGCCAATTCCATGTTTAAAATAGCAATGAGCTTTAAGTACTTTGTTGTTGCAATAAACAGAAAAGTTTGTAATACGAAATTTTGGATTATATTTTATTATGTTTTTCCTGAAAAATCTGTTAGTGCTTCAAATTAAGTACTACATCCGGTTTATCATATATAGTCAAAATCTAATACGTTGTTTCAAATTATATAAGAGTATTAAATACCAACTTTGCGAAGTTTTGGAACATTAATATATTTTAAGGAAAAATCGTCACACACATTATTGTCAAAATAATCACCAACTTCCTTATGCTCTAAAACGCAATCTGTGTAAATTCTTCGCCGTACATTATCCATTTCGTAAATGTGTAGTTGCAAACTATTATTTGACACTTTGAAATCACGTCCTTAATGGCTGCATGGTAGTGCGAGCTCGGTTTTAACTAAAACGCTGTTTTAAGAAATGTCAAATTTAAATTTCAATATTTAATTTCACCCTTATATTTAAAGAATGATTTTCTAAAAAATATTTATTTGAATACAAACTATGTTCCGCTTAAAAATCATATTTTGATAAATTTGATATTATTTATTTTTGTTATTAAATAATGAAATTTGACATTTCTTAAAACAGGGTTTTTGTTAAAACCGAGCTCGCACTACGAGCCATTGAGAGCTGTTTGATATATAATGCTGCAAACATCAAACTTAAATCGAATTATCCTGTATATCTAATATTTATTTATGATGGAAAATATATTATTTTTACAAACCTTAATTTTATTAGAATCATATTTAAACTACTAAATTCTTCTTAACACGGTTTTATTATTAATTTTAATGAAAATTGCTGCGTGACAGTGACATTTGTTTAAATATGTCAAATTTATTATTAAAGTATTGTTTTTGTTTGACGCAGAGGCAAAGTGATGTACAAAAATAAATTATTTTATAATATAATATAAAGTTATTTCAAGTTATTTACTAAATGCTATTATCGTAGAATTGAAGATTGTGCCATTATATTCAATTTGTATTGGTAAAAGTTGCTAAAAAATTATATTCAACGAATTTATTACAAGAAAAACTGTTAAAAGCTTGTATAAATGATACTTCCGGTTATCCGATATACACTCAAAACTAATGAGCTCTTCCCACATTAGTATAGAATGGATATACAAAATTTCAAATTTTTCTGATTGGTAGTATTTGAGTAATCGTGTCCACAAGATCCACACACATAGACACACACACACATACATACATACATACATACATACATACCTACAGACATCATTGTAAAAATGTTAAAATCGGATTCTGGGGACATCAAAACGTGCTTATTCACTAAAATCTCTATATCCGATTTTTAGCACGATCCCTATACCTCCCTTACCTAGGGTAGCGGGAGGTAAAAATATAAATTTTATTTTAAAAAAGTTGTTTGTTTTTTAGTAAATTAAGAAAGAAAATTTTCTGTGACGTCATTATATTGAACTGAGGAAGAGAACCATGTTTAAGAATGTAACTTATAGATGGCATTGCGTGCGAGAAAGTTTTAATTTGAATTTGACATTTTGCTCTCTCTTTCGAATTTTTGACAGCAATATTATAAATGTTATAAAATGAATAAAATTGATTCAAATTTGAATTTGAATAAATTTAAAACGGAAGTAAATTTATTTTATAAAACAGAGGGTTATAAAACTAAATTTGAAAAATGACAGGTAAATAACTGTTTAAAATAAAAGTATAACTCTTGCATGCTTTATTTGAACTATATTTAATAATAAAAGATATATTTTACTTTTCTTCATAAAAACAGTGCTTGAAGATTTATCAAAATCATTTCCATAAAATCCTCTATTTCTTGTCTAACTTCACAATTTGAAATTCACATCATCTAAGCATCTAACTTTAAAATTGTTATAATCTCGAGTGTAAAAAGCGCTCTGGGTGTTGTTCCCGGTGTTTAATTACGTTTTATGGTACCCGTCGGCTCTCATTACCGCGGTTTGCATTACGGCTGGAGCAATGAAACCAACCCAGTGAAGCCTTGGATAATAACAGCATCATTATGACAATTGTAACAACAATTATCACAAAAACTGATATAAATGTGCAGACGTTTAAGTCATCAACATGCGAATTAATTCAAGTTTTAGATTCCACGGAAGAAATGATGAAGCAAAGGAAGAAGAATTCATGAGAGCAGGTTTTGCACATTAATAATTTAATATAAAAAAATCTGTTTTCAATTCCTCTCGCCATTTACATTTTGTTATACAGGTTGGTTGATTTTTCATTGTCCAGCTTATATCTTCTGAAATATTAAAGATACAAAAAAAAGTTAAATACAAAAGTTGTTTAATACAACCTGATCTATAATTTAGCATAAACAGTTTTTTTTCCAAGGCGTACCAATTTTTTGGAAAAATGTTTAACTTTAATTTTTTAAATGGAACACCATGTATATTTTGACAGAATAAGATTCTTAATAAATTTCTCTTTACAATGATGTGTAACAAGTAAGGATTTACCTTTAAATTATGTCCTATAAAGCAAATGGAAATATGATAAAAGTAGGCTATGATATTCTATTGTTTATACCTGTAACTTCTGTCACACATGAACATTGGCTACGTATAATTATATTACCGGTCTGTCGCAGAGAATTTTCTAAATTTTGGGAAGTATTTACGTGAGGCTGTCTTCTATCAGGATATAAATTTTGATACAGGATAGCAGCCCGACGTTTATTATTATTTGATCTGTGAAAATAGCAAAGCATATCAACTTTTTCACTATTACTGTAACCGACGTTCATTTTTCTTAGTTAAATAAGAATCTTAACACCTTTCTCACTATTATAATCAGTATTATTAAATCTGTGACATATGTTACTGGTATAAACAATAGAATATCACAGCCTACTTTTTATCGTATTTCTATTCGCTTTATTAGACATAATTTAAAGGTAAACCCTTACTTGTTATACATCATTGTAAAGAGAAATTTATTTAGAATTTTATTCCGTAAAAATATACAGGATGTTCCTTTTAAAAAATCAAAGTTAAATATTTTTCTGGAAAATTGGTAGGCCTTGGAAAAAAATAGTTTATGCTAAATTATAGACCAGGTTGTATCAAATAACTTTTCTATGTAACTTTTTCATTTTTCTTGTATCTTTAATATTTCAGAAGATATAAGCTGGACAATGAAAAATCAACCACCCTGTATAAGTAATGTATTGCTCTTCGCTGTCGAAACGTCGTTTTATAATACAAAAATTAGAGAACTTTACCCAAATATTGTTTTTTATTGTATTCAACATGTTTCTGCACACATACAATTCTAATTATATGTATTTTTAATTGTGTGAGGAAGTTCCTAAATGTCAAAGATTCTTCCAATTTATTAACAAGATTGGCGGTATTTCTGACCAATATATGAGTTTTACCTATAATATTAAATATTTAATTAATAAAACAATAAGAAAGATTAAATGTACTTCCCAGAAAAAGTTTTCAGCAAATATAAAGAAATATTTGTATGGGCACAAGCAAGGATGTAGGATATAGGTTAAATAAATATGTTTATATCATTTTGCATTAACATTGCAATAAAAATAGTAATAAATAAAATTTTACTACACATTACTTTTTATATTTCCAAGAAATGTAGTTAAATACCAAATGCTTGTAATAATTACCAAGTATTAATAATTATAATAGAAAATACTCTTGATTAGAGTGAGTTCATAAAAGTTTACATCATTTTACCTTTTCATTGCAATATACCACTTTTTCTACGATTGCGAAGAACAATTTCTTTTTTTTGCGAATACATATTTTTCAAGTGTAGAATATTATCATTTCAAGTAGCTCTTTTTTAAAATAATAGGTACTATACAGGGTGTCTCTTAAATAGAGGGACATGACTTAACCACAGATTGCTGAGGCTAAAATAAGACGATTTAGCTAAACTTGCTTCTACCGGAAAGCGTACCATTTAGCCAGAATTCTGCTTCAAAGTTCTTCGAAAAAAAATTAATTTTGCTTGTAATAATAGAACGCTTTATACGATTTGGATGAAATTTGGTATGACAGTTCATATGGTTAGTCATCTTTTAAGGTGATACTTGTTATTATTAGTGAGCCACTAGTGTATGAAACTTAGGTGTCCCAACATTGATTAGACTGTAACTTTTTAATGGCCATGCCGATAACATAAAATTATTTTTTTTTCAGAAAGATATATTCAATAGTAAACTTTTCTCTCTTTGTTTAATTTGTGATATCTGTTACGGTTCAGACAGAATAAAATAAAACCTGAGTGACTGCACCGTGATTTTTTTAAAAATAAATTTAATCTAGTAGTCTATCCAAATGTCAAACACCTAATTTTTAATGACCCATGTTGATTAAAGTTTTTTTACTCATTTTGGTCAGTACTATATGCCCTCATAATTTGAGACACTTATTTTTTAACAGCCTGTATATAAATCACCTCATTTATGGAATATATTTGAAAATATCCTGATTTCTCAAAGGCATTTGATCGTGTGAACCACAATATATTATTACATAAGCTGAATACTCAATTTCATTTCTCTTCTGATCTCATAGAATTCCTTTCTTCCTATCTTTCTAATCGGGACATGTTTGTATTTTACAACAATTTCAAATCTAAACCGTATATTGCTACCTCCGGAGTTCCTCAAGGTTCTAACCTTGGTCCACTATTGTTTATTCTCTTCATTAATGACATAGTTAACTCAGTGCAGAACTCTAAATTACTACTTTAAGCAGATGATCTGAAAATCTTCAAGTCCATTAGGTCATTTGAAGATACATTATTATTACAGAAAGATATTGATAATATCTACGCTTGGTCTTTATCCTCTAAATTATTTTTTAACTTCAGTAAGTGTAAATTAATGAGTTATTTTGTTAGAAAATTTGTTTACACTGCTCCGTATAAAGTTGGAGATTATGTTCTTGAAAGAGTCGACCAGTTTAAAGACTTAGGAGTTCTATTCGATACAAAACTGAAGTTTAACAAGCACATATGTACTGTAGTAAGATCTGCATATAAAAACTTGGGATTCATAATGCGTTGTTCGCAGTCGTTTACTAAAATACGTACAATAAAAAAGTTGTATTTTACTTATGTACAATCGAAATTAGAATATTGTATTCAAGTTTGGAATCCAATTTATAACAAATATGTTGATTTAATTGAATCTATCCAACGTAAATTTGCAAGATTTTTATATTTGAAACTTAATAAACAGTATCCTACTTTTGATTTTGATCACAACGTCTTACTTCGTGAACAGCATCTTTTACCTTTAGTTACTCGTAGAAAAATTCATTCCTGTATTTATCTGTACAAACTACTACACAACAGCATCAATGACCCAGTCACTCTCGCTTCAATTTCTATATTTGTACCTAGAATAACTTCTAGAAACACCCGTACATTTTGCTATAGTACATCACGAACAAATTATGAACAAAAATCTCCTATAAAAACTATGTGTTCTACTTTCAATACTGTCTCTAGTACTCTTGACATCTTTGGTGACTGCATGGCTAAATTTAAAAGTGGCTTAATTCAGCAATTATTATTAATGCAATAAATGGTGTCTTCTGTTTAAATACTGCTTCATTTACTTACTTCTTCTTTATTATTTGTATTATTTGTATGTTTACATTAAGTGTTCTTTCGTGCTTGTGACAATTTTTGTTATAATTGTGTGTATTTAAAACCGACCTGTAATTGGGATCTTAGTATCCTGTTGGTCTTGGTTAATTAAATAAATAAATAAATAAATAAAAATACTGTTTTCCATGTTAAACAGGAAACACCTTTTTACAGATTTTCGTGTTCACCCTGTATGAAAATATATTATCAAGAAATGTCCCACATAAAAAAAATCGAGTTTCAACAGATATTTAAGCGATACTTTAAAATTATAAAACCATGAAACCTTATTTCCATTCATTGTTTCAATCCGAAATTAATTTTTATTCTTTCCAAATGTTTATTTACAAAAAACAAACTCGTTTCATTGTTGTATTCTTTAGAATATTTTTTTGTTTTTACCTAAAATCACAGTTTGTTTAAGTACACTATTCTTTATTGTCCGGCATGTGAGCGCGATAATATTGTTTGCTTATTTATTGGTTATGTTGTGAATATTATCTTTTATTTACAATTCCATTGTGTTGAATAGTTAATAAGGTTGAGTGTGTTTTGTTCGGAAATGTGCCTAAACATGTACGTATTGTTGCTAAAGTTGCATTTATTTGGAGTGGGCGCTTAAATGACTACTTATTTCGAAAATGCTGATATTCAAGGCATTGTTCAGTTGTTTTCTGATTTCGTAGTCGTTCAAATAACTATGTATTTACTAAATAAAAAGATTTCATTTATAATTTATTTACTAACAAGCTTTAAATACAGAACAAAAGAATAGGTACATTTGACCGATTCTAAAATATGATTTTAGAAAATATTATTTAAAACTATGTTGATTAAACTCCTATTACATTGTCGGTAAAATTAGGCCAAGCCAAAATACAGATTAACCGCAATTATTAGAAAAACAAAATATAATAAAACCTACGGATATTTAGATTATAGATTACCTATACATACAGGGAGTTCGTATTAAAAGGACAACCAATGCTATAGTAAGAAAAATTATCTCTATCGGGTCCAGGAATAAATTTATATACATATATACAGGTTGTCTCAATAATAAAAATTGTGTCAGCGGTTCCCAAAATTTGGGACAGAATATTTATTTTTTAAATAGAACTATATATTTTTTATTATCTTATTGGAAAGAGTATTTTTTTCTCTCTCCAATAAGGTAATGTTGTTTATGTACAATTTTTTCAAATAAACGAGTTATTTACGTTTAAAGATAAAAACTATGGAAACAATTGTCTCTTATAAAATTATTATTTTATTAATTTATTTTACAGTAATAACAAAACAAAGAAAATATTCAAATTGAAAGCCATTATTTCTTTCGCACATTTAAACTATTTTGGAAAGAGAGCCGATCGTTCTACGTAACTGGTGTCTAGATATAACTTTCCATACATGTAACAAGATCATATCTAACTTTTCTTCATTTGTAAAGTTATTAAACATTATTAAACACAGACCTTTACGGGAGAAATTATTAAACGTTAAAAAAACAAAGAATTAATTGTTTCCATGGCTTACTTAACTAAAAAACTAATAAAATAATTTACAAAATTTAAATTTTTAACAGTAAATAACTCGTTTATTTGAAAAAAATGTACATAAACAACATTACCTTATTGGAAAGAGAAAAAAATACTCTTTCCAATAAGATAATAAAAGATATATGGTTTCATTTAAAAAATATATATATTGTCCCAAATTTTGAGAACCGCTGACACAAATTTTATTTTGTCTACATGACCAATTTTCTAATATAAAATGGCACAATTTTGCTCATTGAACCAACCTCGTACCTCTTCAAATAAGAAAGTTACCAATAGTGAGCAAGCTTATTGAGACTTCCTGTGTGTATGTATGTATATATATATAGGATGTAAATTTTATAACGGGTCATAGGGCTATAACATAGAAAATCAGTTTTTTAGACGCCAAAAGTTTTTATATTAATTTATTGATAAAATAATTAGTGGATATTATAAAGAAAAAAATTACGAATTTTTTAATACCAAACACATTGCATTTTTGTTTCATATAAAGCCAGAAAATAAATTTAAAAACTTGTATAATTAAGAAAAAATATCATTAGCCATGAAACTGACAGTAACAAAACATTGTTATTTTTTATTAACTTGATAGGGGACAATTATTAATTTATGAACTAATACTAATAATTTCAAAAATAACTATCAAATCTCGTTAAATAAACGAACACAAACGATTGTTAAGAATTTTATTTTTATATAATTTTCAATTTAAAACTAAGAATAAGAAGAAGAGAAAACATAAAGTAGTAAATTTAGCATGAAATAGAAAATATCGCATGGTGTTACAAAAAGGTTAAAGTTGTCAAATAAATTATCAACATCGACATATTAATACCGCCAACTGACAAAATTCCTTAAATTTTGACATTGTTATTTTTCATTTAAAAAAATCTGTTGTGGCCAGCATAAGACCCCTCGCCATTCCATATTAGGCTTTATAAGTATTGTATTGCACTTCGCTTTCGAACCGTCGTTTTATAACGAAAAATTACAGAACTTTACCCAAATATTGTTTTTTATTGTATGTAACATGTCTTCTACACACATATAATTCTAATTATATCTATTTTTCATTGTATGAGGAAGTTTCTAAATATCAGAGATTGTTCCATTTCATTAACCAGATTGGCGGTATTTCTGATGGATATATGCATTTTACCACAATTTTACCTATAATTTCAAATATTTAATTAATAAAACAATAGAAAAAAATTAAATATACTTCCCAGAAAAAGCTATCAGAATGTCACTAAAACTGTTGATATTTGACAATGACATATGTCATTTACAAACTATGTTATAAACATTGGAATTTGTAAACTGGTTTCCTTAGTGCCTTAGCCTCTGCGATTAAATTACTCTATATATTATAGTGTCTTTATCTCTAAATCTATACTAGATATAATAAAAATTTTAAGTGTATTAGATGGAGAAATTTATGTTCTTCAATATTTAATAAAAAAAAACTCCCAAAAAATTATATTTAGAAATTTTTTTTAATGACTTCCGGTTGTTCAATTGTTACCAAAACCTTTTCAGCTCTTCCCAGGAATATCAGGTTGAGGAATCCATAGTTAAACAATTTTTATGTCTTATGGTTTTTCAGGAATCGTGTCTACAACATCCAGACATACACACATACACACAAACACACACACACACACATCATTTTAAAAATGTTATAATCGGATTCTAGGGACCTTAAATCGTGCTTATTCAATAAAATCTGGATATGCGAATTTTAGCATGAATCTAATACCTCTCTCAGCGAGAGGTAAAAAAGCAGAGGAAGTGTAAAATCGAAAAAAATATAAAGAACTCATGTCATAATTGCATGCCTATTATTTTGTTCTTCGAAGGTTTGGATAACTCCGCTGTACTTCCTCCTCACAAAATAAAATGGCAAGTACGACATTCGTTCTTTAATATACTATTACAATTTCTTTTGAGAAGTTTTTTTTAAAGTTGTCAAAGACATTCCCAATATTTTACGTCTAAAAACAAAAGCCATGATTGCCGCCAGTTGTTGCTTACTTTTTGCAAGATCCTATTGCGCTATTCTTCTATTTATTTAAATTGGAAAGGTCTGCTGTGTAAAGCATTAAATAATAAAATATCCCCAATTGGATAATATTCGCATTTTGGTATTTAGATTTTACGATTTAGGTCTTCTTCACATAAATACAACTCCGAATGGCACACTAGTGATATCCATTGGTTTGTATGGCAACACTTTAGAACAACAAAAATGAATTATACGCTTCGATTTCATTTGATGCTTCAAATTAAATATTAATATTATATTAATTAATATAAATTTGATGGTTTGCACAAATTATAGCAACGAACTTGATTTGATTAATTAGTGCCCGTCAACTTCAACGCATAGTGTGCAAAACCTTAAAATCTAATTCCTAAAATCCTAAATAATTACTAGATTTACGTCATGTAAATTTAGGATTTAGATATTAGGGTGATAAAAGTGCAAAATTGAACACAGCACAGCGTTTTTCTCAGGATATAAACTAACTTTGATATTAAGGCTGTGTCCGATGTCGCATTTTGGCATTTAGATTTTACGACTTAGGTGTTCTTCACATAAATACAACTTCGAATGGCACACTAAGAACACCCATTGGTTTGTATAGCAGCACTTTAGAACAACAAAAATGAATTATATAATTTGATGCTTCAGATTAAATGTTAATATTATATTTCACAAAATAGAAGCTAAGAAGTAATTCTTCGACAATAAATTTGACGTTTTGTTCAAATTATAGCAACGAACCTAATGATACGTACCACGATCACGGTTTTAACTTAAAACGCTGTTTTCAGAAATGTCAAATTCAAATATCAAAATGTAATTTCACCCTTACGTTCGAAGATCGATTTTTACCTCTCGCACGATTTAAGGTCCCTAGAATCCGATTATAACATTTTTAAAATGATGTGTGTGTGTGTGTATGTATATTCCTCAAAAACTATAAGACTTAAAAAATATTTAACTGCAGTTTCTTCAATCTGACATTCCAAAAGAGCTGAACAACAATTGAACAACCGGAAGTAGTAGTTTCTTAGAAAAATTCTTCTAAATATAATTTTTTTTTATTAAATATTGAAGAACATAAAATTCTCCATCTAATACACTTAAAAATTTTGTTATATCCTGTATAGATTTAGAGATAAAGACACTATAATTTATAGAGTGAACTAATCGCAGAGGCTACGGCACTAAGGAAACCAGTTGACAAATTCCAATGTTCATAACATAATTTGTAAATGACACATGTCAGTGTCAAAAATCAACAGTTTTAGTGACATTCTGATAGCTTTTACTGGAAAGTATATTTAATTTTTCTTATTGTTTTATTAATTAAATATTTGAAATTATAGGTAAAATTGTGGTAAAATGCATATATCCATCAGAAATACCGCCAATCTGGTTAATGAATTGGAACAATATCTGATATTTAGAAACTTCCTCATACAATGAAAAATAGATATAATTAGAATTATATATTATATTAGAATATTTGGGTAATGTTCTACAATATTTTGTTATAAAACGACGGTTTGAAAGCGAAGTGCAATACAATACTTATATAGCCTAATATGGAAATGGCGAGAGGTCTTGTGCTGGCCACAACAGATTTTTTTAAAATATTTGTTTGAATACTAATTATGTTCTGCTTTAAAATTATATTTTGATAAATTTGATAGTATTTATTATTATCATTAAATAATGAAATTTGACATTTCTTAAATCATATTATATTTCATGAAATAGAAGCTAAGAAGCTATTCTTTGACAGTAAATTTGACGTTTTGTACAAATTATAGCAACGAATATGATTTGTTTAATTAGTGCGCGTCAACTTCAAGGCATAGTGTGCTCCTGCAAAACCCTAAAATCTAATTCGTAAATAATCACTAGATTTAGGGCATATAAATTTTTGATTTAGATATTAGGATGATAAAAATGCAACATCGCACACAGCCTAATTCCTAAAATCCTAAATAATCACTAGATTTACAGGCCTATTCTACTAAAAAAATATGTATCGTTATGACTCGTTACTAGGCAAGAAAGTCGTTATGATAACGATTTTTGCCAAAACCCTATTCTGTTAATTTATTTATCGTTACGAATCGTTACATATCGTTATTTCACATCGTTTAATAACGACAAGTTCGCATGCATTGTTGAAGTCGTAAAGTTAGATATATTTTGAGAACAAAAGTAAAAATGGCTGAAGAAGATATTTTGTTAATTTGTAGCTGAGAAAGAGATTCTGGAAAGATGAGTATTTATTCACTTCTGTACACTAATTATATATATTATACTTTTTAGTATTAGACATTTTATTTATATTTCAGAAATATATTTAAAAATTTAGATTTGGATATTTAGTGGACGAAGGACTCCAGGCTGTTTTGCATGTTGATAAGGGTAGAAAAAAGAAAAAGCCAAGGGTTTTTTTGTTGCAGAATGTAAATAATAAATAAATAATTTTCAAATACATTCTGCAACGAAAAAACTTTTTCTTTTTTCTACCCTTAGATAATATTATTTAATCTATTGATATAAAATATAGAATATAGATGCACTATCTATGTATAGGGATGTCAGATTATATAATCGCACACTGCGTGATACATCAGATCCTTTTACCCGGTCCCACAGAATTTAAATGACTTGTAAGTCTTCTCCATATTTCTTCCAATTCTTCAGTGGACAATTTATTAAATCTTAATGAACTCTTATTTTCCAGTACTTCAACATATATTTCATACTGTCTTTGAGTTGTCCTCGAAGCCCTTTTCTTTATATCCATTGTCAAATTCAATTAAATAAACAAACAATGAATCGATATGTCAAATTTAAAATAGAAAAACATATAAAAATTTATTCTGTCAAAATATACATGAAGTTAGATATTATCGTTATTATCCTGATAACGATAATTTATAACGATATGATTAGTAGAATAGGTTTTTGGCATTTGTCGTTATTAAAGTCGTTTAACCAAATGCTTAGCGACAGTCGTTCAGTAACGACATCGTTATACCTGTTAGGGCACAAAAAAATACTTTTTTTCCTTATTGTAACGAACTAATAACAATCATTCTCCTACCTGCACTACTTTCGCCGGTATTGGAATCAAACGTCTTACTGGTCATCTGGAACAGCGCATCTAGCGGCGTCGCTCCCGGATTCTTTTGCTGCCGCTGTCTTTGCGTCGTTACAATATCAGGCGAGCAACAATCACTCGTTACCGAGCTCGATCGGTCGCTTCCTGTTTCACTAGCATAACTTGCAGTAAACCCCGCAAACTCCGGCCTGAGTAACGCCAATTGCTGGGCTTTTAATTGACGATGAAAACGCTCCAGGCTTTGTTGGGCTTCCTCAGGGTCCAAATCCCACGGTCGGACAATTCGCGACGAAGAGGATTTGGTTGTTGAAGGACGGTGATTGAGGATGTCCATTATTGAGAAGGATTTGACGCCGTCGGATCGTTCTTCGACGTTATCAGATTGTATGTGGACCATTTTAAGTCGTTTCAATGGTTTAAAATAGTCATCAATATCAGAATCTCCGACACAATGACAATTTTCTGTTTCTTGGTAGTCTCTGGAATTTGGGGACACATCCCGACTAGACACAGTATAGTTTTTAGGGGAATTTAAAGCTGGACTTGGACATCCAACACTAATTTCATCATCAGACAAATATTTGGATTCGTTTGGCTCAACAACTGGACTTGAAGCTCGAGATGAGGAAGGACTATACGGTGACATCTCTCGTTGATGTGTATTTGTCATAACAGACTCCGTATCTTGCATTTCTTTTGTTAAATTATTGTTCGTCCATTATAACACAAAAACAACTGTCAGTAATCACAATAACATCACTAATTGTTTATGACATCACATCACTAAAAGTCACTAAACAAAAAACGATCTAGCGCGGATGCCACCAAACACGTGTTAGGTCTCAGGTCTGATAACAAGTGAACGTAGGGAAGCTGCAGTCAACTGTCCGACAGCTATTTATCCTGCCACGCCCCCAAAAGGCGAGGCTAGCACTCTCCAGCCAATACAAATGCGCGAACAAATAAAACACGTCGGATAAAAAACGCCGCTCTCACGCGATTGGTCGGCCGGTTAAATAGGTGTACTTCGTTTTACGCTGACAGCAGCGAATCGCATCGCAAGAAATGATGATGTAGAGGTTTATATCGTGTAAAGTTTCAAGATGAATTAGGTTTTGTTTTACGTTGAGATTTAAGATGTTTTTAATGTAAATTATTTTGGTTTATGACGATTGCTGTGTATTCCTTTATTGCAGGTATAAATTCGGTATATTTTATGGTGCTGAAATTTTATGTATTGCACTATGCTTTAATTGAAACAACGAACAAGTTAAAATTGGAATGAACGGAGTACCAATTCACGGTGGTCCAACAATATAACCAATCAATCGATATATAAAACTTTCCATTGGCTTTAATCACAATTTTATTATTCATATCTGAAGCCAATAATGGCCGTTTGCACCAGTTTCCCTTAAATATTCGGCTTAGTAAAGGGGTACTTAATTTCTAAGGTATCCTTAAGCTTAGTTCGTTTGCACAGTTGCAGTTTGATCGTCGCTTAGCTAAGTGTCACTTAGGAGAAATTCTAGTGTTTTTTTACTTTGCATATTGTATAAATGTAGTAACTTATATGTCAAATGTGACATAACATATGTATCAGTGTTCTGAATTTTTTGAGTTGTTTTCATTATCTGTAACCGTCCACCATGTCCATCAGGATGTCCATAAGAGAACGAACACCGAATTATACTGAGGAAGAAAAAATGTTGATCCTAAATATTATTAATGAATATAAACACACAATTGTGTATAATAAAACTGTCACAATGACTTGGAATGACAAAGAAGCGAGTAAGAAAATCTAAAAAGAGAGCAAAAGAGAGATGTGAATTCATAAAATTATTTTTGAGATCTTATTATTTTTCTCTTGTTGTTGGCATTTTGGTAAATTGGTGGTATAATCTAGCTACAGCTGTACAACAAATCGGCTTGCTATAGAAGTATGCATCCCACTAAAATCGGCAACGCTAAATGACTTCCTGTTGCGTAATATCGTAGAGTCATCAGTTTTTGATTAATTGGTGACACAATTATTCCTGAAGAAAGTTATTTTAGAAATAATTTTATGAGGAACATAAAATACGTACAAATTATAAGGGAATTCCAATTCATGTTCGATGCTTCTTATTAAGTCTAGAACGATATTTTTTGTTAGACGAAAACGTTTAAAAAAAATTAGTTTGTCAAATGAGTAAAAATAATTTGTCACGGAATTCGATTTTCCACAAATTCTAACATCTCTAACTCTAAAATATCATCATCTATAATATTTAGCTCTAATTCCATTTTATAAATTAATATCAACCAGCTATCAAAAACACAAATGTCAAGTGACATTTGTAGAATAATTGCGATCAAGTGCATCTTTGAATTAAGGGGTCCTTAAGGGGAAGAAAAATTTGCGCTTAACTTAAGGGTACCTATTTGTAAGTTAAGGTACCCTTAACAATTGGTGCAACGAATTTTTATTCTTAAGGTGTACTTAATATTTAAGGGAAACTGGTGCAAACGGCCATAAGCCCGTTAAAATAAGAGCTAAATTACCCTTTTAAGGGCTTGGACCTTCTCGTGGACTTTTGAATAGCCAATACGGCTTATACGAGCCCAAACTCATATTAGTTCGGCCAGTTAACATTTTCAACAAATAAAAACCTAGGCAAATGGTAAGAAATTTATATAAACTTCTTTCGACTACCTAGTTTAAAATATGTATTATAAACTAACAAAAACTGAATATGCAGTATATAGGATTATTGGAAAAACAAAGCCTCCAAATGATTAAATCAAAAATCTGTTGTGGCCAGCACAAGACCTCTCGCCATTTCCATATTAGGCTATATAAGTATTATAACAAAATATTACAGAACTTTACACAAATATTGTTTTTTATTGTATTTAACATGTCTTCTGCACACATATAATTCTAATTATATCTATTTTTCATTGTATAAGGAAGTTTCTAAATGTCACAGATTCTTCCAATTCATTAACCAGATTGGTTGTATTTCTGATGAATATATGCATTTTACCAAAATTTTACCTATAATTTCAAATATTTAATTAATAAAACAATAAGAAAGATTAAATATACTTCCCAGAAAAAGCTATCAGAATGTCACTAAAACTGTTGATTTTTGACACTGACATATGTCATTTACAAATTATGTTATAAACATTGGAATTTGTCAACTGGTTTCCTTAGTGCCGTAGCCTCTGCGATTAGAATACTCTATAAATTATAGTGTCTTTATCTCTAAATCTATACAAGATATAATAAAAAGTGTATTAGATGGAGAATTTTTTATAGTTATTTAGATTTCTAACTATTCATTTCGTTTCTTGCGGCAAACATGTCCTTTTAAGTTTTGTATGATCTTCAATGGGTAAAATATCATTGTTATCGCCACATGTTAAGTATTGTTACTTTCAGTACGAAAATTATAGTATTACCTACTACTGATTTTAAAATTTTGAAGATTCATTTATATTTGTTTGGTACATCTTTGCTAATCTTATTTTGCCTAATTTTAATACTACCTATTCGCTAGTGAAATAGAGCAATATGACGTCTAGCGGCGAAAATATGAACTAGTACATGGTAGTAAGCCCTAGCCGAGGTAGCGGCGAACGCATCGTTTCTGTCACTTATTTAACAAATAAATCACGAGTGGATTGAAATTTGTAGGCTATACTTCATTTTACGTAAGAAAATAGTAGATTACTCTTAAGAGCCGACCGTTTTTACATGCATTGAATAAATAATTTAAATTTGTGAAACCAAGCTTTGTCAATAATAAATATATTTATCTGTAAAAATGTCAAAATCTAAAATTGCAACAAAATTATGGTTAAACATCACTTAATTCTGTAGATTTTATTTGACAACTGACAGGCGATATTTGTTTCGTTTCTGTGAAATAGGTTTATATTCTGACCAATCAAAGGGTAGAATTTATATATCCCTAACTAAACCAACGCTATTCTTACGTGAAATAAAGTATAATAACAAAATCTAAAACTTCAACACGTTTTAGTTGGGTTTAATTTATGTACGTCATTAGCACGCAGAAATCCAGAAATAATTAATTTCCATAATTACCCGAAACAAGAACCTAAATTCCATAGAAAAATTTATTACAGAAATTTGCCAATTTGAAATAGTTGGTAGACGAAAGTTATGCATTCATTTTTTAAAAATGGGAAAGGAACCGAGTAATAATAATGCTTGCTCCTTGCATTTTGTAAAGCAAGATTATATTTTGCCGGGTATATCTACAGGATAATGATTACTTAGTGTCTTTATTAAAATACTTCGTAATGAAATCTAAACTTGTAGACCTGCCTGCACAAAGATGACAATAAAATAATAATATTTTTCTCTCCATTAATCTATCAAAGACTGTAATAATGCAGTACTATGTAGATTCAAGAAAACAATGACTCGAATCATGAGAGAATGCTGAACATAATTTTTATATGAAACGGACTAGATCGCAAAATTCAAAATGTTAGTCATACTAGAAACAATATTTTTATTTAATATTAACTATAATATTCATATTACTTTGTATTTCAAACGCCGCAGTGTATAAGAATACAGATGCGGGAAACGAAGCATCTACCTTAAACCGGCCATATTGTTACGTCACGCGCTAAGCTCCTCCTCTTCTTCACTCGCGAATTACCTACTACTCATTTTAAAATTTTGAAGATTCATTTATATTTGGTACATCTTTGCTAATCTTATTTTGCCTAATTTTAATAAGAACCTATGGGCATGTTTCAACTAATCTTATTATTTCCTAATAATTTGCAGCAATAGTCAAAGACGTAATTTGACTTTGCGATTCCATTAAATATCAATTTTGAAATACGAAATGCTACATAGGTTTTCGAAGTTAAATTATTTGCAATCCGACTCAAAGGTAGTATTACCCCCAGCTGTGCCCGGCCTACCACAGGCTTAGTAAGTCAAAACCATAACGGTAGAATTCAAACTATAGAAGTACCATGCGATGCATGTCTCCATTCCAATAAAGCGGCGCAAATAATGGCGTGGTTTGTATCCAATATTATAAAGCAAACAGTAAGCCGCTTTGTCAAAATTGCGATATTTATAGATTTATTATAGGTCCCAGAGACAAAAGTGTCTATCGCTTAAAGCCCACAACTAAATAATAAATAATAATAATGCTTTCATTAAAACAAAAACAAACTTCTGAACACATGGAAATTAATGGAGTACCAATCCACGGTGGTCCAAGAAAATAACCAATCATTCGACATGTAATAAAAACTTTCCACTGAATTTAATCACAATTTTGTTATTCATATTTTGATACACTTATAATTTGTGAAAGTTTTAGAAAAAACTGTTGTTCTCAACAAAATGGTACCGTACCTTTATCCAATTAATTTGTTGTACGTATCTTTCATTATTATACCAGCATGAAAAATATAAAAACAGTCATTTTAAAATTACCGTAAGGGAATAATAAGTACTTTTCGCTACTTTGTGAATCAATTTTTATTTTTCTTGTAGACCAAAATTAATTATTCTACAACATATGGTTTCCTGGAATTCAGATTAATATACTGCAATGCTTTAAATTAAAATATAAATGACTTATTAATATTATAATACTTAAGCTCTGTTACAGACGGGCATTAAAGTACAGTTTTCAGATGATACAAATTCAATATTAATGATTGAATAATTTACACATATGTAATTTCTAGAGATTTCAAAATAGCATAGCCGTTTAAATTAAATATATGTACATACTTATCCATATTACGTTAACGTTATACCGGGTGTCTATTTGAAATTGATAATATGGAGAATACAATCTTATTTTTACCTTCCGTCACCTTTAGGTAAGGAAGGTATTGTCTTTGGTCAAAAAATTCGGTGGTAAGTTTTTAATGAATAAGTACGTTTTAGGGTCCTTACTATACGAATTTACTATTTTTAAGATGATGTCTGTATGTATGTGTGTGTGTCTGTCCGTGTGTGTGTGTGTGTGTCCGTGTGTGTGTGTGTGTATGTGTGTCCGTGTGTGACAAATTTTTCTCTGACGATAACTCCAATACTATAATTCTTTCGTATTCCTCTTCTTTACATCCATATGAAGAGTTGATTAGAATTTGGTTATAATTGATCCACCGGAAGTACCCTTATTTGAAGTTTTTAACAGTTTTTCTTAAAAAAACGCAGTTAAATATTATTTTTTGAAGAGGAAACAGCGACCCCTAATAAAATAGGGGAAAGCTGAAGCAGAAAGTAAAATGTGTCAAGTGCATTTTTCTTAGTGTATGTTTATGTCATAATTTTATTGGATTTATAGAACCTTTTCAAATGAACTTTTGGTATGCAATTTGTAAAAAATAGTATGTGTTCGTGTTCGATTTTACATGATATTATATAGAATATGTTCCAAGGACCTTTTGGTATGGGATTTGTACAAAATACATCGAATTGACGGAAGGTCTTGTGCTGGCCCCTAATAAAATAGGGAAAGGAACTTTCGGAATGGAATTTGTAAAAACACAACAGATTTTTTTATTTGATAGATCTCATAATTCTACTCTTGTCAATAAATAATTTATTCTTCAAACGTCATAAAAATGGAATCTTTTGTCACTTGATTCACAAGGTATAGGGAAAATGAAATGGCAAAAGACCTACGTCATAGATCTGAAAAAAACTTTATAAAATGAAATATAACTTGTAAAAATTATTTATTTTTAAATACAGAAGAAAGGAAAATACTAGTATATTTTAATGAAATTTATAAGTATTTCTAAGTCAATCTCTATTCCTTTTACAGAATTTGAAATTATTTGAAATAATTGTAGTATATTTTTATTCTATACATTGGCATGACAATGTTTACATTAAATTTTATATCGATCGAATATGCATTCTGTCACTATTGTCACTTGATTGTCAGTTTACATCCATAATAATGCATAAAGCTTAAAAAAGCAATTTCAGAAACTAACTATATCATGAACTATTTCGAATGGGAATTGTGGGCCATTAATTCCGTTGAAAGCCGTTCAAAAGGTATTTTTTTTTTTCAAATATTTCTCTTGTTATCAATCTTTAAACTATGTATTTTTAGAGAGGAGCAAATGCCCTGCAAATAAGCAAATCTTGACAAGCAGATATGGGCACCAGTTTCAGACTCGCTAAGTCGCTACCGCTCATCGTTCAAAATTACATGCTCGCTCACTTTTACTCCTAATAACACAATATACTATTTTACGGATATTATAATATATATGTATAACTTTATTACACATAAGTGCAGATAATAATGACTCTTACCGAAAATCGTAGGAGGTAAAAACAATTTTTCATTTCTTTTCAAAAACAGTATCACCAATCCTTCCACCGGAAATATATCAATTCTTCAACCCTCGAATAAAAATTAATTTACCCAACCCTCATAACTCACTCAGTATAATAATATCCACATCTCTACAGGGTACTTTTCCTCCCCCCTTGCGTCGCCTATGGTTAACAGAATCGTCAGTCATGTAACAGCCTGACAAGGAGAGAACCATAGCAAGATGGATGGGTTAAACAGAGATAGAAATAGGACAGATGGGTTACACATGCCCCCTGTGACGGACGGCCATGGGCTGTAATTATAGGACCTCACACAAGATGTGTTAATACATAGGAAGAATCCATGGGTTGAATTTCATAGGCGGAGAAGAATTAATTGTATGGAGTAATTAATAATTTTGAAATATTTTTCTGGTGTATAAATATCTGTTATAATATTTAAATATAGGGTTCAGAAAATGTACAATTTTGCTACATAGTTAATTAATGTACTTGTATACCGTACCGGGTGTTTAAAAAAACGACGCAGATTTTGATAATGACGACACAAAATGTCAAACCAAATTATAACCTACAATACAAATCGAAATTTTTTATATTCTTTAATGAAAAATGAAAATTAATTTTGTGATATATGAAAAGCACGGAGATACACAAAATAAAACTCAAATGACAGAACACAGAACTAATAAACAAACAATAAACTGTTGTTTTCCGCTTTCATAGCAACACTAGATACTAGATGTACAAGGACATTTTCTTTTCGATATAATTTTTCTAACACTCATAATTTGAAAATTTTCGTCCGTGCATAAAGTTTTGTATGTACCACGAGCGTAACTTGCTTTTATGGCCTTTGACGTGTTTTTATCCCTCGGCTTACGCCTCGGGCTCAAAATCCCGCCGCAGGCCATAAAAGCCTTCTTACGCTCTTAATACATAAATAACTATTTTTAGAATTGTAGTATTGGAGTTATCGTCGGAGAAATTTTTGTCACACACACACACACACACACACACACACCCACGCCTACACACACACACACACACACACACACACACACACACACACACACACACACACACACACACACACACACAAAGAGAGAGAGAGAGAGACATACACACACATACAGACATGATTGTAAAACTAGTAAAATGGTATTCTATGGATTCTAGAACGTACTTATTCAATAAAAATTTACCATCGAGTTTTTTGACCAATGACAATACCTTCCTTAGCTAAAAGTGACGGAAGGTAATAGAGCAAGGAAACAAATGAATATAAAATAAATAAATATATCATCACGGCATATTACCCATTTCTGAGTGTGCCACAATCTGCTTTATCGCAGATATCGGTAATGATGATGACATATTTGTACCGTGCGGGCGCTTACCAGACGTCACCTCACGGGCACTCATTGCTGGCGTGGAGAGTGCACCACAGGGGTCACTTTTGTGCCATTTAAAATTCGAAATATTTGGCGTCGGTCGGGATCGAACCCGGTTCCCCAGGTTTGCGACCAGACACTCAGACACGCCTTCATTTCCCGAAACAAATGAAGTTATAAAAAAATGCACAGGTTACTAGTTTATTTTTAACGTCATGTATAAAATACAAATACATGAAAACCATAATAATATTGTACAACAAATTACATTATATAACAAAGCATTTTCTTTCATTTATTATTATCAGATCCCAACCAATTATTTAAATTACCAGTTCCATAACATTTATCAACCATCATTAGCTAAATTAAAACATCCATTCACTCTAACACATAACCTAAAATTTCTAAACTG
The DNA here is from genome assembly GCA_943142095.1 of Ophonus ardosiacus. Taxonomy (NCBI): domain Eukaryota; kingdom Metazoa; phylum Arthropoda; class Insecta; order Coleoptera; family Carabidae; genus Ophonus; species Ophonus ardosiacus. The sequence continues at coordinate 86,129,793 of OW964823.1, forward strand.
TAAATAAAACACCACAAACAAACAAAAGACCAACAAAAGCGAAACAATTGCCGAAAGCTTTAACGAAAAGCGCAATTATTCCTCGAATTTATTCTTCTAAACCTGCCATTACAGAGATATATTCTGCGATAAAGCCGCGAATGATTATTTCAGGTAAATTGACGTAAAAATAACAAACAATGGACATTAGCCGACGTGTATGTATGCATTATTGATGGAAATATCGTCTCCTATCGCAGAAATAGATCAACAATGATGAAGCTTGGTTATGTTAATAAATTCTCTTCGAGCCGGCAAATGCGATCATATCGAGGCAATTGGTGTAAGTGATAGTTTTAAAGGATGAGTTAGTCCAGTGGACTATATATAGGATGGAGTTTAATAGTGTGTAATAATCTACGAACAGAATTGAGAACTAGGGATTTGGTGTTTCACACAAATTTGGTAGTAATTTACATGAATTAATGGGCATTTATACAAATGTAGAGCTCTTTGTAAAATAGCTATTTGTGTATTAAGAGCGCAAAATGCGACATTGTCGATTGAGAGGTTGTTGCCGCGCTCCTTCGTCGCGCGGCATTCTCTCTCATTCGACAATGTCCATTTGCGCTCGAAACACACACAAGATTTTTTCTACAGTCGCCACAATGGGGTCCTCCACCATAACAAAAAATAATAAAATGTACACTTTATACTTACAGTACTGCTCAATGAATAACGATTGGCTAATACAAAAGATACGGTTTAAACTTAAAAAGGCTTTTAAATGATTATATCGTTACATTAGCCATCTATTCCATAAAAGAAAACCAAAATTAGAGCGTGGAAGCAAGGATTTGTGATGATTTGATGAGTTTTTGTAGCAAAATGTGTGGTTAGTTGTCACGCCTGTCACACTGAAAAAATTAACAAATATTTCAAGGAATTTGTGATTATATAGACATGTATGTGCATTGACTGACTTCTCGCAATTATTTAAGTAACGAAATAACTAATAACTTTATTGTAATCAAAATAAATAGTTAACTAGAGATCAGATGTCAGTACGACTCGCAACTATCCTACCGCCATCTGTGTACAATCATTCCTGTTACTAAACATAACTGTTCACACAATTTATTTTATATTTATTTTTATTTTATCGTTATTTTCCATTCTTCTTGAGTTTTTATTCAATCTAATCTAAGCATTTTATACTTTTGTTTTTGTAAATGAATGCCCTATTTCATTTTCACAGCAGTGTGGCATTTTGTTAGGTTATGTTAAATACCGAGAGAACATATTTTATAATATGTTATTTCGTTAAATATAAACTGTTTATATTTCAATTTGTAGGTTATCTTGGTTAACTTGGGGCGATATGACAGGTTTATATTTTACAAGTTTCTTCTTATTCGCTCATTTTATGTAGTTGCTATGGATATTTATTTATCTCATTTCTACCTTGTGAATCAAGTCACAAAAGATGTCATTTTTATGACTTATGAATTATTTATTTGACATTTGGATAGACTCCTAGATTAAATTTATTTTAAAAAATCACGGTGCAGTCACTCAGGTTTTATTTTTTTCTGTGTGAACCGTAACAGATATCACAAATTACAAAGAGAGAAAAGTTTACTATTGAATGTATCTTTCGAAAAAAAAAAAATAATAATTTCACGATATGGTTTACTTTAGTGCCGATTTCTGAACTTTAAACGACTATTTTTATGTACTTTACTTACGATTTCAAATAAATAATATTATTTTGAGGTTTGAATATAAAAGTTATTTTGTTATTCAATACAGGAAGTAATGGTCCATTAATGTCGAAATCATTATTTTGATAGAGATAGTTTTTCACTCCCAATGACAAACTTCTCTTATGTAAGAAGGCTTGGCAATGATTTCAGTGTCTAGAAATCTAATGTTATTAAATGTCTCCAAACCTTATTGAGCAACAATTGATTTCTCAAGCTGCGTGAATCAAACTTTATATTAACTTCTAAAGTTTATTGTTTATTAAAATGAGAAAGAAATAGAATTGAATATTAGTGATGCTTCTATTAGAGAAATGTTCACTGCAAATAAGCTGAACTCAAATAAATAAATAAATAATAATAATAATAATAATAATAATAATAATAATAATTATAATAATAATAATAATTATAATAATAATAATAATAATAATTATAATAATGCAAGAAATCTTTACTTTTGCATATGTCTGATATTAAATTAAATTCTGTGCTCGAACAAATAAAGCCGGGTTTATGGAGCAATAACGTAGCTATATACTTTTACACTGTGTATAATTATTAATTTCAATTACATTACATTTATTAACCGACAAAAAAAATACCCTTTTTAAATTTACTTTCTACTACATTACTATCTAATTCCACAAACACCGTCCTCTATAATTTCCAAAATTAAAATTCCACACTTCAACCACAAAAATAATAACATTACAAACACAATCGACATATAAATGTTACAGTCATTTGTTCACCAACTGAATCAGATAACGGAAATTGATAGTACAGTCAATCAACCAAATATTCTTCATTTCTCTTCCTTTATTTGTATCCCTAACTGTACAGGGTTTCTATATCTGTCCTACCCTTGTACAATATAGTAAAGTTCGCTTTAGTTAATGTACATAAACACCCTCTGACATTTCACAACCCCTGGTTTTTAATTACGACCATTTGTTGGGGAATGACAAGTCAATATGAGAAAGAAATGTATATGGAGTAATGGGTTTTCTATGGAGATATGTTTGTGAATTTGTTATGAGAGATTCATGGTAATTTTGATGGTAGATTATTAAGGAATAATAGAGTGATTAGATTAATGATGAAAATTATACAAGTGAGGTTAATGTGAGACTGGTGTTATGAAATGAAGTAAATTGGACAAAATTTGCGTTTTTATAATTTACTATTTTGTAACCAGTAGTAGAATGATGTTTTTGTGAAAGGTCTTTTAAATTTTGCATGGTAGTAATTAACATTTTAGATTACGTTACCCATCTTTAACTGAAATTATAACCGACAGGAAAGATCTACATTGTTTTAATACAGTGTTCAGAATACAGAAACGTATGTTTGATTATTTTTCATTTCAAAAGTCAAGTAATCAAAATTGATCTTGAAATGTATTTTTAAGGAGAAAAAATTTGATGTGGCCAACACAAAACCTCCCGCTATTTAATTTTTACATACATACATACGTACATAAAATCACGCGATTCCCACTTAGGGGGTTAGCAAATACCCGGAAACAATAGTAACAATAAGAAAAGGGATAAGAGTAAGAGCTCAGCTGACTCACTCCACTCTTTAATAAGATTCTTCTTTCGCCTTGTCCACAATCATCATAGCATTCATACATAAGAACATATTAACGTGACCGATTTTCGGTAGCGAATAACCCCATCCGGGCCACAATAATAGTTACGCAACAATATTCCTTCGCCACACTTTCCTATCCATTTTTATTAATTTAAATAAATACTTACGTATTTACTAACGCTGCAAACTGTTCCATTGCATAAAACTATTGATTTATTTACTATTTTCTTTTTAAAATGTCATTATTATTAATTTAAAGTGATTAGTTTTTTGACAGTGACATTTACTGTAAGTTACATTCATTTGAAATATGAACTGCGTAACAAAGGAATTGTGTTTATCTTTGGCTTCGGGACTAATAAAAAAAATCTAATGTGGCCAACACAAAACCTCCCGCTATTTAATTTTTATTAATTTAAATACATACCTACGGATTTACTAACGCTGCAAACTGTTCCATTGCATAAAACTATTGCTTTATTTACTATTTTCTTTTTAAAATGTCATTATTATTAATTTGAAGTGATTAGTTTTTTGACAGTGATAGTTCCTGTCAGTTACATTCATTTGAAATATGAACTGTGTAACAAAGGAATTGTGTCTTTCTTAGGCTTCGGGACTTGTAAAAAAAAAATATTTTTAAATTTATCTGCAAAATATATAGAAAAAGTATTAATGTATTCCTGTAGAAAATTCAATAATATTTAATTTTCATAAGACATAAAATGCGAAAAAATGGCATTTAATGATATTTTTTGAAGAAAAACCATTATGAGCTTCAGGTAAAGTGCCATTTCCGGTTATCCGATTTACACCAAAATCTAATGACTCCTTTTCATATTAGAATAGGATAGAAATACAAGGTTTCAGAATTTCCTGAATGATAGTATTTGAAAAATACTACCTTTTTTTTAGTTTAAGTTCTGTAATTTAATATTTTAACCCAACGTTTCGGCACCATAAACCGGTGCCTTCTTCAGGGTATACAATGACAAATATGTGAAATAACAAAAACAACAAGTAACCAAGGTAACAAGAAATGTTCATAAATGTTACCTTGATTACTTGTTGTTTTTGTTATTTCACATATTTGTCATTGTATCCCCTGAAGAAGGCACCAGTTTATGGTGCCGAAACGTTGGGTTCAAATAATAAATTACAGACCTTAAACTAAAAAAAAGGTAGTATTTTTCCAATTAATAATATGAGTTCTGAAAGATATTTTAATAATTTGATAGTATTTGAGTTAGAACGAAGACAAAATCTCTACACATATACACACACACACACACACACACACACAGACACACACACATACATACATACACACACATACACACACACACTCATACATACACACACATACACACACACACACACTCATACATACACACACATACACACACACAGACATCATCGTGAAAATGTTAAAATTGGATTCTAGGGACCTTAAAACGTGGTCATTTACTAAATTCTCGAAATGTGATTTTTAACACGATTCCTATACCCTATAAAAGAAAATGTTAAATAAATCAATAGTTATATGCAATGGAACAGTTTGCAGCATTAGTAAATACGAAGGTATGTATTTAAATCAATAAAAATTAAATAGCGGGAGGTTTTGTGTTGGCCACATCAGATTTTTAATCTGAAGCATCAATTGTACAATTCATTTTTGTTTTAAAGTGTTGCGATACAAACCAATGGATGTCATTAGTGTGCCATTCGGAGTTGTATTTATCTGAAGAAGACCTAAACCCTAAGAACTAAATGCCAAAATGCGACATCGGACACATCCTAAGAATCAATTTTCCTCAAGAATACATATGTCTGTTCATCAAATTAGAAAAAATAAACTACACTCTGTAAAAATCACGATCAAAACTCATCTGCCCAACAATGCTTCGCGACTACCACATTTCACGTCACCGCTATTCGTCTCTGTTGCTTCTCTTCTCCCATTGTGACATTGTCAACCGAATAGAGGGCTGTGGAAATACATCTCAATGAAGTTGTTTGTGAGTGATGAAGGCTTGTTTTGTAATTCGCCGTAAACTGACACTGTAGAGCGTAAAAACCCTAACTTCAGATGATCTGGGCTCGGGCCTGGGACAATACTCGACATGGCAGGCCTCTCATGGGAAGTTAGCTATAGTTAAGGACTCTTTATAGAAGCTAGGGTAGGCACATGATTTATGGATACGTAATTATTTAGTAATGATGTACTTCAAACGAGAATAAAATTTGTAACAGAGATGATAGACGAGAATTTATATGGTTACAGTTATGAATCATAAAGAATGAAAATAGGATTAATTTTGATATTTAATATTTAATAGAAGTTGGATGGAGAGAATATAAACAAATAGAGGACATACAAATACGGTACATAAAATGGATTTTGGGTCTGGATAGAAGCACACCAGAATATACAGGGTGTCTCAATAAGCTTGCTCACTATTGGTAACTTTTTTATTTGAAGAGATACGAGGTTGGTTAGATTAGCAAAATTGTGCCATTTTATATTAGAAAATTGGTCATCTAGACAAAATAAAAATTGTGTCAGCGGTTCTCAAAATTTGGGACAGAATGTATATTTTTTAAATGGAACTACATATTTTTTATTATCTTATTAGAAAGACTATTTTTTTCTCTTTCCAATAAGGTAATGTTGTTTATGTACAATTTTTTCAAATAAACGAGTTATTTACGTTTAAAGATAAAAATTACTTTTTATTAGTTTAGGTCAAGTAAACTATGAAAACAATTGTCTTTTATAAAATTATTATTTTATTAATTTATTTTACAGTAATAACAAAACAAAGAAAATATTCAAATTGAAAGCCATTATTTCTTTCGCACATTTAAACTCTTTTGGAAAGAGAGCCGACCGTTCTACGTAACTGGTGTCTAGATATAACTTTCCATATAGCAAGATCATTTATAACTTTTCTTTACTTGTAAAGTTATTAAACATTATTAAACACAGAGAACTTTACGGGAGATATTATTAAACGTCAAACAAACAAAGAATCAATTGTTTCCATGGCTTACTTGACTAAAAAACTAATAAAATAGTTTACAAAATTTAAATTTTTAACCGTAAATAACTCGTTTATTTTAAAAAATTGTACATAAACAACATTACCTTATTGGAAAGAGAAAAATTTACTCTTTCCAATAAGATAATAAAAAATATATGGTTCCATTTAAAAAAAATATATTTTGTCCCAAATTTTGAGAACCGCTGACACAATTTTTATTTTGTCTACATGACAAAATTTCTAATATAAAATGGCACAATTTTGCTCATTTAACCAACCTCGTACCTCTTCAAATAAAAAAGTTACCAATAGTGAGCAAGCTTATTGAGACAGCCTGTATAGTAATGGAAGAGATGAAAGCATTAAAAATTAGAGTAAAAACAGGAAAGAGAGCAGTAAAATATGAGGAAAGAGTAAGAAGCAATTAAAACTCAATTCTGCAAGAATGCTGGAATATGAAATCTATATCTAATATTTTGATTGGCGACGAAAGACCGCCTATACATACATTACAAATAACGTGTTAGGAAGTGGGGGTTACTACCAATGGAAGTTAAGAAATTCAAATTCGAAAGGAGGGGCTAACATTCCTGTACTGCAGTTTCCAAACAGTTTTTATTTTAACATAAATTTCTTGCATTAATTCATTCATTTATTTTTATGTAAATATAACTTAAAATAGCATATATTTCAAGAACATTTAGGTCCATGATGAAAACAGTTTCATATAAAAACACATATGCGTGACGTCACGTCAATATTTTCAAAATTCGGGAGACCCTAACTCGCTTATTAAAAGGAATTTTTCAGCGGATTTTCATCAATAGTCTTAGTTTTCCTAATATTTTCAGATGAAATTATAAAAAAAAATCTGTTGTGGCCAGCACAAAACCTTCCGTCAATTCGATGTATTTTGTATATATCCCATACCTAAAGTTCCTTGAAAAAGATTCTGTATATCCTGTAAAATTGTAACCCGAACACACTATTTTTTTACAAATTTTATACCGAAAGTTCCTTTCCCTATTTTATTAGGGGTCGCTGTTTCTTAATCTTCTCTTTAACTCATTCCTGTCCAACACATCTTCTTCACGCAATTCTTCCTCTCTCATATCTTCTGGTACACAGTCCTTCCATTTTCTCTTTGGCCTTTCTCGTACTTCCGGCATTGAAAATTCAAATCTTGAGGCGAGGAGCAACTGCAAGTCACTTGCGAGGGACACTCTATCACATTCACATATAACTTTGGTTTTGCATTTGACACTGACATCTGTCAATTAAATTTTTTTGAATATCTATGCTGTTTCCATAATTTTAGCAAAGCTGACTAATTTTTGAAAGTTAATCTCTTAATGTCTCTATAACTATTGAATATGAAGGAAAATGTATAATCAAACCATATAGAGCATAAGATATTCTTTCATATTGATAATCACAAAATGTCGAAAAATGATATTTAACTGCGTTTTTCCAAGAAAAACTGTTAAAAACTACAAATAGGGGTACTTTCGGTGGATCAATTATAACCAAAATCTAATCAGCTCTTCATATGGATGTAAAGAAGAGGAATACGAAAGAATTATAATTTTTAGAATTGTAGTATTGGAGTTATCGTCGGAGAAAAATTTGTCACACACGAACACACACACACACATACAGACCATCTTAAAAAAAGCAAATTCGTATTCTAGAGACCCTAAAACGTGCTTATTCATTAAAAACTCACCAACGAATTTTTTGACCAAAGACAATACCTTCCTTACCTAAAGGTGACGGAAGGTAAAAAAATGGTGGAATCCCCCATTAAAGATTTTTTGTCAATATATTTTTGTTGGAAGCAGGGCTACCTGTTTATTAATATTGTCATCTTGGGTATTATTCATAATTATCAAAAGGTTGGCAACAGTGCAGTTGCATAAAATCGTCGTATGATAGATTATTTCAGTGCGATTTATGAACTTTTAACAACGATTTTTGTGCATTTTAGTGACAATTTCAAATAAAAATCGTTGTTTATTTTTTACTAAACAGTAGATAATTACTTTCCTTTCTAAAAAGTTGTGTCGTAATATGTTGTAAAAACATTTATTTATGTAACTATTAACACTTTTAAAAATGTTTTTCTGGCAACTATCTCCTGTTTTCTGCATCCTTCAAATATTAGTTTCTTTTCTTCATTTCTAAACTTTAACATATTAAAACTTTTAAAAACTACAAATTACAATAATTGTAAGGATGGTAATTATTAAATGTTAGATTTGTTTTAGACAATGTTTTTTTATACATTAGCTATAAATATTTAATTGAAAATACAAAAGCATGTATTGCAAAGATATAAACGATTTCCGTATCATATTAATTGCATTATTAATTAATCAACCAACGTTTCAAAGAACGTACATAAAATTAATTATTAAAGGAAACACCTTCATCCCAGATATTTCTTATTATTTATAGCTGCAAAACATTCCAAAAATGTTTCAATTATTACATCCATTAACTCTGCACAGGCCATCAAAACAATAAAATTTTCTAATTACCTTCTTGTCGAGTTTTATTACATGCCTTGCTTTCTGCTTATTCATTAATATGTTGTAATTATTAAAAGTGCAGAAATGAAAAAATACCTCTATAATCATGCATCTACACAATAATCCTTCAATGTTGCAGTTTTCCAGGCAAGACTATATAATACCTCTAAGTTATTATATCGACAAGTACACTTACGTATACAAAAATCGACCATTGCCCAATTTGAATTAAAAAAAAAAAAACAGTTAAAGCTTATGGTAAAGAATAAAAAAATCTGTTGTGGCCAGCACAAGACCTTCCGTCAATTCGATGTGTTTTGTACAAATCCCATATCAAAAGTTCCTTGAAAAAAATTCTATATATCCCGTAAAATTGTAACACGAACAAGTTGCAAGTAACTTCCGAGGGACACTCTGTCACTTATGACTTTCTGATCCTATACTTTCCACTTTGGTTTTACACTTGACACTGACATCTATCAATTAGAAGCTGACTGATTTTTGAAATCTGTCTTAATCTCTTATGTATAAAGAATAAGATATTCTTTCTACATATCCAATAAAATTATAACACGAGCATAATACAATTTATTAAATATTCCATACAGAAAGTTCTTTGGAAAATATTCTATAAATCCAATAAAATTATCATATGAATATATATTATGTATACTCATATATAAATACTATAAAAATGCGTACACTTACGTAACATTCTCTTTACAATCAAATAATATTACTACCAAGTCTACATCTCTACTCATTTTTGAATTATTGCCCCAAAAGTCAATATACCCCACATTTAGATAAAAACTTCAAAATTTTTAAAAATCTAATTTTTATATATCTAGATATTTCTGAATGCGCTGATTCCAAATTTTGAAACCGCAGATCGATTTCTCTTTTCGTTCTCGAGATATTTACATTAAAAGTTTTGCTCAAAACTGCCCATTTTTTGGTAATAACCCAAAAATGGGTCGAGATATGAATTTGGCTACAGCACCATTCAATTCTACGGGCAAAATTACATAAGTACACCAATTTTCAGAATTTTTGAACACCGCATACAATCTCTAAAGCAAAATAACTGAAAATGGCCAAAAATCACAAAAATCTAAGGTGTACCCCTTACGATTTTTTCAGATTTTGGCTATTTTCAGGGGTTTTCAAGCTTTTATTCATAAAAAATGAACCGGTTGGAGAAAAATTATGAAAATTGCTATACTTATGTATTTTTGTCCGTAGAATCGAATAGTGTTGTCGCCAAATTCATATCTCGACCCATTTTTGGGTTAATACCCAAAAATGGGCAGTTTCGAGCAAAACTTTAAATCTAAATATCTCGAGAACGAAACGAGATATCGACCTGCGGTTTCAAAATTTGGAAACAGCGCATTGAGAAGTATCTAGAGACATAAAAATTAGATTTTTGAAAATTTGAAGTTTTTTCTAAATGTGGGGTACCTATATTGACATTTGGGGCAATAATTCAAAAATGGGTAGAAATATAAACTTGATAGTTATAAATGCGCTGATTCCAAATTTTGTAACCGCAGGTCGATATCTCTTTTCGATCTCGAGATATTTAGATTCAAAGTTTTGCTCAAACTGGGTAATAACCCAAAAATGGGTCGAGAGAATTTGACGACACCATTCGATTCTACGGTTTCCATGCAACACGTTTTGTATTATCGAGAATTTTCAATCGTCTTGTTATACAATATACAGAGAATTTATTTTAAAATGCAACATTATGGTTCATCACTTCCATGGTTACTCACTATTGTCAAAAAATGACAGCAATGTAATATTTGTCCATTTTAAAATGCAACATTATAAATCGTATTGCAGCACAAGAGATACCAAGAACTCGTCACAAAGTGTCAATTCTTATTACGACCGACTAGAATATTGCCTCAGTGTGAATGGGGGTATTTTTTCAACATTTATTACATGAAAGTTATGAATTTTTGTAAGCTAAAGTTTGTTGAGATGCGCAACATTCATGTTTTGATTTTTTGTTAATCGCACGTAGGCTAATTTATTGGAAATTAGTTTTGATAATACAAAACTACAAATTTTGTATGTTGCATTTTAAAATGGACAAATATTACATTGCTGTCATTTTTTGACAATAGTGAGTAACCATGGAAATGATTGACCATATGTTGCATGTTAAAATAAATTCCCTGTATGAATACTGTTTTTGGAATGTCGATATTCCTGGTTGTCGAAATATCTACATGTTCTCATATTTGGAGTACATGTTACTCACAAGTCACAATGGCGAGTGTCATGCAAGCATGTTGATTAATCTGCTCATTTTGCTTTGCTTTCTACTGTTTTGCATTATATTATAGTGTTATTAGCGACCGCCTAATTAATCTCTCTTATTACACCCGGCAGTCGAGTCGACTTGAAGTAGCGATGAAACGATACGTTGCTTTATGTAACATGAATTATAACTTTATTAGCAAAGATTGTGCCAGAGAAATTTATTGGCGACCAGGGCACTTTTCTACAGATTTCTATTAAAACAATTATAATTATATGTGATTTATTTTGTGAATAGATTTGTAATCGTATATTATTGAGCATTGTGTAATTTCTGTAACGTATAATTTTCTTTCCATACAATGTAAATGTAATTAAAGACAAGATTTATGAGAATTTTCTAAATATTATGAATTGCAAAATATGTTTTGAAAATAATATATACGCTGGGCTTGGCATATAAATTAATAGTTATCAGATTTACATGTACATTAAATATTTTAATATTTAAAAGTTAAATAACAATGTTATTTAAATTGAAAGCAATCTGTAATCCTAGAAAGTCTTAATAGGATCATGCCAAAAAAAAAATGTTGCTAATATTTTTATAAAAATATAATCTATGACACTTATTATCCATATTGCAACATAAAACATCCCAAAATATAATACTTTTCATTCATAATTTACTTAAAAGATATTCGCGCTACGATTTTCTGTGACGTCATGTATCGGCTACTCACACAACGACACTAGTCACACGTACATGAAGGTCACAATGTCACAAACTTCAAACGCGAAGTTAAACGTAAGATCAGAGTAAACTAATCAAACATTTATAAAGCTGTCAGAGGAAAAGTGCGCTCTATTCAATCTTTTTTGTTTCATAAAGATTTAATTATTTCATTAGAGAAATATTATTTTTAATTGTAGGTTTGTGTGCATGATATATGATTTAATACATAAAAGTGCAATAATTGTATATTTATAATGATAATAATGATAAAAGATGGTGAAGTAAAACACAAAAAAACTTTTTATAAACAATCTTAATTTACATTTTGTCCGCCAGGGTAAACTGGAATCGTTCAGATACATGACGTTTACGCTCACGTGACCTCATTGAGATTTGAAATTGAACTCTATTTTAAAAAAATTATATCTACAAAACAATGCACACAAATGGCGCGTGTGTGTGTGTGTGTGAGTGTGTGTGTATGTGTGGATTTTGATTTTTGAATTATTGCCCCAAAAGTCAATATACCCCACATTTAGTTAAAAACTTTAAAATTTTCAAAAATCTAATTTTTATGTATCTAGATACATCTCAATGCGCTGATTCCAAATTTTTAAACCGCAGGTCGATATCTTGTTTCGTTCTCGAGATATTTAGATTTAAAGTTTTGCTCGAAAGTGCCCATTTTTGGGTATTAACCCAAAAATGGGTCGAGATATGAATTTGGCAACATCATCATGCGATTCTGCGGACAAAAATACATAAGTATAGTAATTTTCATAATATTTCTCCAACCGGTTCATTTTTGATGAATAAAAGCTTGAAAACCCCTAAAAATGGCCAAAATCTGAAAAAATCGTAAGGGGTACACCTTAGATTTTTGCGATTTTTGGCCATTTTCAGTTATTTTGCTTTAGAGATTGTATGCAGTGTTCAAAAATGATGAAAATTGGTGTACTTATGTAATTTTGCCCGTAGAATCGAATGGTGTTGTCGCCAAATTCATATCTGGACCCATTTTTGGGTAATAACCCAAAAATGGGCAGTTTTGAGCTAAACTTTGAATCTAAATATCTTGAGAACGAAAAGAGATATCGACCTGCGGTTTCAAAATTTGGAATCAGCGCATTAAGATGTATCTAGATATATAAAAATTAGATTTTTGAAAATTTTGAAGTTATTATCTAAATGTGGGGTATACTGACTTTTGGGGCAATAATTCAAAAATGGGTAGAGATATAAACTTGGTAGTAATATTATTTGATTGTAAAGAGAATGTTACGTAAGTGTACGCATTTTTAGAGTAGGTATTTATATATGAGTATACATAATGTATATTCATGTGATAATTTTATTGGATTTATAGAATATTTTCCAAGGAACTATCTGCATGGAATTTGTAAAAAATTGTATTATGTTCGTGTTACAATTTTACTGGATATATAGAATCTTTTCCAATGAACTTTTGGTATGGGATTTGTACAAAATACATCAAATTTATTTATTTATTTATTTAAATATTTATAATTTTAAATACATAGACCATTCCGAAATACCGCCAATTTAGAATTAGAATGAATTAAAAAATATAATAATATATAAAGAAGATATGCGTTTTTGCGTGTACCAGAAATGTTAAATATATACCTACAATATTTTTGGCCTAATACGGAAATGGCGAGAGGTCTTGTGCTGGCCACAACAGATTTTTTTTTTTATTATTTTAAATGAAAGTTGGTTTAATTTTGAAGCAATTCTCGTAGTAATAATATGTCTTAATTATCTTTAGTGTAACCGTATTTGATTTTTAATATCAATATGACGTCACGACGACAGTAGGTACTATCTTTCTCTCGCTCCGCACTATGCTCTATAGTAGACTGCGAGAGAAATATATCAATAGCGTGACGTCACAGCGACAATGACAACAAATTTCAAATATCTCGTAAAGCAATTGTTAAAAAAATGTTTTTTTTTATCTTAATCGTTATTTACTTAGTGTAATTTAAGTAAAAAATGTACGTTTTATTATTTTTTATGATGGAAGACTCCATTAGAAAAACCACTGTAGGTAATACAGTTTTATTTAAACGTTGCAATATGGTAGATCTCAACTTAACAGGTAGGCCAGTCAATATTTGTTCTGAGACAAAATGTCTGGGGATTCATCTGGATCATAATCTAAGGAGCAACAGTCACATAAATAACCTATTACCTAAATTAAATAAAGCATGTTACTGCCTAAGAATACTCACTGATAAATTAGATGTCTCTACCTTACTAATTATTTATTATAGCTACATGTACTCATTAATTAATTATGGTATTATTATATGGGGAGCATCTTCTAGATTAAACGAAATTTTCATTGTTCAAAAACGTGCACTTAGAACTATACACAAATTAAGACCAAGAGAGTCGTGTCGGGGTAAATTTAAAAAATTAAATTTATTAACTGTTCCATCTATGTACATACTAGAGCTTTTTAAAAATGTTTTTAATAACTTAAATTCTTTTACTTTTATATGCTCCAAATATACAACCAGACAGAATAATAAACTTATACAAATACCTAATCATAAAACTACGTCATATGAAAATGGTGCTCACTATATGAGTATTAAAATATTCATTTGTTTACCCGAAAATATAAAAGTTCTTTCCACAAAGCGTGCACTTGCTACAATAAAACAAATACTAGTTTTTAAGGAATATTATTCATTACAAGAATATTTTGATGATTGTAGAAAAAATAATTTTCAAATGTAATACCTATATGTTCTTATATTTAATATTATTTAAACATCATTTCTTTTTATTTTTACTATTATGTATTTACATACCTTTGTTATATTAATACTGTACTGTCAATATTGTAATTATTGTAAACATTATTATTACTTTTGTTTTACTTTGTATTAGCAGAGTAGAAGACCAGTGGATACTGAACTCTTGCTATTTGATCGTATTTTGATCAATAAAGTTATTATTATTATTATTATTATTATTATTATTATTATTATTGAAATACTTCTTTTTGCAGTAAACTAAAGTATGTAGTGAAAAAGTGAAACGAATAAAGAAAAATGAACGAGAACTGATTGCGGGAAAATATAAATACACATGATATTCTTCGTAGATATATTCTGCATGTAGATTCGTAGAACTTCGTAAATTTAATTTAAACATAATTTTATTTATGACTGTTTATTTTTAAATAATATTATGGTTATTATGTAAATTTACTGTAAGTGGTAATAAAGATTATTCTAGGAATATGTTATAGCATTATGGAAAATATATACGAATCCAGACTCATAATAGTTTTAACTGGCTTACATTACAACAAATTATAAAATTTATACAAATGATGAGAAATTTCTACAAACGGTGAGAAATTTCTACAAAATTCGGTCGACTATTGTAAATATAAACCTGAAACTTAAAAATCTGATGTGGCCAACACAATACCTCCCGCTATTTATTACCTTCCGCCACCTTTAGGTAAGGAAGGTATTGTCTTTGGTCAAAAAATTCGGTGGTAAGTTTTTAATGAATAAGCACGTTTTAGGGTCCCTACAATACGAATTTACTATTTTGAAGATGATGTCTGTATGTATGTGTGTGTGTGTGTCCGTGTGTCCGTGTGCGTGTGTGTGCCCGTGTGTGTGTGTGTGTCCGTGTGTGTGTGTGTGTGTGTGTGTATGTGTGTGTATGTGTGTCCGTGTGTGACAAATTTTTCTCCGACGATAACTCCAATACTATAATTCTAAAAATTATAATTCTTTCGTATTCCTCTTCTGTACATCCATGAAGAGTTGATTAGATTTTGGTTATAATTGATCCACCGGAAGTACCCTTATTTGAAGTTTTTAACAGTGTTTCTTAAAAAAACGCAGTTAAATATTATTTTTTGTTTTTTTGACATTTTGTTATTATATTTATTAAAGAAAATACTCTTGTCTATATGGTTTGATTATTCATTTTCCTTCATATTCAATAGATGTAGAGTTAAAGCATTATAAAGAAATTAATTTTCAAAAATTAGTCAGCTTCGCTATTTATCAAGGAAACAGCTGATACATTCAAAATTGACAGATGTGTGTTGCAAGTGCAAAACCAAATATTGAAAGTATGGGATGAAAAATTAGTATTTCATAGTGGTCCTCTCAAGTGACATGCAGTGAAAGGCTAAAAAGAAGATGTATCGCAGAAGACTTGAGAAAGGAAGGACTGTGTGAAGAAGATGAGTTGGACAGGAATGAGTGGAAGAGAAGAGGAAACAGCGACCCCTAATAAAATAGGGGAAAGCTGAAGCAGAAAGTAAAATGTGTCAAGTGCATTTTTCTTAATGTATGTTTATGTGATAATTTCATTGGATTTATAGAACCTTTTCAAATGAACTTTTGGTATGAAATTTGTAAAAAATAGTATGTGTTCGTGTTCGATTTTACATGATATTATATAGAAACTGTTCCACGGTACTTTTTGGTATGGGATTTGTACAAAATACATCGAATTGACGGAAGGTCTTGTGCTGGCCACAACAGATTTTTTCATAGCTTATTTCCTGGCATAGATAAAATTTTGTTTTGCTACTATCTTAGTCAGTTTTTCTTTCTCAAAAACATTTCAAGGTCGGACCCATGTTGATTAAACTTTTTTTACTCATTTTGGTTAGTACTATTTGCCTCCATAATTTGTGACACTTATTTTTTAACACCCTGTATACATAGAATTGACGGAAAGTATTATGCTGGCCACATCACATATTTTTAATACGAGGGTCACTCCAAAATTATTGAGATGCTGGGAAACAGTTGGCTTTGGAAAATTTTTAGTGCACAAATGTCAAACTACAATTTATTTAAAATATCTGTCCAATAATAACATCTGGTTGAAGTGATTTATTGTGGTGGAATTCGAAATGGAAATAAACTGCAACATGAAGTTAGGAAGAGAGCATTATAGCGCTATGATTTACTACGACTTTAAAATTGGATTACGTGAAGAACAGTGCGAGGAACGTCTACGATTAGCATTTGGAGATGAAAAATTCAAAAGAGGCCGTAATTTCTTGCGTGATGAGAATCACTCAGGGAGACCTTGTACAGCGGTAGTGCCAGAAAATGTAGCTGCCATCAGACAAATGATAAAGCATGACAATCGTGTCACCTATCAAACGATGGAAGATGCCCTTGGCACTGGATCCGCAGCAATAGCAAAAATTTTGTATGAAGAACTTCGTGTTAGAAAAATTGTTTCTCGTTGGGTGCCACACAACTTAACGGAAGAACAAAAAGCCAAGCGTGTTACAATTAGTCAAAATTGTAACTGGCGATGAAACTTACATACCCTTTTATGATGTTCCAACGCGTCAAGAAAGTAGGGTATGGGTGTTTGAAGATGACCCAACACCAGTTACCGTGAAAAAACAACGTGCAGGTCTTGTGAAAGCAATTAGGTTAGAGGGACAGAAGACTGTTACTGCCAATTGGTACACACAAAATGTCTACCTGAAGTTCTTCGCAGTGTGAAAATTAAGGGTTTAATGCTTCACCATGATAATGCGTCCTCCCATACCGCTGCGACAACTCTTAATTTTTTGAAAGAAAATGGTATTAAAGTCATTGAGCATCCACCGTTTTCTCCTGATCTTCCAATGTGTGACTTCTGGCTATTTTTTAATTTGAAAAAACATTTACGTGGTCGTCATTTTACGTCAGAAGAGGAGATTAACAACACCAAAATGGAGTATTTTAATACGATTCCAGAAAATGAATGGCTCAAAGCTTTCCATCTCTGGAAAATTCGATTACAAAAGTGCATTGAAGCAGGGGAGGACTACTTTGAACACCAGTAAAACTACATGCTTCTCCTTCAAATAATATTTCTGTATCTCAATAATTTTGGCGTGACCCACGTATTTCCTAAGAAACTCTTCCAATTCCAAATTGTCAACATCTCAATCTTAAATTCCAATGTCTGTTTCACCTTCGACTTGTTTGGGTGGTTGTAGTATTTTGGCACGCTCCTCGATCTGCAGAGGGGCGGAGCACCGATTTGTTAGCCGGCAGTGGAATACCCTGAGCGGAATAGCCGACCTGGGTGTCCGCGACCACTCCATAACACAATGGCCCAGCTCACGTTAAATGCAACTTAATGTACTCACAACAATAGCTAATATAGTTATTGTGAGCCGTGGGCTGACTTTATTATAGCTCTTTGTCGCATGCTGGTGTCAGAGAAACCAGATTGGGGTGCTACATTTCAGCAATAGCTAATCATTAGAGAAGAAAATACAGTCAAAAATGTAACAGAAAAATATGTTGTTGAGTTTTTGCTGATATGGGGTCTATAGATTCAATTTTACGTGAAGCAACAGTTGATTTTAATAATACAGGGTGGGGCAGAATGACCTCCCTGATTTGGTGGCCTATTCAGAGAAACACAGTCATAAAGGTTGTTACGGATATAAAGATTGTTATCATAAAGACATTTGTAACAATCTTTATGAATTTATCAATTCAGAACCTACGTCGGTATTATTGACAATCTTTACAAAATAATACTTGTGATGTGAATGAACCAGATTATTTGACAATAGCTAACTTCATTATGCATATATGAATTTAACCCAACCTTATATGTCAACGTTTTATTCTTTTAATAATGTGTTGCCAATTATATTTAAAATGCACACATTCTGCCAAAACAATTAAAGAAGAATATGACATTTGTGTCATATTTGAAAACTTCTAAATTATTTAGAACGGGTATGTTAATTCCTACCACTGATCCCAACGTGACTGAAAAGTTATGGAAAGATTTTTTTTTTATTTTGATTGAAGAAAAGGCACACATTAGCAACAGAATAAATAACAAGGTTTTCACGAATACCTTCAGTACTGAGAATACCAAATTTGATTTTAACAATCTTTACAGTACATAACAACCATAAAGAACATAACGACTATGCAAATATTGAGTTCTGAATAGGCCCCTTGAAGGGTTAATAGGGCTGTTGCAAGAATTTTTATATGACTTCTAAGTATTAAATTTTAAAAGATATTGTTCTTTAAAGAGCCTCAAATTTGAAAATATCACGAAATATCCTTTAGATATTTTACAATTAATTTTTGAAATTTGGATAAAATTTTGATTAAGTCACGTGATCTGAAACAGAATGTGACGTCAGAGTACATACATCTTCAGCGGTTCTAAGGTGTTAAGTGTATTGTCAAAGTTGTCAAACAAGTGTCAAAGTTTTAGATTGGTTCAAGTTGTATAATATGTAGGTAATAAAAAGTTCAAAATAAAATGAGTAATTTACGATATTGTGCCTTCTTACAAAAATACTGTTAGGAACAAACCTACTATAGAGTTTATAAATTTTACAAAAGATGCAAAGAAAAGAAAATTGTGGCGAGAAGCATTAGGTCGAAGAGCTGAAAAATCATGTCTTCATGTTTGTGAAAATCATTCCAACTTTCATTCACCTTCACGATAACAGTGTATTTTTGTAGCTTCACTTTATGTTCAGGGCAATCTTTACATCTCGACATGTCCTATAGCAGATTCAATGTAAGAATCACGACCAGAACTTTAAAGTAAAATATATTATCAATTTATATAGTAAATTCAGTTTTTATATTTTATTTTACCTTAACTCTTTTACACACCTTATATCGGTAGCAGTAAAACAATCGTTCTGATATAAATTCAGCCATCATCCAGCTATCGACCTTCGGTAAATTGTCCGACTTGAATTAGCCATTATTACTTTATTATTCATTTACAATGAGCAATGTCAGCGTCAAATGTCAAATTAAAAGATTTTGTTATTAATATGTGACTAACTTTAGCCTACGTTTATTTTTATAAATATTATGAATAAACGTAGGTGATGGAAAAACTATTTTCCTATCGGCTATTAATGACTTAATGTATGTGCTTCTACGTCACAGGAGTGGGGGTAGTTTTTTAGGACGCCAATCTTTTTATTTAATTATTTCCACAAATAACAACAAATTATTAAAATAAAAATTATTACTAAGAAAATCATTCCATAAACTTTCATTTAAAATAGTTTTTGAAAAATGTGAAACAGGCTCATTGCTGAGCAGCCAATCACAGGCTTTGATTTTCTCACTAGAATTTCTAGTTACTGTCTATAGTTTAAAAACAGAGTATAATTACACACTGGAACGCATTAAATTGTCTGTTTCTGAATTGCGCCATGCCCAACTGAAATACTGTCGGCACAGCATGTTCTCAAAGTGCAATATTCATAAGTTATATGAGCGATTTTTAATTTGTTCGAGGCAGGACGACCCTGCTGCCATTGTGTGATGAGAGATGATGAATGCCAGCTATTGGACCGTGGGCTTATGAATATTGATCATTTGACACGGCTTTAAACACTTCCGTACCACTAAATAAATCGTGACTTATGCCGGGTTATATTAAAATTAAATGTAAATCAGGATCAGATTGCACTTTCTATACTCATTGATTATTTTATATAAGTTCTATTAGAATATATTGAAGCACATGACAGGTGATAAAAACCATTTGCAAATGAGAGAAATTGTATCGAACAACACAGATAATACGTAACAAAACATACTTTAGACTAGAGTATTCAAATACCATCTAATAGTCTATATGGAAGAAATGATTGGACAGTAGACTTACGTCG
Organism: Ophonus ardosiacus; assembly: GCA_943142095.1. NCBI lineage: Eukaryota > Metazoa > Arthropoda > Insecta > Coleoptera > Carabidae > Ophonus > Ophonus ardosiacus. Next base: position 86,150,420 of record OW964823.1, read on the forward strand.
CCAAGTAATATTACTAAATTAATGACGTCATATACTACTCCGTTTACATAGTAATTTATAAGGCGCAAGCAGTCATGTGATTTTCTTTGTCTTTATTGAGAAGCCGGGGGGCCCGTGATAGAATGACAGCTTGTAATTATGTACATAGATTATTATTATTATTATTATTATTATTATTATTATTTATATATGAAGGAAGGCCTTAATGATCCCAGAACAATTTTTATAAAAGAATTCGTTTATTTAGGACGTTTCGAGCCCAAGTGGCCCATCATCAGCTTCAACATGGTAAATAAATTAAGTAAACATTTTTATAATAATAACGTCGATATAAATGTTTTAAAAATCAAATTTCAAATAAAATAACACGTGGTACTCCATTTTGTTTAATTATGAAGTTAATTGAAATTCTTAAATACTAAAACTGAAAAGTTTTGGATTATATTTTAATATAGTTTTTCATTAAATACTGTTATGGGTTTCAAGTAAAGTACCACTTCTGATTGTCCAATTTTACGCAAAATCTAATAAACTCTTTATCTCGCTCTTTATATTGATGCAGAAAACTTAAATACGGAATTTTATTTTTGGAAGATTGATATAACAGTTATTGCGAAAGAAAAAAATCGTCACACAAACATCATTATAAAAAAAATCTGATGTGGCCAAAATCTAACATGTTGTTCCCACTGACATAGAAGTCTTAAGTACTAAAATTGAAAAGTGTTTTTCATTAAAAACTGTTGTTGGCTTGAAATAAAGTACCTAGCATTTCCGGTTATTCAATTTTACTCAAAATCTAATCAACTATTTATATTAATGCAGAAAGCTAAAATATGCAAAATAGAAATTTTTGGAAGTTTGTTATAAGAGTTATCGTAATATAACCAACGGTTTGGCAGCTAATAGGGGAACCCCAAACAAGTCTAAATAATGTAACATAACGCGCACGCGCAAATGTGCAAGGCAAAAAATATGCAAGAGTCTTGCAAGCAAAACAGGATTTTTGCTTGCAAGAGTAACACAAGACAAGAGTTATTTAAATTTCTTGTCTTGTTTTGCAAGACAAGACAAGAAATAGCCTAGCAAGACAAGAAATATTTTCTTGTGAAACACTAGGCCCACCATTGGACAATTACCGTTCAAATGAGGTATTCCACACAATTTTTTTTATTATTTTAAATAAATCTTTTGAAGCAATTCATAGTATTAAAAAATCTTAATTGTTCCTAGTTTAACAGTATTTTATTTTCGAGAAATCAGTGTAACGTCACATTCCCCCTATACTTGTCTTTCTCACACATACTGCTCTGAGTATGGTACGAGAGAAAGAGAACAATTGTATGACGTCAATTTCCCCTTTTAGCAATATCTCGTAAAGTAATTATTTAAAAAATGTTTTTATTGTTTTAACTATTATTTATTGAGCCATACTTTAAGTTAAATTGAAATTTTTCTTATTTTTTTGTTATAGTGGAATACCCCATTGCTATGTTAAAGTTTTAGGCATTATTATTACCTAAAACACACAAGTAATACTGTAGTACAAGTCACAAATACTTAACGCATAGAAAACTGACAACCAAGTGACAATAGTGACAGGATCGATATTCGTTTGTCATAAAATTTAATGTAAACATTGTCATACCAACATATGGTATAGAAATCAACTACAATGGGCTACTTGCGTACCTTTTTTTTATTTAATATTTTTGAAGAGCAGGTAAAAACTTGCTACCCATATTTTTTCTTTTGACAAAATTTTTGTTCATTAGCCAGAAAAAAAATAATGAAATTTGATTATTTGAATTCCCGCCATGTATGACGTAGAATTACGCTGCACCAATGAATGGTCGTAAAGCCATTGCGTTTGTTTGTACAAGGTTTGTACAGGTAATGTAGATCTCCTGTTTGACGTTTCAACAATAGTTTGAAGGTTAGTATTTTAATTTATCTTTTTGGTATCGATATTTTAAATTACATGTAACTACCTATGTGTTTATTTGTGAAGTAATTAATATATTTGAGAGACCAGAGAGAGAGAAAAAAGAACTAATGTCAAATTCAAATTAAAACTTTCTCGCATGGCATCTATACGTTACATTTTTAAACATGGTTCTCCAGTTAAATATAATGACGTCACAGAAAATTTTCTTTCTTAATTTACTAAAAAATAAATAATTTTTTAAAAATAAAATTTATATTTTTATATATGTTTTTAACATAACATTACATGTACAGTGATAGAAATCGGATTTTCAGTACCACGCAAGTAGCCCATTATTTTAAATAATTTTATATTCCGTAAAAATAATAGAGATTGATTTAGAAATGCTTAATATACATATACGTTTCTTAATACTAGTATTATTCTGTAGGTATTTAAAAATAAATAATTTTTACAAGTTATATTTCATTTTATAATGTTTTTTTCAGGTTGACGATGTAAGCCTTCAACCTATTCATTTTCATACCTACTTGATATAACCACCCAAGATTTTTAAGCAGCTTCAATCATTCCACTTGAAAAGAGAAAAGTAAAATATTTAAGTTGTATATTAAACAGAGACCTACATCAAAGTGTATAAATAATATCTTATTAGGTATTAAAATCACCTGATACGAATCTACTCATGTTACGACTCTATCATTAACTTTTATTATAATTAAATTAATAACAATTATCCTGCCAGAAGTAAAAATTTATACACCTTCTGAAATTTAGGATAGAAACGTTTGCATAAATAAATAGAATATAAGCTTTCAGTTGTAAATAATCGCTTAGGGGATAATGTTTTCATTAATGTGTGTCGTGGCATAATCGTACAGGGCTGTAATAAGACTGTTTTCTAATAATATAAAAAGAGAAAAGTATAATGGGGTCGACCAATATTTTTTTTATACAGATGATTTATTAAAAGACGAACTTAGCCCGTCAAAACGGAAAAATTGTTCCATCCCTGTTTTAATTGACAAATGGTTGTGGTATCAATAGAAGGATAAAATTTGATGTGTCTAGCACATTACCTTTCGTCAATTCAATGTATTTCGTACAAATTCCATACTAAAAGTTCCTTGAAAAGATTCATATCCAGTAAATAATAATAATAATATATCATCACGACATATTACCCATTTCTAGGTGTGTATCTACAACACATGTAGACGTCGATAATGATGACGATATATTTTACCGTGTGGGCGCTTACCAGGCGTCACCTCACGGGCACTCATAGCTGGTGTAGAGAGTGCACCACAGGGGTCACTTTTGTGCCATTTAAAATTGGAAATATTTGGCGTCGGTCGTGATAATCACATAAAAGAAGAGAAATGCGAAAGAATTACAATTTTTAAAAAATAGTAGTATTGGAGTTATCGTCCGAGAAAAAATTCTCTCTCTCTCTCTCTCTCACACACACACACACGCACGCACACACACACATACACAAAACTATACTTAAGATATTATTTAATAAAGAACATAAAATTCTCCTTCTATTACTCTTAAAATTTTTATTATATCTTTTATAGATTTAGATATAAAGAAAATATAATATATAGAAAAATCTGTTGCAATAAATCACACAGTCCAGTCTTCAACGAAACCAGTTGTCAAATTCAAATGTTTGTAACTGACATATAAATATCTGTAAGAAATCAACAGTTTTACTGAAAGCTTTTTCTGAAAAGTAAAAAAAATGGCGAGAGGTAATGTGCTGGCCACATCAGGTTTTTCTTATTCTTTCGATTAAAACAAATAAAAAAAATCGTGCAGCACTTCATTCTCCACATAACTGAAATTAACCCTGTACTAACCTCCAATATTAAAAAGAAAATATCTGATGTGGACACCACATGACTTCCTTGTACGCCTGTTACACTATACATATTTTGTTAATAATTAAAATATGTATAATAACACACACAATCATAAAATTGCACGTATTTGACATAATTTGACATTGACATTATATTTTCTATTTTTTTGTTATTTCTTGTCCTAATTCATAGCAAACTTAATTACAGAAACCAAAAAGTACATAATGTAAAAATTTACATATCTCGCTTATACAAAGAACTAATTTAATCATACTTAAAGTTTTCGACGCAAAATTCAATTCTCTAAAACTTTTATTTGGAGCATTTATTGTTAATTTCAAAATAACACCATTTTTTTCAAGAAAAACTGATAATAGCTTCAAGTAAAGTATCACTTCCGGTTAGACTATTTTAACCAAAGTCTATTATGTTATTTCCAATGATATAAAAGTATTATATGCCAAATTTGAAAAGTTTTGGATTATATTTTAATATTATTTTTTATTAAAATCTATTATAGGTTTCAAGTAAAGTACCACTTCCGAGTATACCATTTTAACTAAAATCTATTATGTTATTTCCATTGATATAAAAGTATTATATACCAAATTTGAAAAGTTTTGGATTATATTTTAATATAGTTTTTCATTAAAATCTACAATAGGCTTCAAGTAAAGTACCACTTCCGGGTAGACCATTTTTACTAAAATCTATTATGTTATTCCCATTGATATAAAAGTCTTATATACCAAATTTGAAAAGTTTTGGATTATATTATAATATAGTTTTCCATTACAATCTATTATGGGCTTCAAGTAAAGTACCACTTCTGAAAGTTATGCAATGACCAAAAAGGGAGGTGCACAACTAGATGTTATAACAGTCCTAAATACAAAATTTTAACTTTCTACGGCTTCCCGTTTTTCAGTTATGCGAGATACGTACGTACATACGTACATACGTACGTACATACGTACGTACGTACAGACGTCACGACGAAATTAGTCAAAATGGATTCAGAGATGGTCAAAATGGATATTTCCGTTGAAATCTGGAAACCGAATTTTTTCGCGATTACAATACTTCCTTTACTTCGTACAAGGAAGTAAAAATCTGATGTGGCCAACACAAAACCTCCCGCTATTTAATTTTTATTAATTTAAATACATACCTACGTATTTATTAACGCTGCAAACTGTTCCATTGCAGAAAACTATTGCTTTATTTACTATTTTCTTTTTAAAATAATAATAATAAACTTTATTGACATCAGTCAAATGTCACTATTATTAAGTTTTCTGACAGTGACATTTACTGTCAGTTACATTCATTTGAAAAATGAACTGTGTAATAAATGAATAGTTTTTATCTTAGGCTTCGCGACTAATAAAAAAAATTATTTTTAAATTTATCTGTAAAATATATATGAGCTTCAGGTAAAGTGCCATTTTCAGTTATCCGACTTACACCAAAATCTAATGGCTTCTTTTCATATTAGAATAGGATAGAAATACAAGGTTTCAGAATTTTCTGAATGAGAGTATTTGAGCTAGAGCGAAGACAAAATCCATACACATACATACACACATACACACATACAGACATCATCGTGAAAATGTTAAAAACTTAAAACGTGGTCATTTACTAAAATCTCGATATGAGATTTTTAGCACGATCCCTATACCTCCCTTACCAAGGGTAGCGGGAGGTAAAAACAGTTTATGTCTATATTACAGAATCCGTGCCTTGCTCGACAATTTCCCGTCTGGGCCAGCCCAGCCCTGCAGTATCACACAGGCCCGTAATTAGATATTGTGAAATCGTAACGGTTGTCTGTACAGCTGAGAGAAGTAATGGTTAGTATGGTCGGTGGTCAGCTAACCACACCTGCTAATACTAACGCTGTTTAGTTACTAAGTCACAAATTCAAACCTACCGCAGGACAAAACGTTTCAAGAAGAAAAACGCGTCAAGAATGAATTAGTTTGTCGTTAAGTACTGGAATATAGGTAAAAGGTGTTACCTTACAAAAATAAGCGTGAAAGAATAGATTCATCTTCACGCCTTTTGACAGCTGGATCATTTTAAATTCAAATGGATGTTTTTCTGGATAAAAATATATGTTTTGAAGAAATTTATGTAATGGAAATAATATTCTTTAATATGTACAGTACGAAAATTATTAGTAATTATTGCAACAATGGATAGCAAAGGTTACCTCAATATTTTAAAAGCGAATTTAAAACAAAGTGCCGAAAAATAAGGTCTTAACAGACAATTTTAATTTCATGCATCAGAAAAATTCGACAAATAGTTCGTGTCTATAAGAGAATGCGTACTGTTTAATATTAAAAAAATGCTTAATAGAGATGCAGTAGATTTCGAGCTTTGGCCCGAAGCCCGCCTTGATTTCGAGTCGATCATCGAGCCGGGCCGAAGATATTTTTTATCGGGCCGAATCGGGCTAATCATTTTCAAAAATCGAGACGAGTCGGACTTTTGATTTTGGCCCGGCCTGAAAATTCGAGCTTTTCGGGCCGGTCCGAAAAATCTTAGTTCAATAGTTCAATCAAATGCACAGTTTCTTTAATATTTTAATGAAAATGGATGCATGAAGTTAAAAAGGATCAAAATGATTTAATAACAACAAACTTCACATATTAATAAATAAAAAGTATTATTTTACTTAATAATAATTATATTGTGATTTTGCTATTATTATTGTTATTACTCGTATACTTAAATAAAAGTGATTTTTATTCCTACCATAATGATTTCTTGTCTTATTTTTGAGCAGAAACAAAGTTAGATAAAAAATCCTTATGTAAATTAAATTTTTTATATAAGATTTGTGAAAAAGTTGTTTAAATTTTCAAAGGGCTTTGGTAAAGAAAGAGTTAAATACACGTAGGTCTGTAATTTTTATAACAAACTTACACTAGAAGGGTCTCTTTTTTAACTACTTATGTTAACTAATGTTGACAGTTATAAGAATGTAAAGATTTTTTATAAGTTTGACACGAAAAAAGTTAAATATTTCGCTTTAACATAAAAATCAACATTAGGAATGCCGGATGCACCCAATTTCGAGCTTTGGCCCGGCCCGGCTCGATTTCGAGTCAATTTTCGAGCCGGGCTAGCTAATTTTTTGTCGAGTCGATCTTCGAGTTAGGCCGGTAATTTTTATTTTCGTGCCGAGTCGATCCAAACCTCAAAGCCCGGCCCGACCCGGCCCGGCCCGAATGCATCTCTAATGCTTAATCATCCCTCACAGTCTCCAGACTTTAATCAAATTGAGAAAGTGCGGAAAATTCTTAAAATAAATAAGAATATAAAGCAAAAAATAATTTAAAATTAATTACAAGTAAAATGGCAGAATATAATGCCATCGGTGACCAAAAATTTGGTAAATTCCAATGACTCATCGCTTAGTTACTGGTGGTAAAACCAAAGGAAAACCCTCCAAATATTATATTTCTTTATGAAACATAAATAAATGGTTTATTATTTAAATGTTTTGGTTATCGTACGGAGACTTTTTTGTCATGAAATTATGAATATTTTCAATGTTTACCCCATAATATAAATAAATTAAGTAAATTATTTGTTTATTGAAATAAATTATTTTTGATCCAACCAGAAGTTATAGATAAAAGAATTAGGCCTTAAGGATCACGGAGAATATTAAATACTAGTCAAATTGGACGGAGGTACGAAACATTATTTTTTTAGAAAGATACATTCACTAGTAAAATTTTCTCTCTTTGTGTAATTTGTGATATCTCTAATCTGATCCTTTGTGTTTAAGTTGTTTATGGCGATTCTTTCGTTAGACAAAAAATTACCTATAATGGAAAACATGTCCGTGTCAACAGCTAAACTTTATTGATCTTACTGTTTATTTATTTATTTAATTATATCTATATTATTATTAATTTCTTTTGTTGTTATTGATAATAAATTAATATGTACATATCCTATAAATTTTAATGGTAGGTATGTCATTTGCAATAAAGACAAATAAATTAAATCTCATAACTTTATTATTTACACATGTTGTCATTAAAGATTATTATTATTATTATTATTATTATTATTATATTAATATTTTATTGTTAATTTACTGTCAAGACCGAGAAAATAATACGAAGGGACTTCAAATATTTGAAATAATATTTACTAATTACTAATTTTACAAAATATTATATTTAATAAAATATTAAGAAAACACTCTGTATGTGTGTATGTGTGTATGTATGTATGTGTGTGTGTGTGTGTGTGTGTGTATGTATGTGGGAATTTTGTCCTCGCTCTAACTCAAATACTATCATTCAGAAAATTCTGAAACCTTGTATTCTAATATGAAAAGAAGCCATTAGATTTTGGTGTAAATTGAATAACCGGAAATGGCACTTTACCTGAAGCTCATAATGGTTTTTCTTCAAAAAATTTCATTAAATGCCATTTTTTCGCATTTTATGTCTTATGAAAATTAAAGATTATTGAATTTTCTACAGGAATACATTAATAATTTTTCCATATAATTTGCAGATAAATTTAAAAATAATTTTTTTTATTAGTCCCGAAGCCCAAGATAAACACAATTCTTTTGTTACACAGTTCATATTTCAAATGAATGTAACAGACAGTAAATGTCACTGTCAAAAAACTAATCACTTCAAATTAATAATAGTGACATTTTAAAAAGAAAATAGTAAATAAATCAATAGGTTTATCCAATGGAACAGTTTGCAGCGTTAGTAAATACGTAAGTATGTATTTAAATTAATAAAAATGGATAAGAATGTGTGGCGAAGGATGATTGTTGCGTAACTATTATTGTGGTCCGGATGCGGTTATTCGCTACCGAAAATCGGTCACTTTAATATGTTCTTATGTATGAATGCTATGATGATTGTGGACAAGGCGAAAGAAGAATGTTGTTAAAGAGTGAAGTGAGTCAGCTGAGCTCTTACTCTTATCCATTTTCTTATTGTTACTATTGTTTCCGGGATTTTGCTAACCCACTAAGTGGGAAACGCGTGATTTTATGTATGTATGTAAAAATTAAATAGCGGGAGGTTTTGTGTTGGCCACATCAGATTTTTTTTAATGTCCCGAAGCCTAAGATAAACGCAATTCCTTTGTTACACAGATCATATTTCAAATGAATGTAACTGATAGTAAATGTCACTGTCAAAATACTAATCACTTCAAATTAATAATAGTGACATTTTAAAAAGAAAATATAAATAAATAAATAAATAAATAAATATATCATCACGGCATATTACCCATTTCTGAGTGTGCCACAATCTGTTTTATCGCAGATATCGGTAATGATGATGACATATTTGTACCGTGCGGGCGCTTACCAGGCGTCACCTCACGGGCACTCATTGCTGGCGTGGAGAGAGCACCACAGGGGTCACTTTTGTGTCATTTAAAATTTGGCGTTGGTCGGGATCGAACCCGGTTCCCCCAGGTTCGCGACCAAACACTCACGCACGCGGCCATAAAGCAATAGTTTTATGCAATGGAACTGCTTGCAGCGTTAGTAAATACATAGGTATAGGCTATCCAGCGAATCAAGCGATTTACGTCATCGTTTAGGGATTTTTGAAATTTTCTTTATATTTTTAAATATATTTTATTAACGGTATTTTATTGGTTTTTTAATTATTATTATGTATTTGAAACCTTTAATAGAAATAATTATATTTGGAAATATTATTATTAAGTAAAATTTTGTTAATTTTTGCAAAATGACGTTTGATTATATTTTTTTAATATTGGTAATTCTGAACATGTATATTACTAAATATTATATGTCTACATTATACTTTTCAACCTGTATTGTGATTTCATTTTGTTTTTTGTATTGTTGTTCATTAACAAAATGTCAAATGCTCTGTCATGTCAAATTCAAGAGCTTGTAGTTAATTTATTGACTTATTTTGAAAATGAAAAATAGTTTGGTGGGCTCTTACTTTCACTGAATTGTAATATTGAGGTAATATTTCGTTCTTTTATTAGCAATAATTTGAAAATTAAAGCTATATGTACAGCGTGTGGCAAACGCTATACGCAATGTACAGAAACAGTTAGAAATTGTATGGTATGCAGTATTCTGTATTTTTTTTTAAGGATCTCACATAATACTAGATGGTTTGTTGCATATACTACAAGAATGATGTATTTATAACGGCGTGAGCAGTACCTATCGTTCAGAATATTTTAAATAAAATTGGATTTCGCTGAAAAAAAATGATACCAGACGTGTTACCTTTTAAAGAAAGATTTGGATTTATGAAGGCAACTCACAGATCATATATATTTTAATCCGTTTTACATGCTCATGTAAACTTTTTAACATATGACGTCATTGTTTCTAGTGATATTGTATTTATGACGTAATCCGCTTGATTCGCTGGATGGCCTATATGTATTTAAATTAATAAAAATTAAATAGCGGGAAGTTTTGTGTTGGCCACATCAGATATTTTACACCGTCTTTGAAACAACCTGTATATCTAATTCACAATTCCTCTAATTATTTTAATTAGATATACACACAAATGCATAAATTATCATGAAACTAATCTTAGCCTAATCTCAATCTGTGTAACATTTAAATATTAATAGTTTTGAATATTTACGCGCATTTAACTTTTAAATTTCTTTAGCAATCGACATTACAACCAGTTATTAATGAAGCCATTTCAGAAATTACTAGTACTACATTTGTAATTCCATCAATTTTACCCAATTCACAGAGCAACCTAAATATTAATTACACTCGCATTCATTAAATTAACATATTCCAAACATTTCCATTCATCACGGTGCAAAATTAAAACATAAAACCAATCTAGAGCCGCCAAATTGCTCCATAAAAATCAGAGATCCCTCAAACACGGAAAAATAAGAATTAATCCATGAGTAGAAATTACACAGTAGCTCTATCCCCTCCTCCAGTGGCGTAGAGTGGGGAATTTCTTGGGGAAGAACCAGTGTGGAAAGGTTTATGCTATGATATGCCGTGCCTGCTTGAAATTACAACTGGCACTATTATATTCAAATGCGTTCAGAATTCAAATTAAATTGCATGGCGTGTAATAAACCAGTGTTCCTGCACTCACCATAGGCGGTACATGTGGAGAGGGATTTTTCTCAAATTGATAATTTATTGATTGGGTGGATGGAGTTATTGAATTCAATTGTTTTATTCTTTTCACTGCGTTATACAATACAAATATGATGTATGAAATATATTTCCGCAAGTTTTGTATTTACTACAGAAAATTGTCTATACCTCAAAACTGAATGAAACTGTTTGCATTGTATTTATTTTCCTATTTCAATAGGAACATATTAAAAAGTTCGGCCGGTTTATATTTTCAGCAAATCAAATTATAAAACCTACGCAATAGTATATTACATCTTACATCCGAGGTAGGAAATGTTTCATTACAGCTGAGGGCTTATGTATATTACCAAAAGGCGAAGCCTCGAGGTGAGATAAAGCGCGAGGTTGTGATGAAACTCCCACCGAGGTTATGTACACTATTTTATTCTCCTTAAATAGTTATTTTCGTAACAAGTTATGAAAAATACCAAATTTCATGCGAGTGTAAATTGACGCACGACCTAACCTAACAGATTAAATTTATCCATCAGATAAACTCCATGGTAATGAAAATGCGTTTTTCAATACGAATTTATCTATTCGGTAAGTAACAGTCGGATTTGGTTGTCAACTTTAAGGTTGGCAATAATTATAATCTGATATTTGCTATGTTCGTAAGGAATCACATGTCATTTTGAACATATTCCCATACATTTCGTTTCGAATGTGATTGACAGTTGCAGTTGTTGACAGTACTGAATCTGTGGTGTTCAAGCAAATTTAAAGTTTGCTTTAGTTTGTAGCAATATGTGGTAAGAATACATGAACTGAAGATTGGAAAAACTATTTTACTACTGACTATTATATCATTATGGATTTTATTTTATTACATATATGTATCTTTCGGGCTTCAAGCATCAAGCAGTTGTAAATTTGTACTCTGATTTTGCCTACAAATGTACACATATGTTCTGTTTCTTAAAAAAATTTACTGTCTCATTGGTCATTAATTAGAAAAGGTAGCGAATTTCAGTATTTTATAAGAGCAGGTTTGGTTCATGTCTTCTTGGCAATTCTCAATTTCGAGTGATCAGTACAACATTGCGTTATACATTCTATGTTTAACACTACACAATATATTTTATATAATTACATTCTTGTAATCAAAATAAATTATTATAAAGTGGAAATAATTTTCATTGTATTATGTATTATAATTTAATGAAATTTATACATTTTTAAATAAGCCGTGAAAAGTACTCTGCCACATTCGTTGGTATACAAGACATTTTTAGAACAAATGTTTATACCATTGCAAATATCAGTATTCTCTGAATACATAGCAGTATTTTTTTTTGCTAAATTTGAACATTTTAAAATATTTATCGCCACTAGAAGTCAACGAGATCTAGTCGAAGTCTTTCAATATGTAGTTTTCTATTCACTACCATTATATTAACAAACGAAATCTTCCAATTTTTCCTTGTCCTTGTCTTTATTATCAAAAAACACATTTACATACGTCTATTTTATACATATTTCTACGAATATTATTTAACTGTCAATGTCAATATGTCAGAACAGCTGAATTTATCCTACTGGTAAAATTTTATGGGTAGGTCAAAGTGTCTGTTACGTTATCCTCTTGTTTACCTAGGATTTATCCTGTTGGTAACGCTAACATTACATTGAAAAACTGAAATAGGTGTTTACCATGAGGATAAGCTTTACAGAGACTTAACAGACACTTGCCAGGACATTGAAAAACCGGCCCTAATACAGTGTAATACAAGCTACTGAATCAGGTTTTTTAATACAACTCTTAATAATAATAATAATAGTACTTTATTCCATCGACAATGTAAAAATACATGTATAGAATATGTCACAGTAATCATACAGTAATAGAGGTACATAAAAAGTATAAGAGGTATTTTAATATAGACCCCGTTATTTGTCAAAATGATAAAAATACATTCACCGAATAAAAAGTCTTGTCCAAAAGGAATTTTTTTAATAATCTTTTAAAGGCATTTTTATTTGTCTCTAGTTGTATATTCATCGGTAAATTATTAAAAAGTTTTAAACCTTGTATATTTGGAAGTACATCTAACGTTTTGTGTTTATTTACTGGAATGTGAAGCATTTGCTTTTGTCTTGTGTTGCAGTTATGTTTATCAAAATTAGTTTGAAATTGTGTTTTATTATTAAAAATATATAAACAAACTTCATAAATGTATATGGAGGCTACAGTCAGTATCTGAAACTGTGAGAAAAGAAGTCTACAAGAAGAACGACGGGAAACTTTAGCAATTGTACGAACTATACGTTTTTGTATAATGAATACACTATAGCGCCCCAGAAACAAATACCATACCTCAATCTGGATTCGACTTGGGCGTAATATAAAGTGATAAGTTGTTTTCTTGTGAGAAGACTACTTAAATGCCAAAACTGATAATTAACTGAACCTAGCTTTGAGATAAGTGTGTTACAGTGATACTTTCCATTAAAATTTTCATCGAATTTATAACCCAGAAAGTTACCCTTTTCAGATCTTTCAATTTCATGGTTATCAATGTTTATATTTAAATTTAAATCTTTTCTACATTGATAGAAATGAAAACGTAAGTAGTAAGTCTTACTGAGATTGAAATAAAGATCATTATCGCAGAACCAAGCTGACAAGTTATTTAAATGGTTTTCGCACTTTTGTTGAAGTAGCTGATCACAACTTTCAGAGACGATTAAGGAAGTGTCATCTGCATATAGTGTAATGTGACATTCATCTCCAAAAATCGTAAGTAAGTCATTAATGTACAAAATAAACAGAGTTGGTGAAATTACACAACCTTGTGGGACACCCCTATTACTGACTAAGATTGTAGATTCAGTGTTTTTTATTTGAGTATCATTGAGGTTGTAGATCGATACAAATTGTCGACGATTTTCTAAAAATGATTTGATACAAATCTTAAAACAGTATCTTTTAAAATTTAGTACATAGAAATCATATAAAAATTCTTGCAACATCCTTATTATCATTTAGCATCTTTTTGGGCATTAGCAATCACATATCCTTTTCCCATGTCTGCACACGTGTGGGGCTGTCGGCTGGTGAATCAGAGGCGCCCAACATCAAAGAAGGGCCGCCCCAAACATTCCCGGCGCCTAATTGTCACATCGTAAACAGATTCCGCCTAAATTGGACGGATTTTACACGCATTCCGATACTACGGCTTGGGGGTAGGTCTGCTTTTTTTGTTCATATTGTAGTGTTTGTAGTAGTGGACATTAGTAGGATGTAAATATGCAGTAAATATCCCAAATATTTGAAAAGATAACATAAAAACCGTGATAAAAAGATAAAGGTTAGAAATTTATAGGAGTAAGCCATAGAAAACAAAATTTGCGCTATAGACCATTCCAGAATGACGTCACCTGCCCTCCACAGGAGTGATTTTAACCTCACTTTTGAATATTTTTAAAAATTATTTAATTAGCACCGTCTTTATATAACAGTTTGCCCGAGAAACTAAAGTCTCTTACGTATAGTTCTTTCAAGTACCATGTGAAAAACTTATATAACTCGTATATTTAAATGTTGTAAGCTTACGCCTCTAAGATAATTTGCTCGACCTCTGTTCCTTTTTTTAATTACCTTTCTTTAACATAATATGTAACTAGTTGTAATGTATTCTTGTCCGTTGACTTTTATTGTTATTGTTAAATGTCATTGTTAAATTTTTTGTATGGGTTAGGTGGAAGAACAGCCTTTGGCTGAACCTCGCCTTTGACATGCTGTCAATAAAGATTTATTATTATTATTATTATTATTATTATTATACAAGGTGTCTCTTAAATAAGGGGACATGGCTTAACCACAGATTCCTGAGGCTAAAATAAGACGATTTAACCAAACTTGCTTCTACAGGAAAGTATACCATTTAGCCAGAATTCTGCTTCAAAGTTCTTCGAAAAAAAATTAATTTTGCTTATAATAATCGGACGCTTTATTCGATTTGGATGAAATTTGGTATGACAGTTTATAAGGTTCTAAGTCATCTTTTAAGGTGATACTTGTTATTATTAGTGAACAAATAGTGTATGAAACTTAGGTGTCCCAACATTAATTAGGCCGTAACTTTTTAATGGCAATGCCCAAAACGTGAAATTATTTTTATTCAGAAAGATACATTCAATAGTAAACTTTTCTCTCTCTGTGTAATTTGTGATATCTGTTACAGTTCACACAGAAAAAAATCTGATGTGGCCAACACAAAACCTCCCGCTATTTAATTTTTACATACATACATACATACGTACATAAAATCACGCGATTCCCACTTAGGGGGTTCAAATACCCGGAAACAATAGTAACAATAAGAAAAGGGATAAGAGTAAGAGCTCAGCTGACTCACTTCACTCTTTAACAACATTATTCTTTCGCCTTGTCCACAATCATCATAGCATTCATACATAAGAACATATTAAAGTGACCGATTTTCGGTAGCGAATAACCCCATCCGGACCACAATAATAGTTACGCAACAATCTTCCTTCGCCACACTTTCCTATCCATTTTTATTAATTTAATTACATACGTATTTACTAACGCTGCAAACTGTTCCATTGCATAAAACTATTGATTTATTTACTATTTTCTTTTTAAAATGTCACTATTATTAATTTGAAGTGATTAGTTTTTTCACAGTGACATTTACTGTAAGTCACATTCATTTGAAATATGAACTGTGTAACAAAAGAATTATGTTTATCTTAGGCTTCGGGACAAATAAAAAAAATTATTTTTAAATTTATCTGCAAAATATATAGAAAAAGTATTAATGTATTCCTGTAGAAAATTCAATAATCTTTAATTTTCATAAGACATAAAATGCGAAAAAATGGAATTTAATGATATTTTTTGAAGAAAAACCATTTTAAGCTTCAGGTAAAGTGCCATTTCCGGTTATCCGATTTATACCAAAATCTAATGGCTTCTTTTCATATTAGAATAGGGTAGAAATACAAGGTTTCAGAATTTTCTGAATGATAGTATTTGAGTTAGAGCGAAGACAAAATCCCTACACATACACACACACACACACACATACATACATACACACACACATACACACATACAGACATCATCGTGAAAATGTTAAAATTGGATTCTAGGGACCTTAAAACGTGGTCATTTACTAAAATCTCGATACGTGATTTTTAGCACGATCCCTATACCTTCCTTACCAAGGGTAGCGGGAGGTAAAAATAAAATCTGAGTGTCTGCACTGCTAAATTTTTAAAATAAATTTAATCTAGCAGTATATCCAAATGTCAAATAAGTAATTTCTAATGACAGTAACAATTATTGTACGGATGGTCAAAAATTTTCTTCGCAATATTCTAAAATTAGTAATATCCGTTTGTGCAGCCTAATAATATTTTACTACCATTATTATAAATAAGACGATTACATATCTCAGCTTACTCCTAAACAAGTTGTGAAAACTGTCATTAAAAAATATTATCATCAAATATTTTAACCAAACAATACCTTCCTTATCTAAAGGTGACGGAAGGTAAAAATGACACTCATTTTGTGACATATCTCAACATTTCTAGTGTAACCCTCATTTACAATAAAACAAACTTTTAAAAGACCTACAAGAATACTGTGTTGAAAAAATAACACCATCTTCATCAGACTTGTCATCCACGCATAATTTCTTTATAAATATTGTGCATAATTGAAGCGTTTACCGCTAGGCGGCTCTAGATGTAAGATGGCGGCATGTGTGATATCATTTCATCACAATCATACAAACGAACATTTTCTCGTTTGCGGCTTGTGCACAAATAGAAACAACAAAGGACAATCGACTCAACAAAAACAAACTCGTTTCTTGGTAATCGAGGAGAAAAAGCGCACTCAAATGCGAGAGAGAGTATCTGGAAAAGTTCGCCAGTGGCGGGGGACTTTGTTTCGCAAAAGGGCACGAAAGATGTGCTAGAAATTTAATGGCGCCTTGACTTTTCTTCAAAATTTCGAAATAAATTATAAAATAAAAATCTGATGTGTCCAACACAAAACCTCCCGCTATTTAATTTTTATTAATTTAAATACATACCTAAGTTACTAATGCTGCAAACTATATTATGTTCTATTGCATATAACTATTTCTTTATTTACGATTTTCTTTATTATTTAATATGTCACTATTATTAATTTGAAGTGATTAATTTTTTGACAATGACGTTTACCTGTCAGTTACATTCATTTGAAAAATAAACTGTGTAACAAAGGAATTTTGTTTATCTTAGGCTTCGGGATTAGAAAAAGAAAAATGATTTTTAAATTTATCTGTAAAATATATAGAAAAAATATTAATGTATACCTGTACAAAATTCAATAATCTATAATTTTTCAATGACATAAAATGCGAAAAAATGGCATAAAGCGTCTCTAAGTTATACAGATCACTTTTCTGCCAGTTTTTGGGACGGTTTTTCCTCTGGCAAAAGGAGATTTTTTCTTGAGAAGTTGCATGTTCGCCGTCCATGTTTTTGCAGGACATGCATATATTGTTTAGAAAATTGTATACATAAAAAAGGTAACATTTATGAACATTTCTTGTTACCTTGGTTACTTGTTTTTGTTATTTCAAAAAATATGTCACTGTATCCCCTGAAGAAGGTACCAGTTTATGGTGCCGAAACGTTGGGTTAAAATAATAAATTACAGAACTTAAACTAAAAAAGGTAGTATTTTTCCAATTAATAATATGAGTTCTGAAAGATATTTTAATAATCACATATAGTGGCCTATTCAGAAAAACACAGTCATAAAGGTTGTTACGGATATAAAGATTGTTATCGTAAAGACATTTGTAACAATCTTTATGAATTTGTCAATTCAGAACCTACGTCGGTATTATTGACAATCTTTACAAAATAATACTTGTGAATGAACCAGATTATTTGACAATAGCTAACTTCATTATGCATATACGAACTTAACCTAACCTTATATGTCAACGCTTTATTCTTTTAATAAAGTGTTGCCAATTATATTTAAAATGCAAACATTCTGCCAAAACAACTAAAGAAGAATATGACATTTCTGTCATATTTGAAAACTTCTAAATTATTTAGAACGGGTATGTTAATTCCTACCACTGATCCCAACGTGACTGAAAAGTTATGGAAAGATTTTTTTTAAATTTTGATTGAAGAAAAAGCACACATTAGTACCAGAATAAATAACTAGGTTTTCACGAATACCTACCACAGAATATAATATTTTCAAAGAAATATGTATTTACGTCAAAAGTAACTTTTCGTCCACGACGGTTTTTATCGTTCTTATTATTATTATTTAAGTCGGAGCAGGATCCATGCGAATAATCAACTGCATCCTGCTAATAGTTAGCAGAAAGGGCATTATTAATAATATATGATTGATGTAATAATCTGTCACATGTCAAATATTAGAAATAACGTGATAACAACCATAAATACATAGTTTTAGCAGTCGTTATGATAAAGACTGTCAAAACACGTAACAATTGTTGACGGTAACCAAACCACCTTCAGTACTGAGAATACCAAATTTGATTTTAGCAATCTTTACAGTACATAACAACCATAAAGACCATAACGACTATGCAAATATTGAGTTCTGAATAGGCCCAATAATTCACAAACAATATCTTAAATTTCACTTTTCTGAACTTAATGCATGTAAACAACATTTGAGCTTAGTATAATATCCGCCATATTTGGCCAAATTCGCGCGGCCCAATCAATATCGATCCCCCTACTGGCCACACTATGTCACTATACTTATACCCATTTTAAAAGTACTGTTATTCCATTTCATCATCTTATATCTATGCTTAAAACTATAGGTAACTTTTTAATAATATTATCTCTACTTTCCAGTCTTCAATAAAAATTAATACAAGATTTATCTCATAGTTATACGAACTTTTAAGTCGGCATCCATGTACTAATTGCTAGGCTTTATAGTTTTATTAATTCAATAAAAAACCTCTTACCTTTCAACAATGCCGACAGTGGACCTTCTTCCTTTTAGCGTCTCGGTCCGGTCCAACGCTGTAAAAATATAAAATGTCTTTAATTTCTATCCTTTCATACAAGAATGCCACTATAATAGAATTAAAGTTAAAAACAGACAGGTGCAAAAATGGAAGATATATGTTTACACCAGGAAAGGAAATGTGAAGAAAATTTGCTAAGGATAATCGATTTATTAGAAGTAATTGATTATCTTTCATAGAAATCTATTACCAACAATAGAAAATTGAAATTCAGTTATTTGCAGAGGCACAGGTGCTGATTTTATTAACGCAAGCTGCATTTTTTTGAAAAATGATGAGTAACTGTAGATACCTATTGAAACGTTTTATGTACTCGTAATTCTAATTGATTTTAACGGTGATATATATATTTTTCATAACTGAGAATAGAAATCAATATCTGGAAAATTATATTTTGACTCTTCAGATATGTAACAAATGTGTCACATAAATTTTCGGAAACAACTGTTGTGGCCAGCACAAGACCTCTCGCCATTTCCATATTAGGCTATTATAAGTACTGTATTGCACTTCGCCAAACGTCATTTTATAACAAAAAAAATCTGATGTGACCAACACAAAACCTCCCGCTATTTAATTTTTACACATACATACGTACATAAAATCACGCGATTCCCACTTAGGGGGCTAGCAAATGCCCGGAAACAATAGTAACAATAAGAAAAGGGATAAGAGTAAGAGCTCAGCTGACTCACTTCACTCTTTAACAACATTCTTCTTTCGCCTTGTCCACAATCATCATAGCATTCATACATAAGAACATATCAAAGTGACTGATTTTCGGTAGCGAATAACCCCATCCGGACCACAATAATAGTTACGCAACAATCTTCTTTCGCCACAATTTCCTATCCATTTTTATTAATTTAAATACATACTTACGTATTTACTAACGCTGCAAACTGTTCCATTGTATAAAACTATTGATTTATTTACTATTTTCTTTTTAAAATTTACTGTAAGTTAAATTCATTTGAAATATGAACTGTGTAACAAAGGAATTGTGTTTATCTTAGGCTTCGCGACTAATAAAAAAATTATTCCTGTAGAAAATTCAATAATCTTTAATTTTCATAAAAAATGCGAAAAAATGGCATTTAATGATATTTTTTGAAGAAAAACCATTATGAGCTTCAGGTAAAGTGCCATTTCCGGTTATCCGATTTACAAAATCTAATGGCTTCTTTTCATATTAGAATAGGATAGAAATACAAGGTTTGAGAATTTTCTGAATTCTGAATCCCTGCACATACACACACACATACATACATACATACATACATACATACATACACACACACACACAAACACACAAACACACTTACACACATACAGACATTATCGTGAAAATGTTAAAATTGGATTCTAGGGACCTTAAAACGTGGTCGTTCACTAAAATCTCGATACGTGATTTTTAGCACGATCCCTATATCTCCCTTACCTAGGGTAGCGGGAGGTAAAATGGCAAATTCTTACCATGTATACAGCCGCTGATTACTTAGAAATGATTATAATTTTCGGAGAATGTGGACAATAATATTTTCGTTTAACACATTTTACACAGCTGCTACAACGCGTTGCACTGTACGATATAAATGATGATCTCGGATGACACCTTCGCTAACCTAAATTTGTTGACAGTGAAAAGTCAACTCTAAAGTGTCAAAATTACAAATTTTGTAACTCACTAGTAGTATTTTTAAAACCTAGCAACCAGTTTTATTTTGTAATAATATCATCACACCTCAAGATATCCTTCCGGGATTGGTGGATTAAAAAGTCTTGTAACTCCGTTATGCAAGCAGCCGCAAATTATTGTCTTCTATTTGTTGGCAACCTATTGTCGTCGGCAAGTGTCAGTTTCGTCTGGGGTGCGAGTTGTGAGACACCCTGTATACGTCGTGCACACTGCCTTATTTTAATATGCAAATAAATAACATATCTTGCGAAGAGTTAATAACAAAATTACAATTTACGCTTGCTGACTTGTGTCTGACTTATTATTTCCAATATTACAAATTACAATTGAAACCACAGAAGAAACACCGTCCTACTTTCAACACGATACAAAAATGAAGATATTTCTCAAACGAGGTGAAAATTTCTATAATTTCGAAGAAACGACGTTTTAACAACCAACGTGACTTTTCATCGAATACGCATCCATTGTTAACATCCATGCAAAAAGAAACAGTTTGAGAATGGCTGCAGGGACAAACAGATGACACCACAATAATCGGTCTTCGAATATATCAAAGACGCCGCCAACACGATTTGGGTGTTCCAGATAGAGATGGCAACACCGCGGGACGAGGACAGCGATATTGGATGATGCATGAGCTAGTAAAAGATGGATATAGTAAAGAGAGATAGAGATAGGTTTGTATAGAATATACTAACAAGTAGAGATTCAGGGTTATATTATGTTTTAGTGAATCGAATTAAGAATTATTCCCGGCTTAATTTTTTATACCCTCTTGTACAAGCGGCGCGTTTGAGGTTTAAATTGTTGACATAACTTGGAACAATTAACAGATTTAATAGAAATTTTAACAAATTCAACGCTAAATTCTGGACATGTTGCTTTTTAAAAATTTTTATGAAATGGGCTATCCAGCCAATCAAGCCGTTTACGTCATCGTTTATGGATTTTTAAAATTTTCTATATATTTTTACCTCTCGCTAAGAGAAGTATTGGATTCATGCTAAAATTCGCATATCCAGATTTTATTGAATAAGCACGATTTAAGGTCCCTACAATCCGATTATAACATTTTTAAAATGATGTCTGTGTGTGTGTGTGGATGTGTGTATGTCTGAATCTATAAGACTTAAGAACTGTTTAACTATGGATTTCCCAATCTGACATTCCTGGGAAGAGCTGAAAAGGTTTTGGTAACAACTGAACAACCGGAAGTAGTAGATTCTAAGAAAAATTCTTCTAAATATAATTTTTTGGGAGGTTTTTTTTATTAAATATTGAAGAACATAAAATTCTCCATCTAATACACTTAAAATTGTTATTATATCTTCCATAGATTTAAAGATAAAGACACTATAATTTATAGAGTACACTAATCGCAGAGGCTAAGGCACTAAGGAAACCAGTTGACAAATTCCAATGCTTATAACATAATTTGTAAATGACACATGTCAGTGTCAAAAATCAATAGTTTGTGACATTCTGATAGCTTTTACTGGGAAGTATATTTAATTTTTCTTATTGTTTTATTAATTAAATATTTGAAATTATAGGTAAAATTGTAGTAAAATGCATATATCCATCAGAAATACCGCCAATCTGGTTAACGAATTGGAACAATCTCTGACATTTAGAAACTTCCTCATACAATGAAAAATATATATAATTAGAATTATATGTGTGCAGAAGACATGTTAAATATAATAAAAAAACAATATTTGGGTAATGTTCTATAATATTTTTTTATAAATCGACGGTTCGAAAGCGAAGTGCAATACAATACTTATATAGTCTAATATGGAAATGGCGAGAGGTCTTGTGCTGGCCACAACAGATTTTCTGTTGTTTTGGTAACAACTGAACAACCGGAAGTAGTAGGTTCTTAGAAAAATTCTTCTAAATATAATTTTTTGAAATTTTTGTTATTAAATATTGAAGAACGTAAAATTCTCCATCTAATACACTTAAAAAATTTATTATATCTTATATAGGTAGATTTAAAGATAAAGATACTATAATATATAGAGTAATCTAATCGCAGAGGCTAAGGCACTAAGGAAACCGGTTGACAAATTCCAATGTTTATAACATAGTTTGTAAATGACACATGTCAGTGTCAAAAATCAACAGTTTTAGTGACATTCTGATAGTTTTTTCTCGGAAGTATATTTAATCTTTCTTATTGTTTTATTAATTGCATATATTCATTAGAAATACCGCCAATCTGGTTAATGAGTTGGAAGAATCTGTCACATTTAGGATCTTCCTCATACAATGAAAAATAGATATAATTAGAATTATATGTGTGCAGAAGACATGATAAATACAATAAAAAACAAAGTTCTGTAAGTTCAGATTGAGGAAACTGTAGTTAAATATTTTTTAAGTCTTATAGTATTTGAGAAATCGTGGCTTCAACATCCACACACCCACACACATCCACACACACACACACACACACACACACACACACACACACACACACACACACACACACACACACACACACAGACATATACACACGGACATCATCGTAAAAATGTTATAATCGGGTTATAGGGACCTTAAAACGTGCTTATCCACTAAAATCTGGATATGCGAATTTTAGCATTATTCCAATACCTCTCTTAGCGAGAGGTAATATTATGTTTGTGAGAATTATTAAGTTCTGAAAAAATCTAATTACACCTACACCATGTTATTTTCCGTAAAAAGCAGTATAAAAATTATCTAAACATTTCTTCTGTATCTCTCATAATAAGCGAGATATGAGGTATTTCAAAATAAGCGTAAAACAAGTTTTAGCCTGTAGCTCAAAAACAAAAGACGATCAAAAATTCCTGTGGTGCCTATTAAAGTTGTCTCAAAAAGTTTTGTAACAAAAAATTACATAACTTTACCCAAATATTGTATTTGATTGTATTTAACATGTCTTCTGCACACATACAATTCTAATTATATCTATTTTTCATTGTATGAGGAAGTTCCTATGTCAGAGATTCTTCCAATTCATTAACAAGATTGGAGGTATTTCTAATGGATATATGCAGGTTACCTATAATTTTAAATATTTAATTAATAAAACCATAAGGAAGATTAAATGTATTTCCCAGAAAAAGCTTTCAGAATGTAACTAAAACTTTTGATTTTTGACACTGATATCTGCCATTTACAAATTATGTTATAAACATTTGAATTTGTCAACTGGTTTCCTTACTGTAGTTTCGCCTACTCGACTTATTATATCCCGATATTCTACATATTATAGCGTCTTTATCTCTAAATTTATATAAGATATAATAAAAAATTAAAACGTAATATCACAAATTTTCAAAAAATAATATTTAGAAGATTTTTTTTAAAATACTACTACTTCCGGTTGTTCAATTGTTACCAAAACCTTTTCAGCTCTTCCCAGGAATGTCAGATTGAGGAATTCATAGTTAAACTGGTCTAATGTCTTATAGTTTTTGAGTAATCGTCCCTCCAACATCCACACATACACACATACATGTACACATACACACATCCACACACACACACACACACACACACACACACACACACGCACACATACACAGACATCGTAAAAATGTTAAAATCGGTTTATATGGACCTTAAATCGTGCTTACTCACTTAAATCTCGATATGTGATTTTTAGCATGAATCCAATACCTCTCTTAGCGAGAGGTAAAAAAAAGCACTCGGTGTATAAAACATAACATAATGAGTTACTGAAATATGACATTTGCATAAAAATGACATAAACATATGTTGTAATGTCTTGATTAAGAAAACATTATTCTCCAAAATTTCGTGGTTTGCCTTTCAGCATTTTGTTTCCGCATAAGCCAATTTAAATAAATATATGAAATTATTTTAATTTTTCTGGTAACTAGAGGCCTTACAGTTTAACCTTACACCATGCTCAAGAAGTTTTAGTACAGTTTTTGGAAATCGTACATATGACAATAAAACCCGTAAAAACTAAAGAATGTCTAACCATTAGATAAGAAAGCTGTTAACAATATAATAATTATTATAAGCACTGTTAATATTAAACGTTTTAATTGGCAATTAACTTTATGACAACTGTTTAAATTGTAAATTTATTTTAAATTGCAATATATGAATTAGTTTCTAATAAAGTAAATGTAGAAATCATTATCGTTATTACAAATAATATTATTGAGACAATATTGTCAATTTGAAGTTGTCGTTCTTTATATTATACATAAATAAAGTTATTCTCAGAAATTAACAGACTTCAGAAATTAAAACAAGTGTGAAAATAATTGAACAAGATACTGCGAAGAAGGTTCATCTGTTTTAACATATTCATTAGTTTCAAATGTAATTTATATTTAAAATAAATAGGAATTGCTAATATAAAGTTCAGTTCCATTAAGTGACTTCCTGATATTAACTTAACAAATTAAATGAAATGGATATCTGCATACTTATAATTTGAAATAAATATATTTAAAACAAATAATACCGTAATATGTATTAGTATAATTTAACATAAATAAATATAAAATGACGTAATTTACATTTTAAATAAATATTATAGATTTTTAAAATGAAATTATATGGTCATCAATTACCTGTAACTTCCTTGGAATTATTTAAACAAACATAGCTACAGGGTGTTTTAATAAGCTTACTCACTATTAGTAATTTTTTACCTCACTCTAAAGCCTGTTTTACATGATCCTTTTTACCTCCCGCTACCCTAGGTAAGGGAGGTATAGGGATCGTGCTAAAAATCGGATACAGAGATTTTTGTGCATAAGCACGTTTTGATGTCCCCAGAATCCGATTTTAACATTTTTACAATGATGTCTGTAGGTATGTATGTGTGTGTGTCTGTGTGTATGTGTGTGTGTGGGGATCTTGTGGACACGATTACTCAAATACTATCAATCAGAAAAATTTGAAATTTTGTATATCCATTCTATACTAATGTGGGAAGAGCTCATTAGTTTTTAGTGTATATCGGATAACCGGAAGTATCATTTATACAAGCTTTTAACAGTTTTTCTTGTAAAAAATTCATTGAATATAATTTTTTAGCAACTTTTACCAATACAAATTGAATATAATGGCACAATCTTCAATTCTACGATTATAGCATTTAGTAAATAACTTGAAATAACTTTATATTATAAAATAATTTATTTTTGTACATCACTTTGCCTCTGCGTCAAACAAAAACAATACTTTAATAACAAATTTGACATATTTAAACAAATGTCACTGTCACGAAGCAATTTTCATTAAAATTAATAATGAAACCGTGTTAAGAAGAATTTAGTAGTTTAAATATGATTCTAATGAAATTAAGGTTTGTAGAAATAATATATTTTCCATCATACATAAATATTAGATATACAGGATAATTCGATTTAAGTTTGATGTTTGCAGCATTATATATCAAACAGCTCTCAATAAGAACGTGATTTCAAAGTGTCAAATAATAGTTTGCAACTACACATTTACGAAATGGATAATGTACGGCGAAGAATTTACACAGATTGCGTTTTAGAGCATAAGGAAGTTGGTGATGATTTTGACAATGTGTGTGTGACGATTTTTCCTTAAAATATATTAATGATCCAAAACTTCGCAAAGTTGGTATTTAATACTTTTACATAATTTGAAACAACATATTAGATTTTGACTATATATGATAAACCGGATGTAGTACTTAATTTGAAGCTCTAACAGATTTTTCAGGAAAAACATAATAAAATATAATCCAAAATTTCGTATTACAAACTTTTCTATACGCTTTTATCTACGGCTATTATTGTTTTATTCTTAGTAGGATCTGAATTACTGCTAATATAACAGGTAAGTTTTTGATTTTTAAAAAATTAATGAACAAATTAGGAGATATGCAATTTATAGGTTAAAGTTACGATGGAGTTTTCTCCGAAAATATTTACCACATAATATTATGTGGCCACTATTTATTACTTGCTGGCCTTCCACCATATTTCTAGATGATACACTACAATTCCCAAATCTACAAATAGTATCTAACTCTAAGCAAAGAAAATTGTTCATTATGAAAGAAAAACAATTAAATAAAAGTAAAGCTATGTAGATAGAAATTAATATATGTACAACTACGGCAATGAAATACAATCTAAATAAAGGAAATCAAATGTTTTTTTATTAAAAAAACTAATATACTGTTAATTAAAATATGACTAAAATACTCTTAACCTACAAATACTTACTAAAATTAACCCTATTAACTAAAATATTATTAAAACTATCACTAAATTGTTACTACAAGAAAGATCAAACTCAATTCTACCGAAATTAACAAAAAAACACTATACTAAATCCGAAATTAAATTAAAAACTACGAAAATTAGTCTCACACCAATTGTACTCTTATGGAAGCCAGCGAAAAATATACCATTCGTTTGAATTTTGACGTTTGACGTCAGCGCCATCTCTTGATAATTTGGAAGCCCAATTAGTTACACAAGTTTGCATCTCAAGTTATGAAACACCCTCCACATATGTGAGATATAAAATAAGTCATCAACAAAAATAACCATTCAAATTTAATAACGATATACATATTTTTAATGTTCAAAAACCTCAAATACGGGTAGTAAGCTATAACCGCAGTATAATAAATTTACAACCTGCTTACTAAACACGTTATATGTTAATGGAATTTATGCATCATTGTTTGAAAATTGATGAACAACTTTCTTATTATTTATTAGCAATAAAACTGGAGGATAATGTGTATTCTAATGTGCTATTCTCCATAAAATTATAATGTGCTTACTAATAAATATTTTATTCGCGATTTATGATGTATTTGCTACTTTGTTGCAATGGATCTAGTCAGTGAATGTCTACTAAAAAATTAGTAAAAAAAAAACTTAGTAAACATAAATCTGATCTTCAACTGCTTCCAAGAAAGATGTCATTTTGTATTAAGCGTGCATCACACGATGAAGTTTTTCTTTTCAAATGACTTTAAAAGTTTTCTCTCGCACAATGATATGAATACAAGAGAGACAATGAAGACGAAAAAATTTTAAAGAAAAATCTGTTGTGGCCAGCACAAGAACTCTCGCCATTTCCATATTAGGCTATATACGTATTGTATTGTACTTCCTTTTCGAACCGTCGTTTTATAACAAAAAAATACAGACCTTTACCCAAATACTGTTTTTTATTGTATTTAACATGTCTTCTGCACACATATAATTCTAATTATATCTAATTTTCATTGTATGAGGAAGTTTCTAAATGTCAGAATTCATTAACCAAATTGGCGGTATTTCTGATGGATATATGCATTTTACCTATAATTTCAAATATTTAATTAATAAAACAATAAGAAAGATTAAATATATACTTCCCAGAAAAAGCTATCAGAATGTCACTAAAACTGTTGATTTTTGACACTGACATGTGTCATTTAAAAACTATGTTATAAACATTGGAATTTGTCAACTGGTTTCCTTAGTGCCTTAGCCTCTGCGATTAAATTACTCTATATATTATAGTTTCTTTATCTCTAAATCTATACAAGATATAATAATATTTTTAAGTGTATTAGATGGAGAATTTTATGTTCTTCAATATTTAATAACAAAAATTTCCAAAAAATTATATTTAGAAGAATTTTTCTCAGGAACTACTACTTCTGGTTGTTCAATTGTTACCAAAACCTTTTCAGATTGAGGAATCCATAGTTAAATAGTTCTTAAGTCTTATAGCTTTTGAGGAATCGTGTCTACAACATCCAGGCATACACACATACACACACACACACACACACACACACACATCATCGTAAAAATGTTATAATCGGATTAGGGACCTTAAAACGTGCTTATGCACTAAAAACGGGATAGGTATGCGAATTTTTTATTTATTTAAATGTTTGTAACATAGTTTGTAAATGACTGATAAATATCAGTGTCAAAAATCAACAGTTTTAGTGGTATTCTGAAATCTTTTTCTAGGAAGTACATTTAATCTTTCTTATCGTTTTATTAATTACATATTTTAAATTATAGGTAAAATGCGTACATTTATAAAAAATATTATCTGAAATTTTCATAAAAATTAACTGATGTTTATGATTTGTTTATGTATTTTCTATTGGTTTATAGTTTATATAAATCCCCATGATGTAGTAAAAATTTTACCACTTATAATAAACATGCATTTTTCGTAACATAATACCATACATAGGTTACGTAAAACTTGCATCACCAAAGCGAGTGTATTTTAGCTATGTAATGATGGTAATGTATTACAATATAAATATAATGTATGTATTATAAATAATAAAGACCAAAGTATTCGAGGATGAATGTGAAGGACACGATCTCATTTGTATATAGAAAACATTTGACGTAGAGTAAATTATGCCTCTTACCGGATAAAGGAGAATCTTCGTACCTGGGGCCGTCGTTTAAGAACAAACGTACATATAAGTGTTTGTATTTCACTTTAAATATCACTTAATACACAGAAGTTCATATACATATGTCTCTTCTTCACAAAACATCACAAGAAACTGTGTATATCGTCTCATATACCTACCTATGCAACCGTGCGATTTTAAACGTGTTTCAATAGGAATCCAGGAAGAAAAAACATTGATTATTAGGAAATAAAACACAGCTCAGTGTATTTTAATGATAATTTATATGATTATTCTGCTATTTATCATTGATATTGTTTAAATATTTATTATAACTATACAGTCTATTTTTAATACTACACTTGCGGGCCGTTTTCATGATAAATTTTATTTTCACTTTAAATAAATAAATAAATATAAATATATCATCACGGCATATTACCCATTTCTGGGTGTGCCAGTATCTACAACACATGTAGACATCGGTAATGATGACGATATATTTTACCGTGTGGGCGCTTATCAGGCGTCACCTCACGGGCACTCATAGCTGGTGTGGAGAGTGCACCACAGGGGTCACTTTTGTGCCAATTAAAATTGGAAATATTTGGCGTCTGTCGGGATCGAACCCGGTTCCCCCAGGTTCGCGACCAGACACTCAGGCACGCGGCCACGGGACCCCCATATTAACTTTAACACTTTAAATTAAAATTAAAATTGTGTTCGTTTTCGTAATACAAATTTATCACTATAGGGAGCAATTTAGCATTATTTCAAATGAAAAATAAAGTCTTAAAGTAGTTTTAATTAAAGTCTTAAAGTTAGCCAGAGTACGAAAACGGCTCCAAGTAGGTTAACATTTTTACCTCCCGCTACCCTTGATAAGGGAGGTATAGGGATCGTGCTAAATATCTCATATCGAGATTTTAGTAAATGACCACGTTTTAAGGTCCCTAGAATCCATTTTTAACATTTTCACGATGATGTCTGTATGTGTGTGTGTGTGTGTGTGTGTGTGTGTGTGTGTGTGTGTGTGTGTGTACGAATTTTGTTTGCACTCTAACTCAAATACTATCATTCAGAAAATTCTGAAACCTTGTATTTCTACCCTATTCTAATAGGAATACAAGCTATTAAATTTTGATCTAAATCGGATAAACGGAAATGGCACTTTACTTGAAGCTCATAATTTTGGTATGGGATATGTACAAAATACATCGAATTGACGGAATGTTTTGTGCTGGCCACAACAGATTTTTTTATGTTAGTCAATGACATATATAACCACCAAAACGTAAGTTTATTTAATTCAAATTATTTTATATTAATTTGTGAAATGATTTGTATTTTTACTTCAGTGTCCTGATGAAGTGTACAACAAATACACGATAGCTTGACAGATTTTAAAATAATCGAGTATTTATAACTAAAGCCCTGCAAACCATCCACTGATATACCCACGACATTTTTCTCATTATCTAATCTAAACACAGTGACGAATACACTCTATATATATAGTTTTTTGCTAGACCAGACGAGTAAAATTTTCTGACTATACCACAGATAGTGGATTATTTGTTCTTAGAAAAGATGTAAACTTGCCGGAAGATATATTTCTAATGTTAAGTTTAATACTAGAAAATGTCATTAGTATATTTCGCAAAGCCTTTCTAGATATAAAGTTCAAATATGAGCCTATGCATATGTATATAGGAAACAGGAATAAATAAGTTAAAAATGTTTTTATATTAGTTCCGCTAATGGCCTTAACGTATTCCATTCCGCAATACATTATAAATATACATACATACAGGATGTAAATTTTAAAACGGGTCATAGGGCTATAACATAGAAAAAAAGTTTTTTAGTCGCCAAAGGTTTCTATATTAATTTATTGAAAAAATAATTGGTGCCTATTATAAAGAAAAAATTACGAATTTTTTAATACCAAACACATTACATTTCTGTTTCATATAAAGCTAGCAAATAAATTTAAAAATTTGTACAATTAAGAAAAAATGTCATTAGCAATGAAACTGACAGTAACAAAACATAGTCATTTTACAATAACATGATAGGGGACAATTAAAGATTAAAGTTATTAATTATTTATGAACTGATACAAAATAAAGAAAACATTAGCATATTTATTTAAGAAACAATTATTATTTATTGTAATAGGTATTAACAAATTATAGGTAATCTACATGTAACAATTAAAACCATTTACTAATTAGTAATTTTTCTTCATGAGACAAATTATCCATGATTTCTTAATAAAACGAAAATAATAATAATTTGCAAAAAACATTTATTAATGAGCGTCTTAAGTCAACAATTGTTTTGTTTCTGTCAGTTACACGGCTAATGATATTTTCTCTTAATTTTGAAATTTTTAAATTTATTTTTTGCACATCCGGGCGTAAAAGTCGGACAAATAGCATTATTTTAAGGGCGAACACTCTTTTTCGCCCGAGGGCGAAAATGACTACTTTTTGTGCCCAGTTTAAATAATTACATCTACTTTTATAATAAAAGCGGTTTTATATCTAAGAATATAACTTAAAAGCATTAAGTATTATTAAGTATGGGGTCCCGTGGCCGCGTGCCTGAGTGTCTGGCCGCGAACCTGGGGGAACCGGGTTCGATCCCGACAGACACCACATATTTCCAATTTTAAATGGCACAAAAGTGACCCCTGTGGTGCACTCTCCACGCCAGCTATGAGTGCCCGTGAGGTGACGCGTGGTAAGCGCCCACACGGTAAAATATATCGTCATCATTACCGATGTCTACATGTGTTGTAGATACTGGCACACCCAGTAATGGGTAATATGCCGTGATGATATATTTATTTATTTATATTATTATTTATTGTAATAGGTATTAACAAATTATAGGTGATCTACATGTAACAATTAATATCATTTAATAATTGGTAATTTTTCTTCATGAGACAAATTATCCATGATTTCTTAATAAAGCGAAAATAATTTGCAAAAATCATTCGCATGGAATTCTGTAAATTCCTGATGATTGAAGAGGGATGACGTCTTTCACTTGTTTCAACATATGACGAAGTTTACCATACGGTGAAAACGAAATCTTCATGTTCTTCTTTGGAAGAATTCTACCAATCTTGCCCGTTACGTTTTTTTACATAAGGAAGCGATACGTTCCTTTCTTTTTCATTGTTTGATGGTCTTTTTGTTTTAAGACATTTTTCAATTGAAGACACAGAAAATCCATTCTTCATAAAAATATTTTTAATTTCATTAATCTCTTCTTTTAATTTATCTGGATGGCATATATCTGTAGCTCTTCTTATTAGACATTTGATAGTGCCAAATTTCTGTGAAGGATGGTGGTGTGAATTTGCATTAATATATAGATTTGTGTGCGTTGGCTTCCTGTAGACTGAATAAAGTAAGTAACCATCTTCTCTTCTTTCCAGTAAAACATCCAGGAAAGGAATAATGCCATTTTCTTCAACTTGTACGGTAAAATTAATATTTTCATGGATATTATTTAAATGGTTTAAGAAAATCGATAAGTTTTGACACCCATGGGGCCAAATAGCAAAGACGTCATCAACATATCGTAATACTTAAAAGCAAGTATTAATTACAAAACTAATTCATTCTTTTGGTAACAATTACCGAGTTTGATAAAACTTTCAACGTGTCGATCGCTTATTTTACAAGGAAAAGACTATAATTTGTACCCATGGTTTGATTAATTCCAATTCCAAGGCCTCCTATGACCAGGAGAGATCATTTCGTCCAAATCTCAACGAGTTCAGCTCTAGATATGCTAATGAGCTGACTAAATGTCACGCACAAAAAACACACTCGCCCAACACTGCTAATCTGCTCTAAATTATAGTTTATTAATTGAAAGTTATGATGCAAGGATAATAAAAGGGGTCACTTTCCTAAAAATATCACGTACTTTGCATTTTGATGAATATATACGACATAAACAATAAAATTTTAATTAGCTTTTAAGTATACACATATCGCAAATAGGGTGTGTTACCAAAAAATATGCACAAAGTTTAATTTATTATACTTCATTTCACGTAAGAAAATAGCACACAAATTCTGCCTTTTGATTGGTCAGATTGCTGACCTAGTTCGCGAAGCGAAAAAATCTGTTGTGGCCATCACAAGACCTCTCGCCATTTCCATATTAGGCATTAGGTCATATAAGTATTGTACATATTTGATATTTCTGATACACACAAAAACACAAATCTTCTTTATACATTTTTATATTTTTTAATTTATTCTATTCACTCTTATTCTTCTAATGTTCGAGATTCTTACGTTAAAAGAATGACAATATGAAGAAAAAATATATTTTATTGCAAGGTCGTAGAAAAAGTATAGTATGTAACACGTGTGTGAAGAATATTTTACATTCGGGTAGTTTGCAACACTCGCCTTCGGCTCGTGTCGCAATCTCCACCCTCATGTAAAAATTTCAGCTTCACACACTTGCCACATAATATACTATTTTTACGTCTGTTAAAAAAGTACATTTTTACCTCCCGCTACCCTAGGTAAGGGAGGTATAGGGATCGTGCTAAAAATCACATATAGAGATTTTAGTGAATGAGCACGTTTTGATGTCCCCAGAATTCGATTTCAACATTTTTACAATGATGTCTGTAAGTATATATGTGTGTGTCTGTGTGTGTGGATCATGTGGACACGATTACTCAAATACTATCAATCAGAAAATTTTGAAATTTTGTATATCCATTCTATACTAATGTGGGAAGAGCTCATTAGTTTTTAGTGTATATCGGATAACCGGAAGTATCATTTATACAAGCTTTTAACAGTTTTTCTTGTAAAAAAATCATTGAATATAATTTTTTAGCAACTTTTACCAATACAAATTAAATATAATGGCACAATCTTCAATTCTACGATAAGCATTTAGTAAATAACTTGATACAACTTTAAATATTGAATTATAAAATAATTTATTTTTGTACATCACTTTGCCTCTGCCTCAAACAAAAACAATAATTTAATAACAAATTTGACATATTTAAACAAATGTCACTGTCACGAAGAAATAACATTAAAATTAGTAATGAAACCGTGTTAAGAAGAATTTAATAGTTTAAATATGATTGTAATGAAATTAAGGTTTGTAAAAATAATATATTTTCCAACATACATAAATATTAGATTATATATTAAACAGCTCTCAAATAAGAACGTGATTTCAAAGTGTGAAATAATAGTTTGCAAATACACATTTACGAAATGGATAATGTACGGCGAAGAATTTACACAGATTGCGTTTTAGAGCATAAGGAAGTTAGGTATTTGGTGATGATTTTGACAATAATGTATGTGTGACGATTTTTCCTTAAAATATATTAAGATCCGAAACTTCGCAAAGTTGGTATTTAATATTCTTATATAATTTGATTGCGTTTTAGAGCATAAGGAAGTTGGTGCTGATTTTGACAATAATCTGTGTGCGACGATTTTTTCTTAAAATATATTAATGATCCAAAACTTCGCAAAGTTGGTATTTGCTCACAGATTTTTCAGGAAAAACACAACAAAATATAATACAAAATTTCGTATTACAAACTTTTCTATTTATTGGAACAACAAAGTAGATTTTGTTTACAAACGATCAATGGAAGTGATACTTTACTTAAAGCTCATTGCTATTTTAAACATGGAATTGGCGGGAGGTCATGTGCTGACAACATCAGATTTTTTTTATTAAAAATGATTTATAAAGTATTATTTTAATACAATAAAAGTGTGAAAACCTGCAAACTTTCCTATTCGTGAAATAAGACTATACTTTTTACACTGGTTGAATTAATAGCTATTAATTTACAACAGTATTAAAGATCAGTTACTGATCTTTCCTATAACTTAAAATTTGGTAAAAAAAAAAAAATAGAATTTTATATACGACGATAAAATTCTATTTAATCGTCTTCTATAAAAAAAATATGTATTAATTTATCTGTAATTTGTTTTAATCTATGAATTTCCTGTTTCAAACATCCTAAACACATGTTAGATTCGACATTTTTTATCAATGACAGATGTAGAAAGTTTTTCTTGCTAATTATCTTGTTTCGGAATGATGTTTAATTAATTCGATATAACCAGATGTCACATTAATGTCAAATAAACACTTTAAATTTCAACATTTTATTATATGCGACTTGGCAAATATTATTCAAAATTTATTTACAAATAAACTGAAGCTTCGATGTTAAATATATGCGAAAAGCAAGAATAAACATAAAAGTAGCTACCTAACCTGTACATATTTGTCGCCAGACAATAAAACTAAACAAATATAAGTTATCTGTTTACGCTGACAGTAACTTAACTTATCGAAAGAAAAACACTTATATTTAGCCATTTAGCGAAGTATATTAGTTTAAAATATGTATTCTTGAAGTGAAAATGATTTGGTACCAGATAATTTATAAATAAAACTGAAATTAAGTGCTGGACTTTATCGCGAAGGCTTTAATGAGTTTTAAAAATGTGGACATTATCAGTTCATGCCACACCGATTGCGGCTAATTACGAAAACGTGAAAACCGTATATAATGCTGTAAAATATAGTCGTTAATATCGCCTGCAGCATATTATCTTACAAATAAAAAATGTGTTATAAAAATTAGCAAATGGCTTACATCTGGAATCTACCAAAAAAAATCTGATGTGGCCAGCACATGACCTCCCGCCCATTCCATGTTTAAAATAGCAATGAGCTTTAAGTAAAGTATCACTTCCAATTGATTGTTTGTAAACAAAATCTACTTTGTTCCAATAAATAGAAAAGTTTGTAATACGAAATTTTGGATTATATTTTATTATATTTTTTCTGAAAAATCTGTGAGTAAATACCAACTTTGCGAAGTTTTGGATCATTAATATATTTTAAAGAAAAATCGTCACACACACATTATTGTCAAAATCAGCACCAACTTCCTTGTGCTCTAAAACGCAATCTGTGTAAATTCTTCGCCGTACATGATCCATTTCGTAAATGTGTAGTTGCAAAATATTATTTGACACTTTGAAATCACGTTTTTATTGAGAACTGTTTGATATATTATGCTGCAAACATCAAACTTAAATCGAATTATCCTGTATATCTAATATTTATGTATAATGGAAAATATATTATTTTTACAAACCTTAATTTCATTACAATTCTTCTTAACACGGTTTCATTATTAATTTTAATGTAATCACTTCGTGACAGTGATATTTATTTAAATATGTCAAATTTGTATATTGTTTTTGTTTGACGCATAGGCAAAGTGATAATAAATAAATTATTTTATAATTCAATATTTAAAGTTATTTCAAGTTATTTACTAAATGCTTATCGTAGAATTGAAGATTGTGCCATTATATTTAACTTGTATTCGTAAAAGTTGCTAAAAAAACTTATTTTATGATTTTTTTACAAGAAAATCTGTTAAAACCTGGTATAAATGAATTCCGGTTATCCGATATACACTAAAAACTAATGAGCTCTTCCCACATTAGTATAGAATGAGTATACAAAATTTCAAAATTTTCTGATTGATAGTATTTGAGTAATCGTGTCCACACGATCTACACACACACACATACACACATACATACCTACAGACATCATTGTAAAAATGATAAAATCGGATTCTGGGGACATCAAAACGTGCTTATTCACTAAAATCTCTATATGTGATTTTTAGCACGATCCCTATACCTCCCTTACCTAGGGTAGCGGGAGGTAAAAAAATCATCTATACATTAATTATTTTCTTTTGAGTGCTATTTCGATTAGTGCTGTGAAGATCCGACAAAACATGAATCCGAGTACCCGGATTTTAAAATATCCGGTTCCTCGGATATCCGATATTCGGATATTGAAGCGGATATCCGTAAATTTAATTCGAATTTGGATCCGGATCCTGGTTTGGGTACCATATCCCATTCGGATCCGGATTCGATGTGTTGTTCACGGATCCGAATCCGAATTTTAATTTTGGATCCGTTTCATCATTTTGAATGTAAAGGCGAACATTTGAATGTAGACGGTTGTAGAGACATAATACCCCTCTAAAATAGCCAGGTAGTTGGTGCAAATTTTTCTTAGAATATTGAAAATTCTGTAGTTCTAAAATTTTAACATTCAATGTAACAAATACTTCAAAGAAAACGAAATTAAGATTAAATTTGAGAAATAATGGTTACAGGTTCATTGCAGGTGTCGAAATACCTATTTATTTATATAAAATGGATTGTTTTTGTTACCTACTTATAGTTCTGTGGAATCGAGGAATTTCCTTCTTAGCGGATGCTAAAAGTTTAACATCGAAAATATACCGACTATTAACTACATCAAACAAAATGTATGGTGGATTATTTCATAATCAAATTTATTTGGTTTTTTGATTCCATGATAATATACATTCAAATATTATTATCTGGTTCAATACTGCGAATAGATACTTGAATCCGAGAACCAATGCGCATACTGAAATTCCATATCCAAAATCCAATACTCAGATTCGGATCCAAAACTCGATACTCAGATCCGGATCTAAAATCCGATACTCAGATCCGGATCCAAAATCCGATACTGAGATTTGGATCCGAAATCCGGATAGTTCAACATTCAATTATCTGGATATCCGGATATTTTTGAATCCGAAACCGAAACTATCCGGATCCGGATCCCACCACTAATTTCGATACGCAATGAAGTATAGGACTATACTTCATTTCACGTAAGAAAATAGTGACGGGAAGATAGGTGCAGTTTGATCTTGTTGTTAGATTGGATGTATAAATTTCGATTTTACATATGCGAGGTAACGCCAAAATGTTACTGAAATTATACTCGCCGTCAAATAATTATGGACTGATGCTCAATTTTCTTCCTTCTCCCCACCCTGTTCCTTGCCCTGCGGTGTTGCCGCTTCTTCATAACCTAGCATTTTCAAAATGACCACTGGAATTGGCAACAGTGTAGAAATCTCCAATCCATATTTATTTGACGCCAATAAAATTTTATTGAAAAAATCTGACGTGGCCAGCACATTACTTTTCGTTAATTCTATGTATTTTGTACAAAACCCATACCAAAAGTTTCTTCGAAAAGATTCTATATATCCAATAAAATTGTAACACGAATATATATTATTTTCTACAAATTCCATACCGATTGTTCTTGGAAAAGATTCTACATAGTGTTTAAAAAAAATCGAAGTAGGCTATGAACAAAAATCGTATGTCAATTTGAAAAAATTAATTAAATGTCAATTGTGTCTTGAAATCAAAGCTTTTCTTGTTGAATACTTAATTCAGAAATAGAAATAAATTAGAAAACGGTGAATGGCAAAATTCTGCAATATCAGCAACAGCTGATACATTCAAAAAATTCTAATTGACAGATGTCTGACGCAAGTGCAAAACCAAATATGGAAAGTATAGGATCAAAAATTGGTATGTCATAGTGTTCCTCGCAAGTGACATGCAGTGAAAGGCCAAAGAGAAGATGGAAGGACTGTATCGCAGAAGACTTGAGAAAGGAAGGACTGTGTGAAGAAGATTCGTTGGACAGGAATGAGTGGAAGAGAAGAGGAAATAGCAACCCCTAATAAAATAGGGGAAAGCTGAAGCAGAAAGAAGGAAGTGTCAATTGCATTTTACTTAGTGTATGTTTATGTTATAATTATATTGGATTTATAGAACCTTTTCAAATGAACTTTTGGTGTGGAATTTGTAAAAAAATAGTATGTGTTCGTGTTCGATTTTACATGATATTATATAGAAACTGTTCCAAGGTCCTTTTGGTATGGGATTTGTACAAAATATATCGAATTGACGGAAGGTCTTGTGCTGGCCACAACAGATTTTTTTTGAATATTTTTGCTCCGCTCAATTGTAAAATGAGTTGAGATAAACTATTTGGTGAAATTCTTTAAGAAATGCATTTGTAATTGCAAACCACGTGGTATATTAACTAATTGCGAGTGTCAGTATTAATCCAATTAAAACTAATTGTAGTGTTTGTTCTGATTAACAGTGTTGCTTTGTAGTTTCATTAACTTATTTGTTAAAAACGTAGATGTGAGAATGTCGTGAGTTTTAAAGAACTCATCTAATTATACTGGTCGCGTCGTTAGTTAAACGTCACGTCTTTGCGAAACAAAATTCTACATAAATATCCTGATTATCGCGTGTGTGATCTGTCTATGAGCAGCCGTGCTACACGAAATATCAGGGCCGGTTTCCCTCAAAACAGCCCCTTAAAAATTGTTTCTTCGTAAGATCCAAGTTTCAACAACAGTTATAAATCGACGGATAAATTTCTACCCGTATCGATTAATGATGGATTTATACAGCGTAAGACGTAACGTAACGTACCGTGCTGTAACGTAACGTTTATTCTTCACACAGATGTAAATTAGTATCAGAGTTCACCTGATGAAGGAAGCAGATCTTAGCTCCGAAATGTTGTATAATACAAATTTGTTTCAATATCAGTCCAGAAATCGACAATGTAAACAGATGTGATAAAATTCACTCAGTTGTTCAAATACTCTAAAAATGCGTACACTTACGTAACATTCTCTTTACAATCAAATAATATTACTACCAAGTTTATATCTCTACCCATTTTTGAATTATTGCTCCAAAAGTCAATATACCCCACATTTAGATAAAAACTTCAAAATTTTAAAAAATCTAATTTTCATGTATCTAATCTAGATTATTCTCAATGCGCTGATTCCAAATTTTGAAACCGCAGGTCGATATCTCGTTTCGTTCTCGAGATATTTAGATTCAAAGTTTTGCTCAAAACTGCCCATATTTGGGTAATAACCCAAAAATGGGTGGAGATATGAATTTGGCGACAACACCATTCGATTCTACGGACAAAATTACATAAGTATACCAATTTTCAGAATTTTTGAACACCGCATACAATCTCTAAAGCAAAATAACTGAAAATGGCCAAAAATCGCAAAAATCGTAAGGGGTACCCCTTACGATTTTTTCAGATTTTGGTCATTTTCAGGGGTTTTCAAACTTTTATTCATAAAAAGTAAACCGGTTTGTAAAAAATTATGAAAATTGGTATACTTATATATTTTTATCCGTAGAATCTAATGGTGGTGTCGCCAAATTCGTATCTCTGCCCATTTTTGGGTTATTACCCAAAAATGGTCCGTTTTGAGCAAAACTTTAAATCTAAATATCTCGAGAACGAAAAGAGATATCGACCTGCGGTTTCAAAATTTAGAATCAGCGCATTGAGAAGTATCTAGATACATGTAAATTAGATTTTTGAAAATTTTGAAATATTTATCTGAATATGGGGTATATTGACTTTTGGGGCAATAATTCAAAACTATGTAGAGATCTAGCCCAGAAATGGGTAATTTGGAGAAAATATTTGAGGTTGAATATCTCCTAAACTAAAAGAGATATCGACCTGCGTTTTTATGATTTGGAATCAGTGCATTAGGAAATTGTATTTTTGAATATTTTCAACAAATAAATAAATAAATAAATATATCATCACGGCATATTACCCATTACTGAGTGTGCCAGTATCTACAACATATGTAGACATCGGTAATGAAGACGATATATTTTACCGTGTGGGCGCTTACCAGGCGTCACCTCACGGGCACTCATAGCTGGTGTGGAGAGTGCACCACAGGGGTCACTTTTGTGCCATTTAAAATTGAAAATATTTGGTGTCTTTTTAACTAAATGCAGGTATTTATGACTTTTTGGGATAAAAACTTAAAAATGAGAACAGTTATGAACTTCGTGGTAATACTAGTCAATTTTAGACACAATATTAGATATGTAACTATACCAATTTTTATGTCCAGCGATAACTAGATTAGATCTTATTTAGTTATAAAATTTGGAGTGTGAAATTTTTCTCAAAACTTTTGTTACAAACGTCATGTCAAAAACCAGTTGCCATCACTTTCCCGGTCGATAAAA
Source organism: Ophonus ardosiacus (assembly GCA_943142095.1). Lineage (NCBI taxonomy): Eukaryota > Metazoa > Arthropoda > Insecta > Coleoptera > Carabidae > Ophonus > Ophonus ardosiacus. Next base: position 86,191,641 of record OW964823.1, read on the forward strand.
CAGTCCTCGCCTTCTTCGGAGCAAATTCAGATTCAATATTTGAAATTGGAAATAATTTTCGGAATCAATTTCGATTCGAAGTTTATTTTGAGTTGAGATGTCTGTCCTATCCTGCATTTTTAAATGGGTTCCAAGTCTGTCGTCTGGTGATCAGATCTCGACAGCAAGACAGATAAAGCAGTGATAATAATTTAACTAATTAGTCTAAAAGTGAACTCGGCGGCATTATGTCGTAGCAAGCCATGGAGACGACACTCATTTGTTACATTAAATCGGCCATGGCGCGCTACCGCCGCACTATACTCGCTCTTGATGCTCAGCTGTTTAGCGATGCTCGTATGTCACTCATTTCCGACAGAACGCACTCTACTAATAACCGACTAACGTGATCCTCATTTGGGATTCGTTTGTTTTTGATGTGGTTTTAGTCAGGGAATCACAGCGAAGAAAGGAACATTACGTTTGAAAGCAAACCATAAGAAGTATAGCTTTCTTGGAATAATAGTATTTGAAGTTTTTATACGTACATAGATTTTTACCTCGCTAAGAGAGGTATTGGATTCATGCTAAAATTCGCATATCCAGATTTTATTGAATAAGCACGATTTAAGGTCCCTAGAATCCGATTATAACATTTTTAAACTGATGTCTCTGTGTGTGTGTGTGTGTGTGTGTGTGTGTGTGTGTGTGTGTGTGTGTGTGTGTGTGTCTGTGTGTGTGTGTGTGTGTGTGTGTGTGTGTGTGGATGTGTGTGTGTGTGTGTTTGTGTGTGTGTATGGCTGGATGTTGGAGGTACGATTCCTCAAAAACTATACGACATAAGACCTGTTTAACTATGAATTCCTCAATCTCACATTCCTGATAAGAGCTGTAAATGTTTTGGTAACAATTGAACAACCGGAAGTAGTAGTTTTATAAAAAAATTCTTCTAAATATTATTTTTTGAAATTTTTTGATATTACTAATTTTGAAGAACCAAATTCTACATCTGATACATTTAATTTTTTATTATATGTTCTATAAATTTAGAGATAAAGACGCTATAATATATAGAATATCGGGATATAATAAGTCGAGTAGGCGAAACTACACTAAGGAAACCAGTTGACAAATTCAAATGTCTAGAACATAGTTTGTAAATAACAGATATCAATGTCAGTGTCAAAAATCAACAGTTTTAGTGACATTCTGAAAGCTTGTTGAATACAATAAAATACAATATTTGCGTACAGTTCTGTAATTTTTTTTATTACAAAACGACATTTCGACAGATATATGAAATACAATACTTATCTAACATAAAATGGAAATGGCGAGAGGTATTGTGCTGGCCACAACAGTTAAAGTGACATTCTTATAGCTTTTTCTGCGAAGTATATTTAGTTTTATCAATTAAATATTTGAAATTATAGGTAAAATGCATATATCCATCAGAAATACCGCCAATCTGGTTAATGAATTGGAAGAATCTCTCACATTTAGAAACTTCCTCATACAATGAAAAATAGATATAATTAGAATTATATGTGTGCAGAAGACATGTTATATTTTGTTATAAAACGACGGTTCGATAGCAAAGTGCAATACAATACTTATATAGCCTAATATGGAAATAGCGAGAGGTCTTGTGCTGGCCACAACAGATTTTTTGTCATGAAATTATGAATACTTTCAATGTTTGCCCCATAAATCAAATATATATGGTTTTTGGCGGCTATTTTTCCTAAAATAAATTAAAATTATTGTCGTACGAAGACTTTTTTGTATGGCTGTACCTATGAACGAATTATTATTACGCAAAGCCATTCTTACGTGAAGAATATTACAAAAACATATTATTGTCAAATAAATAAATAAATAAATAAATATATCATCACGGCATATTACCCATTTCTGGGTGTGCCAATCTGCTTTATCGCAGATATCGGTAATGATGATGACATATTTGTACCGTGCGGGCGCTTACCAGGCGTCACCTCACGGGCACTCATTGCTGGCGTGGAGAGTGCACCACAGGGGTCACTTTTGTGCCATTTTAAAATTTGAAATATTTGGCGTCGGTCGGGATCGAACCCGGTACCCCCAGGTTCGCGACCAGACACTCAGGCACGAGGCCACGGGACCCCATATTATTATTGATTATTGTCAAATAATAATGGAATATATTGTGGAATGATTCAGCTATACTCATTGTATACTCATAAAACAACAACATTGCGAATTCACTGCACACTGCAACTTCAATTAGTCCATTCGCGAGATAATTAGCAAATTAATTAAATTGAGAGAAGGCATTGTGTATGCAAGTGCTAATTGTAAACAGTTTTGTTCTGATTTGTAGTCTCATTGCATCGTGTGGTGCAGCAAGAGCAGTGTGGTGTAACACTGCAATCAGAAGTAATGCAATGCGATGCAATGCAATGCACCTAGATGCATGATGCGGGATGCACTTACTTCACTGCGGAAACTTGAAACTACAAAGAATATAGCTACTTGCCTATGTTCATGCTAATTGTAATTATATGCTGTTAAAAACTGATTATCTTGCTTCCATCTCGTAATTGTCTCGAGAATGAAATCTGTTGATTAGGTGGATACAAGATAATAACGAAGAATTTTAAATGTTTATTCAAGAAAAACGTGAAAAAAATTACGATTTTGATAGCAGGAATAGATAATAATTGCAGGCAGTTTTTCTAAAACTTCTTATTTAACTATCTCTTCTCGCCAAACATTTTCAACATACTTTGTTAATACATCTTTTGCAAATGGCACTTTTCCAGAAAAATTAAAATTAAATAAGGTAATTCCCATATAGAAAAATCTGATGTGCCCAACACAAAACCTCCCGCTATTTAATTTTTATTAATTTAAATACATACCTAAGTATTTACTAACGCTGCAAACTGTTTTATTTACTATTTTCTTTTTAAAATGTCACTATTATTAATTTGAAATGATTAGTTTTTTGATAGTGACATTTACTGTCAGTTACATTCATTTGAAATAGGAACTACGTAACAAAGGAATTGTGTTTTTCTTAGGCTTCGGGACTTGTAAAAAAATTATTTTAAAATTTATCTGTAAAATATATAGAAAAAGTATTAATGTATTCCTATAGAAAAAATCTTTAATTTTCATAAGACATAAAATGCGAAAAAATAGCATTTAATGGTAAAATTGTAAAAAAACCATTATGAGCTTCAAGTAAACTGTCATTTCCGTTCATCCGATTTACACCAAAATCTAAGGGTTTCTTTTCGTATTAGAATAGGGTAGAAATAGAAGGTTTCAGAATTTTCTGAATGATAGTATTAGAGTTAGAGCGAAGACAAAATTCATACATATATATATATATATGTATATATATATACACACACACATATATATATATATATATATATATATATATATATATATATACATATATATATATATATATATATATATATATATATACATATATGTATATATACAGACATCATCGTGTAAATGTTAAAATTGGATTCTAGGGACCTTAAAACGTGGTCATTTACTAAAAGCTCGATATGTGATTTTTGGCACGATCCCTATACCTCCCTTACCAAGGGTAGCGGGAGGTAAAAATGGTATTATTTCTAATAAACAATTTGGTTTTAGAGCTAATGGTTTAAAAATTTGTATTGGTAGCACGCACTTTAGAATTCTATCAAAAGAGGCATTTGTTTTCGCTTTTCGCCACGAAGCGAAAATTTGGTAGCATGCGTGTCTCAAAATATTCGCCTGCAAGCGTACGACATGAACCGTAAGTGTCAAAGTAACGTCATTATTTTGCCACAGTTCTATTCAAAGCCAATTTATAAATAATTTATAAATTTATTATATACGACTGTCATAATATTTTTTATTTTAATAGTATAAAATCCAATAATTTCCGAATCAAAAAGCCAATATAGAATTATAACGTGCGTGCTACGAAGATTCGTAAAAATAAAATCGTATTCGCCTGCTTTCTATGATAGAATTCTAAAGTGCTTGCTACCACTGTTGTTGTGGCCAGCACAATACCTCTCGCCATTTCCATATTAGGCTATATAAGTATTGTATTGCACTTCGCTATCGAACAGCCGTTTTATAACAAAAATATTACAGAACTTTATCCAAATATTGTTTTTTATTGTATTTAACATGTCTTCTGCACACATATAATTCTAATTATATCTATTTTTCACTGTATGAAGAAGTTCCTAAATGTCTGAGATTCTTCCAATTCATTAACAACATTGGCGGTATTTCTGACAGATATATATGCATTTTACCTATAATTTTAAATAAATAAATTATAAAACAATAAGAAAGATTAAATGTACTTCCCAGAAAAAGCGTACATACGTATGTAGTACCCCAAGGTACTTTGACAGCTGTAGCAGAATTGAACGTGTTAAACTTAACTGGGGTATGTGATACCCCACCATACCAGCGCCGGGTTAAAATTTACCTTAATTAAAAAATATATATCATCATACGTAATATAACAAGTGATATGATTATCATCGATGATATTTTCGAGTGAAACCGAGTTGCAGATTTTACGAGTCCGAAGGACGAGTGAAATGTGCTACTTCGGTTTCACGAGCAATATCTTCGATTATTAATCATATCACGAGCTTATATTTAATGAGAGAATATAATGAATTTTTGTTAAAATTAACTGTCAATATTGTCAAAATCCCTTAGTAACGAATATAAATAAGGTGATAATTTCTTTGTTTTTTATCATCACTGTGATAGACATGTAACTATGGAAATTCTGAATGTTGATTGGCGGAAAACATGTCACGTGACTAATGAATTATATTCTCCCAGAAATATTTAAATGTACCCCGCGGAAAGTGGAAGCTCTCTGTAAGCTAATATTGATCTAAATAAATTGTACTCTCTTCTGCCATCTACCGACAGGAAGTAGAATAATGTAATTAACCCATATATGGAGCAAGTAGTCATTATTTATTCACTGTAATTTCATTCGTTCTAATTATATAATTAAAGAACTGTGATTTGTTCTTTTGAATCAGGTTATAGAGAGAGAGAGATAAATGAGAGCTATGGCGTAGGAGTAGTTTATAGAGTACTCTACGATGTCATGTTCGCCTGGTACCTCCAACGGTCTATAAATTGATTTTACTGGCAACATTGCAACAACTCGTATCAGTGGAATTAATAGAGTTAAGCAATTAGTTCTACATTTATATACAAGGGTTTTGTACTATTAACCTGAAAAAATATATAGGTGTTTTAAATTGTCTTTATTTTTAGTTCTGTCATTAAACTAGAAACTTAAAAAAAAATACGCTAATACCCATATTCATAAACACTCGTAAAGTTACAAAACGGTTCTTTATAATTTTTGACAAATAAAATTTTGATTTTTTTTTTCAATGTCGACTGTTTTTATTGGACTATTTCACTCATACATTTATAAACCAATCCAAATTCAGGATTCTGCCTAGTTACCAAGTTTCATTTTGACAAAACAATCTCACATAAAAATTTTCGCACCCTTTAAGCCAATAAGATGCTGTATTTTTACAAGTGAGTTTTGATAAGTGAAAATTTTTTAAGCGTTTTAAGAGTGCCTAGGAAATATTGTTTATATACGTGTCAAAGTGCATATATTTTCGTTTTGAGTGTTTTCAGAGCAGTTTTTATTAAAAATGAGTCGATTCGGGCAGGAATCTGCTCAGAACATTGAAAAAGAAATATTAATTACAACACCTCAAAATACAATAAAAATCTGGTCGTCGATATGGTCTCAATTTGAAGATTTTTGTCAAGAAAAAAACTATACCTGATACGCCAGAGCAGCAAATTGCTAATATTCTACAAGATTGGGGATTTAACATGAAGCAAGGAATGGTGAGGATTATAAAGAAACATGTGTGAAAACAATGTGGAACATTACGGCAAAAATAATTCAAGAAAAATATTTTAACGAATATGGACGCAAAATTAATCCATTCGAAGATATAATTTTTAAATCGGCAAGGCAAGCAATAGATCTTCTGAATTGCAGTGCTGAAATATGTTTGTAATAAATAATTAGTTTTGTTGTAATAAAATTTGTTTTTGTACGCTGTCCGCTTATTTTTATTTTTGAAATAGTCATCCGAATACCATTCGTGGTTAAATTTTATCCTGGCAAAATTTTCAGATTGTTACTCGAGCCTTTTGCTAATTTATCTCGTGACATTGATCAAAAATCACTCGCTTGACAGCTCGTGATTTTTTTGTCAATGTCATTCAATAAATTGCTAGGCAACCGACTCTCGTAACAATCTGAAAATTTTTCCGGCAAAAATTTACCACTTATGATATTATATATGATAAATATTATAACGAACCATTTAAAATTTTTACGAATGTTTATGAATACGGGCATAAGCCCGATATTTTCATCTTAAACTGTCAGTTAAGTTAACTGTCGGTTATAATAACAATATGACATCGAAAAATTGACGCATATGTAATTTTTACAATTTAGGCTCGAAGTTGACACATAAATTAACAGGCTGTTTAATCGGAGATGAAAATACTGGGCCAAATAGATTCAGAATTTTATTCTTTGAAACTTTATGTACAAAATATCTGTTGTGGTCAGCACAAGACCTCTCGCCATTACCATATTAGGCTATATAAGTAGATTTTGTATTTAACATTCCTGGTACATACACAACAATTGTAATTACATCTATTATTAATATATTTTTATATTTTTTAATTCTATCTATAAATAAATTTCTTCCTACTCTTCTATGTTCAAATGTTAAAATCGGATTCTAGTGACCTTAAAATGTGCTTATTCACTAAAATTTGGATATGCGATTTCTAGCATAAATTCAATACCTACCTCTCTTAGCGAATGGTAAAAAAACAAAATTATATCTGCGAATCTGCAAATTCGGACTTCTGGTGTACCACAAGGCTCAAACTTAGTACCGTTTTTATTTCTTCTGTTGTAAATGAAATTGTAATGTACAAATCTGTTTTGTTTTTTTATAACACTCCAAACTTTCTTTTTCACTTCCCTTTCTTCCATGTATATTTCCTTCATATATATATTTTTTTTTTGTCCCATCCAATTCCCTCAAAAAATTTCTCTCTCTCTATCCAATTTTGTCCACCAGTCGCCACAACCACACCATTTGATAATGAAGTAATCATAATTTTAGTTCTTAGTTACTTCAGAATTTATTACAAAGTTTTTGATACTCCCTCGCATCTCGTTTGACACTGTTGTTTTGTAAGAAACTAAAGTGTTCAACAAGGCAAATGTACATGGATGTAGAACGTGTCGGAGTTTAGTTAGTTATGCTCAAGTTACTCTTCTAACGAGTAAAGAACAAGAAGAAATGTAACGCACCAACCAGCAACAACATACTCGTATGTATTTATAACCGTCATCCAGACATCACATGGAGTCGGGCACATATTCTTCGACACTGTCCAATACTTACAACACTTGTCATTATATCTAAAATATTTTTGTGTTACCTACGGATTTTATTTTTTGTAATTCTAGTGACACGAATTTCATTAGAGTATATTATAGGCCCGTAGACAGGGGAGGACCAGAATGGCTCACATTGGAATAAAAAGTTACCCATTCTACAGAAAATCCTAGCATTTTTGATGTACCGACTGGTTTTTATTTTCCTAATATTTTTACCTCTCGCTAAAAGAGGTATTGGATCCATGTTAAAAATCGCATGTGTGTGTGTGTGTGTGTGTGTGTGTGTGTGTGTGTGTGTGTGTGTGTATCTGGATGTTGGAGGGCCGGTTTCTCAAATTATAAAAGACTAAAGACCAATTTAACTATTTATTCCTTAATCAGTTATTAATGGGAAGAGCTGAAAAGGTTTTGGTAAAAATTGGACAACCGCAAGTAGTAGTTTTTTTTAAAAAAAATCTTCTAAATATTAAAGAACATAAAATTCTCTATTCAATACATTGAATATTTTTATTATATCTTCTATAGATTTAGGGATAAAGAATGTATAAAATAATCCGTTGTAATGAATCTCAAAGCCCAAATAACTCCATGGAAACCAGTTGAAAAATTAAAATGTTTGTAATTGACAGAAAATAGTCAGTGTCAAAAATCCAGATACATTACTGAAGGCATTTTCTGGAAAGTACATTTAATATTTCTTATTTCATTAATTAAATATTTATATTACATGTAAGCATTACGCATCATGAATACCGCTATCGAACATTTAGAAAAGTAGGAAAAAAATTCTAAAATATATTAATAATAGATGTTATTAGAATTTTTTTGTGTGTACCAGAAATGTTAAATACAATATGTACTTATAAAGCCTAACATAGAAACGGCGAGAGGTCTTGTGCTGGCCACAACAGTTGTTTAGTGTTCTTGTAAAGAAAAGAAATTACATTATAGACTGCTCTAATAAAAGTATAATATCTGTATAGCGATATATTTTAAATCAAAAACAATAATACACCTTTCTTCACAAATAATATTTTATTCACAAATATTATTTGTGAAGAAAGGTGTATTATTGTTTTTGATTTAATTTATATCTTCACGTTACTCAAATACGTAATTTAAGGTTATATTTTACTTTAAAAAATTATTTCTCTAAAAATTTGACTAGCCTGCTCTAAAATTTGTTTTAGCTTTCTTTATTATAAGGATATATGACAATGTTGCTAGGCAACTCCTACATAAACATTTCCAACCCAAGAGATGGAAGTGAAATCTGTTATTTCCAACCCGATTGTTATTAAAGTTAGAAATGACGTTTTTCCTAACCTCCAAAAGTTTAGGAATCAGTATATTACTATAATGATTGTGAATAAAAATATTTTGTCATTAATAAAATGTACTTAATTTCTTTAAATTCAAGGTTAAGCCACCCAAAATAACCCCACTTTTTCCATTATTTACTTAATTCCAACCCATTACCCTGCTCCAAATATAACCGTATCTCTCTTACATCTCTTAACCACTATCCAAACATTGCTCTTTGATTCTCATGTTTTCCTTTCCGAGTCGTTTGCACAGCCTGCTGGGACTGAGCCGAGACGTACGCTCGCATCGTCAGTCACTAATCGGCAACGTGATTGGCCAGCCAGCGACAGCTGCTTGGACCTCCGCCAATAGGATGTTGGCGTCTAAGGAGGAATAGATCAGTGCTCTTATTAGCAAACTAATTGGAATAATTGGAACAGGGAGACGGTTCGGGTAATGAGATGGGTACATGACGAAGATTGGGTGAAGAAAATTATGATATGTGGACAAGATGTTATTATGCTTTACACTTTACAGTTAAGTTTTAATAGCTGTAGCTGATATTGCTACAAAGTGATCTAAGTATAATGAACTGGTTTCACATTCTTTAAAAATATTTTAAATGAAAGTTTGTGCAAGATATTTCATACTAATAAAATAATAATAATAATAATAGTAATAATAATAAATTGTTTTTCTTTTCGTAAATAATTAAATAAAAATATGTTGTGGTCAATACAATACCACTCGTTATTTCCATATTGGGCTATATAAGTACATATTGAATTTAATATTTTTGGTACACACACAAAAATTCTAATTACATCTATTATTAATATATTTTTAAATTTTTTTATTCAATTTTCACGTTTTAAACAGTCATTATTAACTCCATAGGAACAACTATAAGTAACAGTGAATTAATTTTTTTGCCCTCCTGGAGTGTAATGGGAACTTTACAATTGTATACACAGCAAGTGTAACCTACATTTTACGCTTACTGTGTTGTAACTTGTCCAACTATGCGGTAAAATAATCAAAATACACTGGACGTTTATGGGCATTTAGAAAAGAAATCATCTTTACTATAATAAAGTTCATATAAAAAAGTATTACCTACATAAGTAATTTTTTTACTTTAACATTTCCTATATTTAAAATTAATTTATATAAACCAAAATTACGGCAGCGACATCTGTCATTATTGTAAAAATCCGCAGTTACCGACATAGTCACCGATCGATATACCTATCAAATACGCGAGGCGAACATTTCTGAAATGTCAAATATCGACACCTACCTATTATTTATTACGAAGAAAACATGAGCAAATAAATATATTATCAGTCATAAACAACATCTATTATTACAAATAAATTTTCGCGAGAAGAAGTACTATAATGAAGGTAAGTAAAATCAAATTTGGAAATTGACTTAACCCCAGTATTTTAAACTAACCCTTTTCAGAAGTATAACCTATCTTATAAAAAAAGTTATTTTCATTAACGTCGGCCAAAAAATTTGATACAATTCTCGTGCGTGAAGTATTTTACAGAAGTCCAGCTAATAAACAAAGCTGTCGCGCTGTAAAATACAATAAAATACACGCACTCGTATGTAAATAACTATTTTTAAATCTTTCACAAAATTTTAACTCACTCTGCAACAAATAATGCATTTAAAATAACATCAAGTACGAAATAACACTCACCATAATATTTATCAGACATTATCAGCTATTTTCATTATTTTTCGCGGCACAAATGACAGATAATAAAGCATTTTAAATAGATGAATTGACGTCTATCAGCGACGATTGTTATGCTCAGCTTACTAACTGATCAGTTTCTTATTTTGTCAAAATTAAATATTATAATGGTTTTTATTATTATTTCGTCAAAATTGAATAAAATATTATACGAACCACATGAGCTAAAAATGTTTAATCGTTCGAAAAAATTAAAATATTTAACAAATGTCCAATTTTAGTTTTAATTCCATAGCTTTTGTTTCAAATGTAGAATTTCATGCTTTACAACTTTTCTTTGAAGCATTTTTACTAAAATAGGGCGCGAAATAAATAAATATATATATATATATATATATATATATATATATATATATATAATCACGGCATATTACCCATTTCTGGGTGTGCCAGTATCTACAACACATGTAGACATCGGTAATGATGACGATAGATTTTACCGTGTGGGCGCTTACCAGGCGTCACCTCACGGGCACTCATAGCTGGCGTGGAGAGTGCACCACAGGGATCACATGTGCCATTTAAAATTGGAAATATTTGGCGTCAGTCGGGATCGAACCCGGTTCCCCCAGGTTCGCGACCAGACACTGGCACGCGGCCACGGGACCCCACGCGAAATAAATATAATTTTTATAATGTATAACACGTAATTATATTAATCAATAATTATAGTAACGAATGAAAATTAAGATGGGTAACAATAATATAAATATGATATAAATTATTTTGTCGGGTGCACTTGACCCCATGGGCCCCACAAGTAGGCGCCTGTTCATTAGATAAAATCATCCTATAGACGGGTCGTGGGTCCCAGTGAGATCCATAAAATTCAATAGGTACAGTAGTAAATAGTAGTCTTTTTAATATCAAATATTTCGAGAATAAAAATATGTACAGTAAAATTTTTGAAAGAAGTCCGATCAAGGCGAATTGTATCTATGAATTAAGATTTTGTGCTGTCAAATTTAGTAGTGTCTTTTACTTAGTTTTTATAAGGGTACATAATATCTTGTGTACCTCATAAAAACTATGTAAACAACACTACTAAATTTGACAGCATAAAATCTTAAGTCATAGATGCAATTCGTAGATGGCCTTGATCGGACTTCTTTCAAAAATTTTACTGTATGTATATCCATCCACCATAATTATAAATTTCAAATAAATAATTTACTATATAACCAGCAATATTATAACTATTATTAGAAAAATTATGTAGGTAATTATTTTTGTTAAGTAGAAAAATAATTTAGTACTTAACAATAATTATAAATGTAAGAATTTAAATTAAATTTGTAATGTGTTTAAATAAGTAGATAGATATCTTACAAAACAAAATTATTAAATAAATTATGAAGTAAAATAAACTTTATTTATAATTGCAAGTAATTAATTAAGGTTTAAAAAACATAAAAATGATTGCATTGGAATATTTTTATAATGAATTATTATAAAATATGTAAATAGAATGAAAAATACCATATTTTTCTTTATAATATAATTTTGTAATTAATCATCAGCATTTATAAAATGATGAATTAATGTAGGTACCACGATTTTTTGAAATAATAAATTAATAATATAAGAACGTTATTAACACGAGTAATCATGGAAAATAGTACATTTAATTTTTTAGAGTAGGCCACGTTCTGACTTTCAGAGCCATCTATCGTTTGGTAGCTCAAGTATTCCTAGTCTCAAACCAACGATCAATGGTAGAAAGACCGCTGTACAACCATACTGCGTTAGTCAAGTTCAAACATGAACAGATGGCACAGTAAGTTTCTCATATTCATTTATCCAATAAAAATTTAGATTTGTATAAGTAAAAGCTTTCTTTATAAAACTGTTTTTACACTTCATAAAAATTTGATTCATTGACGAGATGCTTAAAAAAGTTGAATTATGTAATTATTTTTTTTTCATTTGTAAAATTTTCTGCTGAATTTAATTGTAACATAAAAAATATATTATATTTAAAATAATAAAGTTAAAGACTATTTCCGATTTAACCGATTTAACTTCCATAGCACTCTTTGTATAGCCATACTTAAATAAAAATTTCGCATATTGAATTTTGCATTTTTCTCGATTTTTTTGTTTTGCAAGGGTATGAAACTAATATATCGTTGAATTCAGAAAAAAAATCTGTTGTGGCCAGCACAAAACCTTCCGTCAATTCGATGTATTTTGTATATATCCCAGACCAAAAGTTCCTTGAAAAAGATTCTGTATATCCTATAAAATTGTAACACGAACACACTATTTTTTACAAATTCTATACTGAAAGTTCCTTTCCCTATTTTATTAGGGGTCGCTGTTTCTTACTCTTCTCTTTTAATCATTCCTGTCCAACGCATCTTCTTCACACAATTCTTCCTCTCTCAAATCTTCTGCTACACAGTCCTTCCATCTTCTTCTCTTTGGAGGGACACTCTATCACATTCACACATAACTTTCTGACCCTATTCTTTCAACTTTGGTTTTGCATTTGACACTGACATCTGTCAATTAAATTTTTCTGAATATATCTGTTGTTTCCGTAATTTTAACAAAGCTGACTAATTTTTGAAAGTTAATCTCTCTTAATGTCTCTGTAACTCTATATCTATTGAATATGAACGAAACTGTATAATCAAACCGTATAGAGAATAAGATATTCTTTCATATTGATAATCACAAAATGTCGAAAAATATTTAACTGCGTTTTTCAAGAAAAACTGTTAAAAACTTCAAATAAGGGTATTTCCGGTGGATCAATTATAACCAAAATCTAAACAACTCTTCATATGGATGAATGAACACCCTGTATATATATAAAAGTAGGCGATAGTTTGTCACATGTTAAATTGTATATATGTAGTCTGTTTCTGATCATGTGAGTTTTTCAAATTTCAATATTTAATTGTA